>CM043316.1:25688800-26394633 GCA_023736055.1 Quercus glauca
CGAGGTCTCAGCGTCAAGATCACTTCCTTGATCTTGAACAGAGAATGGACCAGGAAGGGAGTGTACACACTACACCCATACTAGTAGGAGTCATTCTAGGGGTGGTAGCCACCTCTCTCATAAGAAAAATACTAAAGCCATGCAGTTGGAGATTGATCACTTGAAGAGAAACTTACACCATGAAAGGTGAAAGAGAGCTCCCTTCATTCAGATTTCTCTTCTGATGATGAAAAGGATAGTAGCTACAGGCGTAGATCAAAGACTCCTCCTAGTGAGTCTTTCTCATATGACGAATACTACCATCATGAGCAAAGAAACAAAAATTCATCTCCAAGAGGCCTGGGAAATGACGTTATGAGTAGAGCACTCAACTAAATTTCCAGATCACCTTTTACGCGCAAGATTGAGGGAGGAAGACTTCCTCGGTGGTTCACTCAGCCCACGTTCACCATGTACAATGGTCGAACAGACCCTGTGGAGCATGTTAGCCATTTCAATCAAAGAATGGCTATGCATTCTAAAAACAAGGCATTTATGTGCAAGGTATTCCCATCCAAGTTGGGGCCTGTGGCGATGAGGTGGTTCGATAGTTTGGGTGCAGGTTCCATTGATTCCTTTACGAAACTCATTCAAGCGTTTGGATCCCGCTTCATCACGTGCAGCAGAGTTCCTCGACCCTTGGATTCCTTGTTATCCATGTCCATGAGAGAAGGGGAGACCCTGAAAACATATTTGGATAGATACTGGGAGATGTTTAATAAGATAGATGGTGACTTTGATGATGTAGCCATCAGGACTTTCAAGGTCAGCCTACCCACTAAGCATGGCTTAAGGAAGTCTTTGACTGAGAAGTCAGTTACCAATGTTCGTCAGCTCATGGACCGGATTAATAAATATAAGAGGGTTGAGGAGGACCAACAGCAAGGTAAGGGAAATGGTAAGGTTATCCCCTAGGAGATGAGGGATTTTAGGTCAGACCACTATAACGATAACAGACCTCGAAGGGATTTTGCTGGGCAGTCTAGGCCTACAGTTCCTTAAGTGGTTAATACCATGTTCCGAGAATCGGTGGATCAAGTTTTGGAGAAGATAAAAAATAAGCTATACTTCAAATCGCTGAACAAGATGAGTGAAGACTCCTTGAGGCACAATTAGAGTCTTCATTGTCAGTACCATCAAGAGCAGGGGCATAACACTGAGGACTACAGGACTTTGTGGAACCATCTGGAGCAATTGGTTAGGGAAGAAAGGTTACAGTAGTTTTTGTAAAGGAAACCAATCAAGGTCAGGGGCTCAGGAGAATGCTTCTTCAAGGCCTCCGATAGGCACAATCAATGTCATCTTTGCTGCACCAGGGAGAACTGGTTCTCAGCCCTTCAAGGTAATGTCTGTAGCTTGGCTTCCAGCCGAGGACTCTAATTCTGAGCTGAAGAGGGTTAAAGTGGAGATCCGACTGGCGCTGAGTTTTTCGGATAATGACAAGATTAGAACCATCTAGCCACATGATGCTTTGGTGAGAAACCTCAGAATAGGAGAGTATGACGTGAAGAGGGTAATGGTAGACCAGGGCAGTGGTGCAAAGATTATGTACCCTGACTTGTACAGAGGGCTGAACTTGAAGCCTGAAGATCTGACAACCTATGATTCACCTTTAGTAAGATTTGACGGGAAAGTTGTCATCCCAAAGGGCCAGATTAGGTTGCCTGTGCCGGCGGGCTTAGAGGTGGTTAAAGTGGACTTCATTGTAGTGGACGCGTACTCCCCCAACACGGCCATAGTGGCCAAACCTTGGCTTCATGCCCTAGGGGCTGTTTCTTCAACTCTGCATCAGAAGGTGAAGTATCCATCTGGGGACTAGATTGAAGAGCTGGTAGAAAGCCAGTCCATGGCTAGGCAGTGCCTTGTGTCTGCAATTTTGCATCAACCTGCAACTGAGTCCTCGACCTCTTCTGGGGGAGGTTTATAGCCATCAAAGTCTTCACTGTTACCTGTAGATGGGCTAGGCGAGGATGCAAAATGTAAGGATTTGGAGAAATTTGCTGTGGGTGATGACCCTGAGAAGTTTTTTCAGGTTGGGGCTCAGCTACCACCTCAGAAAAAGGAAGATCTAGTGGAGTTTATTAAAAAGAATGTTGATGTGTTCGCTTGGAATGCCTACGAAGCTCCGGGGGTGGATCCAAACTTCATCTGCCATCATTTAAACGTCAATCCATCTATCACACCCAAGAAACAACCACCTCGGCGCTCATCCAAGGATCATTTTGACGTTGTCAAAGACGAGGTGATGAAGCTTAAACTGGTAGGGGCTATTAAAGAAGTGTTCTACCCTGAATGGTTGGCCAATACTGTGGTTATAAAGAAGAAAAATGGAAAGTGGCGGGTCTATGTAGACTTTATAGATCTGAACAAGGCTTGCCCAAATGGCCCTTTTTCCCATGCCTCGGATAGACCAGTTGGTGGATTTTAGATGCTTTTCAAGGCTACCACTAGATACCTTTGGCTTTGGACGATCAAGAAAGGACAGCTTTTGTCACTCCTATCGGGAATTACCATTACAAAGTGATGCCCTTTGGTTTGAAGAATGCAGGTGCTACCTACCAGAGGATGATGACCAGGATGTTTGAGCTACAATTAGGGAAAAGCATTAAGGTTTATATAGACAACATGGTGGTAAAGAGCAAGTTGGAATATGAGCACGTTAATGACCTCAGGAGTATCTTTGAGATCCTACGGAGACACAAGCTGCAACTTAATGCTTCCAAGTGTTCTTTTGGTGTCGGATCAGGGAAATTTTTAGGGTATATGGTTACGCATTGTGGGATTGAATTCAATCCTGACCAGATTAAGTCAATTAACAATTTACAGCCACCTTGGAATCCCAAAGAGGTCCAAAAGCTGACAGGGATGACCGCTACCCTTAACCGATTCATTTCTCAGTCGACAGACAAGTGTAGGTCTTTCTTTCAGTTGTTGAACAAATGGAAGGGATTTTAATGGACCGAAGAGTGTGTCTTGACCTTCCAACAATTGAAAGAGTATCTTTCTCGGCCACCCATCATGTCTAGACCCGAGATAGATGAAGTTTTGTTTGCCTACATTGCAATGGCCTCCTATGCGGTGAGCTTGGTGCTGATATGGGTTGATAGCGGTATACAGAGGCTAATTTATTACATGAGCAAGTCACCACATGAAGCCAAGGTCCGTTACTTACCATTAGAGAAAGCCATTCTGGCAGTGGTGCATGCTACACGTAAGCTCTCCCACTATTTCCAATCACACATAGTTATTGTCCTAACCTAGCTCCTACTCAAATCTCTACTTCAGAGTACTGACTACACAAGGAGAATTGCAAAGTGGGGTACGATCCAAGGGTTTTTGATATCAAGTACATGTCTCGCACCTCTGTTAAAGGTTAGGTCCTCGCCGACCTAGTAGTCGAGTTTGCTGAAACCCCATTAGAAGAAGAGGTAAAGGAACAAAACATGGATGAAAAATCGGTTGGTGTAATCTCCTTACAAACACCTTTGTCCTAGAAGGTCTACATTGATGGTGCAGCGAATCATAGAGGATCTGGAGTATGGCTAATGATGGTATCCCTAGAGAGGATCACAATTGAGAAGTCCTTGAGATTGGGCTTCTCGGCCATAAACAATGAGGCTGAGTATGAAGCTCTGTTGGTAAGGATGACCATGATTCAAAAATGGGTGGAAAAGCAGTGGAGTTATTCTCTGATTCAAGGTTGGTTGTAGGCCAAGTTCAAGGAGAGTTAGAAGCCAGAGATCCCAGAATGCAGAAATATTTTAACCAGGTTAGGCATTTACAATCTGGATTTGAGTTTTTTAATTTATCACAAGTCCCTAGAAGTAGAAATACACATGCGGATTCTCTTGCGACACTGGCAACCTCCTCAACACAAAGTTTACCTAGGGAAATCCTTGTGGAGTACTTATATAAACCTACAGAGGTAAGAGGAAATATGGTTCATGTTCATCAAATAAAGGTGGGTCTTAGTTGGATGGACTGTATTGTACTATTCCTTAAGAAAGATGTCTTGCCCGAGAATAAGTCCGAGGCTAACAAGGTACGGAGGAAGGCTCCTCAGTTTTGGTTGTTCGAGGACCAAAAGTTGTACAAGAGGTCCTTTTTTGGCCCATATCTGCTATGCATACACCCTAAAGCAATTGAGCTACTCCTGAAAAAATTGCATGAAGAAATTTGTGGAAGCCACACGGGGAGTAGATCTTTACCTCACAGGGCCCTCACACAAGGTTATTGGTGGCCAAATATACAGAAAGAAGCACAATACTATGTGAAGAAGTGTGACCAATGCTAAATATTTGCCCCAAACATTCACCAACCTGGAGGGGTCCTTAATCCTTTGTCCAGTCCTTGGTCTTTCGCTTAATGGGACTTAGATATTGTAGGGCCTTTCCCTAAGGCAGCAGGGAATAAAAGATATTTATTGGTCAGTACGGATTACTTCACCAAGTGGGTTGAAGCTGAACCATTGGCAAATATCAGGGATGTGGACGCCAAAAAGTTTTCTTGGAAGAATATCGTCACTAGGTTTGGAATCCATTGTACCCCCATTTCGGACAACATATTGCAATTTGATAGCAAGGCCTTCAAAAGATATTACTGTGACCTGGGCATAATAAATAGATATTCCACCCTAGCATATCCACAGGGAAACGGACAAGCTAAAGCTGTTAATAAGGTCATAGTGAATGGGCTTAAAAAGAGGTTGGACGATGCAAATGAGAAAATGGGTAGAAGAACTGCCACACATCCTTTGGACGTACCAAACTACACCCCATAGGTCCACTGGGGAGACGCCCTTTTCAATGACTTATGGGGTCGTGGCTGTCATTCCTCTAGATACTAGATTCCCCACGCTGAGAACGAGTTCCTTCACTCCGAGCAGCAATGATGGGCTATTACAGAAGAGCTTAGACTTAATTGAAGAACAGAGAGAAAATGTCATGGTCCAATTGGCCTATTACCAACATAAGCTCAAATGAGGGTATGATGCCAACGTGAAGCTAAGACTACTGGCACCTGGTGACTTGGTGTTAAGAAATGTTTTGGGTATTGCAAAGAACCCAGCATGGGGAAAATTGGGACCCAACTGGGAAAGGCCATATCGTATCATGTTAGTGGCTGGAATGTAAATAACCTAAGAATGTATTATTATTAATGAAGGCTTTCTTCACCTTATTGGAGTTTGTTATATTCCGTGTCATGCATTTTTACTATCTATCTAAGTATCAAATAGAACATTGGTCATGCCTAGCTCCTCGGACCACATACATTGAGTAAATTGATATCTTTTAATCACTGTTTTAAGTATTAAACAGAACCTTAACTATGTCTAGCTCTTCAGACCATATGCTTTAGGGAAATTAATACTCCTGGACATCTGTCTAAGTATCAAATAGAACCTTAGTCGTACCTGACTCCTCGGACCACATACCTTGGGTAAATTGATATCTTTTAATCACTGTTCTAAGTATTAAACATAACCTTAGCTATGTTTAATACTAAGGTTATCCTCAGACCACATGCTTTGGGGAAATTAATACTCCTTGACATCTATCTAAGTATCAAACAGAACATTGGTCATGTCTGGCTTCTCGAACCACATACCTTGGGTAAATGGATATCTTTTAATCACTATTATAAGTATTAAATAGAACCTTAACTATGCCTGGCTCCTCGGACCACATGCTTTGGGGAAATTAATAGTCATTGACATCTATCTAAGTATCAAATGGAACCTTGGTCATGCCTGGCTCTTCGGACCATATACCTTGGGTAAATTGATATTTTTTAATCATTGTTCTAAGTATTAAACAGAACTTTAGCTATGTCTGACTCCTCGGACCACATGCTTTGGGCAAATTAATACTTCCTATTTACTTTTCCAAGTACCAAACAAAACCTTGGTCATGCCTGAATTCTCAGACCACATACCTTGGGTAAATTGATATTTCAAGATATTAACCCATGCATCAAACAGAATCCTAGTTATAATTGGTTCCTCGGACTACATGCCCAAGGTAAGTAAGCTTATCTGACTATTTCCTCAAGGTTTGTAAGCCTATTGAAAATGATGTGAATAAATATTCTGTTGTGATATGTGGACTTTGAAGTCAAAGGCATGTTTTAATAATGTTGTGAACTTAGTAGTTTTTAATCTGTTTTATTGATCAGTTAGTTGCATTGTACCTTATATAGGTAACTAAGTGAGGTCATATCTCATTGCTATGATTAATCAAGTATTAATTAAAGCAGAAATTGTATAAGTAAAAGGCACACTCTTCACAAATTTGAAGGAAATACATATATTTCATTAAACTGTGCCTTAAAGAGGCAATTTCATTACAAAAACAATTAAAAAGTAAAAATGGTTAAAAAGTAGAGGAAGGACAATTCAAGACTTCATCTTTGTCACGAGCTTGTCCTTAGGAGTCTTGGCAGGTTGAGTGGTGGCTGTTGTAGAGGATATCCCTTCTTTACCCTGTGGATCTTCCTTGGCAGGGATGGGAAGAGTTGTCAGGACCAATTCAAGGCTCTGAGAGGCCCCCCCATCCTTGGAAGTGTCCTTAGAAGCGCTCGAGGGCTTTGTCATGTCAAGGGGGGCTTCCTTGAGGGCTTCCTGCTCCTTTACCCGCTCTTCCTTTCTTTGTGGATTACTAGGAGTGGGAGGATCCTTGGACAGGGCCTCTTCAATGGGGCTAGCAACGATGGGAGCTATGTCATCCTGGGAAGATGAGGGGCCTGAAGTCCGAATGGCATGAGGGTAGTATATGTTTTTTGGCCTCCTGAGTGCCGAGGAGGCCTCAACCCTTGCCTGGTTAAGAGTCTTATCCCACACTTAGGAGAAGTAAACTCTACACACCCTACTAACCTCGGACCTGAAGGCTTCTTCAATCTCAGTTACCCTAACGTTGTAACCGTCCTGCTCAACCTGGTCCTTAGCTTTTTCAGCCTCCTCTAGCTTTTTCATCAAGATCTTGTTTTGCTTTCTGGCAAAGGCAAGGTCGAGCTCGACTTGGCAGAGCTGTTTGCGTTGGGTCTCGGCTTGCCTCTCCGCCCCCTCCAGTGCAGCCGTGGCACTTTTTTTCTCATTCTCGGACTGAGAGAGTTAGGTTTTTAGCTCCTTTAGGCTCTTCTTAACTACGTTGAAGGCCTCCACAGCAGCGATCCTCCTCCTTTCCTCGTTTTTGTATTGCCGGTGAGAGTAGTCAACCAACTCTTCGGCCCTAAAGGCAGCTTGCACAACCTACGTAGGTAGCACAGTAAGTAGGTAAAGGGATTAAAAATAATAATAAATAAATAAATAAATAAAAAGAAAGATAATGAAAAAAAGAAAAGAAGGTAAGTGTCAGACTTGACTTACCTTGGCGAGGTCTTTCTTCAGACCTAAGAAGACCTCATGTGTCCCCAAGGTTCTCAGCTCAGTCATGTCGTTGGGTAGTAGCAAAGCTTGCTCTACAGCATCTGCTATATACCCAGCTTTCCTTTGCTGAGAATCCCTGATGGAGGAGTTTGCTGGGAAAGGGGACCCATCCAACACCAGGGCTGGATTCCAGTTGGGAACCCTAGCGCGGAGGTTACGTCCTTTGTCTCCGGGAACCACGTCGGTCGGTAGCCTGGATTTGGTAGTCTTGGGTACCTTGGCTCTTTTTTTAGGCTCAGTTTCCTTTAAGGAAACGTCCCTGCCTTCCTCTAGCACATCCTTCCCGTTTTGCTCCCTCTTCCTTTTCTTATCTACTGTTTCCTGCTGGGTGTCATGGGGAGTAGGGAGAGGAGGGAGTTTAGCTTGGTTGGCAGCCTCGGGCGCCTTATTCCCAACTTGGGACTCCATCATTTCCATTAGGCTGCCCCTAGGTTTGCATTGTATCCCCATCTCGGCCGGTGATGAAGTAGCTTCTTCAAGGTGGCTGGTTTGAGTAGAAGTGAGCTGGCCAAAGTCACCAGTCGTAGTCTCAGGAGACAAGGATGATAAAAAACCTCATACAAGTCCTCTGAATCCAAGACGTCTACTATCTCCTTTTCTTTTTCTTCTTCTTCTTTTTCTTCTTCTTCTTTTTCTTCTTCCTCCTTGTTGATGGGTTGAGAGGAGATAGCTTCACCAGTTATGTGTTGAAGTGGGAAGGCTACCTTAGGGACTCCTTCTGGAATAGGTTGAGTAGAGAGAGCGCCCTCTGGGATTGGAATGCCCTCGGGAAGGAGAAAACTCGGGACGGCTACACTTATCTGATGAAGGCAGGGGTTTTTGGCTTTTATGACGCATTTAGGCGCTTGGAAGCTGGACGAGATCGGCATGTATCCTAAGATTAAGTGAACCGCTTGTAACTAACCGTCCTTGTTCACAAACACCTCGGCCTGAAGGATTTTTTCTAGGCTATCCTTGTTGACCAGGTTGAAATTCGGCTCGGCAGCATGTCTATCTATAAAATCATCAAAGAAACAAAAGAAAAACCGTCAAAATAAAAAATAGTGTTAATTAGAGGAAGTGGGGGGAGGGGGTAACTTTAAAACAATCCTCATAAACCTAAAACCCCACCTGGTTTCCCCTCTCTCGTCGAGCAGGGGAGACCTTTATGCCACTCCCCTGACACAGTCAGGAAATCTTTTTTCAGTCCCTTGTTGGATTCGGGGAGGCATTGAATAAGCCTAATTTCGGAGTACCTTGATTTTAGGTAGTACCCTGCCCCTTTAGGTGGAGAAGGGTATAAACCTAGTTGACGTCGTGGTAGGTCAGCCCTAGGCCCATTTTCACATTAAGGGCTTCTACACTTCTTAGTATTCTAAACATGTTTGAAGCACATTGGGTGGGAGCTAACCTATGAGCCCTAAAGTAATCCCTAGTAACAGTACCTATGGGAATCCTTATTCCACCCTCTATGAAGGCGATCATTGGGATCACGACTTCTCCCTCCTGCCTTCTTTCGTGCCACTCACCCTCCTTACAATACCTAATAGACACCCCTGGTAAGATCCTATACAGAGCCCTAAAAGTCTCTATTCTCTCCTCAGAATCTACAAGACTTTTAAATCTACCCATTTCTAGAAAGGTTTTGGGGAACTAAGAAGATTGAGAGAAAAAAATAGGGCTGAGGAAAGGAAAAGTACAAAGAATAGAAAAATATATCGAAAAACAAAGTATAAAGATTTGTGAAGACTTACAGAAATAAGGAAAGTGTCCTCAGACAAGCTTTTGGTATGTGAATAGGGACGAGTAAGTTAAGGAAAGTTGACAGGTTCAGTGTATGTGCGCTAGAAGCTAAGTGAATGCTAGAGTGAGATGGGAAATTGATTTGAGTGGTATTTATATCAAAGAGAAAGTTACAAGTGGGAAAATTCCTGCCCATGTTCCAGCAGAATCCTCAACCGTAGGATCTGCATCACGCCATAGAACATGGGGGACAGGGAGCCACAAAAATTTAATGAAGGCGTGTCTCGTATGTCGAAGCATCAGGAGTGTGCCTTTGGCAATTAAAAAGGCCTCTTCACTAGTAGAAGTGAGATGCAATGAGCACAGAGCAATTACAGTGACATCGAGATCCTCCTTTCTTCTCGAGGATCTAGAAAGAAGAATCTCGATGAGCTATTGTAGGGGTATTGGGCCCAGGAGTTCATTATCTATGAGTATATTAGGCCTAAGGCCCAAGTTGAGAACTAAAGAACGACCGAGGAGGAGTAAACATTTTCAAGGGAATCCATGTTAGTAGATGGAGAAATTAGTTTTTGTCTTGATGGCTCAGAAGGGCGGGCCGAGGATGAATGCCTCCTCGGCTAACCAAGGCCAAGGTCTAAATAGGTGATCTGCCATCCAAGGGAACATTCCCAGGAGTTCTATTGGTACGAATAAGCATTGCAGAAACATAGGACAGGGAGGAATCCTAAAATATCTAAGGAGAAAGCTGCTGCCACCGCATTAAATGTACTGCAGCTAACTCTCTGGTCGCATTAATGTGGAGGTGATAGTTGAATAGTGGTTTTCAGCCTTACAGCTACTGCATGAAGACTTATGGAATGTGCTGATGGGATAAGTATCAACACCAACCAGCTGGCATGCACGTGGAGTAAAAAGATGAAAGAGGAAGAGAGTATAAAAGAAGGAAGGAGCAATGGGAGAAGGGGATTGAGAAATTAAGAAAGAAATACTGTAGCATCAAAAACTGACATTGTAATCAAACCTGAAAGAAATATAGAAGAACAGATCTCCTCGGACTTTGCCGAAGACGATTTTCTTCAACATAAACCTGTTTATTTTCATTTATTTGTCATTTGAATCCATTCTAGTGTTTGTCTAATTCATTAAATCCCAATTTTTCCAACCCACTCTCTACAAATTCATTGTTTTGGGCTTTTTGAGCCTGAATCCATCAACCTTTGGGCTAGGAACTCAAATCTGGTCCTTACAAGTATTTATGATTATGATAAAGTGAAACTATAACTAAATTTAAGAATGGGATTACGATGAAATTGGATAGTTATTGCTTTAGTTGATTGATTCAACTGGTGTTGGTGTTAGTATTGAGTCGGGTCTTAGTCGGAATTGTCTCAGTCGGAATTGTCTCAAGAATAGCCACCACTATATCCCCACTAATGATTTCTGAGAGCTCTTCACAAAACATTAGAACAATGATGGTTGGTGTTCTTGATCTACTATTCACATTAGCCCATTTTGTAGCCCTTTTAATGGCCCCGATCATTTTACGTTCTCGCAACTGTAAATATCTTAAGTTTAATGATCTGTTATATAATTAATCACACAATCATTTGTTTAATTAAAAAATTGAAGGTTGTGTTTTCTTGGAGATGCATGCCACTGACAAACATCACCTTGTTCCCACCTTGACCTTTTTTTTTTTTTCGTTACCTGCTTCTTTTTTCACGTATTTGCTTTTACGTAGTTATTTTTTCATTTATATAATAATTAATAGATTATTATTTATTTTATATAAAAATGTCATTTATAAAAGAAAAATAAAACCTGGTATTTTTATCAATGTCTTTAAAAAAACTATAAATAAAAAATAAAGGTTGAAAAAAAAATAAAGAAGTAGTTTTAATCAAAAAGATTCAAAAAGAACATTATTATTAAGTGGTATAAAATGATAATAGAAGCCTGAATTCCTAATGTAATAATTTATTATTCTTTAGGAAAATTTTTGTATATAAAGTAATGATATATAAGAATAATGACATAATTTTTTTTATTCGATAAATGAAGAATAATGACATAATGAATGCGAAAGTCTAATATTGGTTTTGAGTTCAAACTCTAAAATTTTCGAGTACAAATAAGTTCACAATAAAGTTTTTAAAATGTTACAATTTGATCATTATATTAGTCTACATTAACTAAAATATCATAATTCTTATAAATAAATATATATATATATATATATATATATATCATAATTAAATGAACAATACTTGAAATTTATCTAACTACTAGACTTATTCATGTGTACGAAAATACCTATTAGACAAACACTGTATAATGAATATGTTATTTACGTGGATTTTTTAATATTAAAATATCACAAGTAAATTACATATTTGGTCTATATATATTATAAATATTATATAATATTTATATAGTTTGTTAATTTGATCCCTTACATTTCAACTGTGTCAATTTAAACCATAGCTTTTTAGTATTATGTCAAAATAGTCTATGTCAACCATCGTGATCCCAAAGCTAAAATTAAAGCAGAAAAAAAAAATTGAAGGATTCTAAATTGAAGGACAGCATCACCATTGAGTGAGAATGAACTGGAGAAGGGCACCATATTGTTTGCTCACTTCTATGAACTTCTCTGTCTCCACGAGATCTATTGCCTCTCCTTTCAAGCTCTCATCAAGCTAACAAGTACAATTGCAATTACAACACACAATCACCCAAAATAGAATGATCTTTTCAGAGTTTTCTCAATTTCTACACAAAAAATAAATAAATATATTTGTCTCCCTCTTTTATTTTTAAATAATTTTTTTTAACATAAATTGGTTTTCCTTTTCTTTTCATTTTTTATTCCAAGTGGCAGTACAAGCATCATATGACGTGGTATGATTTTTTTTTTTTTTTTTTTTTTACCATATCAGCATTTTTTATCCATCACTTAACGACAATCATTATTTTTACACAATAGCAAAAGATTATGGGCTAAATTGATGCAATTAAAACATTAAGAACCAAATTGACATACAATGTAAAGTTTAGAAACTAATAAAAAGAGTCTTTGCATCATAGTATATTTTGGCATATATATCATATTTGCAAAATTAATTGCTTCAGGAAGTAGAGGAAAGGACACTGGAAAACAATTTATAAGGAAAAAATAGTAAATATATGAATATCTGAAATAGTAAATGGGAATGCATGTTTTACTATTAATTAGTAGGCACCAGGCCATACAAGTCTTGGGCTAACACTGTAACCACAAATTTATTGCTTCAGGAAGTAGTAAAAAGATTGAAAGAACATTAATTGGAAAACAAATTATTTTCACACCTTTGCGATACAGAAAATATTAATATAACTAGCAAGTGATATAGGATAATAGGCTGTTAATTTTAAGGACACTTGTATCTTTTGCCGTGAGCGGTCGTCTCATTGTAGCACTCACCACATTTTTCCCTGTTACCATAGGTTCCTGGAGGAACACACTTGCAGCGGGCACAACATGCCGTGCATGCTCTCATGCACAATCTCTTCCTCTTAGCTAAGCGGCATCTCTGAAAACATAGGGGGGTGCAATCTGTCCACCAAATCAACAATAACATGGTTAGCAGAAGAACACCATAAAAAAAAGTATATATATAAATATCAAAAGTCTTATGTTCAGTTTTTGTATAATCGGGAAATGATAAATTATTGCTTATCCCAAAATTTTAAGTTGTAGAATTGAGCTTAAAACATCTGTTATTTTTACTATGATAAATAATCACTTGTTGTAAAAGTTTAAACTAAGAGGAATTGTTGTATTCAACCAATAACCATTATTCTAACAAGAAAGGGATATATGATATGCACCCTCTTTTGACTTCACTGAGGGCGATGGTGCATAAGTGGGTGGCTCATGAACTGATGGCACGGGAGCGTGTGCCTTTGGTGGAGGTGCATGATAATAAGTGGGTGGCTTTGGTGCATGAGCTGGTGGTGCAAGAGCTGGTGCATGAGATGGTGGTGCATGAGCCGGTGCCTTTGCTGGAGGAGCATGATGAGATGGTGCATGAGATGGTGGGGGCACGGGGGCTTGTGCCTTTGGCGGAGGCGCGTGATAATAAGTGGGTGGCTTTGCTGGAGAAGCATGAGTTGGTGCCTTCACAGGCGGCGGATGAGCTGGTGAATAAGCCGGAACCTTAGCAGGAGCGTGTGCTGGGACTTCGACATAAGCAGCCTATATCAATTGGAAAGTCCATTCATTAGTTGTTTTTTTTTTTTTTTTATTGCAGGAACCAGCTTGTACATTTGGAACTCCTACTCAACCAAACTAACTAGAAAATCAATAATAGTAGTTAGAAAAGTGGAAGGATAAGAACTGTTGAGATAATCAAAAATTGGATGATAAAAAAACAAAATACGTGTGTTTTTTTTTATTACGTGTGCTTGGTAGAAAGAAAATGCTAAAGAGTAAATTACTATTATATTCTTATTATTAAAAGTAGAAAAATGAAAAAATAGAGATAGTCAGGTATTTTTCCTCACAATCTCATTTCCTCTCTTTTTTTTCTCTTCAATTTGAAGAGGGAAAAAAAATGGTAGCTATGCCCAGTGAAAAACTTTTATCCACTCCATTTTCTTTTTTCTCATTTTTCACTTTGACCAAATATTGAAAAATCACAATTTCTCTCCTCTTTTTTTTCTCTATTTTCCATCTTTTTATAGTCTTACTTCTTCACCCTAACCAAATATAGTGTAGGATTACAAGAAACCAAGTAGGAATGTAAATCTAGGGTACCCAAACCAAACATATAAGTTTGCACCCATTTAACCGGACTAATAAAAAGTAAATTTTTTCTTTTAAGTGTAAAAATTGGCTTAAGAAATATTACTTGGTCATTAGATGAAACCTAAAAAAAAGACAAGAATTTCTACGATTAAGAAGACAACCAACAAAAGGAAGCACAGAGAGAGAGAGAGAGAGAGAGAGATACTATTGAAGTAACCACAAGAAAAGTGGTGAGCAAAAAGAGCGTAGCTTTGAAAGCCATCATAGAAAAAGACCAGAAATAAGCGAAGAGTTGGTCCAAGTTAGGTCACTATGTTGACTTAAGGTATGCAACATCATCTGTGGCCTGTGGTATATATACTGGGTCTCAAGCTTGGAGAGAGAACAATATCTAAAGCTGGCCTTTTACTCCACCAAAACTGTGCATGATACCTTCCCCAGATCATTAGGCACAAGTTATGACTTGATGTCCAGAAAAATTTATTTTTCCCTCCTTATTTTTAGGTCGAAAACATGGCCTAAGTGCTAGCTCGATTTAAACAATTGAGATTAAGGGTATGTTATTGGTTGGGTTGGTTTTGGGGGAAAAAAAAAATTGGTTGGGTGGATTTTAGGGAAAAAAAAGTGAAAAATATGAGAGAAAATGAGTGGGAAAGATGTTTGGTTGAAAAAGAGAGGAAGAGAGAAAAGTGGTAGGGCCCACAAATTTTCTAGCATCCTCCTTCAAAATACAATCTCTCCAAATTGAAGAGAAAATTAGAGTGAAAAGTGTGAAAAATATTTGGACAAAACAAACCCCACCGCTTTTAATGCGGTAGAAAAATAAGTGGTGGCTCTTTTTTTTTTTTTTCTTTTTCTTTTCTTTTGACTTTTCCTTTCTCTGGTAACATTGACTTTTTGTTTTTGTTTTTGTTTTTGTCTTCTTTTCTTCTTTTTTTCTTTCTTTGGTTTTGTTAGGACGTGGTGGGTTCTTCTTCTTATCGTTGAATTGCATGTTCTTTATGCCCTTAATACACATGTTAAATTTGGTGTCAATCAGATATCATTTACTATATGATCTATAAGCTTATATTTTGTGCATAATTTTAAATTACAAAAACTTGCAATTAAAAAAATTTATTGATGACATAGCTATTGATCTTTAATTTTCTTGAAATTTTGCAAGTATGGAGGATATAAAAAGAATATGTAATCCAATGGTGGATTTGTCAAAATTCACTTCTAATAAAAAAATATTAAATAAGCTACAACTAATTTTGTAGCTAAACTTTGTCCAAAAAATATAATGTATTACTTTTTGTTTTATTTAAGAGGGACATAATAGTAAATTTATACAAACTTTATTTTCAACCAAATCAAAAAAAATTTCATCCCTCTACTTTTTCACCCTCTCAACCAAACACAAATGAGGAAAACTTAAAACTTTTCTATCCTCTTCCTATTTTCTATCCTCTCACTTTTCCATCTTTCCAACCAAACGGACCCTAAGGTTACACTCAACATTTTCTTTTCTTTTTTTTTCTTTTAGTTTTGCTAAGAACTCACCAATTTCATTATGGCAACATAAATGATTATCTTGATCCATATCGAGGAGGCCATGTGGGTGAACCTTATTAGCGGTCAAGTTAATTAAACGAGAGTCTTTTGGTATTAGCACCGAAATTGCAAATAGCCAGTCGGTAATAATGTTTCTAAATGGTTGTCCCAAATATCTAACCAAAAATAAACATGTAACCAGCTTTGATTAGAATTAATTACGAGTTTTAAAAGATGTGGTAGAGGACTACCCTCATTGATGCACAATGTGAACCAAAGTTTTGACTTTGGGGTCACAGAAAGATCATAAAATAAGATATATTGCGCCATCTCTTAAGTCTACCAAGATGCATAGCCATAGGCCATAGAGTAACATGAGCTTCTAAATTTTTTAAACTAAGGTCACTAGGCACGAAATTGCCATTCAATTATTGCAGACAAGCGCTCTTACGTGTATTTAGGCATTAGAAAAACTAGGATTACCACTGGCCAAGAGTCCTCATCACCGAGATGTTTCATCAATGCCAGTGCCAATTGGGCTTCTTAATTAAGTTCTTGTATTCCTTGGCAGTGATGCCACATGCCATGCCATTAATTGAGCATTAATTAGTGATCAGCCAAGTACTACATGGGTTAGATTTCATCAAAAAAAAAAAATTTAAATTCATCAAAAAAATGGGTTAGGTTCACTCAAACTAGAAAGATCCATTATTACTGTGTGATCTTGACTTTTTTTTTTTTTTTTTTTTTTTTTTTTTTTTTGAGAAAGTGTGATCTTGACTTTGTTGGATACTTGGATATATGGTATCATGCATGCATAAGTATAACATCGCAAAATATAATTGCAAAAAAAAAAAAAAAAAATCGCAAAATGTAAGTCCCAATATGCTAAATATAGGACAAAATCGGTAATTTTGACCTGAAAATTTTGGAGAAATTAATGCAATGTATTTAAGAATTTACTATTTATTTTTGTTATTTATTAATTTTTGATATTTTAATATAGTTTTCATTATTTTAGGTTTAAGGTATTTATTTCCTTGTGTCTAAGTATTTTTAATACTTTTTAAGTCAAATTTGATTTCTATTATGGTTAGGTATTAATTAGAAATTATTTTATAATATATTTTCTTATCTGTCAAATTCACGAAACCCTTAAATAGGTTTCCAAGTCTATAAACTTTTTTTAACAATTATTTAATAAATAAAATTCAAACTTTTATCTCTTTATTTTCCTGTAGATTCCAAACCCTTTCTCCTTGTAGATTCAAGAACTCTTGTGAATTCAAGAAACCCTTGTAGATTAGAAGTTATTTTTTAGAAACTAACAATTTAATTTCACTTTCATCAAAGAGAACATCGTGTGTGCTTTCTTGACGCACACACAATGTATAGAGGCTAACATTGGAAATAATAGGGATAACTGCCATGGAGACGTAACATTGGTGGGAACAAATACACAGTTTGATAGAATCCAATAAGATAAAGACAAAATTCGTTAATGGCCTAGGATAAAAATGATGTTTGCTATCAAATTTTATCCTTTAGATTGTGATGAACTTTTGTTGTATAAAAAACAGGATTATTTATTGGCCAAGAAGTTCACATTTGAATTATTTTGAAGAGCCATATATTAATTCCACCATTAAAGGAAGAATTGCATGTTGAAGAAAATACTTCTCTTGAAGATTATGTAGAAGTCAAAGAAGTAAGTATAGAGATTTCTGAAGAAAAAAAATTAATAAAGGCCTTGTTATAGAAGAAGAATAGGAAATCAAGATAGTGGAGAAGATTAATGAAGACCCTATTATAGAGAAAGATCTTGAAGTCAAGATGGTAGAGACCATTGAGGAAGAATTTGATGAGGAAATTTTCAAGGATCTTAATGAAATCAAATTATATGATTATCAAATATCAAGATCCTTTTATTTTGGTGGCAAGCAATACACCAAAATTTATTGATTTCATTGTGGTTGATAGATTTGATTCAATTGCCAGTTCTTATTTGGTAAATCTCTACAATTTCATAAAGACCAAGGAAAAAGAAATTCAAGTTGATTTGTTTATTCCATTGATGAATTGCAAGTATGGAAAGAAGATCAAGGGACTCAAGAATTCCAAATACTTTTTTTGCTTGGCATGGAAGATTTCAAATTTCAAAATTGAAGTTGAGAACAAGTTTGTTTCAAGTGAAGGGGTTTGATGTAGGATATAATTTACTTTAATTTTTGTAATTTATTAATTTATGTTATTTTTATGTCATTTTCATTATTTTAGGTTTATGGTATTTATTTCTTTTTTTTTTTAGGTGCTTTTAATGATTTTTAGGTCAAATTTAGTTTCTATTATGGTTAGGTATAAATTAGGACTAATTTTAGAATATATTTATTTGTCTGTAAAGTTTTACGAAACCCTTAAATAAGCTTCCAAATTATTCAATCAATAAAAAAAAATTATTCAATAAATAAAATTCAAACTTTTGTTTCTTTATTCTCTGATGGATTCCAAACCATTTTTCTTATGAATTCAAGAACTCTTGTGAATTCAAGGAACTCTCATAAATTCAAGGAATCCTCGTAGATTCAAGGTTACTTTTCAGAAACTAACAGTTTAGTTTATCTTTCATCAAAGAGAGCATTATGTGTGTTTTTTTGTCTCTTCCGCATCCCACATCACACGTGCTTTTCAGCTATCTGCATTTGAATTATCAAATTGCTAGAAGGGACCAATTGCTAAAAGAAATTAGTTTCACGGTTTCACCGACGTGTTTTTGTTTTTAAGTTAAACACTGCAAGCAGCAAATAATCTAATCTAATAAATCTCAGTTTGGACTTGGCCGGGTCCTAACTCTCATGCTGCATGTGATCTTCACTTCATTTCGGATCTTGAAAATGTGTGCAACTTTTAATACGTTTGCGAACTTCGCGTAATCAATTACTATAATTGATCCAGGTGTACGAGTAAATAACCTATCATAGAAGTGTATCCGCGTATATGTGAAATGTAAGCCCAAATGTTAATTGGTTAATGTCATAAATATAACAAAATCCATTAATTCTTGATTGGGTAGAAGCTCAAGCTAGTATATGTGAACATTTAAATTTCAATCCCATTAACTCTTTGACTATAAAATTGCTCTTAAATTTGCTCTTATCATATGCCATTACATCAAAATATAGCCTTTAAAACTTGACAACTGGCCCACAAGGACCCCTTAGTTCTGGCCTATAATCATAACTTAGATATGGAGGTATCAACTGCATGTGCAGGATTTTTAATGTAACCATCACCTTTCAAGATATAACCTTTCATTTTCATTCAATTTGTTAAGGTTTCTCATGAGTAACATTGAATTACAATTTGATATAAACATGTAGTTATGTGCTTATATAATAGCTTTATATCCAATTAGCTAGGGATGATTTGTAGGCCAGTTTTAAACTAGTAATCCAATTCAGGTTGTTATACAAATTTATTTTTCTGCAGTTAGCAAGATGCATGCAGGATTCAACTTGGTGTATTATTGAGTAAAACTGAGACTCAGATTCACAAAGAAGAGCATCTTCAAATGGACAAATTTGTTAGGGACATATTTTATGTAATTGACTAATCATTGGACAAAATGCACTTTACTTGTAATTTGGTAGATCTAGGATGGGTTTAAGAATTCAAGAAACATGTTGTTCAAGCCAAGTGTTAAAGCCATGAAGATCTAACCAAGAAACAAGTGAAGAAGAGTTGTTCATTAAATCTCAACAAAAATACTTCTATCGAGATTTAAAGTCGAAGGTCAACAAAAGTTGAATCTATCCAGATCTACAAAATCAGAATTTCCAGATCTGATTTTTGGCCCTAGCTAACATGTATGTGTAGGGTTTCTTTTCTTACAACCCTAGACATATATAAGGCTTATTTTAAAGGTCGTTATACATGAAGAATACATGCAAAAAGTGCCCTAGTTCATTATTCCCTCTGAAGAAGCTACTGCGTCTTTACGCCATTGGGTTTTGTAACCAATAAGCTTCCTGATTTTCATCGTTGATGAACTGAAAAACTTTGCAACCAACATTTTCTTCAAGTCGCTGGTGTTAGTCATGTCTTGAGATCTGTGCATCATTGGTTAATCACAGACTGAGATTTGTGCATTGAACTAAAAGATTGCCACTACAATACAAGTCCAATTGGATATTGGGGTAAAAGTTCAACTGTAGATTGGTATTTCAGGATAAGCCAAATGGTTTGATAAGATTCCTTATATTTGTAATCGTTTTTGATTGATAATAGTGGATTCTTAGGAGTGATGACCTTAAAATCATCCGATGAGGTTTTGCTTCGGTAGTTTTTCTCATTCGTAAACAAATCACCTGTATCAAATTTATTTTACACTTCATTTAAATAATTTTGTGATTTATTTGTGCTGCCACGCTATTAAATGAAATTTGATCTAATTAATTAACTTGAGTAATTAATTAATTAATTGCAAAGGGTCAATTCATTTTAACCCAACAAAATTTTATAAATTAGTAAAAGAAGTTTCAAATCTTATTTGAGGGTCATTTTGGTCCAACGCAGCGTTTCAAAATAGTAATACATCTTTTCGATCATTCAAGGGGTGCATTTTAGAATTTAGACGGAGGGTTTTAGAGTTCGAGAACCAATTAATGCAGGTTTTCATGGTTAATCTTTCAAGAACATGTCTTCAAATAAAAACTACCAGGGCCAAAAATGACCACTTTTGTTTCTGTTTTTGTTTGTTTCCCTTCCCTCCTCTCTACATTACATAGAAAAACTTCATCCTTATACACATACCTGACTGCAGTGAAAATGGAACCCTGAAAACGTGCTTGATATGGTAGGCAGAACCAAATTAGATAAAAACTTGCTCGATACATCTTTCTATACCTAGCAAACATCGGCATAACAACATTTGCCAACTCAAACTTGAAAATGATCGATCTTGGCGTAGCGGTAGCATTTAACATCTTTTGACCAATATACAATGATTTCACCAAAACCATCTAAGAATTACGACCTAATCAGTTCAGTAAGTCCAATCATATGCCTACCTATATATCAAAATTCTAAGGAGATAAAGCTGAAGGATATATATATATATATATATATATTTTTTTTTTTTTTTTTTTTTTAAGTTTCGTGGTTTTCTTTTCTTTTCTGTCCTCTATTTCCCACTCAAAATCAATATAAGTCCTAGGAAAAGGAGTCCTCTTCATCTTCAAAACTCAAATTCAAAGTTTGCAGCTTGAAGCCTGAACCCTGTATGGTCTCAGCCAAACTAGATCTGGCCACTTCTGTAGCTTGTACTCTCGTCTGTTTTGTAAACTAAACAAATTAGTTGCAGGCCAGGCATATTGGGACAATTACAATTTTTTGTGTCGATTTTTTTTTATTTTTTTTAGAGAAAAAAGTTTGGTACTTATTCTAACCACATAATAGAGTCATTAAACATAAATGGCTTATTTCGCGCAGTTTAATTATTTTTAAGTGCTTTTACGAAAATATATATATATAATTATTCTTGTTAAATAATGTAAAGGACAATATATTTATTTATAAGGGAATTTTTGTCATGGTATGGTGAATAACTTACACATTACAAAATGAGTTTCACATGTCAATAGAAAAATAAAATAAAATAAAATTTTCATATTCTCATGTGATTATCCTTAAAAGCTTAAGAGAATCATAGTTATAATAATCTCCTAATTTATGTTTAACTTAGAAATTGGTCTTCAAATTCAAATTATATCATATCAAAACACTAAAATTATGTAATTCACTCAAAAATTAAAGAACTAATATCAAACAAGGGGAAAAAAGAACATAAAAGAAAGATAATACCACAAATCATTAAATTAAACTGTTAAAAATAATAATATTACTTTTTATCATCTATATTTTAAATAATTCGGATTTAGAATAGGTACTTTCAACCCAAACCAATCTTTTCATATTCTTAAGTAAGTACACCAAAGTGGACCGAATGGATCAATGTGGAGTAAAATTGGCCGAAACAGACTGAAAATGACCAAATAGAGCGATGTGGACCAAAGTGAACCAAAAGGGATTGAATTGGACCAAATCATAATGAGATGGACTGAATTTGATCAAAATTGGCCAAAGTGGATTGAATTAGATAGGATAAACAGAGGTGGACCGAATGGACTGAAGAGGACAAAATTGGATCAAAATGGACCAAAGTGAACTGAATGAACCAATATGGACTAAATTAGACCGAAGTGAACCAAATGGACCAAAATGGACAAAATAGACTGAGATAGACCGACTGGACAGAATGGACCAAAGTGGACTAAATCATTGGCCACATTACCTTTTTTTATTTATTGATTAATGTTATTCTATTTTTTTATAATATTAAATATATTAACCGATTGACTTTACACATTCATCTTGGATGATTTTTTTTTCTAATAATATCTTGAATAGTTTAATATATTTAACATTATCAAAAAAAAAAATTAGAGAAACAAATTAACAAAAAAAACAATAGCAACGTGGCCATTGATTTGACTCAATAGGTGCATAACAACATTAAAAATTAGTCTTTAACTTTTAGAACTTTTAGATATTAAATAGAAGAGGAGGAAAAAAGTCATTATCTTGACGTTGCTTGCTGAAGAATGGAAAGAATTGGTACATGAACATTGTGAAGAAAAATCAAATGAAATGTACAACAGATACGATAACAACCCAAACATTAGAGAGATAAAAAAAATTAAATTAAAAAAAATTAAATTTTTCCTTGACGTGAAAAATATATATATATATATATATATATATATATATATATATATATATATTTGACACCAAATACCTTCTCGAAAGACTGATGGTTCCCTCATTGGGTATACTTAAGGGTATTAAACAGACTAGACTCGATACCTCTTATTTTTATTATATGAAAGAACTTCTTTGCCTCTCTGTTCTCGTAACAAAACAAACACACAATTAAAAAAGCAGTAATTTCATAATTTTCATTCACTAATTGCTTTCTTTTTATTACAAACTAGTCACAGACTCACGTGATGCGTGAGAATATATAATTATTTTGTAATATGATATAATGTATAATTTATTCTCTAAAACTTATTGAAGATAGTTTGTTCTCCTTAAAAGTAGAACTATTTTTAAAAGTATTATCAATTTCCATTCTATTATTTTGGTTTTTTTTTTTTAATTAAAGAAACTTGGGGGGTTGCTTGATTGATATTATTGTTTTTTTGAAGTGATCTATATTCTTCAAACTTTTGTTATAGTGTTTTATGTTTTCCTTTTCTTTTGGTACAACTAAACGTTTTTAAGTTTCAAATTAATTATTCAAATTTCTCATTCTCTTAAGAAGATTATTATGTTAATCAAACCTCATCACAAATATACAATTGATAGTATTAAAATAATTAATAGGAACATTCAAATACATAGCCTTGTAGATTGTATTTTGATATAAACTCAAATTCTCACTTCCAAAATATCTAAGAATTAACTCAACTAATAAAATTCCAAGAGGGAGAGAGTGTGCATGTGATGGGAAACTAAAAAAACACACCACCTCAACCGAAAGTAGAGATACCAAAAAAAAAAAAAAAAAAACAAAAACAAAACAAAACAAAAATTCATCAACCTAAAGGGGGGAGAGAGAGAGAGAGAGAGAGAGAGAATCACATTTTTCTTAGCAATTGAACAAAAAATGAAAGTTTCACCTTGATTAAAATTAGTAACTAAACATATTAAAACCAAAGTATATTATAACATAAAATCATCGAACCAGAGAAGCAACTATTGAACAACAATATAAGCTACCAACAAAAAGACTCAAGACTTGTTTTATTTATTTCAAATTTACTTCATTTTCTTGCAATCAAACAAATAGCCGCATAGGCTTCTCGATTTTTTTTTTTTTTTTTTAATTTTTAAAGAAAGGTGTATAGGCATGTGAAGTGAAAGAAACCCACCGTGCAAGCCTAAAGTGGTTCAAAACTTCTCTTTGCAAAGTGGCATTATGGGCAACAATTTGCCACTTTTGAATTCAAAGAAAGAGTAGGCTTTTTGGTGGAGTAGTCAAGACAAAAGAATAGATTGTTAAAATCATTAAGATCTAGTTCTAAAATCTAATTGAAGTGATGGGTGATTATGAAGTGTTTATTTGGTAGGTTTCAATTTGCATGGTCTAAATGGTTGCCAATTGAGGTTCTGTTATTGATACAACAATTAGGAATCAAAAGTGTTTTAATTATAATTAAGTTATATCAATCTAATGTTATCTAGTTAGATAGCATTTAGCCAAGAGTATTGCAACTCAAATGGTTGGCATCTCTTGGTGTGTCCATGACATCCAAGATTCAAATCCTCTCTTCCCATTATAACTATTGAAAATAAAATTAGATAGCATTTATATTTTCAATCTACTTTGTATAGAGTTGGATTGTTTGAATCGATAAAGTGATGATTACTATTTGCCATATTTTGGGAATAGCATCTCAGGCTGTAACATTTGTTTTGTGCTAATTCTAAATTATAAAAGAAGAATAAGTGTAAATCAAATATTTGAATCATTTGTACATTAACCAATATTAAAATAATGATGGCGAACTCAATTTGTTTGTCTTATTGTTTCAAAAACCATAAACAATAATGTATTGGACTCATTTGCTAGGTTTTGCATTGCTCTAGCTAAGGATATCATATGTTGCTTGGTTTTTTTAGTCTCTTTTAGCCTTTGTTCCATTTATTGAAGGTATGCACTTGTAGTTTATTACTGTTCTCTGAGCTTTCCTAATCTATGTCTTAGAAATGTCTCTGGCCACTTAAGAAACCTTCATTGTCAAACTCCCATGTATTTGGATCAATGTTCCCAAACCCTACAAGAACCAAATTCCACATTTAGCATTACCAAAATCAGATAAAAATTAAACCCCCAATCATGTTTTGAGATTTTATATTTCCTTGTGACACACAAACTCATCAAACTTTTGAGGCAGATCTATTGTTGTTTATTGGACTGCAAGATCAAATTATTATGTGCTACGCATAATAAGAAACAGTGTGCTAAACATAGTATTTATGATTGTCGAAACCAAACAAAAATTGAGAAAGTTCCCACATCAGAAAAGAACCATTAAGTTAAAAAATATGAAAATAGTTGGAGTATACTCTATTATTGTTCAAAACTATCAAAGGTAAATACACCAAACTTTGGTTTTCTTTTCTTCTTTTGATTACATAAAGTTAGGACTCGCTTGGGAAGAGGGAATGGAAATGAATTAAAAGAATAATTTTAGAATATTCTTTTCTTCCCTTGTTTGGGAGTTTTAATGGAGGGAATGGAAAGTTCATTCCCTTGTTTGGGAGTTTAAGTAAGAGAGAATAGAATGGGTAGGAGGAAACATTTATTCCTCTCTATTCCCTTAAAACCTCAAATTTTCATTTCCCTCGAAATTTGGAGGAATTGGAGGGAATGAAATTAAATTTAATAATGTTTTTACTAAAACTCCCAAAATACCCTTATATATTCAATCCTTTATTTTAAAACAGGGGTCTAATAGTAATATTGTCATAAAATGATTCCATTCAATTCCCTCCGTATTGCTTCCAAACAAAATTATTTAGGCTCCGCTTGGGAGTTCATAAAGGAAGGAAATGGAATTGAATGAAATTAAATAACTTTGATTGAATGTTTTAAAATAAAGGAACGGAAAGGAATGAAAATGAATAAAATGTAAGTAATCTTATTTGGGAGCAGCATGGAGAGAATGGAATGGAATCATTTTATGACAATATTGTTATTAGATCCCTATTTTAAAATAAATAGTTGAATATATATGGGTATTTTGGGAGTTTTAATAAAAAAATCATTAAATCTAATTTCATTCCCTTCCATTTCTCCCAATTTCGAGGAAAATGAAAATTTGATGTTTTAAGAGAATAGAGAAAAATGAGTGTTCCCTCCTACCCATTTCATTCCCTCCCACTTAAACTCCCAAATAAAGGAATTGACTTTCCATTCCCTCCATTAAAACTCCCAAATAAGGAAATGAAAAAATATTCTAAAATGATTCTTTTCATTCCTTTCCATTCTATTCCATTCCCTCCTCCCAAGTGAGGCCTTACATTCCATTCATTTTCATTCATTTCCATTCCTTTATTTTAAAACATCCAATCAAGGTTACTTGATTCTATTCAATTCCATTATTTTCCATTCATTTCCCTTACTTAAATACATTACATTCTATTCCATTCCATTCTTTTCCATTTCCTAATGATGACTCCATTCCATTCCCTTATGAACTCCCAAGCAAAGCCTTAAACAAATGTCAAATGTAAGAAAACTAAAATGTCAAAGATAAACAAAGTGAACAAGTAAAACACAAATATAAAATAAAAATTTTACAACATGAATATGAAGTAAGAAGTTCTTGTAGAGATTTCTAATCTTTAAAAACCCTTCTAAACCAAATCCTAGCCACCCACAATATGAAGTGATCACATTGTCGGCAACCCACAAAAAATCATATCAGCCACAAACTTTAGAAATCCAATGGAGTATTTGAAGTTGGGGAAAAAGAAAAAATAAGAAGGAAAAGAACACGCCTCAGAGGGATTTTCCAAATCTGATGCCACTTTGGCAACTTTTGTGGAGGTAGAGAAAGAGCAATTGGAAATTTATAGTGTTAAAAATAACTTAGTTAATTGCAGGAGTGGCAATTGAAGGGTTTGAACTTCAAAAGAGCCAATCTGTTTTGAAGGGAAAAATGAAGAGTTGAGCATTGAAAGATGATTGAATTAATGGTGAGTTGGATTTAATGAGTTAAAGAATGTGTAAGGTTGTTAATAATGAGTTGGATTTATTTAGCGAATGAGGAAGGTTGTTAATAATGAGTTGGATAAATGTTACGCTTCAGCTTTTAGATATATATAGATATAAATTCCAAACAACCAAGAGAGGAATTTAAGAATTCTACAAAATCATTTCCATTCCCTCTTTATTTTAACTTTCCATTCTTTTACGAACTCCCACACATGCAAACAACACACTGCAAGATGGACATTTGAGTTAACACTACCCCTAATGGTCTAAATATGCAGATCAGGACACTTGAGTTATGGTCTGTCGTATCAAAACCTTAATGTTGTGATGGACAATTCCACATCTTTAAGGGAAGAGGGGGGAGTGTGTGTGTGTGGTGGGGGGGAATAAATATTGCACCTGTATTCAAAGATTTCTAAGTTGGCAATTAACTCTGAAACATCTCTAATCTTGGCATGGACTAGAGGGCAACAGCTGAAGCAAAAGCTTGAATATAATGCATAATAAATAGTATCCCATTAATCATCAAAAGACAATC
The DNA here is from genome assembly GCA_023736055.1 of Quercus glauca. NCBI lineage: Eukaryota > Viridiplantae > Streptophyta > Magnoliopsida > Fagales > Fagaceae > Quercus > Quercus glauca. Next base: position 25,715,694 of record CM043316.1, read on the forward strand.
TGCCCCGATTTATCTAGCAGATTTTAGTAAACTAAGCATATTTACTTCACCTGCAGAAGGTATCACAGATTCTGGCCCGAAGGATAACAAGTCCAAAAAAGTCAGGCTACAATATTTCTGCCAATCAAAAAACAGATGCAGTTTCTTACTACATCTTCCTACAATTTTCTTCAACCTGTCCATCTGCACAACCAAAAGATTCACTAACTTCTGCCAAAACAAAGATATGAAAAAGCACAAAATAGTAAAGCAATAGAAAATGAACAGAGCTCAAAATGCACTCACCCTTGAGATTTACAGCTAGGTTTGCTTGAGCATCAGCTTCAGAGTTAAATTCCTTGAAAATGATAATAATGTGTTATTTTGCATTCAGAGAACGTGTGGCAGAAAACAAGAATAATGTTTACAAAAAAAGTAGAAAAATAATAAGCATAGCACTACTACCTAAATACTAGCATAACCATTGATCACATTTTATTAAGAAGGTTAATACTAGCATAAATATAGCTTGCCATCTTCTGTTACGTAGCATTAGTTTCAGGAATAACAACAAACTAATGGTCCACCAACTAGAATCTGATATGTCCTCAGGTACCGAACAAACACATAATGCAAGTGGCAAAAGTCATGAAAATAAAGCATTATAGTATGTTTTACCTCAAAGTTTGGGATGCATTATAAATGTTGAGACAAGATTTGGAGTGATACATTACATTCTTTTTTCTTTTGGTAAAATAGAGAATTCAATTAAAACTAAAGATTAACAATGGTCTCAGGCCAACGCCTGTTAGAATACAATCCTGACAAATTAAAATCAATAAAAGACTGGATTTCCACAGGTGGACAGTCATAAACTATAAGATCAGAATCTTGTTGTCCTCCCATTCTGGCCAGACCATCAGCGCACATGTTTGCTTCTCTATATCAGTGCTTAAACCGGACTTGACGGATCCGAGTGATCAGCAGCCAGCAATCATCAACAATGGAGGAAATGACAGTATTAGTTTGGTTGGGATTCGCAAGAACATCAAGGATGGCTTTAGCATCCATCTCTATTTCTACAGCTTGGCTATTCCTAAGAATACAAAGGGAGAGACCATCTCGCACAGCCCATAATTCCACCATGAAACTAGAAGTTATGCCAATGCGTCTGGAAAATCCAAGTAACCAAGCTCCAGTTTCATCACGAAGAATTCCCCCACCTCCTGCTATTCCCAGATTACCCAAGGATGACCATCCGTGTTGAGTTTGATCCACCCCCTAGGAGGTTTTTCCCATTTGATTGATTTGAGAATGTATTGGACAGAGGCTTTCCCATTAATAACACAGTGATTGAATTCCAGAGCTTTTTGGGTGACTTCAAGATGGACATTTTGAGGAAAAGGTTTGTTGTGAAGCACAGTGGCATTCCTTTTAATCCATATGATCCAGATGGCAAAGAGAAAGGTGGTGCTCCAGGATGTTTGGTTCTGCCCCTTCCCAGCTTTTTCTTTAGCATTTCTGGCTAGCCAATTAGCAACATCACCCGAGAAGAACACATTATCATGAGTAGCAATGCCCAGATTTTTCCATACGGTTCTGACCACCCTACAATCACAAAGAATGTGAATGATTGTTTCTGTTTAATCGTTGCATAAGGGGCACAGAGGATCTAAGTTAACTCCCCTTGCAGCGAGACAGGATTTCACTCCAATGCTATTGTGAAGGCACTTCCAGAGAAAGAATTGGATTTTGGGCAAAGTTTGAATCTTCCAGAGCCATTCTCCCTCGAATGGAATGTGCTCGTTATCCGTAGCGAGGTCATAAGCACACTTTAGATCAGATACTCCTCGCGAATTTCAGCCTAGGCCAGTTTATCACTACTTGCAGCTGTAAAGGCATACAAAGTTGCTTGGATTTCCAGTTTCACATTGGGGGAGAGATCCATAGAAATTTAGACCAATTCCAACCCCTTTCAGAGACCACATCCTTCACTCTCAGGTTGTCCTCTCCCGCAGGAAGAGGGCTTGGATAGTGCTTCTTACTGGATATTTTTCACTTAACTGCATACCACACTTCCATCTTCAGCACACAGCACAGCTCCTGCACCAGCTTGTCCAGGATTTCCTTTCAAAGCTCCATCAAACAGAAGAATACAGGAAGGCTGGGCAACTTGGACGACTTTCATATACTTCAACATCATGCAGAACATGAAGATCAGATCCTTTATTAACAGGCAAGATCCAGAGGCTGGACCAGTGACATTGCAATTGCTTGGTTATGTTATACTTTGTTGATGCCAAATGCCACAAAAACTTTGCATATAACAGGACTCGCGATTTTCACTTGCAAATACAAGAGCATATTTCTTCCATAAAGCATATACATTATATACAAAACCATTATACAGCCAAATCACATGTTTAAAATTTGGGGAGCTACATTCATAGATAAATGAATATCCAAAATAAGAATCCAGATTAAGATATAAAGAGCCCCAACACAAAAGACCAGACTTAGAAAAATCTGGCTTTCCAAGCATTCAGGCAAGTTCCACAGTTATAGAGAACTAAACCTTTTACATCCATAGTTCCATTACATATTTGTAACCAGTGGAACAAGATGTATACAAAATTAAAATACCATATTATATGCATGCAAGTAGATCCATGGACATCAATAGTTTTAAAATTATATACATAATAATATATGCATGTATAGAAATACATATAGTTTTAGTTCTGGTGGTAGTACATGAATGGTAGATATCAGGTCAGCAGGTTACACTGAGAGAAGAAATTACTTCAGCTTGATTGCTATAGTCTGACTTGAACTGTTACTTCTGAGGATTTGTTGAAAATGAAGTTGATCCAGACACCTCCTGCAGTACAAGAACCAGACAAAGTGATTACTCACCACTACATCAATATCAATCCACCTTTTCTATTCTCAAGATGTTCACAAATAACAGCTCAGAAAAATGCTATTCATTCTGGGGTATTCTATAATGAACTCATCAAAACTTGTCTTTGACAAACTGTGGACTGGATTCTCAAATTAATGTCTGCATTGGAAACTGCCACAATTTTTTTTTCAAAACCTTTATCCTTTAATTGATTCCAACATTCTATGGACTATGTCTTCAGACACAAATTTCTAATGAAGCATATGTTATCCATTTTAACTTGCAACACTGTCTGAATCAAGCACTCCTTGTAATCTCTTTGTGGGAAAATCCTTGTCAGCTGCTTTTACTCCGGAAGAAGCTGGTTGCTGAAAGAAAAATGATATCCCCAATCATACAGTCAATAATTCATGTAAAAATTTATCGTATCAAAACAATGTTGTTAACTAATACGTTCAACACCTTAGAAGAAAGGTGCTATCAAAAGAGTCTTGATAACATGAAATATAGACACCACAATGGGTTCATCATCTTTTTTACACCCGACAGAGGACTTTTTTGTTTTGGGGGGGGGGGGGGGGGGGGGGGGGGGGTTTGGTGTTCAGTGTTATGTCCACCAAGAAGAACAATAAAATGATCAACAGTAAAAACTGAACTGAAAAGAAAAGCAAAGGAACAGCAATCAAGCTTCTTCTTAGTCCAAAGACAGTATAAGGCTTGTAAATGGTTCAGAGATACTATACATCAAAATGTGGAAGAACGATTCAAAACTTTCATAATAATGATGTGCTTTCACAATATCAAGCCCTTTGACGTCCATGTAGAAAATAAATGAGAGGAGAAAAATATCTATTAGTGGTGTGCTTCGTTAACAAACCTGAAAGGGGCAAGCAACAAGTTTGCCAAACAGATCATCTGTCACATCAGCAGCAATAACAGAATAAGTAGCATTCTTAAGCCCATGAGAGGCAAGGTGCTCCTCAGCATCCTTAGACAAGCAATATCCTTTGTAAACACTTATGAAAGGATTCCACACCACACCTATAAAGGAAAAGAAACCTTATTTCGGTCCGTTTTTAGTTTTTATGAATGAATTCGTTAATAATTTAGCCCGTGACAAGAAGGAAAGATCCTACTAGGTACCAACAAACTAGGTAAAACCATGATATTTAACACAGACTGAACTTAAATCATTCTTCAGACTATGGCTACAACTCAAAAGTCTCAAGGATCAGAAGTGAGAACCATCTTATACTAATACAACATAGCCAGGAGTTCAACTAAGTTTTATTGAAGACAGAAATTCAAAGCGATTACATTACTTTCTAACATAAACGCATGCTTGAACTTGAAAGCATAAAGAGCAACAGATGGACTTTAAAACCATCCAAATTCACCCTAATTTAACCCTTTTGGACAAGAACCCTAGGTTACAGACTGCCAATTGAACAATGTAACAAACACATGCAAGAAAGCCTCAGTCTTAAACACAATGCAGACAAAATCAAAATAAAATAAGATTTAAAAAATAAATAAATAAATAAACGATTCCTTTTCACTTCCCTAATAAATTTTAGTGAATCCATAGAAACAAACACTAAATTTTTCCAAATAAAGAAGTCCCAGAAGAGAAAATCCAGAAGAGATAAAGTCAGAAACTTTAATTTTTAGGTTGAAAAAGATTACAGAAGACCAGGATTGAGCTTGGCAATCACTCAAACTCTTGTAAAATGCCAACGATATCCCCTTTCCGTACAACATAAAAAGCGTCCTTCTGTTCCGCCATTGATGTCCCAATACCCAAAAATCCTAGTGACCCAGCACAGCACTGCACTGCAAGTAAAGCACCAAGTATGATAAAGCAATGAACTTTCAACTTTGGAAAAAAAAAATATTTCCGTAGCTTAGCACAGAGAGCTGAGTAGTTCAGAGAGAGAGGTCTAGTCAACTACACAGCTACTACTACTTTTTGAAAGAGTGGCTGAATGAGAGAGATGAAGAGCGAGAAAGAATCAATGAATATTGGAAAAATGGTTGGCGGGCTTTGGCGGGAAAAGGGTTTATGGGCCATAGATTCCAAAACTTCAAACTCAGGCCTACAAGGTTTCAAGATAAATTATTGTGAAGGTTTGATGTGGGCTATCTAATTCATTTATTGGTCTACTCAAAAAATAATTCATATATTGTTCTTTTTAATCTAAATTTCTTCTTCTTTTTTTTTTTTTTTTTTTTTTTTTTAGAGAGAGATCAACTATGATAGGTTAATATTTGTTGTGATTTTCATTGTTTGATAGGTTAAGATTCTCTTACACATATTTACCAACCATACAAATATATAAGCAAAGATACTAATCACTTTACCTCATTAATTCAATCAAAAAAAAAAATTTTTTTTTTGAGAATCATATTACCAAAGACTTAAGTCTGTAAACTGTAAATACCAATATTTTGTGGTTTGTGGGTATCTGACGTAAAAATTAATGCTTAGCATAGAAAAAATTTCGGCAAAAATATAAATCTGGCACTCTAACTTTTACATTTTTTCATTTCAGTCCTCTAACCTTCAGTTTTGTCAATTCAGTACTCTAACTTTCAGTTTTTGTCAATTAAGGACTCCGTTACAGCTCAGTTAGTGCTGCCGTTAAGGACCCCTGAAACGGCATCGTTTTGCTTGGTTTTTTTTTTTTTTATAATTCGAAATTAAAAGAAAATAAGAAAAATCTATAAAAATAAAAAAAATAAAAAAAAAAGGCGATCTGCTATATTGATTCAGGGGAGGCTAACACTGTTCTTGCAGAGCGTAACGACGTCGTCACGAGCGAGAATGCAACCTAGGGTTTCAGTGATGGAGAAGCAGAGGTTATCGCTGCTGGAATCGAAGCAGGTGTTGATCTTTTTGGTGGAGTCGGTGAGGAGCTTGGAGAGTCGGTGGGAAGGGAGGGAAGGGAGGGCAAAGAGGATGGAGATTGCGGCGGCAGTGACGTTAGGGTCGGGGAAATCGAGATCGGAGCGAACGCCGGTGATGACGATGTCCCAGAGATCAGAGGTGAGACGAGTGGAGTGGATGAGATCGAAGGCAAGCTTTTTGGAGACGGCGGAGGCAGGGGAAGCGACGATATCTTCGACGGCGGATTTGGCGAGCTTTTTGGATTTTTTGCTGTCAACTTCTGGGAATTTTGGGTTTGGTTGTTCATGGTTTTTTTTGGTTTGATTTTGGTTTTTTAAGGTTAAAACTCAACTGGGTTTCTGTTTCTGCTGTCAAGATTGTTCTTTTTTTGGAGCAAAGGATTTGTTGGGTGTGAAAGCGGTTTTTTCAGCGCGAGATGGAGGTTAATGATGAGGTTATCAAGTCAACTCGTTCCCCTCTTCTTTTTCTTTTTCTTTTTTTATTTTTAGATTTTTCTTATTTTCTTTTAATTTCGAATTAAAAAAAAAAAAAAAAAAAAAAAAAAAAAAAAAAACGTCGTCGTTTCAGTGGTCCCTAACGGCAGTACTAACTGAGCTTTAACGGAATCCTTAATTGACAAAAATTAAAAGTTAGAGGACTAAATTGACAAAACTGAAAGTTAGAGGACTGAAATGAAAAAAATATGAAAGTTAGAGAGTCAGTTTTACATTTTTGTCAAAAATCTATTAAAAAAAAAGGTAATGTTTAAAAAAAATGGGAGAAGAAAAGACGGGAATAAATGTAACCCATTCCACAAAGTTCTAAAACAAAAACAAAGGAGTTAGCTCATAAAACTTGGTTACAGGCCCAATCCACTTTTTTTTTAGCTCAAAAGTAGAGTGAGAGAAGAAAGGTTTAAACGCAATTTTGAAGCCAAAAACGACAAATACATTAATGGAAACGACATGTGCTGATCTGATAATGGCGTCGCCCGGGTTCGAACCGGAGACCTTCAGTGTGTTAGACTGACGTGATAACCAACTACACCACGACACCTCTTTGGTTCATGAAGTTCGGTTAATTATCATAACAAATCGGAGGTTTTTTGGCCAAGCAACGTGTGTCGGAAAACATTCCCAACTCTGTTGAATGAGTCCAACTTGGGGGATGTAGTTGGACGAGTGAAAAGTATGTACGGAGGTCCTGGGACTTCATTGGACAACTCTGTAATGATGTATATATCCATGGAATTGAGCACAAAAACCAAACTTGTAAGGGCATACTACATGCTTAATGCTCCGACCCTCTTATTAAATTACTTTATAATTACATTGCTAAGTACTAAATAATATCATTGTGAGTGAGTTATGACTGAAATTTGTGATTGTTATATTGTCATGCAGATAATGCTGCTGCCAACGATGATGTTCCCATGTTTCATAATCTGTCTTTCTTGAAGTTATATGGTTTGCTTTGGCTTGAGTGCTATGCCTGGGATGTAGTACGACTCCTGCTTTGTTGTGTTCCAAGGCTACAAACACTTGCCTATGAATCAATAGACCACCCTATGTTTGGTAGTTACTTACCAGTTACTTGGAGGAGCCATTGGATATTCCTGAATGTCTGTCTTCACACCTCGTAACCTATCATTATAAAGGATTTTCAGGGAATGAAGTTAAGATGGAACTTGTTAGACATATCCTGAAGGCAGCAAGAGTATTAAAGATAATGAAAATCATGGCTGAAAGTCATCTAAGCTCGAAGGCAAAGCTTTGTATTCGCAAGGAGTTAATGAAGTTCTCGAGGAGCTCCCAGGCTCGTCAAATTGCATTTGGCGGAGGGAATTTCTATTTTTAGTCTCTCTGTGTCTTTTAATTGGCAAGAGTAGTAGTTTTATGGGATACTCATTGTTCTTTTCATCTTTCATTTAAAACTTTAATGGATTCAAGATTAAGAAATACAGGGCCTCAGATAACCATATTGTCTCTGTTTTCGTTTGTTTCCCTTCTCCCCTCTCTAGTCTCTACGTTACACAGAAGCACTTCATCCTCATACTACATGTTAAAGCCAACATCTTTCCCTTATTTAGCACAATTTTACCATACTCGTAAATCACAGTCTCACTTAGCATGCACAAACCCGACTGTAGTGAAAATGGAACCCCGAAAAAGTGCCATTGATATGATGGGCAGAACCAAACCCGAAAACTTGCTTGAAACATCGTTTTACCTAGCAAACATCACAATCACAGCATAACAACATTTGCCAACTCGAATTTTAAAAATGATCTTGGTAAAGCAGTATCATTTTACATCTCTTGGGCATTGCAATGATTTCAGTATTTCACCACCACCACAACCACCATATAAGAATTACCTAATCAGTTCAGTATGTCTAATCATATACCTACATACCAGGATTCTAAGGAATTAGAGCCCAAGCATAAATTATTTTTTCTGAGTTTCGTAAGTTCTAGGCAACGGAATCCTCTTCATCTTCAAAACTCAAATTCAAAGTTTGCAGCTTGAAGCCTGAACCTTGTATGGTCTCAACCAAACTAGAAGCCACTCCTGTAGCTTGTACTGTTGTCTGTTTTGTCAACTAAAAAGAGTAGGGAAAAAAAAAAGTCAATGTCTTGATGTCTCTTGCTGAAGAATGAAAATAAATTTTGATCTTGAACATTGAATGAAAAAACAAATGATATGTACAAAAGATATAATAAACAATTCTCAATAAGCGAACCCCCGACTTCTGGGCAGCCCACCAGAACTTATAGGCAGGCAACTGATCTTAAGGGATTAAATAAATTTTTTGACAATTCTGGAAAATTTTATGTGAGCATGACTCATTAAGCATATCCCAAATTTTGACACCAACTACAGTTTCAATTGAAGTAGTTGTCACTTCCTTACGATTGGTAATCCAAAACCTAGTGCAAACACACCTCAACACTTGCAATGCCCTCAACAACTTTAACCTTCAAATTAGTAATGCCCTCTGTTTCCTACAAAAGAAAAGATGAATAAGCAATAGTGCGAATCAACATGCTACAGATAACACTTTATTAATAAGTGATTCATGAACTAGACATTTACATTTGTTCTCAGTGAGCAGTGAGCAGTGTGCATGTGTCTGGGGAATGTGTTTAGGCAGCAGTGAGCAGTTGGCTTTCTTTTTTGAATTACGGTTGTGTGTGTGTGTGTGTGTGTGTGTATGTATATAACTGACACTAGCTTGAAATTTCAACAATCAGGATGTATCTTGACCATACAGTTCTCTACCTTATACCTTCCCCTTTCCTTTCACCCTTTGACCCTAATCTCTCCATTTACATAAGATACTAGCTCTGATTTCCCCACTTATAATATCAATATTTTGGGTTGAACTCTCAGCTACCAAATTTGACTAGACTATGTTGAATTAAAAACTAACAACAAAAACTTTAAAATCTTCTCACAATCAACTAAAACTAAAAATTAAACGCAAAAGGTTTCTGTTAGGTTCCAGACTGGGTAGTCAAAGGCGTGCCAAGTGCTCAAGTGAGGCAAGGCACGAAAAAGGCACCTCAAAGGCCCAATCACAAGATCTGCTAAGACTGCAATTGAAAAAGATACACTAAATTGGAACCAGCACCTTCCCACCTACTCCCCCCTTCAACACTTGTCTCTCATCTCTAAGCAAATAATCTTAATGAACAAGAACAGTATAAATGTTAAATGGAATTGAGAGAACATAGGGCTTTATTCTTCCATCATCGTATACAGAAATATAATCTCAATTGTGGAACTCAAAGTACCATTGTAACACTAGAGCAAGGAAACAAATATGCTCTTGCATCCATTCGTATAGGAAGGAGTTACTTATTCTTTTAAATTTGATAGTTACAACAATAGAGAAGGGGGATTTGAACTCTGAGAGTAGGCCATACCACTGAGTTTCAAGGCTCGACATGGAAAAAATTGCTTTTAATAAGAAGAAGTAATAAAAGGGAATCTAAAAGAGTTGGGATATATATCAATATACCTCTAAAGCTTTGGTGACAGTAGGAACTGTTGCTTCATTCATGACTCCCTCTGCCTTGAAACATACAAATGTAGACTTTTAGTGATATACTAAGCAATTGTAATCCATAGGTGAGATCCTATAAAGCTCTTAGATAACTCAAGGTAGAGCCTTTAAAGTAACTCCACTATAAAGTTTCTAAAATTCCAACAATTTTTTATTAAGATTTGGTCACATCAGCAATAGGTTAAATAAATGTCAAAATAGATATACTCAATCAATGTTGTTCAAAACTTCAAATACTAACAAAATGTAAGCCACTCAATTCTTTAGTAGAGTACTGAATGGTTAAGATGTTAAGAATACAATAGTAAAGTTACTCAAACTTTTAGAGGATCCCAAGTCAGAACTCTAGTTTCACATTTCATTTCAATGCACCTTGGGTAAAGTGTAATGGAGGCGATTTGGATTTTGTCAAGTCAGCAATAATTACACTAGCTGTTTTACTCGAATTGGTAGAGTATAATTTTTATAAGAAAAATATAAAGGGACAATTTTTTTTCACAAGTTTGCGACATTGACAATTTTTGATTTGCACAACATCAATCTCACATGACCCATCACTGACACCATTTCAATTACGCCAAGCCAAAGATAAGGTCCAGTACATTGGACTAGTTGAGATGATGAAATGTGTTTATTTTTAGCATGCGCCCATTGCAACGGGTCTAGCGCATTGGAGACACTAGACCCAAGCCAAAGTCCTTATGCAACAATTACAACAAACTACCATTATCAATTGTGAAAAATTGTGCCCTTACTCTTCTTCTTGTTTTTATTAAATCATTAAAAAAAAAAAGTAACGAGAATTGGAACAAATAATTTCCACATTATTATTACATAATTAAAGAAAAAAAAAATTTTGTTAAAAAAAAAAAAAAAAGTACCTGAAAGAACATGGTAAGGATGTCAGAAGGAGAAACGGGTACCGAAACGGCAGGTTGGTCTGGCGAAGACGACGTCGTTTCTACTTCTTCTTCTCCTAGTTGTTGTTCCTCTGGAATTATTTGGGTTTCTTCTTCCACTGACCTCACTATTCTCAGCAGCTGCTTCTGCTTCTTGGTGTTTTTCTCTTTAATTGTGAAACGTTGTTGGAAAGAATTCGAAACGACATGGTTTCGAAACGGCAACCTCAGAAAAGGGCTGTTATTGGGAGTCGTACGGAGTGGCTTTACGGGATAAGCGGAAGCAGAAACTGAGAACGTTGCTGAGATTGAGAGTACATTGGTTGCCATTTTGGTTCACTCTGCTTTGCTTTTTAGCTTTCAGTGACTGTTTTTGTTTTTGTGCTTCTTCGCTCCCTATCCTAATCCGTAGGCAAAAAAAAGGTCCCTCATTTACACTTTTGACCCTAAAATTTTTAGTTTTAGTTTTTTTTTTTTTTTTTAGCTTTGAGATTTTTCATTTTAATTCATCAAGTTTATTTTTCCAAATAGTTCTTTTACCCATTTATGTGATTGATATAATTTTTTAAGTAATAACAGAATAATGTGTTTCTTCTGGTTTTCATAATTTTAATCACAAGCATGAACAAAATTGAATTTTGAGGATTAAAATAAAAATCTAAAACTTTAAGGACCAAAATAAAAAGTAAAAACAAAATATAAGGGTCCAAACGTGTAATCTTGAATATTTTTTTACCATTCTATTTGATTTTGAGGGTTAAAAGTATACATTGATAGTTAGCAATTAAATATCTCAAAACTACATTTTATCTTTACAAAATAGGGCATAGTAGGGATGAGGTCAGGAGAAACAATATCACATTTGGAGTGTTTAATGATTTACAGTTGACAGATTGATTGGTGATTTTCATGTGCTATTGCAAATTTGTATGCTTGAGAAATCAAAATAACAACCCTTTTTGATTGTGCAATAGTTGAGGGAAGAATTTAGATCATCAACATTTTTTTTAAAGAGATTCCGGTTGAACCATAAGACTCTTATGGTCAAAATAACAATCCAAAAATTAAAGAGATCAAAAAACATGTTTTTATCATTTTATTTGAAATGGGAAGGGCCATATTCTAACATTATTTAACAAAATTATATAACTTTTTAGAGTCTATAAGCTAAATGCTTCATAAAGTCTTTAATAATTCATTGCTAAATAAGTAATTCAAATTTCATATTGTAAGGGTGGGTTTTTGGCTCCTAAGCCCAAATGATGAATGGGTTAAGGCCCAAAGAGCCTCACACAATGAATTTGTAGAGAGTGAGCTTAAAAAACTAGGCCTCAATGAATCAGGCAACGCACACAATGGATCAAAGATATTAAGACAGCAAAGCAAAACAAGTTTAAAGCAAGGAAATCCATCATTGGCAAAGTTCGAGAAGAATGATTCTTGAATTTAGTTCTTTTGGACTTGGATACAGTTTCAGCTCTGGTTGCTACAATCTGTTCTCTGCAGATTTTTTCCGCTCCCTTCTCCCTGGAGAACCTCTTACATTATATAGCTCATTTTAGATGATCTTGGTCTTCCATTTGTTGATCGTCCAGTCTCCTACTTGAGTACTTATCCCATCAAACTCCTTCCCAAACCTCTTGTGAGTTAAAACAGTCAAGACAGTACTGTTCAAGGATCTTTTCCACATAAATGCAACCAGAAGGTTTAGTGGAATGCATTAAATATGATGGCAGCCACCATCTCTTCAGCCATGTCAAGGCTAACCCCTTCCCCAAAACTCTTTCTCTAGGGTATGACTTCCTCTGGTAATGTGCCACTGATATGGCTTTACTTTCCGAGCATATGACCTCTTTGGCACAATAATGGACTCCTCGACCATAAATATGACACGTGGCACAGATACCTTATTTAGATTCTTGTGCCCCGCACATATCATCATTAAAATCTTGAATAATTGATCATCTATAAAGCCTTTTTTTGGATGGAGGGAACCTAGAAAAAAGAATGCAAAGGGATTGGACAATGTATTTTGTATCAAATAATGCTACATTATCCATATCAAAATCCAATAAACTAGAGAAGTGTAAAAATAACTACCCACTAACACATATCTTTCATTTGTTAGTGGGTAAGTTATTTTTTGTATACATTTTTCTTGTTTATTAGATTTTGATATTGCTAACACGATATCATTTGATACCAAATGCACGAGGGAATTCAACAAACTAGACTCTATACCTCAGTTTTTTATTATATGAAAGAACTTCGCCTCTCTGTTCACATAACAGAACAAACACACTATTAAGAAAGTATTAATTTCATAGTTTTCATATAATTATGCTCTTAAGAAGATACACTAATTGCTTTCCTTTTATTACAAATTCCAAACAACAAAGGGCGGAATTTAAGAATTCTACGACTTCATTTTCTATTCCCTCTTTATTTTAACTTTCCATTCTTTTAGGAACTCCCAAACATGCAAACAACACACTGCATGATGGACATTTGAGTTAACACTTCCCTATTCAGGTTCTCACTATAGCTACCACCTACTTTTAACATCTAGAAATCTATGGCCTAAATATGCTGATCAGGTCACTTGAGTTATGGTCTGTTGTATCAAAACCTTAATGTTGTGATGGACAATTCAACACCTTTAAGGGAAGCGGGGGGTGTGTGGGTGTGGGGGTAATAAATATTACACGTATTCCGTGTATTCACAAATTTCTAAATTGCCAATCAACACTGAAACATCTCTAATCTTCACGGGCTAGAGGACAACAGCTGAAGCAAAAGCTTGAATATAATACATAATAAATAGTATCCCATTAATCATCAAAGGACAATCTGCCCCAATTTATCTAGCAGATTCTAGTAAACTAAGCATACTTCAATTTACTTCACCTGCAGAAGGTATCACAGATTCTGGCCTGAAGGATAACAAGTCCAAAAAAGTCAGGCAACAGCATTTCTGCCATTCAAAAAACAGATGTAGCTTCTTACTACATCTTCCTACAATCCTCTTCAACCTGCCCATCTGCATAAGCAAAAGATTCACTAACTTCTGCCGAAACAAAGATACGAAAAAAAAGCAAAATAGTAAAACAATAGGAAATGAACGGAGCTCGAAATGCACTCACCCTTGAGATTTACAGCTTGGTTTGCTTGAGCATCTGCTTCAGAGTTAAATTCCTTGAAAATGATAAAAATGTATTATTTTGCATTCAGAGAACATGTGGCAGAGAACATGTGGCAGAAAACAAGAATAATGTTTACAAAAAAAGTAGAAAAATAATAAGCATAGCACTACTATCTAAATACTAGCATATCCATCGATCACATTCTATAAAGAAGGTTAATACTAGCATGAATATAGCTTGCCACCTCTTGTTACGAAGGATACGTCCAGTATCAGGAATAACAACAAACTAATGGCCCACCAACTAGTGTCTGATGTCCTCAGGTACTGAACAAACACATAATGCAGGTGGAAAAAGTCACGAAAATAAAGCATTATAGTATGTTTTATCTCAAAGTTTGGTGAGCATGATCAATGTTGAGACAAGATATGGCGTGATACATTACATTCACTTTATTGATAACAAGCTCTGGAAAGCACTATCATCAGAGGCCACATAGCATAAGGGTAGCATGCCAAATAGAGTGATGATTTCTCGTCCTGATTAAGATAAATAGAGTGGGGAAATAACAGGATTGGAAATCAGCAGCACAAAGCCAAGAACTCCAAATAAGATAGAGCAAATGCTGGTTCTTTAACAACTCTCTTTCAACTAATGAGGGCATGATGGCTTTCAATTTTTATTACTTATGATTTCATTAACTATGGACAAGATGAGTGCAACACTTTCAATTCTAGAAGCATACAACTTTCTCATGTGGTTGCTTTATCAGTTCTAACAGCATTTTGGTGTTGTCAAGATTCAAGAGTGGACAGCTACACCACTTATGCTATAATTGTCAGGAAAACTAAAAATGAACCCTAACTTATAGATGATAGCCATGGATTAAAAAATCCATAAGGAACAAGGGGTTTGTCAAGAATCAATATATAATTAAAAATATCAGCATAATGTTTTACAAATGCCCATGTTCTTGAGCTTAAATGGCACTTCCAACCCCTTAAAGAAGGAGTGGTAGGCAAGAGGTCTAATTCTGCAGGATGCATGAGTTAAAGTAAAGAGCAAAAGAAATTAAATTAGATATCAGAAAATAATATCATATAGATAGTGCAGAAGAAACAGGTAACCATTTGCATGTACCCTAAGGACATGATTGATTTGGAATGACACAAATTTATCCTTAAGCTCCTTCGCCTCTTTACACAAGTCAGCCATATTCTGATTTTTGGTTTTCCAAAGACCCTGAATCTGTATCATTAAGAAGCCTCATAAGAATGAATATTAAACAAACCATATATCCAAAGGGGCATAAACTCAAAAGGTAATGAAAGCCACTTGGTGAAAGGTAAAGCAACAAAGTAAAATATGTAACATGGCAGAAGAACAAAATAAGGGAATGACAATAACCTTGATATCAAGGTAGCATCCAAAAATATGATCAATACGTGTCTTCCTTATCTTTATTATACCATCAACACCATATTAATTGCATCATAAGGGAATTGAACATATATTTATACAGGCTGCAGTTATGTTCAAGCCCAATTTGAAAAAGATGGACCTATGAGGACAATTTAAATGGAAAAAGAAAAAGAAAAAAAATCAATTATATGGTATAGTTAAGGTGTCTAGAGGCACCTGTAAGTTGTAAATTTGGGTGTAGTGATTTCTTGTTTTCATTTTCACAGTCCCCCCCCCCCCCCCCCCCCCCCAAAAAAAAAAAAGTTTCTAAAGTGTTTATCTAAGATACATAGATGAAAAAGAAAAGGGGAGAGAGAGAGAGATCATAAAAAAATCAAAGTTACAGAATAGAACAACAAACCTGCATACAGACAAGTTTAGAGTCTCCTTGGACACGAATGTGTTTATACCCTTTCTTAAGAGCATGTTTCAAACCTAAAAGTACAGCTCGATATTCAGCAACATTATTTGTTGCAATGCCCACCCCTTCACGCAATCGGCAGACCTAACCAAGCTCAGAGTTAGAAAGAGCTACATTAAAAAATACAGATCAGAAACCTAAAAGCACTGGATATTCTTCAGTTAACTGCATACCATACTTCCATCTTCAGCACGCAGCACAGCTCCTGCACCAGCTTGTCCAGGATTTCCTTTCGAAGCACCATCAAACAGAAGAATACAGGAAGGCTGGGCAACTTGGACGACTTTCATATACTTCAACATTATGCAGAACACGAAGATCAGGTCCTTTATTAACACGCAAGGTCCAGAGGCTGGACCAGTGACATTGCAATTGCTTGGTTATGTTATACTTTGTTGATGCCAAAAAATTTTGCATATAACAAGACTCGCGATTTTCACTTGCAAATACAAGAACATATTTCTTCAATAAAGCATATACATTATATACAAAACCAATATACAGCCACATCACTGTTTAAAATTTGGGGAGTTACATTCATAGATAAATGAATATCCAAAATAAGAATCCAGATTAAGATATTAAGAGCCCCAACACAAAAGACTAGACTTAGAAAAATTTGGCTTTCCAAGCATTCAGGCAAGTTCCGCTGTTATAGAGAACTAAACCTTTTACATCCATGGTTCCATTACATATTTGTAAGTAGTGGAACAAGATGTATACAAAATTAAAATATCATATTATATGCATGCAAGTAGATCCATGGACGTCAATAGTTTTAAAATTAAATACATAATCATATATGCATGTATAGAAATACATATGGTGTTAGTTCTGGCAGTAGTACATGAATGGTAGATATCGGGTCAGCAGCTTACACCAAAAGAAGAAATTGCTTGAGCTTGATTGCTATAGTCTGACTTGAACTGTTTCTTCTGAGGATTTGTTGAAAATGAAGTTGATCCAGACACCTCCTGCGGTACAAGAACCAGAGAAAGTGATTACTCACCACTACATCAATATCAATCCACCATTTCTATTCTCAAGATGTTTACAAATGACAGCTTGGGTTATTCTATAATCCTGTGACCCTGCCCCTCAAAACGCCCCCCACCCCCGGCCCCACCCACACCTATTCATTTTTTTTGTTTCAAAAATGTCTCTAATGAACTCATCAAAACTTGTCCATTATATATAGAGAACTAAACCTTTTACATCCATAGTTACATTACATATTTGTAATCAATGGAACACAATGTATACAAAATTAAAATTCCATATTATATGCATGCAAGTAGATCCATGGACATCAATATTTTTAAAATTATATACATAATCATATATGCATGTATAGAAATACATATAGTATTAGTTCTGGTGGTAGTACATGAATGGTAAATATCAGGTCAGTGACTTACACCGAAAGAAGAAATTGCTTGAGCTTGAATGCCATAGTCTGACTTGAACTGTTTCTTCTGAGGATTTGTTGAAAATGAAGTTGATCCGGACAGATCCTGTGGTACAAGAACCAGACAAAGTGATTACTCACCACTACATCAATATCGATCCACCATTTCTATTCTCAAGATGTTCACAAATAACAGCTTGGAAAAGTGCTATTCATTCTGGGTTATTCTATAATCCTGTGCCCCCTGCCCCGCCTCTTCATTTTTTTTTAGTTTCAAAAATGTCTCTAATGAACTCATCAAAACTTGTCTTTGACAAACTGTGAACTGGATTCTCAAATTAATGTCTGCATTGGAAACTGCCACAATTTTTTGTCAAAATCTATATCCTTCAATGGATTCCAACATTCTATGGAGACTATGCCTTCAGACATAAATTTCTAATGAAGCATATGTTATGCATTTTAACTTACAAAACTGTCTGAATAATGCGCTCCTTGTAATCTCTTTGTGTGAAAATCCTTGTCAGCTTCTTTTACTCCAGAAGAAGCTGGTTGCTGAAAAAAAAATGATATCCCCAATCATACAGTCAATAATTCAAGTAAAAATTTATTGTATAAAATGATGTTGTTAACTAATATGTTCTACACCATAGAAGAAAGGTGCTATCAAAAGAGTCTTGATAACATGAAATATAGACACCACAATGGATTCAATGTCTTTTTTCCAACCAACAGCGGACTTTTTTTTTAGAACAACAATAAAATGATCAACAGTAAAAATTGAACTGAAAAGAAAAGCAAAGGAACAGCAATCAAGCTTCTTTTTAAGTCTAAAGACAGTATAAGGCTTCTAAATGGTTCAGAGATACTATACATCAAGAGGTGGAAGAACAGTTCAAAACTTTCATAATAATGATGTGCTTTAACAATATCAAGCCCTTGATGTCCATGTAGAAAATAAATGAGAGGAGAAAAATATCTATTAGTGGGGTGCTTCATTAACAAACCTGAAAGGGGCAAGCAACAAGTTTGCCAAACAGATCATCCGTAACATCAGCAGCACCAACAGAATAAGTAGCATTCTTAAGCCCATGCGAGGCAAGGTGCTCCTCAGCATCCTTAGACAAGCAATATCCTTTGTACACACTTATGGAAGGATTCCACACCTATAAAGGAAAAGAAACCTTATTTCCGTCCGTTTTTAGTTTTTTTATGAATGAATTCATTAATAATTTAGCCCGTGACAAGAAGGAAAGATCATACTAGGTACCAACAAACTAGGTAAAACCATGGTATTTAACACAGACTGAACTTAAATCATTCTTCAGACTATGGTTACAACTCAAAAGTCTCAAAGCTCAGAAGTGAGAATCATCTTATACTAATACAACATAGCCAGGAATTCAACTAAGTTTTATTGAAGACAGAAATTTAGAGAGATTGCATTACTTTCTAACAAAAACGCAAGCTTGAACTTGAAAGCATAAAGAGCAACAGATGGACTTTAAAACCATCCAAATTCACCTTAATTTAACCCTTTTGGACAAGAAAACTAGGTTACACACTGCCAATTGAACATGCAAGAAGCCTCTGTCTTAAACACAATGCAGACAAAAAAAAAAAAAACGATTCCTTTTCACTTCCCTAATAAATTTTAGGGAATCCATAGAAACAAACACTAAATTTATCCAACTAAAGAAGACCCAGAAGAGAAAATCCAACTGGGTATGTAAAAACTTGACTAAATGATTAGACAAACCCACAAAGGAATTAACTTTAACATGTAACTTTCAAACAAAGATAAAGTCAGAAACTTTAAGTTTTAGGTTGAAAAAGATTACAGAAGACCCGGATTGAGCTTGGCAATCACTCAAACTGTTGTAAATGGCAACGATATCCCCTTTCCGTACAACATAAAAAGCGTCCTTCTCTTCCGCCATTGATGTCCCAATACCCAAAAATCTTTTAGTGACCCAGCACAGCACTGCAAGTAAAACACCAAGTATAATAAAAATCATAACCATCCAAAAAATTCAATCAAAAGAGCAAAGAACTTTAGAAAAAAATTGGTTCCGTACCTTAGCAGAGAGAGAGGTCTAGTCAGTTACAGTACTACTTTTTTGAAAGGTGGCAGAATGAGAGAGATGAAGAGCGAGAAAGAACATTGGAAAAATGGTTGGTGGGCTTTGGCGGGAAAGGATTTATGGGCCATGGAGTCCAAACCTTCAAACTCAGGCCTTCAAGGTTTCAGGAGAAATTATTGTGAAGTTTTCACTTGTGCTTTTTCTAATTTATACGGGTAAAAATATCATTTTTAGTTCTTATTAATTTTATCATTATATTTTAATAACAGTTAATTTGATTTCTATTATTTTTAATTTAAAACCAATTTATTTTTTACTGTTAACTCAATAATAAAAATTGCTTAAGTGCCCAACAAATTAATTCAATCAAAACTTGAAAGATTATCTAGTGTTTTATAAATTTGTATAAACAGTTTAAAACTGTAAATAATATTATCACTATTATTATATTACAAAATACTTTATTCGGTAACTGTAAGTACCAACCAATATTTTGTGTTTTGTAGGCAGCCAACATTACAAATAATGCTTAGCTCATACATGTGACCCATTCCCCATCAAAGTTCTAAAACAAAAAAATAATAATAATAATAATAATAAAGGAACTAGCTCATAAAACTTGGTTACAGGCCCAATCCACTTTCTTTTTTTCTTTTTCTTTTTGAGCTCAAAAGTAGAGTAGGAGAAGAAAAGGTTAAACGCAATTTTGAAGACAAAAACAACGCATACAAAGGAGAATGGCGTCGCCCGGGTTCGAACCGGAGACCTTCAGTGTGTTAGACTGACGTGATAACCAACTACACCACGACACCTCTTTGTTACGTGGAGCTCGGTTAACTAATATAATGCATCTCCGTGCAATTCCCATACAAAGACAATTAAGTGTGAAATACCACCACCGAATCACACCCATATATTTCCGTAGCTCGTACCCATCCTCTGGTCAATTTGTTAATTTCATTATTATGTGATCAATTTGACAGTATCTTTGTCACCCCACTTTTCAATTTTTCTTTGGGGAGGAGTTTAAAAAGTCCTATATTAGGCAAAGCTTTGTATTTGCAATGAGTTCCTAAATCCTAAGGAGCTCCCAGGCTTGTCAAATTGCATTTGACTCAGGTTATTTCTACTTTTAGTCTCTCTGTGTCTTTTAATTGGCAAGAAGTAGTAGTTTTATGGGATACTCATTGCTCTTTTCATCTTTCATTTGAAACTGTAATGGATTCAAGATTAAGAAATAATTTGTTTATTTATGAAATTTGCTCTCCCTCTCCTCCCAATAAGTCCCATCCCCTCTTCATCCCTTCATCCCTCCATCCCTTGTTTTTTCTTTTAAAAAAGGTCATAGAGTATGATTTTTGAATGATTCAAATTGCAAACAATATATTTTGAACTAATTGTCACCAGGTATTCCAGACCTATATATTCATGAAACAATGTTATATGGTTAATTAATTAATGAAGACTTATTTCCTGTGCAACAAGGAGAGCTTTTTGCAACCAATTTTCAGGGGGCTACCATCTTATTAAGGTAAAATGCAATCTGTAATTGTAAATGACAACATCATTGAAGAATGTTAGCATGTTTTATTTTATGCTCCTATGTTGGAAAGTTTTATTTAGCATGACATGAAAATTACCCTATTGACTCTGTGGCTTCTCTTATGGCTGTTATCCATTAGTTGTCCCTTGCTTAATTGGACATGGATTTGTTCTGTGACCTGCTCACTAGTCACTACACTTGCGAGCAAACTCGTATTTCTTTGGATTGTGATAGTGTTGATGTTGATGTATTGGATGACTACGTATAGATCCTTGTGTAGTGGATTGAGAGTTCAACTTCTTAATTTGTGGACCTGCCATATCATGTAGCATATCAGTATTTAAGTTTGCTTGATGTACTACTGCAATGTACATCTGCAGTTTGTTTACCCTGTCATGCCCTCTCTATTTCTAGTGAAAAATGACAAGATTATATCTTGAAACTAAATTCCTCCTAGTAAATGAGAGACAAAAGAGATCTTTCACTATATATGAAAGTGCAACTTATGGGTCATGGGAATTGTTGCAATAAGCCAATAACTACATCGATCGCATTATTAGTGGGATATACGTACCTGGAGGCTAATTCAAGAAATTAGAGAGAAATATTAAAATTAGAGAATTTATAATAAATAACGGATTTTTTTTTTTTTTTTTTTGGTGATAAATGAGACTCCGGATCTTTTTATTCATATAACTAATTTTTCATCATACATATTAAAATATAGCCAAAGAAAGTCAAAGCTCCAACAAATTTTGCAACACAAAATATTTGGCTATTTTACTCCTCCGATTATATTTCACGGACATGGCATCAAGGAATTCTGCATATCAACAAAGAAAAAAAAAACCATATTAATTAGTAAAAAATTTATCAAGGATATATAGATATTACTCAAGCACAACAAATTTTTTTTATTAATATTGTAAAATTGAACATTATGATGATTACTCGTATAACTATCACTTGATCATTAACTCTTTTCTGTCATCTAGAGAGAGAGAGAGAGAGAGAGAGAGAGAGATTACAAGTTGCAGCCCTCATTGGGATCAATGGGTATAGGAACATCAAGTTTGCATAATGGGGAAAGTTGTTTAGCTCTGTCAGGATCAAACTCAAGATATATTGCAATAGATCTCAAACAGAAACACAACCCCTTTCGTAGTTCAGGGGTGTTATCTTGTTTCATTATAAGCTTTGCACCTTCACAACATGTTTGGCTAGGAGATGTGACAGAAGTACGCTGCAAAAAAGGTTTACAAGGAATTGCAACTTGATCAAAAGCCTCTTGGCAAGTTATGAGATTTAGAGGACTTGCAGTTGCATTTAGGATCAAAATCATTAGCCCAAAGACCAATACAACCCAACTCTTCATTTTGCTCTCCATTGTGTTTGGACTAAAGAGAATATTGCTTAGCTACAATGTAAACTTGCTTTGGAGTATAGATGCAAGCATTATTTATAAAGTCTCATGACCTCTCTATATATATATATATATATATAATGAGTTTAAATTCAATTAGAATCTTGCCGCATCATATTTTCTTTAATTAATAAAATAGATATAATTTCATATACAAATTTAATGATATTAAATATCATAGTAAATATCTTTAACTAACCATAATAAGTACCTATTAATTGCTCATAATGATCAAATTTCATATTAATTTAAAAACAAAACCAACATAAATGTCTATTAATTAACTATTATAATTATCATATTTCATTGTATACAAAATAAAATGATAAGAAAAATAATTTTTTTAAGGGATAATTGCAGCAAACTCACATGTGCTTTGACTCAAAATCACTTTGTCTACCCGTTATTTAAAAAATACCACTTTACCCACCTGAGATATACTCTATTTGTCTCTCATTACCCACCTCTGTTAAAAAAAAAGATTAGAAAATAAGTTCGAAAAATGCAATCTGTAAAAAATTTTATGCAATGTCTTAAAACATTAGTTGTAACTATAGAAACTTGGCACAAGAAATTCAATGGAACACAAGAATTCAATAGAACACATAAATAAATTCTAAAAACTCAATCAAACTATATGCATCTAAGCTAGAAGCTAGACAGTCAGCATTTCCTAAACACCCAAATGTACAATTCACCTATGCACAAAAACTATTCTTATGCCAAGCATTTATAAGCACTTATTACAAGTAAAAAGATCAAGTTGATAAGTCATATTATATAAGGTCTGCTGGTTTGCACGATTGAAATTTCACTTAATTATCATCTCTTGTTCCCCTCTTCCTTTCATCTGCTCTATCTTACTCTTACCCCACCACTCATCTCATCAAGAACTTCCATCTTACCCCTCCATTGTTTGTGCCACCGCGGAGACTACCTTAAAAGTTGGGCCGGTGAGACATGGTACAAGCTGAGAAGTGCTTGGTTTTTCTTTCCCTTTCTCATTATTTGAAATATAAGCCTTTTAACTCTAAATCAAAAGGTCTACGTCCAAACGCAGCTTCTTTCTTAATTTTGTATTATTTAATACGTAGATAATGCAATTATAACTCAATTGTTATATGAAACCATTATATAATGGAATAAGCCCATTCTTATTTGTGGGGGCATTTTTTGCTTCAAAGGAAACTCATGTGCACTCCTTAGGCAAATTTTTGCTCTTTGTCCCACATTGGAAGGGTTTCCTTCCTCTTAGTACCTTATAAGGCATGAACCAATAACCAAATTAGTGGTACTCGATCCTTTTATTGTGGGGGCATTTTTTGCTTCAAAGGAAACTCATGTGTACTCCTTAGGCAAATTTTTGCTCTTTGTCCCACATTAGAAGGGTTTCCTTCCTCTTAGCACCTTATAAGGCATGAACCAATGTGGGACAAAGAGCAAAAATTTGCCTAAGGAGTACACATGAGTTTCCTTTGAAGCAAAAAATGCCGCCACATTATTGTATTAAGAAAACTTGTTTGATATTCCGTGGACAATGCTCTCTCCTGTCACATGATTGGTAGGTCTCATCATAAATATAAAATAGCGGAATCTACTATTATGTTAAAGGAGAGAGTATTACTCCAAAAGTATTGAATAATTACTTGTGGGATCGGTCCAAATTACTAGTCTAATTTGTTTATTCCAAGTCAACATAATTGATAAACAGTTGAGACAAGCGATGCAATGTAGCCATTAAATTTGTTTTCTTGCTGGCTCTAATTTTGACCTACTAAACCTAGCCTTTGTTATGTTCCTTCCTTGTGATTTGGGTTTTCTATTATTCGATTTATAAAAGGTACAAAAGTCTTTGAATTGTTGAAAGATAATAGAAAAAGTCTTTTGGTGGTTTTATACAATTGGTACTCTAATGCCATTGGTTCATGCCTTATAAGGTGCTAAGAGGAAGGAAACCCTTCCAATGTGGGACAAAGAGCAAAAATTTGCCTAAGGAGTACACATGAGTTTCCTTTAAAGCAAAAAATGCCCCCACATTATTGTATTAAGAAAACTTGTTTAATATTCCGTGGACAATACTCTCTCCTGTCACATGATTGGTAAGTCTCACCATAAATATAAAATAGCGGAATCTACTATTATGTTAAAGGAGAGAGTATTACTCCAAAAGTATTGAATAATTACTTGTGGGATCGGTCCAAATTACTAGTCTAATTTGTTTATTCCAGGTCAGCATAATTGATAAACAGTTGAGACAAGCGATGCAATGTAGCCATTAAATTTGTTTTCTTGCTGGCTCTAATTTTGACCTACTAAACCTAGCCTTTGTTATGTTCCTTCCTTGTGATTTGGGATTTCTATTATTCGATTTATAAAAGGTACAAAAGTCTTTGAATTGTTGAAAGATAATAGAAAAAGTCTTTTGGTGGTTTTATACAATTGTACTCGAAGAAAGTTTGTTTTTCTCACATTGGCTTTTAATGAGAATCGTCCTATTGTTGTTTTAATTGGTAACTTATGATAGCTCCTTCAATCATTGGCATTATTCCAAACAATGGATAAGAACAAAGTAGCAATAATTAAATGCAGAGGACAAATGGGGGCAACTGCTGAGAAAGGTGGAACAGAGGCTTCCTAATGAGGATTTGATGAAAAGCAATAATCAAGAAGCAAGCAGCACAAGAGCAACAAGAACTCAAGTAGTATTATTATAAAACAACAATGGGACAACGTTTGTGATAAGTTATAACCAACTGCACCAAGAGGGTACTACCCCATGACACACTCTTGGTTTACTAAATAAAAAGTAAACATAATTTCATGCCTCAATACCTTGATTGAGATAATACGTATGGGGAGGGAAGAGATTAGCACACTCAAAACCATAGGGTCGATCCTGATCAAGATGATCTTTCAAGAAAGGTGGTCATTCCATAAAATTAATATATATATATATATATATATATAAAATAAAAGAAGAAGAAGAAGAAGAAGAAAAAAGAAAGAAAGAAAGATTGTCATTATTGCACAAGCCTATTAAATTACTTCCGTTATTTCAATTTTCAACATAACATAGGTGTCAATGCAATACAGATCTTGCATGAAAAATTTGCAAATCATTATATTGATTTCTAGCCAGGCCTTGATATGCAAAAATCATGCGGTATTAGTAATGTAAAAGCTTATAAAAAGCTATAAATTCTAGGTGGTGACAATAAAAGTTCAAAGGCACTTGCAAGGAATACCTTTCTTCTTTTTTTTTTTGGGGGGGGGGGGGGGGGGGGGGGGTGGGTTGTGATCATCAGGCAGAAGATAATCAATGGATCAATCTTTGAGACCGTCGTGAAATTGATATGAGAAATTCTTTGGGTGATGCCTGATAGGCTACTGCTATATGCCTGCGAGAGCATATATGTGTGCCTAAAAAACAAATTCTTTTTCCTCATATTATTCTTTAATGTTATAATGTGTTTATACTTTCTATTATTATGTTCTAATGGCCAAACATTATACTCCTCTATCTCTCTATCCATATCTTTATTTTCTGTTAAATTAAGCAATTATGTAGAAGTAATCAGTTCATAGTCTTCCATATCCTAACAGCTCTTCTTTCATCAAGGAAGGTGTAGCTTTCTTTTCTATGGAGGATTGAAAAGGAGAGATAGAAAATCATCTCAATGGAAAGTAATATGACATGTCTGAACTGCTCAATTTTGTATTAGCAAGGCTTTCATTATTCAAACACTGACAAGATATATGATTCTATAATAAACACAATTTACTTTTATCTTTATCCAGTGATCCTGATAGCAAGTATTCCTAATATGTGACTATATTATATCCAGTTCCGGCCAAGGATTAAATGCTACAGAACTGGAGATGCTCATAAAACATGAATGAAAATCTCCCTTTTTAAAATTTTCAATTCTGTGTAAGCGCCAAAAAATAAATATCAAAGAATGAAAATTGTATACTCCATTTAGCTCATCTGCTCGCCAATTAAGTCCAAGCCTACGACAAGGAAAGACAATCCTTGGAACAGCAAGAAATAGAAATGAACTCCGTGTGCTGATAAGAGACTCCTGGCTGATGCAGTGAGTAGAAGCAAAGCAAGTGCAAGCTCCTTCCTGTAGAGCTTGTTTTTCTTCTTCACAGAAGGGACATCTTCTGCTGTGAGTTTACTCAACAATTCTAAACCAGACTCAGAATGCCTCCTACTGATCTTCTCTTCACTCAAAGACTTTGATTCTCTCTCAGCAAAGGCCAATAGATCTGATTCAGATGATCTACCAGTCTTCTTAGTCACTACCCACTCATAAGCACTTCCCAACTGGAATAGCCCAGAGACCATGGCATTGAATTTTGTGACAGACATTGTGTTCTCAAAAAGTAGGTAAGGAACCAAAAAAGGGAATTGTTTTGGTGATGGGAGAATGTTCAAAAAAGACATGAAGATGGGGACATAACAAATTACCCAAAGCGGTAGTTCTGCCTCAGGAATGAACATGGTCAATGGAAGTATGATACAGAACAATGTGAATGAGTAAAAGGGAAGTATAAGTTTCCTAAGAAGAAAGAAAAGCAATATCAGGTTGGCCTTCTTCCATATTGTTATCTGCACAAAACATAAGCTCAAATAAAAAAACTACTCAGAATTACAAGTTCAAATGGGAATTAAGCAAATTAAGGAAGGTGAGGAAACCTTAGAAGTTATGATAGCAGGAAGGCATAGGCGGAAGAGCTGCATTGGACCCGAATGCCAGCGATGCTGTTGTTTCTTATAAGTTTCATAAGACTCTGGTAATTCACAAAGCACTTTGACATCATTGAGGAAGATGAATTTCCATCCGTTCAAGTGTGCCCGAACTGCAATGTCCATATCCTCAACTGTGGTTCTCTCAAGCCAGCCTCCTGAGTCCTCTAAAGCCTTAATTCTCCAAACTCCTGCTGTTCCATTGAATCCAAAGAAATTGAGAAAAACACCATTGACTTGCTGCTCCACCTCAAAATGGAAGCAGAGATTGATGTTCTGCAACCTTGTAAGCAAATTCTCATCCTTGTTCACAAATGACCAGCGAGCCTGGACAAGGCCCAATTCAGGATTTCCCTGTACAAATCACAACACCATTAAGAATGACTATAGTCAAAGGGTACAAAGATAGTATACCCCTTTTTATTTGGCTTATGTTACCTTGAAGTGAGGAACAGTTAATTTAAGGAAATCAGGATTTGGCTGGAAGTCTGCATCAAGTATTGCAACAAATTCATAATCTTTGACGTAATCACAGCCCATGGCTGATTTTAGATTGCCGGCTTTGTACCCAGTTCTGATTAATCGATGTCTGTATACTATGTTTACTCCCTTCTCACACCACGACGAGACTTCATCTTTGATTAGAAGCTGTAGATTTCCATCATCTGAATCGTCTAGGACTTGAATTAAAACTCGTTCCCTTGGCCAATCAAGCTGACAGGCAGCAGCAATTGATTGTGCAAATACCTAAATAAAACATAATATTTTAGCACTAGACTAAGAAGCAAAGCTATATTATGCAATAGAACTCTGACAAGGAACTATTCAATCATGAATTTGATTGTTAATCTGTTAATGGGGCCTGTGAGAGAAGATATGCAAATTACAATAATAATTCAAAACAAGTCATGTTAGTTGAAACTTTCAAATTCTTTATATAAAAGCTAATGCATAAACCACTAATTAAAGTTCATTAAGTTACAAAGTAAAGAAATAAGCATATAGCAACAGACAACAGAGAAAAACAAGTTAGTTCTGTTCTATTACCTCTCTCTCATTGCACATTGGAATCTGAACAAGGACCATTGGGAAACTTGAACAATCCTCAATATCATAAGCTTCTCCTTCTATTGTGGGCTTCAGCTTCTTGTACTTAATCCAGAAACACCCAATACATAGAACTAGCCGATCGAGAGATTGAATCAAGAATAGCACAGTGCAGGATTTAGAAAGAAATATCACAAAAGGAGCAATATAGTCAACTCTAAAAGACAGCCAAGCCATATAGGACCATTGCACAAGACCCTGAACCTCCCAAGGGTGAAGCATTTGCAAATTCCATTTCTTGAAATGAGCAATGACTTCTAACACCAAAGCTAAAATCGAAATAAGAAGAAAAACTTTGATAAATCTATACAACCTTCCTCTGCTCTTGGGCTCTTCTTCACTTACATCAGATAAGGCAATGCGTTTCTTAATTGAAAGAAAAATGGACTTGAAAGTCATGGCCACCCATGAAAGACTGGTCAGAACTCTGTGAGCTTTGAGAAGAAGAACCCATGTAAATTGCTTGGGACTCGCAGCCTTCTGTTTATCTGGAAGCAACAATGAATCTGAACCATTGACCTCTGGAAAAGATAAGTTGTTAGGCTTCTCAATTGTGACCACAACAGTGTTTGTTGCCATTTCTTTTCCTAGAATTCAAATTCACAGGAAAGAAAGTGGAAAAAAGAATCACTGCCCAGATCAAGATTTTTGAAAAGAATATATGGGGTGAGCCTGTAATTCAGTTATGACTCTGGTATAGCATTAAAGAAGAGAAAGTAGGAGAAGCAGACCATGAAAACTGTCAGTTTTATATGATTTTCTCTGAAATCTGGATCTTTGAATTCAGAGTGGAAACAGAATACCCGGTTTCAGATGGAGTTGAACTTGGAAGTTTGACAACTGGTAATCCAGGTTAAAGCATAATGCAGCTAAGAGAGAGAGAGAACATGCACTTACTACACTCAGCGAACTACTAATAAAGAAAAAGAAGGCACTATTTTTTTTTTATTATTATTAATTTTTTTTAAAAATCTGTATGGTAAGAAGTTTTTTTATTTTGAGACGATACAGGGTATGGTAAGAAATTTGGAAGGTCAAGCTATATTATAAAAATCAATGATTAATTACTTGTCAAGACTAATCACTTGGAATGGGTATCTATATTGGATTACTTAAAATTTCATAGAACATCGTGCTTATCTTTGTTAAAAAGAATTTTATTTTTACTTTTAAGATAAAATTTCTACTTATTGTGTCCACTCTAGCTATTTTATAAAATCCAATGATCAATTATTTGTCAAGAGTAATTACCTGGAATAAGTATCTATGCTGGATTGCTTAAAATTTCATAGAATGCCGTGTTTATCTTTGTTAGAAAGAGTTTTATTTTTACTTTAAGATAGAATTTTTACTTATAGTATCCACTCCAGTTATTTTATAAAAATCAGTGATCAACTATGCATCAAGACTAATAATCTAAAATTGGTATCTATTTTGGATTGCTTGATTCTTTATAGAACACTATATTTATCTTTAAAGTTAGATAGAGTTTTATTTTTACTTTAAGATAGAAGTTTAATTTAGGGTGTAATCTATTATTTAACTACAAAAAACTTCCAAAAATGACTTTTGATATTAAAAACCAAAAGAATGCTTAAATGTGTTCCAGCTTGGTTATCCTGGTAAGTTGTCAAGAAATTTGGAGGACAACTAGGTACAGCCAAATTGCAGATCACCCACAAAAAGTTCTTTCTGTCTGTTGATTTGGGCACCGTGTGTTCCTACAGAGAGTTTCTTTCTCACACTTTCACCACTTGCAAAGAAGTTTCTCTTCCTTGTTTGGGTTATCATTTGATTAATTTATTAACCGCCATTATTATTCCACGCGGATTGTGAACAAGTCTAACCTTTTTTTTTTTTGACAAGTCTAACCTAATCCGTGTATTATATTTGAATAATTGTTCAAGGAGCAACATCTTATTTTTCTCATAATGCAAACCACTAATCCTAATCACGTGTTTATATCAAATAAATCCCAATCATGTACGTCTTCAAGATCTTTTCATTTTGACAAATCCGGCCAATCAGAGTCATTTGACTCTTTGAAATGCCATTAAGTTTCAAAAAATGTTAGAAAATGAGTTTCAGAAAAGAAATAATCATGATGTTAGGTTTTAAAAAAATTTTAAAAAATAACAAACCAAGTAAACAACTAATTGATTAAATTCTAGGAGGATTATGTAATATATTTCTGATGATTTTTGTTCCTGGTAGAGAGAAAGATGTGAGACATAGCAGTGCATGTACTGTAATTAATAAGTAATAATTCAAGTCTAATATATAAATCTAGAATTAGATGTGAAGTCAAACTAAGGGCACGTTACTGAGTTTTGTTTGGATTAAAAATGCTGATTCCTGGTAATATTTATTTGTTATTTATTTAAAATTTTAATTAATTATTCTTCTTTTAAATTTTATTTTTTTTGCATCTGGGTAACTCTAACTCTGACATTTAGCATATGCTTTAGTTTCATCTTAATTCCCACACCTAAAGAATATGAAAGAATAACATGGTCACTTAAAACAAGAGCATTGATGAATATATAGGTATGTACATTGATATAATCAATGACACGCTGTATTGTGGCACAGAAACAGAGAATTTTACTTTTCTTACATTCTCCAATTCTTTGTTTCTTACTTCTATGTGATTTCACAATTTTTTTTTTCGTGTTATATTTTATCTTTTCTTTTTGGGTCATAAAATTTTGTGTCCATTGCTTGAACAAAAAGGTGGAGTTAGGGTTGAGCTTGACTTATTTATATAGAAAAAAAAAAAAAAAAAAACTTTATTCTAACTCAAGCTTTAGCTTTTTATGAAAAACAATGTAGAAGCATTATCAATTTTGTTGGTTAATGGCCAAATATTGAAGCAACGTTATCTCATTGATCATAGGAAATTTAATGAAAGTGACAGACAACAGCATCTCCCATGTGTCAAATTGGATTCCCCCTAATTATTTGTAAACAAAAATAAGTTCATATGAGAGGACTATATGTATTTTGTATAAATACATTTATAGCTGCGGGGTCGCTCGATTTAGTGGTTCTGGAGCCCATTTGAGCCTAACCTAAAAGGTTCTTTAATGGAAGCTCATTTAATTTACATTCCCTAATTTTAAGAGTTAGTGGTTTTTTTTTTTTAATTTACAAGATAGAAATTATACTCTAATCTAATCTAAGTGTATATATATGTGAAACTCTTTCCTAAATACTTGAACCATGATCCTTGCCTCCCACACCCTACAAACATTTATACTTGTAGAGTGCCCATCGCACCAAGAGTGTGCGGTGTTGTTGTTGTTGTTGTTGTTGTTGTTGTTTTTTTTTTTTTTTTTTTTTTTTTTTAAGAATCAAGTTTAAAGTGTTAGTTCATAACTTGATATAGTTATATAACGTTGCGTTTGTTTCAATGAAAAATCTTACGTGAATATAGTTTTTTTGTTTTTGATTTTCTATGCTTTGTAGTGTCATAAAATTTTTTTTTTTTAAAAGGTAATTGAAAAACTATCTCTTAACTTCCCTAAATTAACTTGGAATGAGATAGAGTTGTTTTCCACAAAAAATTCATGGAAAACAATTTTATCTCACGCCAAGGAAAATGAGGGAAG
This sequence comes from Quercus glauca, assembly GCA_023736055.1. NCBI lineage: Eukaryota > Viridiplantae > Streptophyta > Magnoliopsida > Fagales > Fagaceae > Quercus > Quercus glauca. Next base: position 25,747,386 of record CM043316.1, read on the forward strand.
TGAAAATATAATTTTTCAACTCATTCTATCATTGCTACCAAATATAGGAAAATAAGATAATTTTCTAAAATATGCTTTTTGCAAAATAATTCATTTTTAAAAAATATTAATGTCGAAACAAATAATAGTAAATTTAGTATTGCAAATAATAATAATAACAGGTTTTGGGAAAATTGCACTTTCCTACTTTAAAATTATGAGTAATGCCTTCCTGAACTACCGGTAATAAGAATTTTGTCCCCTACCATTACGATTTCTGTTAAATTTGCCAACAATCTTAATGGTAAAAGGTAAAGTGCTTATTATCTATATGTATACTCAAAGGAAAACATTACTGAGTTTTGAAGTAACAAAAGCATATAGAAGTTACATTAACCTGATCGTTAACAAAGAGTAGAAGCTTGATATTACAAAGTAGATGGAAAACGTAGAAAAGTCAAAGAATGAAACAAACGTGTTGGAAAGAATCTCTAAATCAATCGGTTGTATTAGGTGTAAGCCTTCCATCATGAGTTGTCTTACTGTGCATAAATCAAGGGATCAAAGAATTTCAACATTAATCAAGGAACCTTCATTATCAAAAAAACAAAAAAGAAAAAGAAAAATCAAGAAACCTTCATTTGAATTTCTAACATTTCCCTTGTTGATTGACAGCGTTGTTGCACAAATCAAGGAGCCCACAATACCAAATGTCATTTGCAAAACAGTCAATAGCCAGTTAACGATGATCAACAGTCAACTTGGAGAGAAACAAGAAGTTGCCATTCAAACAAGTTTTTGTGACATGGAGTTCATTGAAGGAGATTTGTTAAGCACTGGGAAGCATAGACATTTCATTTAGGGTGCCGTACTCGTGTCATACTGATCTCATACCCGCCGTGTTATGTTAAAATTTTTTGGAAATTGCTCATGTTGCTTTGTCGTACTCGTACTCATGTCCATGTTCATGCTTACAAGGTTAAGTATGTAACATTTGAATTTTTCTTTATTAAACTTTTTTTATTATTTAATCATAGTAAATATATTTCGAAAACTTGCATTATTTTGGCATGCCAAACACTAAAAAATACAAAAAAATGTTATTAAAAAAATTGTTATTAGCCAAAATAAAATAGAACATTAGACATCACAAAAGAAGTAAGGATAGAAAATATGTCATTTCTGTCATATTTTAGGACCAAGAAACAAATGGGACTTCTTGTTACATGTGGTTTGATGGGTATGCATCCCAGCAACCAAGCATTGCAACTGAAGCCTCATCCAGTAAAGCCCACTACTACTAGTAAGTATTGTAGCTTGCAGAGCATAATATGGCAGATTATTTGCATCTTTAAAAGGATTTGTCTTGGTTCTTTGCCACGGTCACGTGTGAGTAACTGTCCTACTCGAACTCTTCCATGTGATCTGCTAACCTGGTCATGGCTGTACACATAATTTTAGAATATTATCTAGTACTTTCAACTTGCCATCTCATGATGTGTATGTAACACTATATATTGTAATCATGGTATCATACATTAAAAAAAAAAACGTGGGCCTATTTGTGTGGGGTGTCTCGCCTTTTAGTCAGACTATTTTATTTCATATCCATGAGACATTCTAAAAATTAAAATCATGATGAACTGATAGTGTGGCGGATTGAATTTGGAATCTCAGCTTCAATCGACTCGGGTACCTTGAAAGGGTTGTGTGGTATGTAACCAGTGATCTAACGCATCCAAGTGCCAACAAATTATTTGCTATAAGTAAGCATATCATTGGAGTCCCAAATGCACTGATAACATCATCATTTTTGTTTTGGTTAAGTAACAGCATCAAGTTGTGCAAAACTAATCTTTCTTTATGAAAGGACAATTTTGGAGTAGTTGAGTGGTTTGCGGTGCGTAATTGTGGTCTGCCAATTTAGGCAACCTCTTGGCCACCACCAAAACAGGTACATTTGTGCTGTTAAATTTACTTACCAGAAAGAGTGCTATAATACACTACCACTACAATAATAGACACACAAATTTAATATGCCCAGCCGCATATGGAATATCAAGAGAAGAATAAAGAAAGAAAGAATGGGGGTGGGGATCCTGATGCATACCAAAAGTCCAAAATTAGTGCTTTTTTTATTTATAAAATCCATTTATTTATGTAAAGTGTTATTTCAAATTTGAATTTCCCATTAGTGTAATCTTATTGCTATGAATGAAGATTATGTTTATGGTTTAATTATTTTTTTATTGATGTTTTTTGGAAGCCTGTTTAAAAATGGCTATGACGTATATGAAGAATGAATTTGATGTTTTGGAATTTTCCAATAATTGGGTGTTGATTCTTTGGTTGTCAACTTGATGCTAATTCCAAGGAACCCATCAGCTGATTCATAGGATCTATCCTTTTTTTTCTATTCAATTTTTTTACCCCCAAATCCATTAAATTTTATCTTGCATCAGATCTAATACATGAGGTCTCAAGAACCAAAGATCCAACTATCCAAGAAAGGCTAGGAGGCTTTTATTTTTGTGTTAATTCTGCTGGAAATCATTAGACCATGGACGTGCAAAACTTGTATTTATAAGTGCCCTTTAATGGTGGACTACACCTTTTAGATTTTGATACAACTATCCATCCAACTAGTGTGTATTTTGAGATTAAGAAGAATGAGGATAAGTTATCCAAATTATAGATCCACTCACATCAATTTAAAATTTCAAAGCTACTGAAGTTCAAAATGAACCACTGAATTGATTGTCATGATTTATATACATATTGGGCCACATGGTGTCCCTCTTGATGCAAAAGATGAATTATGTGTCATCAACTGCCGACACTAGGTAAATATGCTACATGTATGTCACAACTCAAAAGCTAAAATTTCAATCTAATAAGAAAAAATAAATACTCACAAGGATCACAAAAAGGTTGCAGTAGGCACTTGACAGACATTAAATTAAACGAGTGACCAGTACTATAACTAAGAAATAAGAATGTGAGAGTGTCTGATATGTTAGATAGGAGTCTAAAGCTTGTCTATTTGGTGAGATGTCCATTTCAAAATCAAGATTGCATTGGGGCTTCGATAAAAATGAATGATTTTAGACTCTTATCTACCACCTTGCCTTTATAGTAGTTGGTCATATGGTAGGGAATTGTCAACTGTCAAAGACTGCACAGATAAACACTAACAATATTTCAGGGTAGACATCCAAGTATCTTCCAATTACTAAGGTTTTGTTTTTTTGCCTACTAGGTGAATCTTCAGTGTCTCAAGGGTAACCTAAACTTCTTGAAAAATCACACTAATCGAATAGCACCATATGTGACAAAGGCCAACGCCCTTGCTGATTCATATATGGTGCAACAATAGTAAAGCATTGCCTTGCACCTCAAATTTGGACCGACTCTATTATACTCAAGAACATGGAGCTGAATGAGAGAGGATGAAAATTTTCCATTTTTATATGTTTTCTAACAAAAATTTATTACTTATTTGATTATTTTTTAATGAATAAGATATTTATTCAATCAAAGAACAGAACCAGCTTTACAAACAAGTAGAAAAGTGCAGACAAGAAGTAGCAGAAATGCAAAAACATCATACTCATAAGGCCTAATCTAACTAAGCACATAACAAAACAGAATTAGGAAACTTCCAAATACAACATAAGGCTTTAATTTAAATTGAGTTGTTAACTCTGATTCTACTTGCAAGCCTACACTTCACAGTTTGTATAATTGTATCTGTCATTATGGTGTTGAAAATCTACACTTCATTTTTCACCCTACCATTATGCACTCTCTTATCTCTATCCCTCCTAATGTGGTAAATGGTAGCAGAACAGGCCAATTCAGCTCCCATATCTAATCACCCACCTTTCTATGAAACAGACAGAACTTTAGAACTTCTTGACAAATTCGTTGACTCATGGAATAATCAAAATACAAATAGTCCCTTGATTCCATGATTCCATAAGTATATCTGCCTTATATGCCCATTTAAATATTCTTTACTTAGTAAGCAGCCTATTCTTAAACGCCGGCGAAGAGATAAATGAATGCTTGGGAATATGCCCAGGAAACAAGATGCTCTTCCGCCAGTTAATGCAGATGTATTTTTCCCTAATCATTTCCCAAGTTTCAGTAAACCTAAATCTGCCATTATCAACAGAAAAATGTACCACATTTTGTATCCCACCATACAATTACTGAACACAGTACAAGTGAAAAATTCTTTGAGATGAGACTACTATGCCTTGGCATAAAGCCATTAACTCTCTGATTCTTCTCATTGTACTTTTGGCCTAGCATTTAAACTCTCTGGCTGGCCAATTAAATTTACACCATGTGTCTTCATTAATATATCCTTCTTCTATAGCTGGAAGTTCTTGTATTTTAACATCACATGCAATGTCCATCTGTCCTAATTTGCATTATATTTTAACATAACTGACTTCATTAATTTGATTTGCCTAAAGACTAGGGCCAAGTGACTAATTTGGTTAGCCTAATGACTTCATTAATGTATCTTCAATAATTTGCCTAATGACTAGGGTCTTGATTTTCAATCTTATTCTTGTCTCTAGTTATACTTGTTAAGATGTGTTAAGACTCAAGAGTCCAATAAAAAGATTGAAGTCTTGAAGGATCTCATAGCTGCATTACTCTTCTTTAAAGAGCTGAAAGTCCCTTTTTTTTTCTCTCTCTCTAAAAAGTATTCTAATGCATCAATCTCAAACCATGATCACGTGATCAATCTCAAATCGTCATCATTTTAAGCATTCCATACAATTTTTCAGAACATAAACTTGTTGGCAACAAATAAGATACCATTACTAAAAAGAAATTCTAGGTTACAATCATGTTGATGTCTTGAACTTCAAGACATACATATGGCTATATGTCTTCTTCTGTCGATAATTCTCATGTCTGAAACACTTTTGTTTTTGGATGAATTTGAGTTTCCTTCAACCAAAGGAAAAGTACATTTATAGAAAACTGCATGGCAGTACAAGTAATCCAGCATAAAACTGAAAACCAAGATTACAAAGCTAAATCAGCACATATGGCCTATGTATCTTCTTCTATGGTCATTTTCAATGATCCTATTCTTAATTTCCTGGTAGGTCTTTAACACTCTCAACTTCTCTCTGGGAGAGGAAAATTTACTTTGTTATTCAGAATGACCAAAGTTAATCGATACCCAAGGATCTACATCAACAATGTATTAAACAGCCTCTGGGGATTGATATTGATTGTATAGGGTACAGAAGAACAATTAGCAGTACTCATCTGACAAATGCTATACATATTGAATTTTTTTGTTAATGATAAATTATCGATTACCCCAAAATGTTTAGTTGTTAAGAAATGGTGAATTTAATTATTTATTCCAACAATTACAAATGCTGTATATTGAATACCTTTTCACTTCCAGTCTCCACATTTAAAGAACTAAGGAGATTCTGGCCATTTATGTCCCCACATTTTAAATAGCCAAAGTATAACTATACCTCTGCTTGACAACAGTACCTCTCTATTCTCAACGTGCACCTGCTTGCACCAGAAATGCAGGTTTATATTCTATTCCATTATACACACAAGCAGCTCCATCTGTAACACCTTGTTTATTGTTAACATAACCAAATGGGCAAATGGAAATTGCTTTGCTTACCAGCAACCACACGTGGCCAATAGAAGCAACATTATATGCCGCCCAAAAAAAGTCCAAGTAATTAATTACTTGGAGTCTAGAAGTATATGAGTCACCTCTATTAGAATTATGATTAACTAATTAAATTCATAATTTCCTAACAACTTAAACTTTTGAAAAAATTGGTAATCAATCATAATACTAGAGTAGGAGATCCAAATGGCTTAAGCTGATGAGAATCATTTTTTAGGTTTTAGGGTATTTTGATAATTTTTTAGGTTTTAGGGATATTTTAGTCATTTTTTAGGTTTATGGGGTATTTTGGTAATTTTTTAGGTTTATGGTGTATTTTGGTAATTCTTAGGTTTTGAGTGTATTTCGGTCATTTCTTATGTTTTGGGGGTATTTTAGTCATTTTTTAGGTTTCAAAGGGGGTATTTTAGTCATTTTTTAGGTTTCAGGGTATTTCGGTCATTTTTTAAGTTTAGGGGTATTTTGGTAATTTTATGGGTTTTGGAGGTATTTCAGTCATTATTTAGGTTATGGAGTAATTTGGTAATTTTTTTAGGTTCTGGGGGTATTTGTCATTTTATAGGTTTCTGAGGTATTTTAGTCATTTTTTAGGTTTCGGGAGTATTTTGGTCATTTTTTGGGTTTTGGAGGTATTTTGGTAATTTTTTGGATTTTGGGAGTATTTTGGTCATTTTAAGATTTTTGGGGTATTTTGGTCATTTTAAGATTTTGGGGGTATTTTGGTCACTTTTTAGGTTTTGGAGATATTTTGGACATTTTAGAGGTTTTGGGGGGTATTTTGCTCATTTTAGAGATTTTGGAGGTATTTTGGTCATTTTGTGGGGTTTGGGGGTATTTTGGTCATTTTTTGGGTTTTGGGGGTATTTTGGTTATTTTTTGGTTTCGGTGAGTATTTTGGTCATTTTTTGGTAATTTTTAGGTTTTTAGGGTATTTTGGTCATTTTTTGGGTTTTGGGGGTATTTTGATCATTTTTTGGGTTTCGGGGGTATTTTGGTCATTTTTTGGGTTTTGAGGGTATTTTGGTCATTTTTAGGTTTCGATGAGTATTTTGGTCATTTTTTGGTAATTTTTAAGTTTTTGGGGTATTTTGGTCATTTTTTGGGTTTCAGAGATATTTTGGTCATTTTTTTTTGGGTTTTAGGGGTATTTTGGTAATTTTTAGGTTTTGGGGGTATTTTGGTCATTTTTAGGTTTTGAAGGGTATTGTGGTCATTTTTTGGGTTTCGGAAATATTTTGGTTATTTTTTGGGTTTTGGGTGTATTTTGGTAATTTTTAGATTTTGAGGGTATTTTGTTCATTTTTTGGGTTTCGAGGATATTTTGATCATTTTTTGGGTTTTGGGGGGTATTTTGGTCATTTTTAGGTTTTTTGGGTATTTTGGTAATTTTTTGGGTTTTGGAGGTATTTTGGTAATTTTTTGGATTTTGGGAGTATTTTGGTCATTTATTAGGTTTCAGGAGTATTTTGGTCATTTTATAGAAATTTAGATTTTATGTTGTTTATTTAAATTTTAGATGGGTTTAGTGGGTATGAGTGGATTTATCCATTTAGACCCTTCTAATTAAATAACCAAATGGGTCTTTACCCATTTAACCCAAATATTAAATGGGTTGGGTTAAGACTTATCCAAATAAGGTGGGTAATGGGTGGGTTCATAGATATGGGTAAAAATTGCCACCCCTACCTCCAATATGTTGGCCTGGATCAATGTTGTTTTATAGTGAAAGACTTCGGCCACATCATTTTGGAAAAGCATCCTCTCTATTTCAAGTGGATCCATGCAGCTAATATTATTAGATTCAAAAAATAAAATCTTAATCATGAATATGAGTATGCTATATTGATTATTAAAAAAATAATGCTAAAGTTATTATGAATTCTACTATAAAATATATATAAATAAATCTCTTAACCTTCTTTTTTTCTTGTCTTCTCTAAAAAAATACAAGTATAACTATTTTTTTTTTGTGTGTGGTTTTATGTTTAAAAATTAACACATTAATTTATAAGACTAATGTACTAAAACTTTTAATATTGGTCATTCTATTCATAAATAGAAAATTGCACTATAACAATTTTCCTCAATGTTAGTGAAATAGTGGATTGCATCATATTTTTTATAGAAAGCCAAAATCGTGTGGTCAGTGGTCTAATGTTAACGGGTTTCTGGAAGACAGGAACAATCCAAAGTTTCCACCGAAATAGCTATACCAACCTTCCAAAGTTCCAATCAGGCCCAAAGATACCCTTTACCATTGGGCCCAAAAACTGACTCGAAAAGATAAGTGTCAAAGCCTTTATCTGTTGATGGGACAAAGTATGCACCAAGCATAAAACAGTCTCTCGTAAACATAACCAGGAATATTTCTCTTTTTGTACTAAAAGGTTGGAACTAGGCGAAAGTATATTATGTTGCTGTTTTCTGGGCCCTAAAGTGAAATAAAACAATAAAAAAAGGGGAAGAAAAAAAAAAGAGTGTATATGAATGGATTTAATGCTGCTGGGCCCAAAAATGCCGTGCTTTATGGATTGAAATTCAATAATTATGGGCTTAAATTCTTTTTTTTTTTTTTTTGCTTGTTGGGCCTCTTGGGTCAGACATGAAAACATTGTCTTAAAAAAAAACAATTATTTATTGTGTCATTGTGTGCACACACTATAAACAGTAAGTGAATAAGTGAGTGTATTATAGTCTACGCAGTATACGCACACTTAGACATTTAGACACGTGTGGCTCTAGGTACCTGTCTCAATAAGAAATTCAAAAATATATTTCATTCAATAACAAGTAACAACTACCATCATTGATTTCAAGAATTAACAAATAAATATTTTAAAATAACCTTATAAATTTCTTTTTCGTAACTAATTAGTGCACTGTCAATAGAAAATTTATACGTAAAAAAACAAAATAGATTTATCACATTAACATGGCAACGAATTAAGACTTTGAGATCAGTATTTCAATTTTCAAATGGCAAAAGGCAAATTTTGTGATACGGTACAATTTTATAGCTTATTACCTTTTCCTAAACCATTAACAATGCTTCACCGAACAATTGAGAACCCAAACCAAACTTGGAATATATATGTTTAACTTTAAAGTCAAAGTCCAAGCTGGCCTCTTTCTTTGACAATCTTAACAAGCCATGCAATATTGTATGACTGTTGAAAGTACACAATTTTCTTCATATCGATTAAGTGATGTGCTTGACAGTTAACCAATGACTGGTGGGGTGGTGTATGGATTGAGTGCCTTTGTTGACCACAAAAATAATGTCTAGGCAGCTAAGGGTGAGCTACTTGAGAGCAATGTTATTAGCTCTGTTCCATTACATTTGGAATTTTCTATTTTAATAAGTTAAACAGTACAAATCACATTCTATTTCATCTTGTTCTAAAATTTCTATTCAATTCCATCAGTTTCAATCACATATGACGTGTGTTGTTTTCGTCCTTTAAAACTTTATTTTTCATTTACTCATATATGACATATTATATTATGTAGTGATGATATTAAGAATGCACATTTTGATTTTGAATTAATAATTTGATGTGATATTATATTATGTGATGCATGTTTAGGTATATAAATTTTGATATGGCAACAAAGGAGGGTGTAAAACTTATGTTCTATCGGAATCAATAATAAGAATATAACAAAGTGTTTGGGGGTTTAAGGGAGAAAGGGTTCAAGCTGCGAGATTAACAGCATGTTGTAATTATCTCTAAAATAATAATAATAATAATAATAAGGCAAAAATGCAAAACTGACCCTCTAACTTTCACATTTTTTCATTTTAGTCTTCTAACTTTCAGTTTTGTCAATTTAGTCCTCTAACTTTCAATTTTTGTCAATTCAAGCTCCGTTACAACTCCAGTTACTGCTGCCATTAAACCCACTAAAACGACGCCGTTTTGTGTCTGGTTTTTTTTTTTTTTTTAATTCAGAATTAAAAAAATAAGAAAAATATGAAAAAAAAAAAAAGGAAAAGAAAAAGAAAACATTAAGGGCCTTCCCCTGAATCAAAACAAATCAAAGGATAGGGATAAATCAAAGACCAGAGAGCTATGGCGTAGAGGACAAGGACTAGTGCTGACAACATAAAAGCGAGGCCAATAACCCTGCAAAATCTTTCAATCCTTGCCTTGTGTTGGATCAACAGGGAACCCAAGGCGCCCAAAAATGCGCACAAGGCAGAGATTAAAAATATACCATAGAGCGTCGGTCAGTCTCTGAACAACGCTAGAACTAGTCTTCCATCGACGATTTCATGTGGAAGGACCATAAAAATTGCAACTGCCATGGAGGAGACGCAAACGATTAAAAGCCTAACATCCTTTGAATGGAGATGAGGGTTTTCTTGAAGCGATGATTTCGAAGGAACTGCCTTCATCTCTTTCTTTCTTGCAAGCTAGTTGTAAAGCGCTACTCTGTGTCCAACAAGCTTATATATGAGGAATATTTTTTGACGATGGGATAAAGTTAGGGATTTGAATCCTTTGATTTGTTTTGATTCAGGGGTCGTTCCCCTTAATGTTTTCTTTTTTCTTTTTTTCATATTTTTCTTATTTTTTTAATTCTGAATTAAAAAAGAAAAAAAAGAAAAAAAAAAGAAGGCGCCGTTTTAGTAGGTTTAACGGCAGTAGTAACTGGAGTTGTAACGGAGCCTTGAATTGATAAAAATTAAAAGTTAGAGGATTGAATTGACAAAACTGAAAGTTTGAGGACTGAAATGAAAAAATGTGAAAGTTAGAGGGTCAATTTTGCATTTTTGTCTAATAATAATAAGAACATAACAAGGGTTGGAAGTTAGGGGATTTCAAACCTTGAGAGTAGGTTAATAAAACTTGTGTGGATGAAGTTTCTTAAAGATGTCACTGACTTCCCATTGGTAGACTCACTTGTGGCTCTTGAACTTTTCCAAGTAATTGTATTTTTTTAGTTTTTCAGACCTTGTAAAATTCCCTTGTTTTAATTATATCTATCTTTAAATAGACATAAAAGAAGCCAGTTGTAAACAAAATATTTGAATAACCAATCTCATCCCTTCTTTATTGCTATAAAACTCCTTGGGATTTTCCTTAACAATCTCAACTCAAAAAAAGAAAAAAGAAAAAAAAGGTGATAGATATATACCTTGCTTGAGCAAATCTTTTGGGTTGCTCAAAAGAACCTTCTTACATTTGCTACATCACATTTTTCCATCCAATAGTTAATGATAAAGACCTTTTTATACACAAAATTAAATGTTTAAGGACCATATTGAATCTTTTGAAAATTAACGTTGTAGTAGAGGATTTTGTTCCAACCCCTGCAAGCTTATTGTCCTCTTTGGGGAGCCAAGCCCGCAAGATTTTGGTTATCAGTACCGAGTGTAGCCAAGCAAGCGCTTAGCTTGGATTATGTCCCACATTGGCAAAAGATGCGCCCCACTCATGCAAGCTAAAAGAGCATATAAAGTATGAGTGGAGCGCATCTCTTGCCAATGTGGGACGTAGTCCAAATTAAGAGCTTGCTTGCCTACACTCGGTACTGAGAACCAAAACTTTGCGAACTTGGCTCCCTAAAAAGGACAATAAGCTTGCAGGGGTTGGAACAAAATCCTCCCCTACGAACGTTGAGATCCATTTTGAAATATGAGGCTAGAGTTTAGAACCAAAAGTGTAATAATCATAGTTTTGGTCTTCAACCTTTCTTCTTTCATTAACAATATTAATACCACTTGTTTCTCAAAATAATAATAATAATGCCATTTTTTTTTTTTTTTTTTTACGTTAGACGGTCTTAAAGTAAACTTTGACGTAATTACTATTCCAATTGAATTAAGGTCTTAATAAGGTTGAATCGATTCAAGTCTAAACTGCATTTGGTTATGACCTAACATTAAATCTCGACGCTCGAGTTTGAACCATTACATTTGATTTCAAATCATTCTAAAAAAAAAAAAAAATTGATTTCAAATGGTAATGAAATTTGAATAGGATTTTGAATCGAACCTAACCTACAGTCATTGTCTATTGTCCTGACTCCTGATATAGTCATGTGATTATGTCCTTGCGTTCTGGTCTCAACGTACCTAAAAATTTAGGTAAAAAAAAAAAAAACAAAAATGTACATACAAAAAAAAAACAAAAATGTACATGAAATATGTACAAAAATGAAAACACAGCTCTTGAAAAAAATTAACCATAAAAGCAAAACAAAAGGTGAAAGGCTCGCTTGATAAGAGATATTTAGTAACGTTGGTTTAAGTGTTGTAAAAATATATGTGAGTAAAAAAATGTTGTGAAAATACGTGATGTATTCTGTTTGGTATTGAAACTCAAACATATGTTTTTAGTTTTTAAACAACATTATACGTATTTTTTCACATTTTTTTACCTACACATATTTTTACATATATTTTCAAACAACAAAACACATGTTTTTAAGTACTCATGTACCAAACACTTTCTAAATAACAAAAATTATTATTCAAACAACCATACCAAACAGGTGCAAAACAGTAAATGAATCTATTATGAGGTCCAGGCTTGAGTGGACGGTAAAAGATGCAGCTTTGAAGTGTCCAGGTACACCCCACCCCCGGACGATTAATCCTCGTATCCAACACAAAATTTGGCCAATCTATTATATTTAAAAATAAAAGAATGTCGGTAAATGACGTCAATGTCATTAAATGTTTTGATAATTTAATTGTACTTTCCTTGAACAACTCCCTGTATACACGGCACAGTCTCATGATGACATGAAATCTAAGACACAAACAAGTTTTACCATAATATGGATTTTTTTTTTTTGTCTAAATTTGAAATTTTATAATTATGGTAATTAGTAAATAGATATTTATTATAATTATAATTATCATATGAAATTATATTTTTTTCATTTAAAGAAAATAACAAAATATAGTTACAAATTTAGTTGTAATTAATTGTTATAACTCTACTTAATATTTTTTATGGGATGTGAATTTTGATAAATTCATAATTGGATTATATCTTCATTTTATATTTTTTATTCTTGCAAAAATTTCAAAATATTAAAATAATTATAAGTATATCATCAATCAAATATTTAAATTTCAGGTCTTTATAGTCTAAAATAATGTATAAAAAATAAGTTTATGGACATCCAATTGGCACGACATGAATGTTAAAAATATATTAAAAAAAATATGCAATTCAACGAATAAATTTACAAAATATATAGCCGTGTTAATTTTTTAGAGAGAATTGTAATCAAACTTTTTCCTAAAAATATTTATGTAGGGTTGAAATTTGATGAACTAGACGCTAACTTTCCGTATTAGGAGCCCAACAAATCCCCAACAATAAATTTGTAGAGAATGGGTTAAACAGCTGGGCTGGTTATAGATTTAGCAACGGTTCATGCAAGCAAACGAGGGTAAAAAGATATTCAGACAAATATTTAATAAAAGTTTCTTCGGTCCGAAGAGGCTTTGCATTTATCAACTTAGTGAATACAATTTTTTCTCTCCCCTCTTCGTGAGACTTATTTCCTTTATATATACATTTTTCTCCTCATCTTCACCGTATACTTGTTCTTCATCTAAGCGTCCATTTAAGTACTAGTCACATCAGAAGTTTGCTTTAACCTGCAGTGAGTGGTAGTGGTTGAGGTTGCACTGTTCAGGTGTCTTCTCCACATAAATGCAGCCAAGAAAGTTGCTGTAGTGCATTAAATGCGGTGGTAGCAGCTTTTCCTTTAAGATATTTTTATGTCCTCCTCATCCCCAGGCACGTCCAGGATTTGCTCTCCTCCGTGGAATCAATTGGGAAGGTCGCTTTCGCCTCCGGCATATTTAATTGATCAAGCACTATGATGATCCGACGTTGGGACCTCTTCGGACAGGCAGGGTAGCCCTCGGACGTATCCCAGTGTCCTTCCGCGCGTATTTCCACCACCGGAAGGGCCCAGTATTGACCTCTTTTACCTCTTCGGACAAACAATGGTATACAAATTGGGCCCTAGGCTCAATTCGCAGCGTTGAGCTCGTCCCCACAATTTATATTCACTATAATTTTACAATTTAAAGAAAATTTAATGTGCTAAGATTCTAAAAGAGAAAGTTTATATATAAAATATAATATTTAAAAAATATTTCTTAAAATAATAACTTGTAAAATTGTGAGATCTTAAAATCTTATATGGCACAATATTATGAGATCAATCAAAAGTCAAATCTCATCCCTTTAAAAAAAGTCATATGTTTTCAATTATATATATATATATATATATATTATTTAAATTATTGATGATAGGTTAAGATTTAATCTACCTATTTAAATAAAGGAAAATGTTAACAAGTGCTTACAGTCAAGGTTTTCAGATCCGGACCGTTCATTGAACCGTAAAAGAGAGAGGTTCAAGGTTTTTGAGGTCGAACCGAGGTTGAACCGTGATGACGTCATAATTAATTAAAGCCTAAATATAGATATTAAATTTATAAAACTAGCAAAATTGACTAATATATCTACATATGTGAGGGAAATTTAATGATTTTCAAGCATATATTTAATAATTAAATAAGAAAGTTAATAAAATAAAATAATAACCATGAAAACATTAAAATTTATGATTAATTTTTGAAGTAAAGTTGAATATCTTTGAATGATTTTAATTATAATTTTTTTTATTCCTTGTAAGAGATGAATAATTTAATTAAGTATAATAAAATTGTGTTAATTTGTTTTTATTAAAAAAAAAATGCTAAGGGGTTGGACCGCACGATTCTTGCAGTCCAACCCGGTTCAACTCCGATTTTAGGGGTTCACGGAATTGCCACATATGTCCGGTTCTTGAAGCTTAAAAAACCGATTTTCATCCCGGTTCACGGTTTTTACGGTCCGACCTTCCGGTCCGGTCCAGTTCTGAGAACTATGCTTACAGTTTGTTTAAGAACTATTTTTAGAAAGTTTTTGAGATAAGAAAAAAGTAACTAATTTTTTTAACAGTTTTTTATATTTATCATGAAAGTGCTATTAAAAAACTTTTTAGATATTTTTTTATATTCATTTTAGCTTAAAAGCTAAAAGAAATATTTAGCAAATGTCAGCACACATTTACAGGACCCTTAAATGAATAGAATTTCATAATAGATTTTTTTAAAAAAAAATATTCTAGAAGATCTTTATCAAATCAAATGGTTATGATTTGATGTTGGCATTCTAATCAAATATTCTAAGTTATCTCTTTTAAAAGGAATATTCTAAACCCTTAGCCATTGATTAAGGACGTGGTATGTGAGATAGAACCCTTTTGGACTTTCTATGTAGAGAGACAAGGTTGGCCCTCCATTGTCATGGGTAAGTGGGAAAGTTTGATTTGTGGAAAGCATGTAAAAGCCACCCAAAATATTCACAAAGTGGAAAATATTTTCCAAAACCCGAAAGAATTGCGCCGATAAGTCAGGGTAATCAGTAAAGACACGACCACAAGGCTCACATGCACTCCGTCAACACAACAAGTGCAACGTGTCTATATCACACGGCTGATATTACTTTACACAAAAGCACCTAGGCTGGCCATATCACACACTTTTTTTTTGTCCTAAAAAATAAAAACAAATCCACTTTTTATAAAAAAATAAAATAAAATTAAAGAGGAAGAGGAAAAGTACTTACAAGACAAGGCCAGCACAATCTAAAATTTTTCTATAATGGAGGAATTTAGAGATTCTCTTTATTTTGGTTTTCGTGGGAAATTATTTCACTTTAAAACCCTTGTGTCTGCCTCTCTCTTCTCTCGTTTCCTATCTCATGACTTGTACAGGAATGAACATGAAGTCCTCTAGTACTGTTTTCAGAGAGAAAATTCAGTTTGGCAAAGTGGAGAGATGCATCAACATGGGGAGGAGACCCGTACATTTCATCTTATCAACTTTGTTCATAGCCACCATTTTCAGCATCTTCCTCCTCTATTCTCCAAACCCTTTATATCTCATATCCAAACAAGGCCTTGAACAACAAGCATCATCACCCATGCAAGGCCACAAATCCCATCAGAGTAAATATCAAAACAACCTTTTCTTTTTTGTTTTTCCTTACATAATCATGAATTTTTCCTTCTTTTTTTCTAGGGGGGGTTGTTTTTGGGTTAAAAATATGTTATTGGTTTTGTAGAAAGAGAGAGCTGTGACTTGTCTAAAGGTCATTGGGTTCGAGAATCAAGAGGGTCATTCTTCTATACCAATTCAAGCTGTGCAACAATCCCAGAATCAAAGAATTGTTTCAAGCAAGGGAGGATGGACATGGATTTTCTCAATTGGAGATGGAAACCAGACCAATGTGACCTGCCACGGTTTAATGCCAAGACATTTCTGCAAATTTTGCAAGGAAAGACAATGGCATTTATTGGTGACTCGGTTGCTAGGAACCATATGGAATCCCTTCTATGCCTATTGTCACAGGTCAGTTTGCAATTTAATTTTTTTTTTTTAGGTGCAAATCTTTGTAGATACAGAAAATTTTAGTAGTATCGTTTCCATGCGCTAATTAGAGAGTGTTTTTACTTTTTTAGTGTTGTATTTTACTAATTAAAATACTATGCTTACAAGGAAAGAATAGTGCTTTTATATATTCCTTCCTTATATGCCTAGTATTTTTCGTCAGTAATTTACGGCACAGAAGCGCTGAAGGAAAGAATAATAGTTGACGATAACGTGGGATTTGGCCTTACCTTGTGCACTTTGCCTGCACAAGGAAAAGTTGTGATAATTTCAAATCTCATGGTGGCAACAGATTTAGTGTGAATTTTGTCTTCTCCAAATAAAATAAAATAAAATAAAAAGTTTGAATTTTCAATGTTTAATTAGAATAGTAGTATATGACTAAAAATAGTATATGAATTAGAACCAGTTAATTAAGTGTTTGTTTAGCTTATATATAGCTTTTTAGAGCCTTATTTATTTGTGTTTTTATCCAGTTCTAACAAATAAGCACAATTAGTAGTACGACTTGTTATTACCAGCCATGGTTATAAAATTGAGTGGTGCTACAGATACTACAAATTTTACTACATTAAGCTTACAGATTGATTTGTCACAAATCATTAGATAATTCAAAAATTCAGTTATGAAGGGGTTGAAAGTTGAAACCCACCAATTATATTCATTACCACATCAGTTTATAAGTTTCATGTAGTAAAACTTGTAGTACCGTAGCATTTCCTATCAAATCTGGCCTAATAGATTTGAACAAAATGCCGTTAAAAATTGAGGTTAGATTATTATTTAGTGAGAAAATTGCATTATTATTTATTCTCTAGTAGAAAATCTTAACCAAATCGATTAACAAGAAGATAGTAGCACTGAAAATTGGTTTCCTGTAGATCATTAACAGTGATTTCAAATCGAATAACAAGGCAAGAACATGTGGGTTGTACAAGTACATCTATGATCTATCACATTATATCATAATAATGATTAGGAAAAGTGTTTTGCTTTTTTGGTTATTTTGTTTTGTTTTGTATTGTTGTAGGATTTGAGCCAACGATTAGGCAAAGTCAGTCAGTTTGATAATTGATATTTGACACTAACTTTAAGTAGGGTCTTATCAAAAACCAAAAAAAAAAAAAACAAAAAACAAAAAATCTTTGGGTAGGGGTGGAATTTGGACGGGCTAACCTTTATGGTCAACCCCATAGAAATTAATGGCAGTAATTAGCTTTAATACCATTACTACATTGCTAGGCGTATCATAGAATTAATAATTATTATTGCATATGCCCCTTTACAAATAGTCAGTCATGAATTTCTTTGTGAGTGCGGTTTGTCACGCAATAGTTCCTTGTGTTTTCAATGCCAATGAGCCATGTAATTTTATGTGGCCACCAGTCTAACCCAAACACAACGTTTTGAATGAGGAATTTTAGTGCAAGTTCATTAGTCTGTGTGTGAAGACAGCTATTGAAGCTTGTAATTTTACTAATATTGCAGGAGGAAATTCCAGAAGACATTTACAAGGATTCAGAAGACAGATTCCGGACATGGTACTTTCGTCGTAGTAACTTCACCCTTAAGGTGCTTTGGACCAAATTCCTCATAGCAGGTGAGGAAAGAATGATCAATGGTACAGGGTCCAGTGTTTTTGACTTGCAACTTGACAAGGTCGATGATGGATGGGCTAAACAGCTTCCAGGTGTAGACTATGCTATCGTTTCAGCCGGGCATTGGTTCTTCCGAGTAATGTACCTACACGAAGGTGACAATGTAGTAGGATGTGTTTATTGCAATGAACCAAATGTCACTAATCACAATGTTGACTTCGCTCTTCAAATGTCGTTTCGAGCTACTTTTAATTATATCAATGGCTGCAAGAATTGCAGTGGCCTAGTGACTTTGTTAAGAACATTTTCACCAGCACACTTTGAGAATGGGACTTGGAATACCGGAGGGTACTGCAACAGAACAGGACCTTTCAATGAGACTGAGATAGACTTAACGAGTTCCGAATGGCAAATGAGGAATGCTCAGGTAAAAGAGATTAAAAGAGCAAGAAAATTTGGGG
Source organism: Quercus glauca (assembly GCA_023736055.1). Taxonomy (NCBI): domain Eukaryota; kingdom Viridiplantae; phylum Streptophyta; class Magnoliopsida; order Fagales; family Fagaceae; genus Quercus; species Quercus glauca. The sequence continues at coordinate 25,765,593 of CM043316.1, forward strand.
GAAACCAAGGGAAGAGATTTGGGGTTGTAGATGTTACAGGGGCCATGCTGATGAGACCTGATGGGCACCCTGGAGAGCATTGGGGCAACAAATGGAAAGCTGGTTACAATGATTGTGTTCATTGGTGTATGCCCGGCCCGGTTGATACATGGAGTGAAATTTTTATGGCAGTTCTTAGAAAGGAAGCAGGGTTGAGTTCTTTATAAAGGGTTGCGGCTAATTAGTTAGGAACAACATAGCAGTATAGTATACATTCTTTCATATAATAAGGTCCTCATTATTGTTTATACAGGCGCATAGTTGTTTGAGCTGAAAAATATGAGCATGCCAATGAGATAAATGGTCATGGAAAATGTATTTTTATAAGTTCCCAAAAACTCAATCAGATTGATACATATATGTCTACATGAAAGATTCACAATTAGTGGCCAAGTATTACTGGAAGAAAGACCGATATATAAAATAGTAGAGCATTTGTGATATAGAGTATAAATATAAAATCTTTTTGGTGTTTTGAGTGTATGGCAAATTATCTTGGATAGTGTTTTAAAATTTTGGATTTAAAAATAGTGGACAAAACATTGTGGAGCTTTTTCTTGAAAACTTCAAATTTCAACTTTAACCTAAAAAGTTGAGCAGCTCTCCTATTCTCTTGCAAGCGTTTAGTACAAGGTTATTCATTATGAATCAGTTTACAACACAGTTGCATAGAGAATCACAAAACAAATTAGTTCTTCTCAAAAAAAAAAAAAAAAAAGTGTGTTTTACTAGACTGACTTTTCACTAGTATTATAATATGGAATTTTCTATACGGAAGCCTTAAAATAAGAGGTTCACATCGTAGGTGAGAACTATAGTTAGTAACAGGATTAACATGAACATTACCATGTTAGACACAACGTGACAACCCTTACCTCTCGACAGCCAACACGGCCGTTAATGTGGGGAATTTAGCTCTTGCAGTCTTACGGATCCCAATGCAAAACAAAAAAAATTATAGGTTGTATATGCGTACTACGATGTCACTTTCCTTCAAGTTTACACAAAGAATCAAGCCCACTGAAGTTGTTGGGTCATTTCTAGAAATGGGGCATTCGAATCAAAATTGATATACAAATTAACATGACGAAGTTAGCCCATGCATCCTCTTTGGACTAATGATATTGGTCTTTTCTAACGTCCATTCAGTTTGGTACTAAGATTGCAATTGTGACGTGTCACGTAGGTCGAGATAAGGCAATTCGAATATATGGGTCAATTCAAAGTTGACCTATTTTGTAATGCTATGAAACTCTCAACCTTAACTAGATCCACATAACACTGCTTAAACAAATACCTGTTGTTAAGTTAACACATTCGCCGCCCATTTTTAAGGTTGTAAATAAGTCCTACTAAGTCGTGTTTTAAAGATTCAAGATTTTTATAATAATTTTATTCTGAATTCAAGCCAAACTTAAGACTTTTTAATAAATTGACTAAATTACATGTTCAAATTTGGTTAATTTCATTGTCAAACAAGTTCGAATTAGTTTACAAGCTAGTTAATTAATTTATTAACTTCCTATGTATAATATATACTTGGGAATTGTTAATTTAGCTTTCTGCCAAAAAGTTTTAAAAAATAGTAATAACAAGAATGAAAATGTAATAAGCAAAAAGTAGTTACCATTTTGAGAAAAACCATAATGTAAGGCTTGCATTTAGTTAATTGTATTAACTTTTTAACCAAAAACATAATAGCGCATTGTGCATAAAATAAGCTATCAAAACAACCAATAAAAAACTCTTTTATTGAGGACTTGCATGGGACTCGCCAATAGTAGGGAAAGAAAGAGACTAAAAGATGGATTATAATCTAATCCCAAACACACACAAAGTAGACATCATAAGTAAAATATTTTATCCTTTCACAAATTTATGCTAATATATATATATATATATACACACACACATACATATATATATGTGTGTGTGTGTATAGGTAAAACTTAGAGAAAATCCAATTAGATTCTACAATTAAAATCTAATTTTACGTCATGTGTCCTAAATTATTTATTTTAAAAAAAGAGTTTTATTTCTTAATTTTGGAGTCAAATGTAAGACCATATTATAAATATCCACCCAAGTGAATTATTGAGTATAAAAACCAAAAAGTCTAGAATTAATAAACATAAAAAATAAAAATGGATAATTTACATTTTCTACCTAATAATATTCTTACAAGACTTTTTAAGGGGTTAAAAAAAATAAGAATGATTATTAATAGTATTTAAATTATAAACGTAAGAATTATAAAAGCTAGTAATTAGTAATGAATAATTATAGTTGCAATTATATAATTTGAGTTACATATAAAATGATTTATGTTTATGAACTTATAAAAATGATTAACCTTGTATTCTTAAAATTATATATACGTTTTACAATGAAATAAACTATATATTTGTATTATTAATAAACTACAAATACTAATTTGATATCTTAGTAACTTTTTTACAAACGTACACAATCAAATATCAAATGTATATAAGTATATTTTTATATACGTATGCATATAAACAATTAACATTATATATTTTAATTGAGTCTCATACTCACAAGCTTGTTCACAAATGCATAATATTGTTCGATCTTAGCTTGTTGAATGTTTGAGCCTAAATTGGATATTTATACTTAGCTTGTTTGCTAAATAAATGAATATGAGCAAACTTTTTCTCAAATCGAGCCCAAACTATTTATAAATGGCTTGGCTCATTTACAACTCACCCATTTCAATTTGTTTAAAAACTTTATGATCAAAGATTAACATATATGTATGTTTTGCAAGCACATAAATTGTAATAATTATAAACAAATAAATTCCATAAGCTTTCTCAAAAAATAAATAAATAAATAAATTCCATAAAAATTTAATTTAAAAATAACATTAATTAAATTAAGTACTAAAAGCATATCATCTAAAAATTATTATTTTAATCAAAACGAAGTTCCATCAAAATTTAGAAAAACGTAACCATTAAATATAAAATGAATTGTAAGTTTTTTCTTTGTTTTGGGAAAATGCTATGTGGCCCGGCCCTTAAAATTCCAGTAAGAAATTTACTAATATAACCATTAATTTTTTTACTCAATTCTATTTTTTTTTTTTTTGAGAAACAATTCTATTAATTTATGTTGGCTAAAATATACATTTATTTATATGAGCTAAACGAGTTTGTGCAAAAATAGGTCAACTAATCTCGACATGAATAATGAAGACCCTATTTCAATTTTACTGCAAATTAAGTACGTCAACACGAAATTGACCCATTTACTTATTATGTTAAACACAAATGGTAAAAAACGATGCCATGTTCTCGAGTGGTGTCATACTTTTGCTACCCTTTTCATGTATAAAAAGAAACACCTTATATATATAAGACATACGTGACAATCACCTTGTATGTGCCCACATACAAGAAGTTGGATTATATCCCACAAACAACACAAGTAACAATTACGTTGTCCCTCAAAAAACATTTTCGTTAAATATATATATCCAAGACATAAAATACCACCTAAAATAACAAAGCTTTGCACTGCGCCTATCTGGATTTGACATTTTCTAAACTAAGGGAACCATTTTCATCTTCTCTCTTATTATTTCTTTTGCAAGCCTATATGGGGTAGATGGGGAAGGTTCCTCCCCTTTCTTTCTTCTATAAAAAGTCTCTTATTCAGCCCCGAAAAAAGAGTACGACCTGGTTTATCTCATTCTTCATTCTTTACTAAGCCAAGACAAAATGGGAAACAAATAAAAGACACTCCAAATTTGTAATATATGCCACAAGGAAGAAAATCTTTTTCATAGATGAACTTCTTAATAAATTCTTAGTACTCAACAAAGTTAGAAACAAATGAGCCAAACAATAGGCAATTCAGAATCCATCATCATTATTGGCATTACTTAATCAAGAAGCACCACTGCAAGTGGAAAAAACTCGTTTCAGCTCTAACAGAAGTCCCAATTTTTTATATGTAGAAAAGGAACTTATATCATATAGTCACCATAAGACATAGGTTAGCCTGCTCTCTTAATTCAAGCAGCCAGATAATATAATATTGGATAAGACAAACAGGGTTTCAAGCTGGATAATGTAAACCCTGAAATGGAAATATAGGATGGATTAGGCAAAGCCAAATAATATTTCGGATTTCGAAGGAAATTCTTTCAATTTAAAACCCTTCTCTCTCTCTCTCTCATTTCCTCTTTGACTTCTAGAGGAATGAACATGCAGTCTTCTAGTACTGTTTTCAAGGAGAAAAATCAGTTTGGCAAAGTGGAGAGATGCATCAACGTGGGAAGACCCGTACATTTCATGTTATCTTCTTTGTTCATAGCCACCATTTTTAGCATCTTCCTCCTCTATTCTCCAAACCCTTTAATTCTCATGACCAAAAAAGGCCTTGATCCTGTCCTTAAACAACAAGAAGCATCATCACCCACGCAAGGCCATGATTCTGTCCAAAAACAACTTGATCAAGACAAACCCCATAAGAGTAACTTTCAAAATAACTTTTTTTTTTTACTTACATAATCTTGAATATTTCTCTTTTTATTTTTTAGGTGAGTCTTTTTTTTGGGTTAAAAATATGTTATTGGTTTTGTAGAAAAAGAGAATTGTGACTTGTCTAAGGGTCATTGGATTCGAGAACCAAGAGGGTCATACTTCTATACCAATTCAAGTTGTGCAACAATCCCTAATTCAAAGAATTGTTTCAAGCAAGGGAGGATGGACAAGGATTTTCTCAATTGGAGATGGAAACCTGAACAATGTGAACTGCCACGGTTTGATGCCAAGTCATTTCTGCAAATTGTGCAAGGAAAGACAATGGCATTTATTGGTGACTCGGTTGCCAGGAACCATATCGAATCCCTTCTATGCCTATTGTCACAGGTCAGTTTGCAAATCAAACTTACTTTTTCCCCTAAAAAGTATTAAAGTCTAGGTGCAAATCTTTGTAGATTCTCTCTTTGATAGAAAATTAGTTGCAAATCCTTGTAGATTCTTCTCTTTGATAGAAATTTAAGTAGTACAGTTTTTTTTTTTTTAATAATTTTTTTCATTTTATTTTTTGGTGAGAAACAAACACACACGGGAAAGTAGTAATGTTTGCATGCGAACATTTGAGTGTGTTTTTTGTTTTGTTTTGTGGTAAGATTTGAACCAATAATTCGGCAAAGTCAATCAGATTGTTGATTATATTTTCAAATGTTACATTCAATTAAAAGAAATAAAACAAGTTTATAGAGTTTCTCTCCAAATAGATTACATGTTATTTATGTTCTTAACATGTATGTCAAATTTAATTCAATTCGGATGTTATGTATTATTTGATCAATAAACTTATTTTTTCTATATAATTTTTTACCACAAAAACTTGAAATTTAAACATATTATTGATGACATATCTATTGATTTTTGATTTTCTTGAAATTTTACAAGCATAAAAAATATAATAAAAACATGAATCCAACAATTAGATTTACAAAATTTATATCCAATAAAACAATAAAAAACAGCGAAGAGACCCTCTGGAGGAGAGAGAAAATTTCTCTCTCTCCCTCAGTAGGAGTCTTTCTCTCTTGCTTTGTGCAAGTCCTTCTCCCTCTTCCAGATCCGGGTCTCTCTAAGTCTACAAAACCTTCAAAAGTTTGGTTAAATCCTCTCAGCAACAAGGATCAAGCAAATACTGGTGATTTTTTGCTCTTTCAACTCACTCCAATGGAGGAAGTCAAAATCCCCTTTTCAACCAGGAGATCGGGCCTTTCAGAGGAGGGCGTGCGAGCTTCCAAAGTCAAAATCCCCATCTCAACCGGGAGATCGGGCCTTTCAGAGGTGTGCATGCGAGCATCCAAGTCACCTCTAAGAACTGCCTGGAAGATGGGTCCAGTTTTGTGGTTTGTAGATTTCAGAATATGGGTCTTCCAATTTCAATTCTGTTCTTGTTTTCCAACGGGGGGGCTTCTTTTCTTTTGCTTTATCTGTGGTGCTTTGGGTCTTGGTGTGAATCTTTGTGCTAGGATCAAAGGTATGTCCGTTTGTCTCTGGCATTATGGGAACGGGACCGGTGAAAACTGTGGTCTTTTGGGAGTGCTGGGGAAATTTGGAGCTGGTTACAGAGGTGGGTCGGAGGAGAATCGAAAGGAAGAAGTCGCCGGTGTTAATCACGCTCCAATGGGCGCTTGTCTGGCAAGCCTGAGTACAGAGCACTCTTTTGCTCCATCAAATCACCGGGGGCTAGGTGGCTGGTCAGAGGTGCTGGCAGTTCGCCCCTTGAGCCCAGTGCCTCCCTCTGTTGCGCACTTTTGTGTTTCCCCTAGATTCTCAAGGATGGGTATAGGCCAAAAATTATCAAGACCGAAACCCACATGTATGCCCACCCCTTGTTATGAGCCCATCAGTATCCCTGTATGCCCAATGAAAGGGATCTTATTTAGGGTTGCTAGAGCCCAGGGAAAGATATTCCAAAATGTTAAGAGGCAAGTGCAAGATTTCTCCTGGGCTCTCGGGTTCATTTGGGGGGTGGGATGTAGTTGCATGTGATGTATTCTCCCAGTCTTTGTTTGCTCTACTTGTTGTATCTTTTTTAGATGAATGAACAGTTCATGTTTTCTATCAAAAAAAAAAAAAAACAATAAAAAACGAGTTTGAAAGTTTCTCTTTAAATTAGTTTGGAGAGAAACTTTTCCGCTTTTCTCCTTTACAAATGGTGAGAGCCATGAATTTCTTTGTAAGTGCAGTTTGTCAAGCAATTGTTCAGTGTGTTTTCAATGCCAATGGGCCATGCCATCTTTCGTGATCACCGGTCAAACCCAAACAAAACGTTTTGAATGAGGAATTTTATTGAAAATTCATTAGTCTGTGGGTGAAGACATCTATTGGATTGAAGCTTGTAATTTTACTAATATTGCAGGAGGAAATTCCAGAAGACATTTACAAGGATTCAGAAGACAGATTCCGGACATGGTATTTTCCTCATAGTAACTTCACCCTTAAGGTGCTTTGGACCAAATTCCTCATAGAGGGTGAGGAAAGAATGATCAATGGTACAGCTTCAGGTATTTATGACTTGCAATTAGACAAGGTTGATGATGGATGGGCTAAACACCTTCCAGGTTTGGACTATGCTATTGTTTCAGCCGGCCATTGGTTTTTCCGAGTATTGTACCTACACGAAGGTGACAATGCAGTAGAATGTTTTTATTGCAATGAACCAAATGTTACTGGTCACAACGTTGAGTTTGCTGTTCAAATGTCGTTTCGAGCTACGTTTAACTACATCAATGACTGCAAGAATTGCAGTGGCCTAGTAACTTTGTTAAGGACATTTGCACCAGCCCACTTTGAGAATGGGGGTTGGAGTACTGGAGGCTACTGCAATAGAACAGGACCTTTCAATGAGACTCATGTGATAGACTTAGAGAGTTCTGAATGGAAAGTGAGGAGTGCTCAGATAGAAGAGATTGAAAGAGCAAGAAAAATAGCAGGGAAAAACCAAGGGAAGAGATTTGGGGTTTTAGATGTTACAAGGGCCATGCTGATGAGACCTGATGGGCACCCTGGAGAGCATTATGGCGTAAAATGGCAAGGCGGTGCCAAGGATTGTGTTCATTGGTGCATGCCAGGCCCGGTTGATACATGGAGTGAAATTTTAATGGCAGTTCTTAGAAAGGAAGCAGGGTTGAGTTCTTTATAAAGGGTTGCGGCTAATTAGTTAGGAACAATATAGCAATAGAGTAAGCATTCTTTCATATAATAAGGTCCTCATTATTGTTTATACAGGGAAATAGTTGTTTGAGCCGAAAAATATAAGCATGCCAGTGAGATAAATGGTCATGAAAAATGTATTTTTATAAGTTTCCCTAAAACTCATTCAAATTGATACATATGTCTAAATGAAAGGTTCACAATTAGTGTCCAAGTATTACTGTAAGAAAGACTGATATATATAACGGTAGAGCTTTTGTGATATAGCGTTTATACATAAAAGCTTTTTGGTTTTTTGATTCTTTTGAATGTATGGCAGATTGTATTGGATAGTGTTTTAAATTTTTGGATTTAAAAATAATGGACAAAACATGGTAGAGCTTTTTCTTGAAAACTTCATATTTCAACTTTAACCTTAAAGTTAAGCAGGTCCTCTCTTATTAGTGGCTTATACTGGACATCATTTTTTCCTCCAAAAAAGATTTATACGTCTCTTTGCACCAGTTCAGGATTTAAGGTCTTGCACGCGTATAGATACTGAGAGCAAAAAATAGAAAGCTGACTTAGTCAGGTCTCTGTTTCTCCCCTTCGAGGCTAATACAGTTCTAAATATTTCTTTGAGTTACAATCTGCCTGAAGAGTGCCTATTTGGATAGGCAATAGAAGGGGTGAGTACACTATGAAGAGTGCCTATTCCGTTGCTCTCAAAGTGATTTCTGATGAGGCTGGAGAGAGCTCTAATTGGGACCCCAGAACCCTATTGTGCGGAAAAATGTGGCAGCTAAAAATCCCAGCAAAGATTCGGATATTTTCCTGGAAAGCTATACCGAAATTGTATAAGAGAGGAATTAACACAAGTGTCTTATGCCCCATCTGTGATCAGGGGGTTGAAACCATAATACACTCTCTAATCTTTTGTGATTTAGCTAGACAGGTTTGGGACAATTGGAAGGAGTGTCCAGTGAACCTCAAGTCAGATTATTTGGACATTTCAGATATAGCATTGACAATTTTGGCAGATGGCACCTCCCAGGATCTTGAGAATTTTTTTGTGACTGCCTGGTCCCTATGGTACAGCAGGAACCAAACAATTTTTGAAGCCAACATTCAAACCCCTGACCAAGTATGGAATTTTGCAAGAAGATTTATTCAGGACTACAAGGAGGAATCTAATTTATTTAACTGTGGATGGAGCTACATCAGATGATGGCAAGCCCTCCAGCATAGGCACGGAGGTGACACCATTGCAGCTATGTGTATGCCCCTACCTGGTCAATACATGAGTTTAGAGATTGAAACCATTGCCCTTGAGAAAGGAGTTTTATTAGCCAAAGAGATGGGGCTGCAACAGATCATGATAGAGACTGATGCACTCATTGTGGTTTAAAGTTTGGCAGCAGGTGACAAGGATGGCTGCTTAGGCCATCTTCTCCAAGGGATCAGTGACAACTTAAGCTCTTTCAATGCTTGGCAGATTAACCACCTAAAAAGGGACTGCAACAGGGTTGCTCATGAGCTAGCACAGTTTGCTAAATGCAATGGTACTAATCAGGTCTGGAAAGGAGTTCCACCCCCTATGGTGCAACGCCTTATCCAACTTGATAAGACTTAATGCTCTAGTGTATCAGCTTTGTATTCGGACCGTGTATCAGCGCTGTACCAGATTTTTGGACCTCGTTGTCTTCCATTTTCAGTTGAATGAAAGCAGACTTTCCAATCAAAAAAATAAAAAAGGTTATTCATTATGAATCAGTTTACAAGACAGTTGCATAGTGAATGACAAAGCAAATTAGTGTGTTTTACTAGATTGACTTTTCCCTAGTATTATAAAATGGAATTTTCTATACGGAAGCCTTAAAATAAGAGGTTCACATTGTAGATGAGAACTATAGTTAGCAACAGGATTAACATGAACATTATCATGTTGGCACAACGTGACAACCCTTACCTTTCGACAGTCAACCCGGCTGTTTATGTGGGCAATTTAGCTATTGCAGATCCCAAAGCAAAACAAAAACAATTATAGGTAGGTCGTTTCTAAGATGTCAATTTTCTTCTAGTTTACACACAAGAACCAAGCCCACTGAAGTTGTTGGGTCGTTTCCAAAAATGGGCATTCAAAATTGATATACAAAACTAACGAATTAGCCCATCCTCTTTCGACTGAACAATGGAGGTATTGGTCTTTCCTAGCGTCCAGATAAGGAAATTTGAACATATGAACCAATTCAAACCCTCAACCCTCCCTAACAAGGTCCACATGACACTGCTTAAGAGCATTCCCAGCAGTGGAGCTAAAAATTTAGCTTTTTAGCTCCACCAAAACTTACTTTATCTATTATACCTACATATGAGCTGCAGCAGTGGTTCTATTTTAGCTTTTAACAAAATAAAATAATATAAATATCACATTAAAATAATATATCTCACTATCAATAAAACATCCACAGCACAACCACAACCACCTCTGCCATCAACCACCACCACCACCAACAGTTCACAGCAGGAAAAAAAAAAAAAAAAAACCCAATCACAGACCAAACAAAATCACCAATCTTTTTCCTCAATCCAGACCAAACAAAATCACCAATCACAAACAAAATAAAAAAAAAACCAATCACAGAGCTGGAGATGGAGGACTAGGCGGAGGCGTGGGTCGAAGACGTGCAGCTTGGGGCTTCGATCGGCGGCAAGGACGGCGTGGGTCTGAGGCGATTGGCCGCTGGGACGGCATGCGACTGGGACGGTGTGGGTCTGAGGTTGGAACGGCGTGCGACTGAGGCTGAAACGGCGTGCGACTGAGGCTGGGACGAGCCGGAACGGCGTGCGGCTTCGGGGGCTTCCTCGTCGGAATCAATGTGGGCGATGGGGCTTGAGTTTCAGATGAGATGGTGGGGAGGCCAGCGGCGGCAAAGGTGAGAGCTTGAGAGAAATTTCAGATGGGAGTTGAGAGTGAGACTGAGAGAGAAGATGAGAATAAAAGAAATGAAACGCAGTGTTTTTTTAATCCGGAGCTGATTAAAAAATTAATTTTTTTTTTTACATGTCTGCTACAGTGCACATGTATAGATAGATGTGCACTGTAGCAAATCAGCTAAAAATTATAGGGATACCTCCACTGCTGCATGGCTGATTTTGGTATTTTTGTGGAGCTAAAATAGCATTATAGCTATTTAGCTCCACTGCTGTGAATGCTCTAACAAATAGGTGGTGTTAAGTTAAGACATATACCGCCCATTTCTAAGGTTGTAAATAAGTCGAACCAAGTTAAGTTTTAAAAGATTAGGAACTTTCATATAATTTTATTTTGAATACAAATTTAACTTGAATTTATTAACAAATTAACTAGATTATATGTTCAAATTTGATTTATTTCACTGTCGAACAAACTCGAACTTGTTCACAAGGTAGCTGATTAACTTATTCTTTTTTAATGTATAATATTTATTTGAGAAGAGTTAAATTAGCTTTCTACTGAAAAGTTTTAAAAAAAAAATGAAAACCGTAATAGGCAAAAAGTACTTGAAATTTTGCAAAAAAACCATATTATGAGGCTCATATTTAGTTAATTGTATTGACTTTTTGACCAAAAACATTATAGTGGACCTGCATAAAATAAGCTACCAAAACAACCAATAAAACTTATCCAAAAAAAAAAAAAAACAACCAATAAAAACACACTCTTATTGGGGACCCATATTGGACCCACAAACAATAGGGGAAAAAAAGAAACTAAAATCTATTCTCAACTGCACACAAAGTAAACATCTCAACTAAAAATTTTTATCCCCTCATAAATTTAAGCTAATAATTAGTAATGACATAAAATACCACTTCAAATAACAAAGCTTTCCACTGCCTATCTGGATGTGACATTTCCTAAACTGAGGGAATCATTTTCATCTTCTCTTATTATTGTTCTTGCAAGCCTATATGGTAGATGGGGGAGGGTTCATCCCCTTTCTTTCTTCAATAAAAAGATCTCATGTTCTGACCCAAAAAAAGAATACGACCTGATTTTATCTCATTTTTCATTTTCTATTCAGCCAAGAAAAAATGGGTGACAAATAGAAAAAAGGACACTTCAAGTTTGTAATATGTGCCCAAAGGAAGAATATCAATCAATCAATCAATATCAATCATCAATATTAATATTAATATATATATATATATATATATATATATATATATATATATATATATATATATATATATAAATAAAAGTAGAAACCTCATGTAAGAGTACATGAGATTCTGCGATGTGACGCATTCTATAAACAAAATTGAAATACTCTTAGAGCAACCACATCAGCATGTGTAAAGTCTTCTAAAATAGAAAAATAAAAAATGTACCCATTTTACACATTTTGACCAAAAAAACACCCCACATCAGTGGGTGTAAAATTATGCATTTATGCACAATTGCTACAGTAACTGTGCATATATGCACGGTTACTATTGCTCGTCCATTTATTATTTTATTAATTTTTTCTCTCTCTTGTCTCTGGTTGCTCTCCGTTTTTCTCATTTTTTCTCTCTTGTCTTTGCTTCTTTTTCCTTTTCTCTTCCCCTTTTGGCTCCAACACTCGCTGTCCTCGTCACCGGCCTCACCGACTCTAGCCTCACCATCCTTGTCACCGACGTTGCTGGCTTCGTCAGAACCCACGTCTCCATGGTCCTGAAGCGACGAGGCGATGGGGTTTTGGGTCTCGACAACTTCAATGGGTTTGTTTGCCGATCGGGGTGGGTGATGATGGTAGCTGGGTGTTCAGATTTAGTGGGTTTCAGGTTGAATGGGTCTGAATACCTAGATTGAAGCAATTGGTCGCTCTTGTAAAAAATCAAAAACCATGAGAATAAGAAACAAAAAAAGCACAAAGCAAGTAAACAAATCTGGGTAAAGAAATAGAAACTAATATAGAGTGGGTTGTGTTGTGCAAACCTGATTGGGTTTAGATAAGATGACTTGAGTCTAGTGTAATAAGTTATAGTGGTAAAACATTTTCAGGTTGTGTTGTTCGGATTGAGTGGGTTTCGGCTTGATGGTGGCTGGGTGATGATGATGGTGGTTGGATCTAAGAGAGAGAGAGAGGCAGTGAGAGAGAGAGAGAGGCCATGAGTGAGAAAATAATAAAAAATGGTAAAAGAATGAATGTTTTATTGAATAAATGTGTAGAATAGATAAACTGATGTGGGTGTTTTGTAAAAATGGATGTGTAAAATAGAAAAAGTAGGTTTTAGATGTGCAAATTTACAAAAATTTTAGTGGATGCTCTTAAGCTACATTAAAGATAAGAACAAATTCAAAAATATGGGCTCTTTTTTACCTTTGGTTCAATGTTTCAGGACTACTCTTTGTTAAATTTTTTATTCAATGTTTTAAGACTACTATTTATTTAATTTGGTTCAATGTTTCAAGACTTCTTCTCCCTCCCACACACAAAAAACTCTTTGTGTTTCCATCTACCATTTTCACTTTTACTCTTTTATATACACATGCCTACAGCCCTTCATGACATTCCATCTCAAATACAATCCAAAAAAAAAAAAAAACAATGTCAATTACCTTCAACCTTTCAATGACACCTACATAACTCAACATTGTGGTTACATTTGATCCTAAGCAGTATAAGTAGACTATGACCAAGGAAGGGGACTTGCATTTTTTATTCAATGACGGTAGCTTACAGTTTTGATGTTGAAGTCGAATGTTGTGGATTTTGTAAAGGTTCTAATTCACTTTGAGTCTTTAGGTGTTTAGGATTTTGGTTTGAGAATGTCATAAATGTATTTTATTTTAGAATTAAAGAAAAGGAAAAGGAAACATTCTAATTGATTATTTATGAAGTTAGTTTTTTTTTTTTTTTTTTTTTTTAATTTTATATTTTGTGTTAGAACTCATAATTCGTAGGTTTCTTTGTAAGTTTTTTTACTACTATTTTGTGCGGTATAAGCCATAGTAATAAAAATAAAAATCAATGATAAATGGATGTGTTTTTAACCAATTTCTCTTTATTTAATCACGTTCCCTTTATGTTAATACTTACAAATAATTTCCTTAATTTCATTGAGATAATGAATTGGGTGTTTGCGATTGAGGTCCCCATATTTGGTTGTGAGAATAGAGTTGTTGAGGAAATGTTTGGAAGATTGCTTAAATTTATGTAATTTTAGGATGTACAAGTATTTTATGCTCTAAATTCTTATTTATATATTTCAAAATCATTTAATTAGTTTAAAAAATTAAATCTATTTTTAACGGTAAATATTTAATATGTTATAGTCTTATTGTGTTGTGCAATATTTTTTAATAAAATATGAATTAAGAAAATCAAGTTTCAAATTAAGTATTCAACAAGATTGTGGGCAAACATAAATATTATGCAACAAATTAACTATTATATGTAGGTCTTAATATACATAAAAATGATTTCAAATTAAATTGTAAAGTACTCTGTACATCGCACGGGACATCATCTAGTTATTTTAATAGATGAACTTAATAAATTCTTTTTTCTTTTTTTTTTCTTTTTTTTTTTTTGGCTAAACAACTTAATAAATTTTTAGTACTCAAAAAAGGTAAAAACAAATAAGCCAAATAATAGGCAACTCAGAATCCATCATCATTGTTGGCTTTACTTAGGGCACACTTGGTATACTATAATAGTAATTACATCTGAATAGGAATAGGTATTACAAAGAATATAAGATAATGTAATGCAATACTTATTACTATTCAATTATTTGGTGACAATACAATAATAGAATCCTGAAGACAATGGAATGAAAACATTTTAAATCAAACTTAAGATATATTTTAAGAAATATTTTACTTATATAATTATATTTCCTAAAAAATAATATTTTTAAATTTGAAAGAGAGATTAGTTATTTTTTTACAATTTTTTATTGAGAAATGATATATCCACAATATTTTTACAACAAATCTTAAGTGGCAGGTTGTTACTGCTGGGGAAAAAAAGTAATCTTGGTGTTAGGTTCAAATTTGAACCAATAACAACTAACCACCTATGATTTGTTGTAAAAATATTATGAACGTAGCACCTCTCTTTTTTATTTTCATAATTGTTATGTGCACATGGAAAGTTTATTTATTTGGAAATATATTAATTTTAAAAATTAATACACCTAATAAGGTATAGCTATTACAACCCTTTTAGATATGAATAAATATTCATCATTTTAAAGAATAACTATTTATAAGAAATTATTATTCCTTATAATAAAAACATAACCAAACTACTACCAAATAGTTAAACCATAAAAATAACTACTACATTACAGTGCCTATTACAGTCTACCAAACATAAAAAACTTTGTTTCACCTCGCGATCTAACAGAAGTCCCAATTTTTTTATACATAGAAAAGGAACTTCTATCATATAGTCACCATAGGTTAGCCTGCTCTCTTAAATTCAAACAGCCAGATCATATAATACTGGACAAGACAAACAGGCCAGGGTTTATAGCTGGTTAATGTAAACCCTGAAATGGAAATAGAGGATGGATGAGGCAAAGCCAGATAATATTTCAGTTTTATTAGGAAATTCTTTCACTATAAAACCCTTCTCTCTGTCTCTCTCTCATTTCCTCCCCGACTTGTACAGGAATGAATATGAAGTCTTCTAGTACTGTTTTCAAAGAGAAAAATCAGTTGGGCAAAGTGGAGAGCTGCATCAACATGGGAAGACCCGTACATTTCATGTTATCTTCTTTGTTCATAGCCACCATTTTCAGCATCTTCCTACTCTATTCTCCAAAACCTTTAATTGTCATATCCAAAAACGGCCTTGATCCTGTCCTTCAACAACAAGAAGCATCATCACCCATGCAAGGCCATGATTCTGTCCAAAAACAACTTGATCAAGACAAACCCCATAAGAGTAACTTTCAAAGTAACTTTTTTTTTTTTTTTTTTATTATTATTTTTTTTATAGGTGAGTCTTGTTTTTGGTTTAAAAATATGTTATTGGTTTTGTAGAAAAAGAGAATTGTGACTTGTCTAAAGGTCATTGGATTCGAGAACCAAGAGGGTCATACTTCTATACCAATTCAAGCTGTGCAACAATCCCTAATTCAAAGAATTGTTTCAAGCAAGGGAGGATGGACAAGGATTTTCTCAATTGGAGATGGAAACCTGACCAATGTGAACTGCCACGGTTTGATGCCAAGTCATTTCTGCATATTGTGCAAGGAAAGACAATGGCATTTATTGGTGACTCTGTTGCTAGGAACCATATGGAATCCCTTCTATGCCTATTGTCACAGGTCAGTTTGCAAATCTAATTTATTTTCTCCCCCTAAAAAGTACTAAATTCTAGGTGCAAATCTTTGTAGATTCTTCTTTTTGATATAAAATTTAAGTAATACATTTTGGTATTTTTTTTTTTTTTTAGAAACAAACCCACACAGGAAAGCAATAATGTTTGTATGCGCTAATTAGAGTGTGTTTTTTTGTTTTATTTTGTGGTAGGATTTGAACCAACAATTTGGCAAAGTCAATCAGATTGTAATCCAACAGTTATATTTTCAAAAATCATATTCAATTAAAAGATATAAGACAAGTTTATAGGGTCTTGAAATCCTGTATACTTGTTTCAATTAAAAGATATATGACAAGATTATAGGGTTTCAAGACCCTATAAACTTGTTTTATATCTTTTAATTGTATGTGAATTTTGAAAGTATAACTGTTAGATTACATGTTTTTTACATTCTTAACATGCATGTTAAATTTCATTCAAATCGGATGTTATTTACTATTTGATTAATAAACTTATTTTTTCTTCATAATTTCTTACTACATTCTTGACATATTAATTGATTTTTTTTTCCTTTAAATTTTGTAAGCATAAAGAATATAATAAGAATATGAATCCAATGATTAGATTTTTAAAATTCATATCCAATAAAACAGATATAGGAGGAATAGATCTGTGTATTTTCAATACCAATGGGCCATGCTCTCTTTCGTGGTCACCAATCAAACCCAAACACAACGTTTTGAATGAGGAATTTTAATGCAAATATATTCATTAGTCTGTGTGTGAAGACAGCCATTGCATTGAAGCTTGTAATTTTACTAATATTGTAGGAGGAAATTCCAGAAGACATTTACAAGGATTCAGAAGACAGATTCAGAACATGGTACTATCCTCGTAGTGACTTCACCCTTAAGGTGCTTTGGACTAAATTCCTCATAGCAGGTGAGGAAAGAATGATCAATGGTACAGCTTCCGGTATTTATGACTTGCAACTTGACGAGGTTGATGATGGATGGGCTAAGCACCTTCCAGGTGTGGACTATGCTATTGTTTCATCCGGGCATTGGTTCTTCCGAATTTTGTACCTACACGAAGGTGACAATGTAGTAGAATGTGTTTATTGCAATGAACCAAATGTTACTGGTCACCACGTTGAGTTTGCTGTTCAAATGTCGTTTCGAGCTACGTTAAACTACATCAATGACTGCAAGAATTGCGGTGGCCTAGTAACTTTGTTAAGGACATTTGCACCAGCCCACTTTGAGCATGGGGCATGGAATACTGGAGGCTACTGCAACAGAACAGGACCTTTTAATGAGACTCATGAGATAGACATTGCGAGTTCCGAATGGAAAGTGAGGAATGCTCAGATAGAAGAGGTTGAAAGAGCAAGAAAAGTTGGGAAAAACCAAGGGAAAAGATTTGGCGTTTTAGATGTTACAAGGGCCATGCTGATGAGACCTGATGGGCACCCTGGAGAGCATTATGGCGAAAAATGGCAAGGAGGTGCCAAGGATTGTGTTCATTGGTGCATGCCAGGCCCGGTTGATACATGGAGTGAAATTTTTATGGCAGTTCTTAGAGACCAAGCAGGGTTGAGTTCTTGACAAAAGGCTGCGGCTAACTAGTTAGGAACAATATAGCAGTAGTATAGTACACATTCTTCCTTACAATAAGGTCTTCATTATTGTCATACAGGCACATAGTTGTTTGAGCTTGAAATATATAAGCATGTTATTGAGACAAATAGTCAGGAAAAATATATTTTTAGAAGTTTTCCTAAAAATCAATCAAATTGATACTTATGTAGTGAGTGAGTCTTCAGTTTATAAGCCTCATTAATACTTATAAAAGTTAGGCCTTTTTGTAAGTGTTTTTTCTCACTCCCTCCTTCCCCATCCCCTATGTCTTTTGTCTATATTATCTCAAAATAAATAAATAAATAAGTGGTCTAAAGTACCACATCGGTCAGTTAATAAGTAAGTCTTCAGTTTATAAGTTTCGCTAGTACTTAGAAATGTTAGACCCTTTTATAAGTTCTAATGTTATAAAACTTGTCTTCCCATTCCCTCCTTCCCCATCCCTATATATATAAATATATAAGTATATTTTTATATATTTGAATTGAGCTTGGCCACTAAATACATAAATATGAATAAATTTTTTCCTAAACCAAGCTTGAGCTATTTATAATTGGCTCGGCTCATTTACAACTCACCCATTTGAATTTGTTTAAAAAATATGACCCAAAATTATTAATATATTTGTATATTTTGCACGCTGATGGATTATAATAATTAAAACCAATAAATTTCATATAAATTCTATTTCAGAATAATATTATTAAAGTACTAAAAGCACATTACCTAAAAATTCTTATTTCAATTCAATGAAGTTCCATCAAAATATAGAATTACGCAAACCTAAGAAATATAAAATGAAGGATTTAATAATATAACCATTAAAATTATTTTAGTTATTCAATTCCATATTTATAATTCAAATTTATGTTGGCTAAAATATACATTTATTTATTTGAATAAACGAGTTTGGCAAAAATAAGTCAACCCTCTTGATACGAATAATAGGATCACCATTTCAAGTTGATTGCAAGTTTATTCCTCTACCCCAAAAAAAAAAAAAAAAAAAAAAAAAAAAAAAAAAAAAAAAAAAAATGTTGATTGCAAGTTAGGCAAGTTAGAACAAAATTAACTCATTTACTTAAGACACATTTATTAGACTATAATAGTAATTACATAGGAATAAGAATAAATATTACAAGGAATACAAAATGCTATAATATAATGCTTATTACTATTCTTTTGTTTGGTGACAACACAATAATAAAACCTTGAAAACAATGGAATGAAAGCATTTAAAATCTAACTTAAGATGTATTTTATGAAATATCTTACTCATATAATTATATTTCCAAAAAAAAATTATTTGAAAGAGAGATTAGCTATTTTTTTATGATTTTTTATTTTCATAATTGTTATGTGTATATGAAAAGTTTGTTTATTTAAAAATATATTAATTGTAGAAATTTATTCACCTATTAAGGAATAACTATTACATCCCTTTTAGAGAATACTTATTCCTCATTTTAAAAAATAGTTATTCATAGAGAATGACTATTCCCTGTAATAAAAACATAACAAAAATACTGAATAATTAAACAATAGAAATAACTCTTACATTACAGTACCTATTACAGTCTACCAAACATACCATTATATACCATTATTATATCAAAGCGAGTCAACCCTTTTTAACAAAAATCCTTTTACATTGAACACAAACGGTAAAAAACCATGCCGTGTCATGCATCTGCTACCCTTCTCACGTAAATATATCCAATTTTTTTTGGTAGGCTAAAGAAAAGAAAAGAAACACCTTATATAAGATATACAGTAACAATCACCTTGTATTTGTATGTGCCCGCATACAAGAAGTTGGATTATATCCCACATACATGTAACAACTAACAATCATGTTCCATGAATCCATGACATAAAATACCACCTCAAATAACAAAGCTTTCCACTGCCTATCTGGATGTGACTTTTTGTAAACTGAGGGAACTATTTTCATCTTCTCTCTTATTATTTCTTTTGTAAGCCTCAGGTAGATGGGGAAGGTACATCTTCCCCTTTCTTTCTTCAATAAAAATTCTCTTATTCAGCCCCCAAAAAAAAAGAGTAGGGCCTGGTTTTATCTCATTCTTCGTTCTTAATTCAGACAAGACAAAATGGGAAACAGATAAAACACTTCAAATTTGTAATACGTGCCCAAAGGAAGAAAATCATTTTTCATAAATGAACTTCTTAACCAATTCTTAGACTCCTAGTACTTTGAAAAAGATAGTAACAAATGAGGCAAACAATAGGCAACTCAGAGTCCATCATCATTGTTGGCATTACTTAATCAAGAAGCAAGACAAATATGACATATAGGGGGGTTAGTGTCCTTGAAGAACAGGCTCCAACCACCAAACTTTCTAGAATGGGACAAACGAAAGGACATGATATCAACAAGGATTAGTACCTGAAAAGTAGAAACATTGAGGGTGCAAAGCAAAAGGCAATATAGGGCAATTGATGAGAAGAATCAAACAAGAGGCTCTTCTACTCTTTAAATTTAAAAACAAATAGATAAATAAATATGAAAATAATGACTTATTTCAATTAATTGTATGTAATCTAGCAGTACACATGTTAATTAACTCATCCTGCATTAACATCCTAAAAGGCCATTTCTTTGCATAAATAAGGCTAATCCTCATTGTGGCTGCCAAAAACTGATGGGGAGATGCACCACTGCAAGTGGAAAAACTAATTTTAGCTCTAACAGAAGTCCCGGTTTTTTCTATGTAGAAAAGGAACTTCTATAATATAGTCACCATAGGTTAGCCTGCTCTCGTAATTCAGGCAGCCAGATCATATAATACTGGACAAGACAAACAGGGTTTCTAGCTGGATGCCAGGAAAATGATAGTGATGTAATGGACCAGTCGGGTGTATGAATCATATAATCGTCCAAATATAAATATAAACCCTGAAATGAAAATACAGGACAGATGAAGCCAAGCCAGATAATGTTTTTCACCCTAGATAGAGTTGAACAAGAAAGGTAGAAAAGAGGACTCCACTGTAATATAAAAAGACATCAATGCCACACCATAAATCTGGAGAGATGGAACAAATTGTCAGTTCAAAAGTTGACTTTTATGTACCACCCGTTCACTAGGTACTAAATTTGTACATAAACTGCAACAAGCCTAAACTTGGCTAAGCTCCTCATACATTAAAATAACAATTGATAGTTGATGAATGGAGAACTAAAGGTCAGTGGAAGGATTTGAGAATTAAAAAGCACCACAACACACAGAATCTAAAATTAACTACATAAGATCTCTGAGGTAAAAAATCAAGAAAGTATCGTTGGACCAGTTTATATTCTTTATGCTATCTCTCCTTCATCCCACCTCAAACCCAAACTTAATGAAAATTCATTACATAGATTACACAATTTTTAAGATATTGATATGTATCTTCTAATATGTAACAAAAAGTAATACTCAGCCAGTTTACTCATGGAAGAAGTAGATGTTTCTTCTTATCCCAAAAAGATGTAAATTATGGCTAGAATGTCATTATCACATGAACAAGAAACTCCACAAACCCATATTTTTCTTTAATGTATATAGATGAACTAACTGCTTATATACAGTTCCTCAATGTTGATTAACAAAACAACAAGTGGCATCCATTATTCAAATATTCAATTGAGTCAGAGCAAAAATATGCATACAAAATGTAACATCATTTGAGCAGTGATACAGAAAAAAGTCACAGCAATGCCAGCATATGTGACATATCTGCTACTTGGTACAAACAGAGAAAATGGTTTTCACAAAATTATAAAACCTGAGATACACACACTAAAGCAAAAGATTCCGCTATCCTCGGTGAATGATACTAGAAGAGGAAGAGCCTAGTCACAAAATGTGGAATAGTCAACAACCTAGGTAGTATTTTTACCATATATGAGAACTTGGTTATTTAGGAGGAGACGCAAAAGTTCTGTAACATGGGCTGCAAGATTGAAATAAGAGGCTACAACTGATAAAAATCTAAGAATCATGGTGAGGTAGAGTTCATTAGAATAACACTAGCAATAATTAAGCATTGTAAAGTACTTGAGTGCTAAGACTATGAAGATAAGAGAATAAATTGGTACATTGATGGACAAAGGAAACGGTTAAAGGTGACAAAAAGAAAAGAAAGGACTGATGAAACAGAATCCACAAAGCCAACCCACATGGGTATAAGATTCACAAAGCTAAGCCCTGCTGCAGCAAGTAAGATTCTCAAATTATTGAACCATAAGTGATCAAATCAGATTACGTTCATAACAAAAAAATCTATAGGAATGCGGTGGCAAATGAAAAATTAACATACAATCAAAGGTAGCATGTCCTGAAAGACCCCCAATACAAAATTTTAAACCAAAATTAAACTTTTTGATCCCCAGAGAACCATTAGCAATATCTTTAAGATTATATCATCGCATCTGCTATATACTCTGAACATCCAGAGCAACGCAAAGAAATGCCTACCATCCAACAATGTTATCAATTTGAGCAAAATAAATTATTAATTATAAAAGAAGCAAAAGCAAAAAGTCATACAAAAACATAAACTGAAAATTCTGTAACTATGCTCTAAACAGTACCATTTCTATCAATCTACATTAACAACAAAGGCACCAAATTGATAATAAAAAAAGCTAAATTTCAGATTAAGACATAGCAATGGTTCTGAAAACCTCATGCATCTACTGAATTACCAAACACAAAGGAGAAGAGTTCGCGCACAGGCGAAAATTCCACCAACCCGATATCCATAGCATAACCATTAACAGGCAACTTCAAATCCCGCAAGACACATAAGGCCTCGCAAAACCGAGCCCTTGGCACATCCTGAGCAACTGCACAGTAAGGAATCCACGAGTCCTGGCGATAATCATCCCCAATATCAATCCCTTCCTTCTTCATTGCATCACACAATTGAGACTGGAACTGAAGGAGAGACAATGTAGGTGTCGGCGTGAGAAAGAGCACATTGTTGTCATTGGAGAGGCACCCAATTGAGGAGAAAGATAGAGGCAAAGGTTCCTGCTTTGAAGCAAAGCTCTTGACAATGTTCTCAAGCCTTGAGGGTTCGAGTGAGGGGCTTGAGAAGAGTGTGATATGTGGGCGTGATTCCATTTCGATGAGCTGGGTGCTGATTTGGCGACGAGCTAGTACATTCCAGGCCTTCAAGACCTGGTTTTCCAGGGCGGGATCGAAGTAAAGCTCAATAGCATAGCCACTTGACATTGCTTTAATGGAATTGAAATTCAGTGTGGAATAAGAGTGAGTCAAAGAGAAAGGAACACAAACCAAGATCCAAAATTGAGATCTTAGAGTGACCCAACAAAGGGAATTGAACAATATGTGAAATTATCAAAGCTGCCGACGAAATTAAAATCAAAATCCTACAAGTTTTAGTCAACAATAACAAAAAATAAGAGACACCCAGATGAAATTGAAGAAAAATGATTGAAAATCAAGGTAGCCAAAAGAGGTGAACATCAAAACCCTAGAGATTTTATTGCAAGAAAATGAGGAATAAGAAATACCCAGATGAAATTAAAGGTAAAAGAAGCTAAAGGAACAAGAAAAATTGAAAGCTTGATAAGAAAAGCGCAAATGGAGAAAGGGGAAAAGAGGGTGAGTGTGAGAGAGAGAGAGAGAGAGAGTTCGGAGGGGAGGTATTGATAATGGGAACAGGTAACGAAAGAGATACAATTACATGTGAAACGGTGGGAGAAAAGTTTCAATCAGAAAGAGACAGAAGGAATAAAGGGAAACCAAAATCAATAAAAGCTTTTTTTTTGTGAGTGAGAGGAACTGTGTTTCTGCGAGGCTTTACCTTACCAACAAGATTTTCCTTCGGTTATTTACCACAGGACACAGCACAGACAGAGAGTTGGACACACAAAGAAGCTTTTAGGTGTGCCCACGAACAGGAGAGTTTAGGATCTTGTCCAAATATCAAAGGTTAGGATGTTCCGTGTTCCTGTTCATTTATCTAGAAACGTTGTTTCTTGATGACCTTTCTAAGGTAGGTTTAGAGGTACATAAGTAAAAGGGCTATAAGAAACAGAGTTTCTAATTCTAGAAGAACCAAATAAATAAATAAATAATCTTTTATAAAAACAATAATGAAAATGTATTGCCTCCCTTCTTCTTTTTTAATAAATTGTTATAATAAGTGAGAGAAAAATTTAAACTCTAAACATATTTGTTGAAAAAAAAAATGTCAAATGAGTTATAAGGCTCTTTGCACAATATCTTATATTAGTTGATGACGAAAAATTTAACTAGATCAACTAATTGAGATCCATGTATAATGAATATTTAAAATTTATTATAATTCAAAATAAATATTTTGATAAAAATTTATGTAAGAATGAATTTTTTATTATTAGTTATGTCATTCAAAATATACAAAATGAAACAGATGGATCACTTTTGTCCATTACAATACTTGAAAGGTTTAAAATTTTAAATTGATAACACAGAGACGTATGTGAACAAAACCCCAACCTAGGGGGGGTGTTTATGCAATTTTCCCTCTTAAATAATACACTCACTTTCTTTTCGTTTGCTAAAGTCTAAATATTTCCCTTTTTTTTTTTTTGAAGGTGATGACTCCAGGTAGAGCCTCCTATGCTTGGTGTAGTATCTTGGAGGCTCGTTCTGTTCTTAATTTAGGAGTGAAATGGAGAGTTGAAGACGAAACTAAAATAAATATTAGGAAAGACAGGTGCCAAACGCACACACAATCTCATAGATGGTCCTATCAAAAAAAAATCTCATAGATGGCAGACCAATTTGGTGGATTGTATCTTTCTCCCATATAAAGCTCATATGATCAAGAATATTCCTTTAAGTGCTATAGTTCCTCAATATTGCCTTATTTGAGTAGGTTAACAAATTTCAAATCTTTATAGTCCATAGCCCTTACTATCTTCTTATTATTAGGGATGACAAAAATATCCTATCCTGCTTGACCCGCCTCAACTCTGCACAGATTTCCCCCACCTCAAAGAGATAATAAGGTGGGAACAGATTTTGCTCATCCTGCCCTATCTTATCCCAGCATGTCCTGAATGTATATAAGTTATTTTATTTGATACATATTTAAATTATTATACATATAATTTTATCATTTTTGTACATATCTTACTTATAATTTATTTATTTTATTATGAGAAATGATATGTCCACAATATTTTCACAACATTTTCACAACAAATCTTAAGTGGTATGTTGTTATTGGTTATTATGGGTGGGCAAAAAAGTAATTTAAGTTGTGAATTCAAATTTGAACCAATAACAACTTAAGTGATTTGTTATAAAAATGTTATGAGAATGTTATATGGAGGTAGCACTTCTCTTATTTTATACATATTTTAATATCATTTCCAAAAAACTTGTCATTAATTCTCTCTTAGTACACTTATGGTCGTTTTGTTTCTCTATATTTCATCTTTATCTCATCAACTTCATTAGGTTTAGTAAAGTATCTCAACCAGCCTCAAAGAGGGGATGAGGCACCCATGATCCACTCCACCCCACCCCACCCCACCCCATTGGGATTTGGATCCTCTCCATTTCCCTTTGAAATGGAGAGGATCCAGTACATGGATAGGATAATCTTTGCGTTATATCAAGGGTCAAAAACGTGCCGCATCATTTAAAATATAAACACCACACTTAACTGGGGTTAAACACTTAAACTAGAGGATTTGTTTAACTCAACTGGACAAAAAAAAAAACCTTTTAGGAGGGAAAAGTGAAACAGAGGTAGAGGTATATCTATGCACTGGAAAACAAAAAAAACAAAAAACAAAAAAAAAAACCTTCACAGAAGGTTCAGAGAAGACATCTCTGTTTCTATCTTGCCAAACAGAGGTATATCCGTAAAACTTGTTTATGCTTATCTTATTTGATGTTTCATCATTTTTATGCATTTATATTGTTGTCTTGGTGAGTTTATATTGTTGTTTTGGTGGCTGGATGCAAGTTAGAGTCTATTTGAATTTTTATTTTTAATTTTTTAAGATAATGATTGAATCCTTATAATGGCTGAAAGATTCTTGGAGTCCATCTCATTTTTCTGCATTTATATTGTTGTCTTGGTGAGTTTATATTGTTGTTTTGATGGCTGAATGCAACTTAGAGTCTATTTGAACTTTTATTTTTAATTTTTTGAGATAAAGATTGAATCTTTTTTTTTTTTTTTGAGATAAAGATTGAATCTTTATTAGTATACGGCATATATGATTGCCTGGTCTATCCACACCAATGGTCCCTGTTCTGCTTGGTCTATTTCCCGTTTGATTGCTGACATTCAAGACTTGACTATGTCTTTTGTTTCTTGCAATTTTAATTGGATTAGTAGATGTTGTAACTCTACTGCTCATTCAGCAGCCAAATTTTCCCTTGCTTCCAATGACTCTTTCATTTTTACTCTGGCTACTCTTTCATTTTAACTTTGTCTCATTTTTTTACATCATCTCTATTTTGAAAACAAATGATAGGTGAAAGTTATAATAAATTTATGGTCAATTTTTTCTAAGGATAATGATGGGAATACATGTTCCTTCTAATGTGTCGATGGAATCTACCCCATTTAAAGGGATGGAGTTTGAAGCAAATGAGATTGCATATGATTTTTATAATGAATATGGCAGAAAGGTTGGTTTTAGTATTAGAAAAGAGTATGTAAATAAATGTAAAAAGACTAGAGTGGTTACTTCAAGGAGATTTGTGTGCGCGAAGGAGGGAATTCGAGGCAAAGACAAGAGAGATCAGAATATAAAGAATTCACGAGCAGAAACAAGATGTGGTTGTGAAGCACATTTGGTTATTGTACTTAATCAAGATAGTAAAAAATATGTGGTGACTGAATTTGTTGTTGAGCATAACCACTATCTCCACATTCCATCAATTGTGCACATGATGCCATCACAACGGAAAGTGGCTGTAACTCATGCTATTGAAATTGATTTGGCACATGAATCGGGATTAAGATTAAAGCAATCTTATGAGCTTCTTAGTAAGCAAGTTGGTGGATGTGATAATCTTGGTTTTACCAAGCAAGATCATAAAAACTATTTACGCATTAAGCGACAGAAAGACATGAAGCATGGGGAAGCTGCTAGCTTGGGAAGATATTTTAGTCGTCAACTTAAAGAAAATCCTTCATATTATTTCGCTACTCAATTGGACTGTGAAAAGTTGATTACTAATATCTTTTAGGCCGATGCAAGGATGATCATTGACTATAGCCACTTCGGTGATGTAATAACGTTTGATACAACGTATAGTACAAATAGAGATGCAAGGCCACTTGGAGTATTTTTGGGTCTCAATCACCATAGAGAAACTGTTGTATTTGGAGGTGCACTTTTATATGATGAAACGATTGAATCTTTTGTATGGTTATTTGAGACCTTCTTAGAAGCAATGTCTGAAAAGAAGTCAATCACTATTTTCACAGATCAAGATTCAGCAATGGCAGCTGCAATAAAAGTAGTCATACCTAAGACATATCATGCATTATGTAGTTGGCATATGTGGCAAAATGCTGAGAAACGCTTGGGTCATTTACTCAAAAATGAGTCTCAATTTAACGATGATTTCTTAGCATATATCTATGAGTATGATAGTGAAGATGAGTTTCTTACAGCTTGGAATGAAATGATGGATAAGTACAATATTCGTGAAAATAAATGGCTAATTGATCTATTTAAATTGAAGGAAAAATGGGCCCAGGCATATGTTAAGAGAACTTTCACTGCAGGAATGAAGACAACCCAGCTTAGTGAGAGTTTCAATGCTGACTTGAAGGATTGCTTGCATATTAATCTCAATATAGTAGAGTTTTTCACTCATTTTGAAAGAGTTGTCAATCAAAAGCGGGATAAGGAGTTAGAAGCAGAATACAACTCTAGACATAAATTTCCACGATTGAAGCTCAAAAGCTCTCCTATGCTTAACCAAGTAGAAACAGTGTACACGCCTACGTTGTTTGATTTATTTTAGACAGAAGTTGAAGAGGTAATGGCACTTTCCATCCTAGAACACAATGTGAGTCAAACACATAGTTATGTGGTTGGAGTTTTCAATCAATATGGAAAATATGAAGTCATGTGGAATCCATTAGATGAGACTCTATCTTGTAGTTGCAGAAAGTTTGAGTCATTTGGTATTTTATGTAGGCATGGTTTGAAAGTTCTTGATGTATTGGATATCAAGTTGATTCCTAATAGATATATCATGAAGAGGTGGAAAAGAGATGCAAAAGATGGAAGCGGAAACAATTGCACAACACATAACATTAAGCCAGATACTCGACTGGAATATGTAGATCGGTATCGAGATTTATGTCCAAAATATATTCAATTGGTGAATGAGGCATGTGAAACGAAAGAAGGCCATAATATTCTAAGCTTAGCAATTGCAGATTTGGAAAAAAAAAAAAAAAAAAACTTTGTGACCTTAGGAATTGCAAAGCTAATGTAGAAGATGACATCATTAGGCCTTCCACCGATTTTGCAGACAAAGAAGATCAATTATGTGCTTCGATTACGATTGTACCCAAAGGAATAAAGAAAAGGGAGATTTATCGTAATAAAAAGCGTAGGCCGAAATCATGGATAGAAAAGATGCCAAAACCAAAGGAAGGCACATCAAAGAAGCAAACAAAGAAAAGAAAAGTGCAAGAGGTAATGTTCTAAATTATCCTTATTTTCACAATTCTATTTTATTTTTACACATTAATATAGTATACTATTATTGTCGCTAAACTAGTACAATTTTTACAGGAAATATATGCACATGACGTCATGGCACAAAAGAAAACTAAGGATATCTCTTCGGAAATATTACTAGTTTTACACAACTTCTAATGGTAAAGATATTTACAATTATATATTTTACTTTGATATTAATAATAGTTTAGATGCATGATTTGATAATTTTAATGTTAAGCTTCTGATATGTGTAATGTGTAATTGGTTTTTTTGTAGTTGGCTTCTACAAGTTCTCCATCACATTAGGGAGGCTCATCAACAAGTGTTGCATTAGCATCACATTTAGAGAGTATATCAAGTGTTGTAGGCTCCAATGACAAAATTAATGGTGCAGGAGGTCTCTTGACTCAAGGAAGCGTTGCAAGTGGAGGTCCCTTGACTTAAGAAAGTGTTACAAAGTGGATGGAATGAGATGGTTCATAAAGTCAAGCCATTTTTCTAGTTTAGGATAATGTTTGATAATCTTGACACATGTTGAGATTAAGTGCTCTTGTTTTGTAATTTTCCTAGTTTAGGATGGGAGTTTTGCTAGTCCAAAACTTAGTCACATTTGTGATCAACTGTTCTAGTTTTGTAATATTCTTACTTTAAGATTAAAGTTATGATGATCCATAAATTTCCTTTTGTTACCAATTGACAGTTTAATTTCTGCACAATTACTGTTTGTAATTTTGCATAAATTTTCTGGATAAATAGGAATTTCTGCATAAATTTTCTAGTTACTGTTTGTAATTTGTACATAATTACTGTTTCTACATAATTACTGTTTGTGTTTCTGCATAATTACTGTTTGTAATTTTTGCGTAGTTTGTGCATAAACAGTAATTTCTGCATAAATTTTCTAGTTACTGTTTGTAATTTCTGCATAATTACTGTTTGTGTTTCTGCATAATTACTATTTGTAATTTCTGCATAATTATTGTTTGTAATTTCTGCATTAATTTTTTGCATAAACAGTAATTTTTACATAAATTTTCTAGTTACTGTTTGTAATTTCTACATAATTATTGTTTCTGAATAATTACTGTTTGTGTTTCTTCATAATTACTGTTTGTAATTTTTGCATAATTATTGTTTGTGTTTCTGCATAGTTGTTGTTTTCTGCATAATTTAGTTGCCATCTTGCTTTATTGCAATCTAGTTGCCATCGATGAATATAATGTATATTGCAATATATTTTGTTATTATTGTGGTACACCAAAAACTGTAATTATTTGGATCAAGCTTCTTTTATTTTTGAGTGTATTATATAGTCAACCTGCATATTCAGTTTGAGTTTATTAATGGTTTAAGTTCCATTTTTTTGCTTGGTAGACACACGTGATGTTTCTACAATCTCAAATTACTACCTAAAACAGGGCATTTAAACCATTCACATTTTACAGGTTGTAGAACAAGTTAGACAGCACATTGTTTGGGTACAGTGGAGCACCACTTAAAAGACCATTTACTTGAACATTGTTTGAGTTTTTATGCTGTATGCATATAGTTAAGGAGTTAATCTACTTCTTTCTTATGGTTCCCAATAATATCACAAACAAGCCTTTTAAGGTGTTGTTCAAATTGCTTTGATGTTGAGTGTACACAAAGCACAAACACTTCACAACAATGCAATAAATTGGTATACAAGTCATAGATTAATTAAAAAGACCATGTTCCATTGCTAAAGTCTCAGATTACAGAAAGAATTACACCAAAATTCAAACCTTTTCCCACTAATACATACCAACACAAATTTAGGTCAACACATACCAACACAAACATTCTGCCAAAACCTACCTACATACACCAAAATTATGGCCTTTTCCCACTAATACCTACCCACCTAATGACCCATTTCCCCCCCACCTATTTAGCCAACCAAAAGAAGCATTAAGCAAAGTAGCATCCCACTTATCATCAGAGACAGCCCCAAGCAAATGAGCAGCATCTTCTCTCTCTTCTTGTTGCCTTTGCTCTGTTGCCACTTCAACCAAAATCATGAAAAACAACAAATAGTATTAGCAAAATCTAGTCACAGCCAATCCAACACTTGTATTAGCAAAATACTAAAATCCTTGAAACTAAAAATGACCCACTAAAGAAAATAGCTATAAAATTAAAACCCTTGTGCTCTTTGATCTTCCAAAACTAAAAAGCATTTGCACCCCTGTGCTATCACATAAACAACATACATTGAAGAAAAACCAATTGTACTCCACAGATCAATTTCCTCTTGAATCAATATAACAAGCAAAAACACAAGAACCAAAAGTAAAAAACAAACATCTCTAATAAAGGCAGACTTGTGTACTCGAACCACTCTTCGGCCCCTTGAAATGCTTATGATTCCAATCACAACACACGTTACAAAAGAAGCACCACCTAGTATTGTATTAAGGCCAACATCATATGACCCTTCACCCATAAACAAGACAATGCTTGAAAAGAAATTAGAAGCACCATTGCCAAGAGAAAGCAAAGTAACCCAGCGATTGTAGGAGACCTAAAACAAAAGTAATCAGAAACCCAGAAACCCAGAAACTAAAAAGAAATTTAAAAACCCAGAAACTTACCCAGAAATTTGGAAACCCGTAGTGTGAGGTGAGCGAGGAGCTTGGTAGCGAACTGCAATGGTGATTCGATTGCCACGTCATAAACCTTAGATGAAAGTATGTTGGTGAGGTAACCCATTGCTTCGAGAATGTCTTCACCATCGCCTTCTGTAATGGTGCGCTCCGGTACGACTCTGAGGAAACCCGGCGGGTATTGCAGTGAATCGGGCGAGACTTTCATTCGAGGCAGTGGAGGAGGAGCTGACGTGGTCACCTGTAACAGATTTTCTCAGGAAGTTATGGAAGTTGAGGAAATCTCAGCCGTCAGTTTTGACAGAGCGGTGGCGATTGTCAAATTGTTTTTGTTTTTGGAGGTGGCGACGGCGGTGGTGGTAGTGTGGGTCCCGGTGAAGGTTGGCTGGGCCAAGTCAAAGTGTTTCGAGCGGAGGAGAGAGGAATGGTATGGGGTGAGACAGAGTGTGGGGCGTCCATGGTTCCTAGAGTGAGAAATGGTTTGAGAGAGAGAGAGGCGTCTTGACTCTTGAGTTTTGAATCTTTTGATTTTAGGGCAGCGTGACAGCGGGACGAGAGAGAAAGTCGGGGCGCAGGTGGTACTAGTGGCACTGTGATGGCGGGGGGAGAGAGAAAGTCGAACCTTGGAGAAGAGAGTGAGAAAGAAAGTTTGAATTTGAAATATTCATATGGGTTTGGTGAGAGAGAAACTGTGGTTTGTCCGGTTGAGTTAAAGAGCCTCTAATTTAAGTGTTTAACCATAGTTAAGTGTGGTTTGGGTTAAGTTATGACATGGCACGTTTTTGACCCTTGATATAATGCAAAGATGATCCTGTCTATTTACTGGATCCCCTCCATTTCAAAGGGAAATGGAGAGGATCCAGATCCACCCCATTGCCATCTTGGCTATGTAGGAACAACATGCAGTTAAAAGAGAGTCTTCATCTGATTCTATGTGAACTTTGTGAGAGGAGGTACAAACCAAACTACGTATACTTTGGAATTGTAGGGTGGGAGTGGAATTGCAGGATGGTTGCTCCTGTTTGCAGTGGATGTCCTCTACCATTGGAAAAGGTATCTTAGTTGTTCACAATCTTCTTTAAGAAATTTATTTGAGGTTGCTTTATATATCTTCTCCCATTTTGAGATAGCAAAATTCTGAATTGTGGCTTGGACTATGTGAAATAATCAAATGCTATTCGAGTTGGTGGATATTGGAATGATCCAAGTGTATTGCTTTAGTTCAGCCCTTTACTATTTGGCATAATGCAAAAATTAAGGTATTTGAACAACAGGTTTTAGTATTAAACTATTGAAAACTGTGAGCTCAAAAAAAAAAACAATGCGTTTGGTAAGGATGTTTTTTACTGGAGTGTTTGAGTTACATTGGTCATTTTAGGGTGTTTAAACACTGAATTTAGAAAATTCCTCTTACTAATTTTCAATTTTCAAACAACATTGCTCAATGGCACTTTTGTAAATATGTTGAAAACCATGAAAACCACTTGATTAGACAACACATAAACTGACTTCTCTCTCTCTCAAATAAAAAAATATTAAATTGTACTGTGTTTGTTAGCTTTTTTTATAAAAAAAAAAACACACACACACATATACCAAACACACAATTATATTTTTTCACATACTAATACATATTATTTGAAACATGGTACCAAACACATTTTTTGCTTTATGAATACTGTAAACATTTACGTATTTTCACAACACATTTTAAACCACAATTTTCACATCATTTAAAACAACGATACTAAAAATCTCCAACCAAACAGGCATGTCTGCTCCCCTTAGATCATGATGCCCAAATCTTCTAAATGAATAACACCCCCCATACCCATAGAATATCTTTAGAATTAACTTAGCCTTTGGTAGTAGCTCAAACACTTCATCAATGGTCCTAGGAATTTTAGTTTGCGCTTTTTTCTAGCCAAGTTATTGTTGCTATGAGCTATGGCAATGCAAATACCAACTCGAGTGGCTCATATTTGTACTATGGTTGATGGGATTACATAGGCTATTATGCTTGGAATAAATTTGGTATTGAAGGATATTATCTTAGAGAGTTTTGTGCAACTTGGGTCAGAGAAATCATCCACCACAGCAAATTATACATAATGACTGGCAGATTCTCATCAAAGTGGCATGCTAATGAAAAAAAAGCTCCAAGAGAAGTGGTTAAGCCTATGATGCCAAAACTCTGGATGGGAGTACTATATTCACAGGTGGTGCTAACAGTGAAAGGAAGCCAAAGGGGTGTGCAGCCAACTCGCCAAAACCGACCTAACCCAACCCAACCTGCCGGGTTGAGTTGGGTCGGTTTTTAGGGCTTGGTGGGTTAGGTTGGGTTACAATTTTTTTTTTTTTTATAGCAGGTCGGGTTGGGTTCGGGTCATAAAATTTCAAACCCGCCAAACCCAATCCGATACACCCATATATTTAAAATATATTATAATATATATATATATATATATATATATATATATATATATATATATTTTAAAATAACCAACTCTTCATGTCCTATACAAGGGAGTCAATACCGTACTGGAGGCTGTACCAGTTTGGCCAGCGGTACGATATATTTCGGATATCAGTCAATACCGGTATACTGTTTCAGGTTTACCACTATTTTTTATATTTATAAATATATATATATATATATATATATATATATGTATGTGTGTGTGTGTGTGTGTGTGTGTGTGTGTGTGTATTATAATAAATATAAAAGTTTACCATAAAAAATTTTCTCAATTCAGAACTAATTATTCATGGTTTTAGAATTTAGTATCAATTAAAAGAAAAAAACACAATATAAAAAATAGAAAGCTTAAAAGTTACCATTGCATACTAAGAAAACAAATAATACTAATAAATTAATGCTAATAAGTTACCATTCTACCCTAACAAAAATTCAAAAATTACAAAACTTAAAAAAAAAAAAAAAAAAAAAAAACTTTTTTCTATACCGACCGATACTCCCGGTATCGGCCGGTATATGGCCGGTACGGCCGGTATTTAAATCGGTACGTAGCGTTGATGTTTCAATACCGGTACGGTATTGACTACCTTGGTCCTATATAAAAGCCAATTAGTTCACACAAACCTAGTAAATTACTATCGTTGTTTAGTCATTAGTATTGTTTGCCTTTAAGGAGTTACATTGATACTAATCTTTAGGTTTTTTTTACTATATATATATATATATATATTTTACTCAATTTGTTAATAATAGTAATAAAAAAAATTGTCCAACCCATGGGTTCAACCCGACCCATGTGGGATAGGATGGGTTGGGTTGGGTTGAATTTTTTTTAACCCACCATAGTGGGTTAGGTCAAAATATCCCCCTAACCCGATCCAACCTGACCCATGCACACCCCTACTAGTCCTTTGCAATCCATGATGCTTTGATAAAGGCCATTCTTAACGTTAAAGAAATAGGATTCAGCCATGTTTTAATCCTTAGCAACAGAAAAAGATTAGAACAGGTCTGTAACAAGCTGAGAACACCTTCATGGCAGGAACAAATAAACCATGATGTCTGATCTTAACAATCTACACCAACAAGGAATGGTCATGCACTCCATTTTTGTCCCTAAATCAGTGGTCTTACCTGTAATTGAACTAGCTACCCTAACCACTAATTTTCCTGTACACCACTGTAGGCTATATCCGACACCTATGTAAGCCAAGTGGCTATACTTTGTTCTCTCTTATTATTTATACATACATGATTCTTTGGTATCAAAAAACAAAACTTGATAATGTTGTTCAACTTGATATCTTGGGTACTTTTTGGTCTACTTCAGTTAGTTTTTGCAATAGTTACAACATCAATCCCAACTCCTTTTAGCTAGTTATGTAGTTTCCCATCAAATTTGGATGGAAGATTGTCCACAATTTCTTCTATATTGTGTTACCTCTAATTTATCTATGCTGTAATTCTTTATTTCCGCT
This sequence comes from Quercus glauca, assembly GCA_023736055.1. Taxonomy (NCBI): domain Eukaryota; kingdom Viridiplantae; phylum Streptophyta; class Magnoliopsida; order Fagales; family Fagaceae; genus Quercus; species Quercus glauca. The sequence continues at coordinate 25,800,585 of CM043316.1, forward strand.
ACACATGTGATGCATACTCTTTCATTCTTTGGAAGAAAAATGTCCATTTCATAAAAAATATATTTATTATATTAATAACAATTAATTGTGTTAAATTGCAAATTTGGTTCTTAGCCTTTGACATATGTTTCAAAATTGTCCTTATAGTTTAAACTATTTTATTTTTGTCCCTATACTTTAAAAAAAAAGTTTCAAAAAGGTCCTTACTATCATCTAATTGATAGAAAATGCTTACATGCGTGGCAAATAAAATTCATTTCGCATCATTAAAGTGACTTCAATTTCGTGGATTTTGTTTGTTACATCAGCATCTTTCATCCAACAAATAAAGACAAACATCTTTATGAAACAGTTTGAAGTATATGTGGATGATTTTGAAACAAATGTCAACAGTTGACCAAATATAATAATTTAACCACAAAATTATGGAAGTTTTCATGGAAACATAATTCATTTTATGATTTTTTTTATAAAAAAAATTTAAAATTCAAGTTTAATAGATCTTATCCATCCCTCTTCTTCTTCTAATCAAAATTACAAATAAAAACCCTTTCTTTTTAAAGAAATTTTATTTCCAGTATTTAAAGCAAGCCTTAGTTTTCTCCCATCAAGTTTTCGCATTCACATACACATAGAGAGATTAGTATAGTACAGCAACAATTATGAGTAGCTTATCCCTTATTAAGAACAAGAATAAACATCTTAAAGGCTTGTGGTTAGTTCCATATTTTTCCTTCCGTAGAACATAAAATAGAGATAATAATAACTTAAATCCAAATACAATGTTGTCATAATAAATGGCATTCACTTAGGAAGTACACGAAAATAGACGAGAATTGTGAGAATTTGGAGGTGAATCCCACACTGAGAAAGCACTTGTAGAGTTCATCCATTTCATCACCATTATTGGGTAATGACGGTCTAGCACATCCTTTAAACTCTCTGTACTATTAACCCATTCGAGTCCTTTTTTGGTATATGTCTCTTCATTGAAATAGCTTGTAAAAAACCTATCTGCTTCCAATCTCCTGCATCCAACCCAAAATTGCATATTATAGCACACATAACCCAAAATTCAATATTGGGTCATTATAGGTTTATGTTGCACACTTTTTGCAAATGTGTACAACATTGTACACATTTGTTAACTCTACAATATAAATCTTACATTACTTGTACAATGTAAACAAAGAATTTTCCTTCAATATTATTTTTAATATAATTCAATATGTTACTTATAAGAACATGACATTCCACCTACTTGTTCCACATCTAACTTGCATTCAATAGTGTAACTTTGAAATAAAGGAATATGAACCATTTTTTGCATATCATATCACTTAATCTACCTCTAATTTTCCTTTTGGGACTTCAAATTTCATGAACATATACCATTAGACAAGACTATGGCAATTTTTTTCACCTCCCACAATTTTCTTCTAATAAAAATTAATTAATTGAATCCATTTTCAATTTTTTCATTATGGATTCAAGAAAGACTATTCTATCTTCGTTATATATTTGTGGTTTTGCTTTATTACCTTGTTGCCATTACTAGGAATATTACAAAAGCTGTCTCACTAATAGCAAATCCTTTGATCTTCTTCTCTGCCATGAGACCCACAAGCAAATCGAGTTCTTCAACATCATCACCGTACACTTCCTTAAGTGTTTGAATTGCTTCTTTATCATCTGTTAGATCTTCCCATTTCGAAATTGGTATCAAAAGCAAAGCCCTACGGAACTCATTGTACCTTGCAATTTTCCTCTCCCTGTCCCTATAGACTACATTATGTATAGAGCATAAAAAATGAGCTCCTCATTGTAAATCAATTATATAAATGATCAAGATTAGTTATTACTACCTTCAAGAGCCGCAAGGTCCACACGATCAGGCCTATCTTGTCCATCCATGTCTTGGGGTATAAGGTCTCTGAGCCATGTAGGAAAGTTCCAAAGCTCTAAGGCCCCGCAAGCTTGGTGGCCCATTGAAACCATTTGCATTTCAAACCCAATTTTTGCCAAGGCCTCTTCTCCTTTACGACCTATCAAATTTCGAATAGGAACCCTAAAAAAACAACAATAATAATAATAATTGAGACAAAATGTCTAGAGTACAAGCAAATTTCATGAAAATTGTATGGACTAATTTGATGCTTAGTGAGAGAGAGTTATACTCTTCAATCAATGGTGGAGATTTGTTGGGTCCTGGTGTGACTGAGATATCCCTCAGGTGAAGATTATCAGGTAGAAGTGAGTGCAATCGATAAACACTAACAAACTCTTCAGTCAAAGAGTAGGGAACACCATGATTATTTGGTTTCTTTGGCCCACCAAACCTCCCAAGATTGCTCCTCCCACATGCCCAAATGTATCCTTGAATTTCTTTCCCAACAATCCATACCTGAAATTAATAGAATTTCCAAAACCATAATAACAATCAATCTTGAACTTTTGATCATCCTTTAGGTGTTATAGTCATTGTATAGTTGAGATAATATGCTACTTAAAAGTATTATATGTGAAAATTTCGTCATTTAGCAATGCAAAAAATGAAATTATAGATGATGCATGTAAGTTTGTGCACAAAATTTCATTTTCAATTCTTGAAAATAAACCACAAAAATCGACCCTTTTGCTTTCAATTTTCTTCCTATGTAAATATATAGACAGAGAAGGTGATCAATCCAACAAATTAACTATGTAATTATCTTTGCTGCAAAATAAAGATTACCAGTTACCACGCATCCCTGCAAGCAACATATCAGTTTTAAGGAGCTCTACGGTCCAATCTATGGTATGGATCTTAGCAATCACTGCGGATGTCACTAGCTTTGCATAGCGATATAATTCTTCATCATCCAAGCTTGGATATTCTTTCTAAAAAACATCGTGAAAATGAAGTAGTTGAGTTCAACTAATTCAATTGAAAAGTGGTCAATATTCACATGCCACGGCTCATCAAATCCCCAAAACAAGTAATTGAATCACATTTTTCGTTTTTTGGATCATAAAGTACTACCTACCTTGAGGGCGTCGCAGACTGCATTGTGTTCTTTAATAAAGAGGGCCTGTAATGTTGAGACACCAATCCAACTATTACGAACATCTCCTGACACAGCAATGCCATCTTGGTCATGGAGAAGAAGACCATCTGGTGATATTTTGAGCTTCCCCATCTTTGAGTGTTCTCACTTTTTTCAACGTTTTTACATTAATTGCTCCATATATTACACTTCCATCCCTAATATTCACCGTCATTCATGTGAAGTTTAGGAAATTTGAAAAAAAAAAAAAAATTGAGAACTAAAAATTAATTACATAATTAGTGTTTTGTCATGGTCACTATTTTTTTTTTTTTTTTGATTGTGCAAAGTGTTAACAAATAATATAGCAAAGTAAAATAGTTATAATTGGAAATTTATGCAAAGGATACTAAGCCTATATTTGGATGGGGTCGAGTAACTTCTTGTATTATGCTATAATGACTAATTAATCACTACATTCAGTTTGTTATAGAGGGCTCTACTTTGTACTTAAGACTCTTTTATTTATGCTTTTTTGTTTGGAATTGGCACACTTTAAATAATAGTAATGTAAAGTGTAAAGTGTAAACTAGTTTCTTACCACCATGGCATACGAGTGTTCGGTGTACCGGTCTTGATTTCATCAAAGCCAGTTGCAACCTCTTTTGTCTTGTAAAATTTGAAAGGCTTGAGGGGGCATTGGTTTGCAACTTCTGTAGGTGCAATCAACTCAATCTACGTACGATGGTTTTATCCAAAAGATAAAATATATATTTACACATTTAAGCATTGTACTTTTTTTTCCTTCAAAAATTAAACAAATTGTTCTAAATTGTGTTGTCTATAAAGCATACCTGATTGGTATCCTCCAAGTGATCGACCCAATCATGTATCATAAGCTGAATCCAAGAAACTGCTATGATGTTGAATTGCTTTCCTGTGTCTTTGAATTTTCTCCGAGCAAGAAGTTTTGTGGCCACCACCATTGGATCTGGTTTCATTAACTACATGTTGTCCCAGCCAAGTTAATTATAACTAGTTGCAAATCCACCCACGCACGCACGCAATATGTGTGGAAAAATGTAAAATGATTATTTTATAAGAATATAGTATAAAATTTGTAAGTTGAATAGTATATGTGTGTGTGAGATTTAAAAGAATTTTCTATCTTTTTATAAATTTTATGTAATTGAATATATAATATATGTTGCTAAAGTTTCTCTATAACTAAGAGACAATAAAAATTATTATTTTCATTTAAAATGGTTCTATTTCATTATTTAGATTAAATTATTTTATAAATTTAAAGTTATGTCAAGTGTCACACTATTTAAAATTTAAAATTTAAAATAATAAAATACTCTATTAAATCCATATATTAAAATTTTAACCATGAAAGAATCCTTCTAGGGACATTACGAAAAATAATTTCGCCATGTCAGCTTACCGCCTACCTTTAATTTAAAAAATTCAAATTGAAAATTGTGATGAGCTTATTTGTGATGGTAGGTTAAATTAATAATACTATGAAATTGTTGTAAACTTTAATGGTATCACTAGCTTTATTTGAACTTGAAATTGACTTTCCCCCCTACAAAAGGTACCCCCACCCAGCCTATCTACTTTAAATGCTCTGGTCCCTTCAATAAGCCATCACCCCCATCCCCTACAAAGACTTTTGTTTTTTGTTGGGGGCTCACATTGAAAATGAAAACCAAAAAACAGGTTTTAGAATTAACTCTTTTTTTTTTTTTACAAAACAAAAATTTTCGTTAAAAATTATACAACAAAATTTCTTTTAAAATCCTTACAATATTTGTGAAATCACTTACAAAAAGAAGAAAATAACAAATTTTTTAAAACAACAAAGAACATCATCAATCTTTTGAAATGGACATATAATACTCATTGTGAACTATGCGTAAAGAGCATATATGGTTTAACGAGCACATGTAATCCCACTCTTACATAGGTGAATTTCAACCATATGTAAGAGGGGCATTACATATAGGGATGGCAATGGGGCAGGGCGGGGCGGAGTCGAAGGATGGGGTCTTCGCCCCTGCCCCGTATGGATTTTTCTTTCCCCATCCTCGCCCCGCCCCGCATGACGGGGAAAATTTCTTGCCCCATCCCCGCCCCTTAAGGCCCCGCGAAGCCCCGCCCCACCCCGTAAAACTTTATTTCTTGTTCATTTTCCCTACAACTATTACCATTTTTTCAAATAAAATGACATGTTTCAATAATAAAAATATACTTGAACTCAGAATTGTTATAAATTACTAAGTAGTGTGCATTATTTTTTTTGACTTTGAAGATAGAATTATATTGAAAAAAGGGACTGAAGCCCAAAAACTTACAAAAAGCGAGGATACTAGCAGACAGCAACCCTCCAAAAAATAAAATAAAATAAAGTAACAGATTGCGTCCAAACAAAGAAAAACTATAAGAAGTATTGGTTGTGTATGTTTAAAAACTAGCACACTCAAGTCCTCCCATTTTGTGACTATTTCATAGAGAATGGGACAAAGTCTCAAACTTGTACCTTATAAGTTATAACAGCCAAATGCCCACACACACACAAAGATATAGACATAAATATTTAGAGTCTTAGACTCAGGCTCAGACCAATACCGCATTAAAAAAAAAATTATGTTCATGATGAAAAGTAAGTTGAGAAAGACGTATGAATCATGAATGAAATCAGTAATTCAATAGTATATAAATTTGTTTCTAATAAAGACAAAAGAAAACTTTAAAATTGATACCTTATTTCCAACTTTGCTAGAGAGAAAAAAGAGGTAGAGAGTCACGTTAGGTAGAATAAAATAAGCTAATGATATTTTTGTTTAAATAGTAGGGTTTTATGGTATGAAAAAATTACATTTTAACCCTTATTAATGTGGGGCGGGATGGGGATGGGGCGAGGTGGGTCTAAAAAGTGTAAACCCATCCCCGCCCTACCCCGGGGTACGGGTCTAAAATCTTGCCCCATCCCTGCCCCGCCCTGCCCCGCCCCGCCCCACCACCTTTGCGGAGCGGGGAAAACCCGCACGGGGCGAAGCAGGGAGCGGCGGTCAAAGTGGGGCGGGACAAAATTGCCATCCCTAATTACATATACTCTGTAATCAAAATCTTTTTTTTTTTTTTTATGTGATGGAGTGCTGCGCGTGCCTATATATATATATATATATATAACTTTTAATGAAATAAATATATATTTTAGATTGTAAATTTATTTAAAAATAGATAATGAAAAATCTTTAGATTTCCTAGGAATTTTGGTATTAGAGTTCAATATGAAGTGAATTATCTTAATAATTTAAATGAATAAATTTTGAAAATGAAAACAAAGGAGGGGAAAAAAAACTACCATTGTCATGTGATGAATAACATGGTGCATATCTAAAAATAAAAGAAATAACATTTGTAGAACCGTAGAAGCAGAATTTCAATTAGAACGGTCTTTAGATCTCTCTTAATTTTATTTAAAAAAATTGCCTTAAATATATAAATTGTCTTACTAATAATTTTTATTAGTTTTTTTAAAAGCATATTAATGAGTTGTAATCAGTAGCGGAGCCACGTTGGGGCCGAAGGGGGCCTTAGGTATAACCCCAAATTTTTTGAAAAAATTTAAAGTATATGTTCCTATATATGAGTTCTAGAAAATTTAAAAACAAAATCAAAGTAAATAAGCTCTTTGGCCCCGCAATCTCCCTATTAAATTTGTTATATATCCCTAAATAGTATTATCTTTTCAAAAAATGTAGTAATTTTATAAGAAAATCTAAAACATACACATAATTTTAACAATTATCTCACAAAAAAGAGGAGACAAAAAAGGAAAAAATTAACAAAAGGAGACAAAAAAGGGTTTCAAATTTCCCACTTCCTCAATCAAAAATAACTTCTCTGGCTTACTTCTGTTTTAATCATGGAAGAAGATTGTATTGCTGTACACACTTCTTCTTGATCCTCAAAAAACTGCACCACTACTGCTGTGCTTTTTCTTCTTCAATTCTTTGCTTCGATTTGTTTTGTTTGGCTCATCTTTAAAGCTAAGTGGTAAAGGCTTTACTCTCCAATTTCAAGAGGAACAGTGTGTGATTAACACACTATCCACTTCAAAAGCAAACATTATTTTAATTGATATTAGCAACCACTATCCTGTCTACTCCCAAGGTGTCTGATGACTCTTCTTTTATTCTTTATTCTTATTCTTTTATTAAATTATATATATATATATATATATATATATATATATATATATATATATATATATATATTATCTAACATATAAATCGTTTATTGCTATTACCTTCATAAAAATAAGTAATATATTAATGTAATATCTTATTTGTTATTTGATTTTTTTATGCTTTCATTGATTATTATTCTAATTTTTAAATTTTTTTAAAACTTATTAGTAATTTTTAATCATAATTATTATATTTAATGGTTTATAATTTAATCTGTGGGGCCAAGGAATTAGGCAACCTCGGCCCACTTCGTACCAAACCCAAGACACATGCCGAGGAGGAAGAAACTTCCGAGGACAACATGAAAAAGTCCGGATCGCCCAGGAGGACCGCCGAGGACAACTATGTCCTCGGCCAACCCTGACCAGAGGAGGGAGGGTCAACACCCCATCAAAGGCAGCCTCCCAGAGCATCCCAAGAGAAAGAACCAGTATAGTGTGCCGATCATGGGAGGACGGTGGAAGAGCAAATCCAAGACAAACTGTCACCTCCACATTAAATGCCCACCGCTGGCATTTTGGCCGCATTAATGAGGAAATGACCCCTGAACACTGCAACCTTGGTAGCTGCAACTCACAGAAGGATGGAAAAATGGCTAATGGGACAATCACTCGAGTAGTGACCTACCTGGTCGACAAATGTAGGGCAAGGATCAACTGAAAAGAGATATATAATGTAAGAAACTCTTCTGGAAATGGATCTTTTTCCAAAGGAGGGAAAAGGAGGAGGCTAACTGGTCCTCACTATGAGGGAGCTCACCAAATTGAGCCAAGAATCAACCTTCTTCATTAAACCCGGTCCACCTCAGTTTGGTGGCCATGAACGCCATACTAACCGCTGTCCATTCGCTAAAACCCGACCATTTACCCACTCTCTACAAATTCATTGTATCGGGCTAACTGGGCTTGAGTTCACCTCATGAAAAGGAGAAGTGCTCAAACCCAAACCCTACAATTGGCGCTGTCTGTGGGAAGGGCCTGTGTGGTAGTAAATGTAACGGTTAGCTAAGCTGGGCCCAAACTCCCATCGGCAAGGGTCCATGGAAAGGGCCACTTTGACGGTGGTGCATGCTGCACGAAGGCGCCACCGTTGTTTCTGAAAGTATGCACGGTCTTTGTCATAACTCAGTGCCCGCTCAAGTCACCACGTTGAAGCACTAATCATGAGGGGTGGATTGCTACGTGGAACACAGCTCCAAAGGCTCCGGGCATCAACCATATGCTCCGTACCTCCGTTAAGGGGCTGGTCCGCGCCAAAAAAAAAAAAAAAACCCAAGTCCTAGACAGAATCAAGGTAGTGCATGATCCTCGAACTCAAACCTGTGGGGAAACTAGGTACTTCAGAAGAAAACTAAGTCCTAGACAGAACCAAGGTATTACATGGTCCTCGGACTCAAACCTGTGGGGAAATTAGGTACTTCAGAAAAGAAAATTAAGTCCTAGACAGAACCAAGGTATTGCATAGTTCTCAAACTCAAACCTGTGGGGAAACTAGGTACTTCAGAAGAAAACTAAGTCCTAGACAAAACCAAGGTATTGTATGATCCTCGGACTCAAACTTGTGGAGAAACTAGGTACTTCAGAAGAAAACTAAGTCCTAGACAGAACTAAGGTATTGTAGGGTCCTCGGACTTAAACCTGTGGGGAAACTAGGTACTTCAGAAGAAAACTAAGTCCTAGTGGGGAAACTAGGTGCTTCAAAAGAAAACTAAGTCCTCGACAAAACTAAGGTATTGCATGGTCTTCGGACTCAAACCTATGGAGAAACTAGGTACTTCAGAAGAAAACTAAGTCCTAGACAGAACTAAGGTATTGCATGGTCCTCGGACTCAAACCTGTGGGGAAATTAGGTACTTCAGAAGAAAACTAAGTCCTAGACAGAACTAAGGTATTGCATGGTCCTCTGACTCAAACCTGTGGGGAAATTAGGTACTTCAGAAGAAAACTAAGCCCTAAACAGAACCAATGTATTGTATGGTCATCGGACTCAAACCTGTGGGGAAACTAGGTACTTTAGAAGAAAACTAAGTCCTAGACAGAACCAAGATTTTGCATGATCCTCGGACTCAAACCTATGGGGAAACTAGGTACTTCAGAAGAAAACTAAGTTCTAGACAAAACCAAGGTATTGCATGGTCCTCGGACTCAAACCTGTGGGGAAACTAGATACTTCAGAAAAGAAAACTAAGTCCTAGACAAAACCAAGGTATTGCATGGTCCTCGGACTCAAACCTGTGGAGAAACTAAGTACATCAGAAGAAAACTAAATCCTAGACAGAACCAAGGTATTGCATGGTCCTCAGACTCAAACCTGTCGGGAAATTAGGTACTTCAGAAGAAAACTAAATCCTAAACAGAACCAAGGTATTGCATGGTCCTCGGACTCAAACCTATGGGGAAACTAGGTATTTTAGAAGAAAACTAAGTCCTAGACAGAACCAAGGTGTTTCATGGTTCTCAGACTCAAACCTGTGGGGAAACTAGGTACTTCAGAAGAAAACTAAGTCCTAGACAGAACCAAGGTATTACATGGTCCTCAGACTCAAACCTGTGGGGAAACTAGGTACTTCAGAAAAGAAAACTAAGTCCTAGACAGAACCAAGGTATTGCATGGTCCTTGGACTCAAACCTGTGGGGAAACTAGGTACTTCAGAAGAAAACTAAGTCCTAGACAGAACCAAGGTATTGTATGGTCCTCAAACTCAAACCTGTGAGGAAACTAGGTACTTTAGAAAAGAAAATTAAGCCTTAAACAGAATCAAGGTATTGCATGGTCCTCGGACTCAAACCTATGGGAAAACGATCCTCGGATCAGACACTTGGAGGAAAACGACGCCGCGGCGTCACTATGAACGCCGAACGGAGCCTTGGTACACGGTGGTTCCCCCCCAGGATTGCTTGTTTAAAACCAACATGCTCAGCTAGTCGCACGGTCCACGGGGCTGAGCGCCCAATTATCTTCCTGGTTATTCCTATATTGTTAACTTTGTTAAAGATAGCGACCAAGTGCTATCGTCGGCTTTGTCGAAATTAGGATGACAATTCTTCGTTACTACTAACGGCATCAATTCTAAGTCCCATTGGAGGCAAAAAACAACACACACATTCAATAATCATTGCAGAGAAAATAAAAGATTCGTAAAGTAAGAAGAACAACACTTTTTTATTGAATAAAAGAAAGATACATCATACATCAGATAGCCATGACAGGCTTATTTTAAAGCTAACTACAATAGGAGAGGCTGAGTCAAGCTTGTTTTAAAGCTAACTACAATAGGAGAGGCTGAGGCAGGCTTGTTTTAAGGCTAACTCTAAAAAGAGAAAGCCCATGGGAATGGTAGATTCAGAGTCCTATCCCAGCAGCAATCGAGCCTGTGGAGATGGCACCGACGATGAGAAAGAAGAAAAGGCAGAAGTGCCTGATGGCCCTATCCTAGGGTGTTCCCTTAATTCTTTCCCAGTTTCATGATAACTAGGCGTTGGGGAGGGCAACACTCGGGCGTCAATCATTTAGCAATCTTACAACCTCCATCAGGGTCCCACATCAACGCAAGACCCAAGCTTTGTCACGTCGAAAGTCTGATGCGAACCGCACTCGCTTCAATTTTTGGCTGAAGGAGGAAGGCCTTCTTTCTTGCTCGATTGAAGGGAAAGAATATCTTTGTCCTTCGCTTCCTTTGCCTCAACCGCCTCGCCCTTATCCAGGGTCATCTCTGTTAGGACATATGTGTTCACATGTTAAGAACATATGTCATATTTTATGTAAATTGGCTAATCCTTTGACAAAACGCACTCTACTTGTAATTGGGTAGTTCTAGGTGTTTTTAATACTTCAAGAAACAATGTTTCAAGATCAAGTGTTGAAGTCATCAAGTCTGTCCAAGAAAAAGCAAGTTGAAGTGCAGAATTTTTAAAGCTCGACACCTTCTCAACACCTACCTCGACACCTGCTATCTATCGAGAATTAAAAAGTCAGAATTCCAATCTGATTTTCTTGGGATCCGTGAATGTGTTTTTGGGCCTTCTTTTCTTCTAACCCTAAACATATTTAAGGAGTGTTTTAAGAGCCGTCAACATAGACACAAGTTGCATAAGCATTGAGCAATCCTTGTTCAAGCAAATTGTGATCTAAGACGAAGTTCTTAACCTAGTTCATCTTCTTCAAGAAGTTGCTGTGTACTTTGCACCGTAGGGTTTTGTGACCAAGCATCTTCCTGATCTTCATTGCATAGGATGATCTGAAGAACTTTGCAGCCAACCTCTCCTTCTTAAGTTGGTGTTTGAAGTCGCGTACTGGTTTCCGCGCATCTGGTTAGTCACGTACTTGGGAGCCGTGCATCAAAAGCGGGAACTGTCACTACAGATCAAGTCCAATTGGGTATTGGGGTAAGGGTTCAACTGTAGGTTGGTAAGGTACTTGGGATTCCTTATTTGTAACCGCTTGATTTGATAATAGTGGAGTTTCGTGAGTGGTGACCTGAAAATCACCTGGTGGGGTTTTTGCCGTTAGGGTTTTTCCCCATTCGTGAACAAATCACCGTGTCTTTTATTTTCCGCTGCATATTTAGTTATTCGGTGATTTGTTTGTGCTGCCACGTATTTGTATGTTAAATTGATTAATTAATAACTTTGCTAAATTAATTAATTAGTTTAAATCACAAGGGGTCATTCAATTTGTGGCCTATCAAGTGGTATCAGAGCAGGCACACTCTGATTAGGTTTAATCTTTGCTGTGTTTGATCCATTGACCCCTGTTTGTCATGGATAGAGGACAATCTCTAATTATACCTCCTTTATTTGATAGGACTAACTATGCCTACTGGAAAGTACGCATGAGAGCTTTTTTGCAGTCCTTAGATGAGAAGGTGTGGCAAGCTGTTGAGATTGGCTGGACCAAGCCAACAGAAGCGCCGGCTGATTGGGATGAAGCCAAGATCAAGGCGGCGAACTTCAATAGCAGAGCGTTGAATGCTCTATTTAGCGTTGTCACCAATGAGGAGTTCAAGAAGATATCCTCAACAGAAACTGCCAAGGAGGCGTGGACCATCCTCCAGACAACCTATGAAGGAACAAAGGCTGTCAAGGATTCAAAGCTACAGAGGCTCACTACTAGCTTTGAAGAAATTAAGATGGAGGAGGATGAGTCGTTCGATGAGTTCTATGCCAAGCTTAAAGACATAGTGAACTCAGCCTTCAATTTTGGGAAAACCATCCCTGAACCCAAGGTTGTAAGGAAGGTGCTCAGATCTCTACCTGAGAGATTTCATGCCAAGATTACGGCAATTGAAGAATCAAAGGACATTGATAAAATTCCTTTGACTGAGTTGGTTGGGAACTTGCAGACCTACGAGCTAAGGTTATCAAGAATAGGCAAGTCAAGCAAGGGCAATAGCATGGCCCTGAAGGCGAAGAGCAGTGATACAGATGAGTCTTCCGATGATGAAGATTCCAAGATGAAGTCCTACATTACAAGGCAGTTCAAGAAGTTTATGAAGAATGCCAATGGGAGGAGCTTCGACAAGGACCGAAGGCAATCCAATTCTTCTCAGTTCAAGAGCCAAGACAAAGGAAGAAAGGATGCCAAGGATGGCGGTCAGTACACTGTTCCGGCAGGACCAAAGTGTTTTGGGTGTCATGGGTTTGGACACGTGAAGAATGAGTGTCCTACATATCTGAAGAGCATTGGAAAGAGCAAGGCTCTTGCTGCAACCCTTAGTGACACTGAGCCTGAAGATGATTCCGACAATGAGGATGACAGAATCCTAAATGCCTTCACTGCCTCAGTCAATTCTACTGAAGGGATTGTTGAGGAAGAAGAAGAAGAAGAACTGGTGGACACTGAATGTGAGAAGATGGATGATAAAGATGATATCCATTCAGCCTATGAGAAGCTTTACAAGCTCTCTGAAAAGCATGAGAAGTTATACAGGCTGGCCACCAAGAAGCTCAGTGATGTGGAACTCGATAGAGAAGAATTGTCCACAAAGTTTGATGAGGCGAATCAAACTATTGGTGCACTGAGATTTGAGAACAACTTCATGGCTGAGAAGACCAAGAAGCTTGAAGCAGAGCTGTTTCAAGTCAGAGCTCAACTGGAGAGGACTTCAAGTGCAAAACTTGATGAGATGCTCAGCAACCAAAAATCTGCTTCAGATCGAACAGGCTTGGAGTATGGTCTTTCTATCTCTAACTCTGCTTCTACTAGTTCTACTGTTTTTGTTCCTCCTGCTAATAATGTTAAAATTGAGAACATTGATGTTAAAACTGAATTAGCTAGTGAGAACATAGACAAGGGTAAATCAATCTTAGGAGCACCCCCTAAGTTAGATAAGAAAGATGTTAAGAACCCAAGGACTAAGAAGGCTAACTCTCAGAAGCCTAAACATAAGAAGCAGCAGCATCTCTGTTATCATTGTGGAGCTGCTGGTCATACTCGACCTAATTGCTACAAGTGGCTAGCCACCCAACAGAACAACAGTATGACAGCATCTGGAAGCCAAAATCAGCTTCAATCTTCTCTTGCTCCTCTTGGAGATCTTCTGAAAGCCATCATGTTCCTTTCGAACTTGAACGGTTTTAATTCTTCCCCCTCACCGCCGGTTCAAGGATTTAATCAAAGGAAAGGCTCTTCCAAGGTGTGGAAGAAAAAGGACCCAAAGTGATTTCATCACTTTCTTTTCCCTTCTTGTTCTTCTTATTTGATGCATTGCATGTGTGTTTTGCATTTTTATTGAGTCAGTCTAGTTTTATGCATTGTTTTGCTTAGTTAACATGTTTTTGTGTGTTTACTTTCAGTTTTGTTTATTTTGTTTTTGATATAAAAATAAAAAATAAAAAATAAAATTTGAAAAATTGAAAAATACAAAAACAGTGTGTGTTTTGTGTACTTTGGTACTTGTGTACCTTAGATGGCCAATGAAACAAAGTTTTCTAAACTTTGTATCTCTTGTAGCTTAGATGAGCATCTTTATGCACAACTAAGCAAGTGAGCTTTGTGGCTCGTGTTTGTGATGAGTAAGATTAGGTTATTTCTTAGACTTAACTCTCATATCATTCTTTTTGACGGGCAGGACTAGAAAATCCTAAGAGAAAGGCATAAATAACCATCTCACCACTGTTGCCCGCCAATCATTAATGACATCTGTATGTTTCGGCATAGCAAAAGTGTGATGTCAATGACATTTGTGTGCTTAGGCATAGCAAAATTAAAATGTCAAATATCAATGGGTATTTCTTTTCTTTCTCATAAACCCATTTATGATATGCTTAAAAAGAAAATATGCAAAGAAATAAAAAGCAAAAAGATTAAAAAGCTTTAAAAATGGTTGCAAGCATGTATTCTAGGAGATGTGGGAGTTATAGGATGTACCTTGAAGGTGATAGTCCCCATCAAACAGTTATGATTGTGTGTGAGTTAAAGTTATTTTCTCATATCTCAGATCGTCATAACATGTATACACATATGCAATCTTGCGATGTTTTTCACACACAACACGCAATATTCTTTGCTACTTTTGATACATGTGCAGGTACAATGTGATTTGGCCATCACAAAGGTTTTACATGTGCTTTTGTATGCTCACTAAACTGTCATGACTTATTTTTGAAATATAAAATTGGTTAGACTTGTTTAGTGTGTGTGTGTGTTTTGGGAGATCTATGTGCTTAAATTTTCATTGAGAGATGATTTTTGAGAGCTTTTTATGTTGGTTGGATCATGGTTGAGGTGCATGTCTTGATTGCATTCATGTCTGTGTTTTTCTCTTCTCGAAAAACTGCTTTTCACTGTTGTCTCGACACCTTCTCGATACCTCCTTGATACCTGGTCAGCTGTCGAGATTTTCAAGCCTTTTTCTTATCGCAATCTCGACACATCCTCGACACCTGGTGGATCGATCGAGATTCTCTCTGTCTCCTCGATACCTTCTCGACACCACATCGATCGATCGAGCTTCTGTATCAGTTCAGCTGTTTGGTACCTCGATACCTCCTCGACACCTTTAGCTGTCGAAGGCAAAATTCTCGATACCTATCTCGATAGCACCCTCGATACCTCTCGACACCTCAGCTGTCGAGATTTACTGAGGTGCCTATTGAAGCTGCGATCGCAATTTCTCTCTCATTTTCTCGATCTCTCTTCGATCTGTCCGAGGCGGTTCAACTTCCAGACCACTTTTCTTCACTCTAATCTCAATCCCAAGTGATTTTCAGCCTTTCTTGCTTCAAATCTAGTGGTATGATCTTCTTTTCCATTCCTTTTCATGCATTTCATGATTTGAATCTTAGGGTTTGGGATTTTTTTTGAAAACTTTGGGGTTTTTCAAAATCTTTGAGTTTTTATTGAAATTTTGGGTTGGTTTTTCAATGAAAAGTGTTTAAAATGTCATACATTGCATTCCATGTGCATTAGAATGATATTTTCATGCATTTAGTTGTGTGATTCTTGTATGTGTGCTGCTAGGATTGGATTGGGCTGAGCCCATGATGCCTTTTATGTTTGCATGTCACATGACCATGCATTCCCATGCATACGTACATTTTATTCAACATTTTATGACATTTGAACTGTTTAGGACTTTTCTGATTGTCTCCCTCTCTATCTCTTTTCTCATTATTTTACGTTAGTTGTGTCTATGGCACCTAAACGTAAATCCACTCCTGCTCGGAACCCTCTGCGTTCTGGAGCTTCCTCATCTTCTGATACTGCTCCTCATACTCTTCGGTTCCGTGATGTAGATGCCCAAAAGGCGTTTACTAAGAACTTTTCTAAACGAGGTGTTCATTCGGAACGCCACGTTGTTCTGGCGGACTTCGCCGACACTGACCTTCCCTCTGTCATTCACAGTAGGGGATGGGAGTCACTGTGTGACGTCCCGGTCACTTGTCCTCTCGTACTCATTCAGGAGTTTTACTCCAACATGTACGGGATTGATCGTTCAGTACCTCTCTTTCATACTCGCGTTCGAGGTACGCGCATTGCTGTCACACCGCAGCTAATTGCGGATGTGCTTAGAGTCCCTAGGATAGAGTTTCCTGACTATCCTACCTGTGAGCGACTGAGGACTGTGTCCAAGGATGAGCTCATTTCTGCTTTTTGTGAGCGCCCTTCTGAGTGGGGTGAGCATCAGTACACATCATGTAGACCTTTTGCTAAAGGTCCTAGATTCCTTAACATGGTGATGACCTTTGTACTTCATCCTCTCTCTCATTATAACTCTATCACTGAGCCTCGTGCTCGTTTCTTGCTATCTCTACTTGAGCATCTTACGATAGATTTTCCTTCTCACTTCATTTTCTCTATCATAGATGTTCATTTAGACGCGGCGTCCCATGATAGGCTCATCTTTCCTTCCGCTATCACGAGGATTCTACGCCATTTTTCCATCCCTTTCCCTGTGTCCAACCGCTTCACACACATATCTGCCATAGATGCCGCTACCGTAAAACGTAGTGAGGCACAGTTCAGGTCGAGACAGCCGGATTCCACTCCGCCCTCCCGTTCGGCTCCATCCAGATCTGCTCCATCTACATCGACTCCTCTTCCTTCCTCAGGCGATGTATCTCTTGGAGATATTATGGCGCAGTTGCAGCGCATGGATACTCGCCTTGATACACTCACTACTGAGTTGTATCAGGTGAACGTTCGTGTTGGTCGTATTGCACGACGGCAGGCGACCATGGGTGGTTTTGCATCTGAGGCTTCTCCTCCACCACCTCCTCCAGTTGCTTCAGATTCTGATACTGGTGATGATGATGGTGATGACGATGATGCTTCTGATGATGATGATGGAGATGCTAGCTCTACTGATGAGATGTCTATATGACACTCTACCCTTTGTCATTCGTGACAAAAAAGGGGAGTAGTTTTGGATTATAAGAGTAGTCATCTTAGGGGGAGAGTTAGTATAGGACATTTTTGATAGGGGGAGTGTTCATATAGTTGAGGGATGTAGTGAGGCTTTTGATGTATCTTTTCTTTTTCATTCTTATAGATACATTGGTCTTGTATATCAGTTTACATACATTGTACTTATCTTTCTATATATGTGGATGTATATTTTTCTTTCACCTATCTCTTCATGTGTTGTTTCTTTTTTCTCTTTATACACATGTTCTTTATATTTGTATGCAATCTAATTATTTCTGTTTCACACAAGATGCCTTGATGAGTTTTGTTTAAAAGTGTTTCAGAAATACAGGTTGTCAAAGTCTACTTGCCATAAACTCTCTTTTTGCAAAGTTCTTCAAGAGTTTGTGTTAGGATAGATTTTATTGTATTTAACAAGTGAATATGAGTTGAGTGATTTATGACTTGTCTCATATGTTCATTTGTTTGTTGTGGTTTTGTCACGGATTGCCAAAAGGGGAGATTGTTAGGACATATGTGTTCACATGTTAAGAACATATGTCATATTTTATGTAAATTGGCTAATCCTTTGACAAAACGCACTCTACTTGTAATTGGGTAGTTCTAGGTGTTTTTAATACTTCAAGAAACAATGTTTCAAGATCAAGTGTTGAAGTCATCAAGTCTGTCCAAGAACAAGCAAGTTGAAGTGCAGAATTTTTAAAGCTCGACACCTTCTCGACACCTACCTCGACACCTGCTATCTGTCGAGAATTAAAAAGTCAGAATTCCAATCTGATTTTCTTGGGATCCGTGAATGTGTTTTTGGGCCTTCTTTTCTTCTAACCCTAAACATATTTAAGGAGTGTTTTAAGAGCCGTCAACATAGACACAAGTTGCATAAGCATTGAGCAATCCTTGTTCAAGCAAATTGTGATCTAAGACGAAGTTCTTAACCTAGTTCATCTTCTTCAAGAAGTTGCTGTGTAGTTTGCACCGTAGGGTTTTGTGACCAAGCATCTTCTTGATCTTCATTGCATAGGATGATCTGAAGAACTTTGCAGCCAACCTCTCCTTCTTAAGTTGGTGTTTGAAGTCGCGTACTGAGATCCGCGCATCTGGTTAGTCACGTACTTGGGAGCCGTGCATCAAAAGGGGGAACTGTCGCTACAGATCAAGTCCAATTGGGTATTGGGGTAAGGGTTCAACTGTAGGTTGGTAAGGTACTTGGGATTCCTTATTTGTAACTGCTTGATTTGATAATAGTAGAGTTTCGGGAGTAGTGACCTGAAAATCACCCGGTGGGGTTTTTGCCGTTAGGGTTTTTCCCCATTCGTGAACAAATCACCGTGTCTTTTATTTTCCGCTGCATATTTAGTTATTCGGTGATTTGTTTGTGCTGCCACGTATTTGCATGTTAAATTGATTAATTAATAACTTCGCTAAATTAATTAATTAGTTTAAATCACAAGGGGTCATTCAATTTGTGGCCTATCAATCTCATTCCTTAAGCCTTGATCACGACCTTGGCAAAGTCCTTGGAAATGCCTAAGGTGTTGAGAGCTTGAAGTTTCTGCTGAACGTGGAGACTTGTAAATAAGAAAGAACAATTCCTCAAGAGGGCTTTATATAGAAGGCGAAATCTAGTAAAAATTAATTCGCACGAAATTCGAGGAGAGAGATACGGCGAAGCAAATCCGGCCCAATTTCCTAAGAAATTCCCAACCGTTGGATCTGCGTCACTTCACGAGGACATTAATGAGGGCGCGCCTTGTACACCAAAACGTCAAGAACGTGCCTTGGACAGGTGAAAATACTCTGGCGCTAATGGAGGACAAGACTTGATAAGCCATGGCAAAGGTCCGAGGACATCAAAATCCTCCTCTCCGCCCAAGGAGCCTAACAGCAAGATTTTGAGGGGCTATTGTGGGGCCAAGGAATTAGGCAACCCCGGCCTACTTCGTACCAAGCCCAAGGCCCATGCCGAGGAGGAAGAAACTTCCGAGGACAACGTGAAAAAGTCCGAATCGCCTAGGAGGACCGCCGAGGACAACTATGTCCTCGGCCAACCCTGACCAAAAGAGGGAGGATCAACACCCCATCAAAGGCAGCCTTCTAAAGCATCCCAAGAGAAAGAACCAGTATAATGTGCCGATCATGGGAGGACGGTGGAGGAGCAAATCCAAGACAAACTGTCACCTCCACATTAAATACCCACCGCTGGCGTTTTGGTGGAAAAGCAAATCCAAAACAAACTGTCACCTCCACATTAAATATCCACCGCTGGCATTCTGGTCGCATTAATGAGGAAATGACCCCTGAACACTTCAACTTTGGTAGCTGCAGTTCACAGAATGATGGAAAAACGGCTGATGGGACAAGCACTCGAGTAGTGACCTGCCTGATCGACAAATGTAAGGCAAGGATCAACTGAAAAGAGATATATAATGTAAGAAGCTCTTCTGGAAAGGGATCTTTTTCTAGATGAGGGAAAAGGAGGAGGCTAACTGGTCCTCACTGGGAGGGAACTCACCAAATTGAGCCAAGAATCAACCTTCTTCATTAAACTCGGTCCACCTCAGTTTAGTGGCCATGAACGCCATACTAACCGATGTCCATTCGCTAAAACCCGGCCCTTTACCCACTCTCTACAAATTCATTGTATCGGGCTAGCTGGGCTTGAGTCCACCTCATGAAAAGGAGAAGTGCTCAAACTCAGACCCTACACAATCTTAAAATCAAGGTTTATGGACAAGGTAAACTTTATTGAGTTATTAGTTATAAAGTACTTAACATTGACCTTAACCAATGCATTAAGGCGTCATTAATTAAACTCTATAACATATACTGAGAAAAAATATTAATCATTTTCTTTTTTATCTGGCCCCTTAAATACAAATTCTTGCCTCCACCACTGATTGTAGTATACAATGAGACATGACATAAACCATGGGTAGAATCATTTTTTTTCTTTCTATAAAAAAAAAAGGATAAATTTGAACCTATGACTAATTATAAAAAAAAAATAAATAAATAAATAAATACAGTGGATTTGAACTTATGGTGTGGGTTTGGATTGCGCTCAATGTTGCGGCGCGTTTTCTCCTTTGCGTTTTCCTTTCTTTTTTTTTTTTTTTGGCCCACTTTTGCTGACTTTATGGGGGCAAAAAATATTGTTCACACACTGTTCATACACTGTTCACGTAATATTTAATATTAAAAATGGGTCCCACGGTACTATTCACACATTTAAAAATTATTTTGCTATAGTGTTTTCAACAACAATCAGTTTTTAGCAACTTTCAGCAACAATAAGTTGTATCCAAACGGACCCATGGTCTCAATCATCAACATTATAATAATTATCTTTTTGTTGTAATCAAATTAAGATATCAATTAGTTTTTCGTTTAATTGGAATTTGAACTCAAGTTCCTAATTCTCATCAAGAAAAAAAAGTTCGTTATTCAACCGTTAGAAATTCAATTTAATGCATCCCACGGTTATATTAGAGTAGATATGATATGACACTCATATAGTCCAACAAAGAAATACTCTATCCTTTTGGGTTTTTAATACCTTATCCTTCTGATCAACTGGGAGAACATTTCTGCCAAACAAAGTATCTACACTGCCTGCATTAGCATTGGAGGGATCGTTGTATTTTCCGTCTACTGTCCGATATGGATAATCCTTGGGGTCAAACTGAACACCAACTGAAGGTTCAACGTTAAACAAATTGTACTTCTGGTGAAGGTGTCGACGGATAAGCAGATAAACCAGACCAATGATCACTGGTAAGCGGTTCCATTTGCAGAATTTATCAGCGGAGTGCACAATCTGCATGAAAACATGAAATATAATGTCACAACAGGTGTGTCTTGAAATAAAAATGATTGAGCCTTAAAGAAATATAAGATGAGATTTTATTTACAAAGAAGAGGAAAGTGTCTATGAGAGTCATCTTTGCAACAGCTTCATGAAAGTCTTTGTGGATGAATAGATAGAGAGGTGCAGTTAGGAAAGCCCTAACCAAGGCCATTATTACAGACAACAAAGTCTATCGTTCTTGCTCACAAACTCTCTTGTGATGTATAATCGCAAGCGGGACCTCTATATATGTGGTCACCAAAAGTGGGGGAGGGACTTGTGAATGTGAAAACAATAAACCATTATAACTACATACAACAACCTTCTAAGAAATTTCAATTACGGTAAAATGTCATAATTAAATCCTATATTAATTGGGCCAACCAAAATTCATTGTTTGTCAATGTGTCATAATCATTTTTTTTAAGTATTAATTACTTGATGTGGAAAAAGACTTAAATCTGTCCTCTCTCTCCCTAGTAGGAGTCTTTTCCTCTCGTGTAAGTACGAGCTGATCCATCCCTAATCTTCCATTTTAGGGGTTGTATCATTTTTCTTTTGTTCTCTCTAGCCAAGAGCCAATAATCTCTAGTCATGGACTCAAGTATTCTCTTGAGCTTACAGAACTTGCAACTCACAAAAGAAGAAGAAGAAGCTATTCCTATCACAAGCACAAACTGCTCTGGCCTCTTGGAAGAATGTTCCCTAAGTCTCTTTGGGCGGCTTCTCTCTGATCGGCAACAAAACCAACATGCTCTGAAGAACACCCTTAGATCAGCATGGAAAATGGGTTCAGACATGAGAATTGTGGAAGTTGGAAATAATATACTCCAATTCCAGTTTAGCTCGAAATATCAAATGGAGTGGGTAGAGAGGCGTGGGCCTTGGAGCTTTGATAACAATCTCCTCTTGCTCTGTAGATGGAAAAAAGGGCTAACTTCCACAAATATTTCTTTCACCCATTCTCCCTTTTGGGTCCAAATCTGGGGTCTTCCTTTTGAGTATATGTCACAGGATGTTGGGGTAGAAATTGGTAGCAAGTTAGGTAAATTCATTGAAGTCGATAGGCGTTCGTGGCAATCTGATCAAGCAAAATTTGTGAGAGTCCGTGTGGAGTTGGAGATTGATAAGCCACTAAGAAGAGGAGCTTATATTGCAAGCTCTGAAGGTGAACGACTATGGCTTACGTTCAAATATGAAAGGCTACCTACCGTTTGCTTCATCTGTGGGAAGCTTGGGCATGATAAAAAATATTGCCCAACATCGGGGGCCTGGCAAACTGCTTGCCTTCAATATGGTGACTGGTTAAGGGCGGGGTGGACCGCAAAAGTGGCAGCCAAAGAAAGGAGCTCGAACAAGGACACAATCCGAGTGTGCTCCGATGAGTTAGAAATGCAGAAAATGACCCGGCCGGCATCTGGTTCTGAATCAGCATGGCTTGGAGCTTCTAGTCTTGTGGGCGGGAAAGGAAGCTTGGAGAAAGGTGATGCCTGGGGAAGTGATAACACCACACGTGCGGATGGACAACCTGCTGGTGACGTACAAGCCTTCAGTAGACTTACAGAGCAGATGATGAGTGCAGCGACAGGACAAGACTTGAGTGTTTTGGGTTCCTGTGTGAAGTCACGTGTTCATCTAAAACAGATATCTTCTTCTGAGCATATAGACTCTTTCTCCCATGGGCCAAAAAGCCCTGCTTCACAAAGCCCAAAAGGCTCTATTTCTCAAGGGAGCCCAAGTACTAAAGCCCCTTTAGATAGAAATGAGAAAGACAACTCAGAGGTGAAGGTTCCGGCCAATGCTGTCCAAGTTGGTGTAGTTTTTCAAGCCAAAGCCCATGGAAAAGAAAAACAGATTTTGGGTAAAGGCAATCTGAAAAAAGTTGCCCGTGCAAAAGGAAAAGTTAGTGATGTTCATAATCTCGC
The DNA here is from genome assembly GCA_023736055.1 of Quercus glauca. NCBI lineage: Eukaryota > Viridiplantae > Streptophyta > Magnoliopsida > Fagales > Fagaceae > Quercus > Quercus glauca. The sequence goes on from CM043316.1 coordinate 25,823,512, forward strand.
CCAGATGTTGAAGATTGGAGAAAAGCGCTTGAGAATGAATGAAGCTCCAGAGGAAGAGAACAATCGGGCTCCTAAGCGCCTCTGTGAACCGGTCAACTAATTTATCTTGTCTGCACTTCTCGGTGCTTTTAGGTTTCTTGCTTGTTAGTTTTGTCTTCTTGATATGGGAGTCCAACAGGTTAGTTTATAAGTCTTAGCTGGCTGATGTATATAAGATTTAGGTTGGGGGGGCCCTTCTTGGTTTGTTGTTCCTGCGCTGGCAGGTCAGCAGCTAAAGGCCTCCTTTCTGCTTTTGTCTTTCCTGTTGTATTTCTATTTCTTGAAGCAATGAAATCGTTGATCCCCATCCAAAAAAAAAAAAAAAATACTTGATGCGTCCGGCAGAAGTGTGTGGCTTGAGTAGCACCACCACATGGCATTTAAAAATAAAAAAAAAAATTTACCACCACAACTAATTCCATACCAATTTTTATAAATTAGTTTTGAAAATGAGTGTTCAATTAATCGTGGTCATACTCTGAAGAACTTGTCATTTTATCGCATTAAATGTGTGTTGTGTTGTCTTGTTTTGTGCAGTTGTTAAAAAGACTTAAAGCAGTGTAATGTAAAAAGACGTTAAGACCAGATGCTATCGATGATGCTGCTTAGGTTCGTTTAGTTGGTGGAATGAGAAAGTAGGAGTATAAAAAATTGTGAGAAGATAGAAAAATAGAAAGGTAGAAAATATATATATATATATATTTTTTTTTTTTTTGGTTTGATTGAAAGTGAAAAAATAGAAGGGTGGAAAAAGTGGATTTGTATAAATTTATTTATACATTATTGTTAAAAAATGATGGTCAATTAATACAAAAAAGTTACAAACAACCAAAAAAATAAAAGCAATCGCCTAATTTATTAAAAAAATAAAAATCATGTCTAGTTAAACCCAAAAAAAAAAAAAAAAAAAAAACAAAAACAAAACAAAACAAAACAACTATCACACCTAAAGCCCAACCCACAGTAAAAATCAAAAAATGAAAAAACAAAAAAGCAACGTCTAGGTAAAAAAAAAAAGGAAAAGAAGAAGGAGGCAACGTGCCCACCCACAGCCTAAGAAATCAAAAAATGAAAAAACAAAAAAGCAACATCTAAAAAAAAAAAAAAAAAAAAAAGAATTTTTACATGGGCATTTTTGTCCATTAAGCAACCTTATTTTCTCCCTTCAGTTTTCTCTCTATTTTAAGAAAAAAACTTTTTGGTAGGTCAGGGGAGAAAACACCTAGGTCCCAACATTTATTTTCTTTCCTCCCCACCTAACCAAACACACTCAAAAAAGTTTTCCTTCCTATTTTCTCTCCAAAATTTTCCATCCACCCTATTTCACTTCCAAACAAACACACCCTTAATTGCAAATTCTAACAAACTTCTAAGAGCATGCAAAATAGAAAATGTATCAATTTTACACATTTAAGTTCCAAAATCATCTACATCAATCAAGTTAAAACTGTATAAATTTGCAAAATTGTTATAATAATTATGTAAATTTATATTGATATTATTCACTTTGCATTTTGTTTTTTATTTTCTCTTTACGTATTTCGAGGATGAAAGAAGAAAGCGGATTGTGGTTGTTGTGTGTGAAAAAAGAAAAACAATTGCAAAAAATTAAGAAAATTTAATATTTTAATATAATGTGGGATATGGGATATTTTGAAAAGTGAGTATGTAAAAAAGTTTTGAAAAGTGAGTATATAAAATAGAAAAAATTAGTTCTTATACTAAAATAGACAATTTTTTGCCTGAGCCGATGTGAATGCTCTAAGTTTTCTTGATTGCTATTCAAGGGGCAAGTGTTTATCCAGAAGGAGATGTTTTCAAAAATCTTCTTTTGAGATAGAGGCTTTGGGTCTTTCCTTGGATTTAAACCCTAAATGTGTCTTCTTTGAAAACACTATAATGTGTCAATTATATTGCAAGGTTTTTAGTGTTGAAACATAACTTTGATACCATATTAAAATAGAAAACAAAAATAATAATTTAAAGAGAGAGAGAGAGCAATATACTACAACAATAAATATAAATATTAAAAGAAATTGTGAGTGTGATTCAAGTGATAATCTAATAACATGTAATGGCATTCTTGAGCATCTCTAGCAGACTAACCAAATTTTTGTACTGTTTGGCTAATGAACAGTGACATTTAGCTTTTACCTACCCACTTTTCAAATACACTTTCCAACAGACTCTCTATCCCATTCTCTATCTCATTTAAATATTATTTCTTCATTCATTATTTATTCCTTTTTTAACAATTACACATCTTTCAACATTTTTTTACTTAACACCTAATTTTTATAATAGAAAATAAGAATTTGAAGAATGAACAGTAACCCATCAGACTTGATGGGCTACTGTTCATGAGCAAAAAAAAAAAAAAACTAAGTTTGCCTAGTCTGCTGGAGCACTAACACAACACATACTCTCCAAAATTTAGCTAATATATGTGGATGCCTCTACCGCTATGCTCTTATGTACCTCATGTCTATGGTTAGGTATCTTGTTTCTTTGTTAGCATTAGTTATTGTTTTTTAAAAATGTGGTGACACATCTTTTACCGTTAATTTATTTCAAATAAATCCTAATCATTAATTGGAAACTTTCCATTTCAAAGTCATAAATAGTGTCACAAATAGCTATAGAAGGTAATAAAATAGAGATTATAACTTATTTAATCCAAATACGAGAGAGTGGTAGATTAGATTCATTGAGGAACACGAAGGAGGAGTGGTATTGGACTGTGAGAATTTGGAGGTGAATCCCACACCGAGAAAGCACTTGTAGAGTTCATCCATTTCTTCACCAATTCTGGGTAATGACGGCAAAGTACATCCTTCAAGCTCTCTGTGTTATTAACCCATTCAAATCCTTTTTTCGTGTATGTTTCCTCATTGAAGTTGCTTGTGAAGAACCTATCTGCCTCCAGCCTCCTACATGCATGCCAACCCAAAATTTCAAGTTATAGAACACCCTACCCAAAATTCAATATGTTATAGTAACACTAACATGGATTACAGCCTACTAAACCAAAAAATTAAAAATGGCATTCCATGGTTTAGATTTATGCAGTATCAATTTGATTATGTAACTAAATGTGAAGTAAGGATATTTGTTAGTTTTTACATAGATAGGCACTTTATTTACCTCTAATTTTGCTTTATGTACTCAAATTTCTCTACCCGCATAGCATTGCACAAAGATTAGTCAGAAATTTTTTCACCTCTAATATTTTTATGAATAATTGAACCCATTTTTCTTACATATTCGTGGATTTGTTTTATAATTACCTGCTTGCCATTATTAAGAATATTACAAAAGCTGTCTGGCTAATGGCAAATCCTTTGGTTTTCTTCTCTGCCATGAGACCCACAAGCAAGTCAAGCTCATCAACATCATGACCGTACACTTCTTCAAGCACTCGAACAGCTTCGTCGTCATCTGTCAAATCTTCCCATTTCGAAATAGGTATCAATAGTAGGGCCCTACGAAATTCATTATACCTTGCGACTTTCCTTTCCCTGTCCCTATAGACTGCATTATAGAGCATTATAGAGCATGAAGTGTATTATAGAGCTAGCATGAGAATTGAGTTTCACATCATATATATAGAACTTGGTAAATTAATTAAGGTAAAATTTAAGTTTACTTGTTTTTAGGCGCAATACATAAATTATTCAATCAAATTCAAAACAATTAATTATTTTTATAAAAAATAATACTGTTAAGAGAAATGTTATGTTCATAGCATTTTCATAATACTTTCATAACAAATCTTATATAGTAAGTCCTTTTTTGCTTTTATTGACAATCAAAAAAATAATTTCAGTTGTGGAATCAAATTATTCTTATAAAAAATAATACTATTAAGATAAATGTTATGTTCATAGCATTTTTATAATACTTTCACAACAAATCTTATATGATAGGTTGTTTTTTGTTTTTATTGACAACCAAAAAAATAATTTCAGTTATGGAATCAAATTAGAATTAGTAACAACTTACTACCTAAAATTTGTATTAAAAATATTGTGAAAAATAAAAATGTTATGGACATGCACTTCTTTACTATTGTCTATTAATGTTTCATTGATCAATATTCGATACAACCATGTCTTTAATTTGGTTGGAGAAGTTATTGCACTGCACCTACAGAACTTTATTAAAAAAAATTCCATTAATTAAAAAAATTCAGGATTACCTCCATGCTTTAGTTAGTATATTATTATTACCTTCAAGAGCTGGTAGGTCCACATGATCAGGCCTATCTTGGCCATCCACGTTTTGTGGGATAATGTCCCTAAGCCACATAGGGTAGTTCCAAAGCTCTAGGGCCCCAGAAGCTTGGTGACCCATAGAGACTATTTGCTTTGAAAACCCAATATCTGCCAAGGCCTGTTCTCCCTTGTGACCAATCAAATTTGGCATAGGAATCCTGAAAAGCAATAAATAATGAGGATAAAACATATGGTATACAAATATTTCCCATACTTTCATGGGCTAATTTTTGATGCTATGTCGAAGAGAATTATACCTTTCGCTCAATGGCGGAGATTTGTTGGGTCCTGGTGCAGCCGAAATGTCCCTAAGGTCTAAATAATCAGGTAGAAGCGAGTGCATTCGATAAACACTAACAAACTCTTCAGTTAATGAATAAGAAACATCATGATTATTAGGTTTTTTTAGACCCACCAAGCCTCCCAAGATGGCTCCTCCAACATGCCCAAATGTGTCCTTGAATTTCTTTCCCAACAATCCATACCTACCATTCATAACAATTAATATCTATAGCTGAAAAGTTCATCATTTAGCAATTTAGTTTTTTTTTTTTTGGGGGCTGAAAATAAAGACTCAGTTTGCACCAATCTTAGCTCTTTATGTAGTGTGGTGATCTTGAAATGAATCACAAAATCCATCACTTTTGCTTTAATCAATACACTAAATTGACTGCATAATTTACCAGTTGTTGCGCATCCCCGCAATCATTGTATCAGTTTTGAGGAGCTCCACTGTCCAATCTATGGTATGGATCTTAGCAATCACTGCAGATGTCACTAGCCTTGCATGACGATACAATTCTTCATCATCTAAGTGCCGATATTCTTTCTAAAATCGTGAAAAATGTGGCTGTAAGTTTAACTATTCCCTTGAAAATAGGTTTTTTTTTTTTTTTTTTTTTTTTTTTTTTTTTTTTTTTTTTGAGGAAAGGTAAATATTCATGCTATGGCTGATCAAATCCCAAAAACTAATGATTGACCTAGCTACTTTTTTTTTTTTTTTTTTCCATAGAGTACCACTTACCTTAAGAGAGTCACAAACTGCATTGTGTTCTTTAATGAAGAGTGCCTGCAATGTCGAAACGCCAATCCAACTATTACGAACGTCTCCTGACACAGCAATGCCATCTTGGTCATGAAGAAGAAGGCCATCATATGATATTTTGAGCTTTCCATCTTTGAAAGTTCTCACTTTTTGCAATGTTTCTGCATTGCTCCCATATATAACACTTCCATCCCTAATATTCACCATCATTCGTGTGAAGTCTTGCACCGATAAAAGGATAGTTCAGAAAATTCAAACTATTTTTTGGAAGTATCTTTGGTTATAAAGAGAAAATTGAACATTGGCAACTGGGAGTGGTACAATAGTTCAGTTCAACTGTTAGGTCATTGGTTCATAGTCACACCATGAGATTAATAATTAATATATTTTAAAAACATATATGTAAATAAGTTAAAGAATACATAAAAAAAAATAAAGGAAAATAAAATATTAAAAAAATGAGATGTTATGCAATTTAAATATAAATGTGGAAGTATACCAAATATTGAAATTAATAGAATATTATTATTCAAAAATTAATATATAATTTTATTTTTTTAATATATAAAAAAAGACTAAAAACAGGACATCCTTTAGTATTGACTTCAAGTTTAACTTATCAAAAAAAACAAAAAACTTCAAGTTTAAAAGTTGAAGACTTAAAAGCCTATAATTAAAAGAACAAAATTGAAAGAAAATATGTCTATTTAATCCAAATAACTAAACATTAAAAACCCAGTTGGTTCGAATAAACCATATGGTTTGGTGTTTTTCTAAAAAATCATCAGTGTTCCATTGTTTGATTGGTTTTCTTACAAATTAGTTCGACCCAGATTTTTCTACAATTCACCATTGGTTTGATAGTTTAAGCGTCAGTTCTATATGGTTTTGAAATTTTGATAACTATGCTGGCAACTACTAAACTTGAGTTTTTGCTTTGTGTTTACTAATAAAAAAATGTCAAACGCAGTAGAAAAGACTATGTTTCTGTGAGGTCTAGGAGAGATGGTGATAAGTCATCTTACTCTTAATTTTAGAAGAGTGAAGTAGAGATACTACAAATTTTACTATATAAAATTTATAAATTGATGTTTGAATTCATTTATTAGGTTATTGAAATCCACTAATCACATTTATTACCGCATAAGTTTGTAAACGTTTTGTAATAAAGTTTGTAGTAACTCCTCATTTGGGTAGAGGTCACTTTCCACCATACCATGGCTCAACCTCTCGTGGGTTTATAGATAATAGTGTAAAAATTAATTAATCCACTTTCCTCTCCTCTCTTGTCTCTTCTCACTAATCACAAATATTTCAATAGTACTCTGAAGTTGACCATTGCGCACCTTCGACGACTACGCACCTTGGACTTAATAGTCGCTTCACAAGTACAAAATTCTTATAGAATCAGTGGGGGGCAAAAGTCGAAATTCAAATCAGCTGATTTAATTTAGGCCATTTTGTTTAAAATTTGCTACACCCTAAGCTAAAGAAAGTAAACTAGTTTCTTACCACCATGGTGTCCGAATGTTTAGTGCACCAGTCTGGATCTCGTAAAAGCCCGTTGGAACCTCCTTTGTCTTGTAGAACTTGAAAGACTTAAGGGGACACTGGTTTGCAACTTCTTTAGGTGCAATCAACTCAATCTATGATGGTTTTACCCAATAGATTAAACATTCACACATTTAAGCATTGTCAATTTTTCCAAAAAGTTAAGAAATTGTTATAATTGTGTTGTAAATACGGCAGACCTGCTTGGTATCCTCCAAGTGATCTATCCAATCATGTATCATAAATTGAATCCAAGATGCTGCTATCATGTTGAATTGTTTTCCTGTGTCTTTGAATTTTCTTCGAGCAAGAAGTTTTGTGGCCACCACCACAGGATCTGGTTTCAATAGCTACACATTTTGCAACTAAATTGTTATCGGAATCAAAACATAAATAAAATCGCAGAATAAAATATGCTAATCACTTTGCCTAAGAAATGCATTCTGAAAATGGAGTTATAAAGTTTGTACCGGTTGCAAATATAGTTATGAAAATAATTTAAAATTGTATTGAGTTTAATTATTATTAAAAAAAAAAAAAAAAAAAGTGGGGGAAATGGGTTCTTTGATCCACCCAAGTGTAGGGGCAACGCCACCTTAAGGCCAGGGTGGTCTCAGAACCACCCTAACCTGAATTCTTTTTTTATATATAATAATTTTTTAAAAAAAAATTATTTGTCTAGCCTTCAAAAAAAAATTGGGAATACCCACAGTTTTTTTTATGCCAATAAAATTAAATTTTGCTCCATAATTTGTTCTACATTCAGTAGATGAATGATTGCTTGATTGTGTACATTGAAAGAGATGTAACTTGTAGTATTGATAATGAGACTATCATGCACCAATTTCAAAATATAAAAACTCGTAGAAGGCAATTGTAAATTTTATGTATTTGCTTGTTTTTTTATTGTTGTTATTATCAATATATGAATTTCTCTTTTTATTAGATTGTATAATTTATGTTTTTTTAAGAATACCCTGAGAAAAATTCCTAGAGCCGCCACTGCCCAATTGTTAGAAACCTTTTCTTTTTCTTTTTTAACATTTTACAATAGGGCATTTTATATAAGTTATACTCTTAGAAGTTTATTTTTATCTAATATATATATATATGAAAACAAGCTTTTTCAAGTTTCAACTAATGAAAAAAGCAAAAAGTATTGATCCAGAGCCGGCTTTAGACCTAGGTCTAAAGCCCCACTTGTCCCAAAATTTACAAAATTATCTAAGGCCCTATTAAATAAATAAGAGGCCTTCAAAAATGTAAAAATAAAAAAATAATAAATAAAAAAAAGAGCTGCCAAAATTTTAGACTAATAATTATTTTTAAGAAAAAACTATGAGTGGGTTTTACATTCTTTCCCCATCTCCAAAAATGTCCAAAATATATATTGAGATAATAGAAATCTAACCTGACTGAAACCATAAATTATTTTACCAAAAATGTTATGACTATGCTAAATAATTATTAATAATTAATTTTCCTAACAACTTGTAAAAGATATGTTAATAAAACTTAAACACAAAAATTTAATTAGCAATTTTTCATATAAAATAATAGTAATATAGAAAGTTAAATAAATTATGTTTAATTAATTTTTAAATAATACACTGAAGTTTTTTTTGTCTTAAGTCTTAAAATGTATTGAGTTGGTTCTATACTGATTACTGAGACCATTTTATATTTTTAAGCCTATTATACTCTAATGTATAATATTTAATTTATTTAAGAAAAAAATTTAATTTTAATTATATTATAATTTAGAATATAATTTCACTTGATTTAATGAAAAAACTATATTTTAATATAAATGATATAAAACTGATTTGATGATTTTTTTTTTTATATATAAAATTTAGGTTATGCTAATTAAGTTCTTGTGGATTTTCACTTCTTTTATTTATGGAATTATTTTATATTACATAGAATCTATACAACTCTTCTTTCATGCTTATTTTTTTGGGATTTGAAAGAAAGGTCAGCTCATGAATTCTATTGTATTTTAAAAATAAATTATGGTGCTTATTTTGTACTTCTTCCTTAATTTTCTCATGTTATAATCCTTTTCCTACGGAGTCTCCTTTCTTCTAGCTCGGCCGCTCAGCCCACAAATAAAAAATGAAAGATTATTTTTATTTTTTTAAATACAAAATAAAATTTCTACTCTAATCTAATCTAAGTGTATATGTGTGTAAAATTTCTTCCTGGAGGCTTGAAACCCAGTCTTTGCCCCCCCTACACTCTACAAGCACTTATATTTGTGGAGTGATCATCGCAACAAAAGTATGTGATAGTTTTTTTTTTTTTTTTTTTGAAAAACAAAGGATTATTTTATTAATAATATATACACACACATTAATTAATAATGATATATTCAAAAATATTAGGAATGAAGAAATCATGCAATCAAAATATGGACAATAAATATTAGAAATTTTGTATGACAATTAAATTCTGGTTTTTTTTTTTTTTTTGGGTTATTTAAACAATTAATTTTTTTAAGAGTTAATTTTAGTTTCAATTTTTTAATGTTGGGCTCTTGGACTAAATCTTAGCTTAGCCATTGGCGAGCAGTAGGCCAGTAGGTGTACACGTACGTACGTAGAACCAAATTTTTTATTATATATATCATAATTATATTAGATTTAAAACCAAAAAAGAATAATTAGATTATATTTTTTTTATAGGCTTAGCTTATAATATATTAGATTTTTTTTTTTAAAGAGTTTTAACATATAGTATCCACTTATGATGATAACTCTTTAAACTTTATCAGTTAAACTAACTGGAACATACTACAATATATTATATTAGATATGATATGATGCATGAAATTATATTCCAAATTCAGCAAAAAGAGAAATTATATCCCAAAAGAGAAATATATACCTTATCCTTTTGATCAACGGGCAGAACATTTCTGCCGAAGAAAGATCCTTCACTGCCTGCACCTTCATTGAAGGGATCATTAAATTCTCCATCAGCTGTCCTGAATGGATGATCCACGGGGTTAAACTGAACGCCGACCGGAGATCTACCGACCTTGAACAAGTTGTACTCATTGTGAAGGTGCCGGCGAATAGCCAGATACAAGATACCAAAGATCACTGGTAACCGGGGCCATATGCCCGACTTGTCAATGGAGTGCACAATCTGCATGCATGAAAATATGAATGATAAAAAGAAAAGTTCACTAAATTAAGGTGTGCTTGAAACAATAACATGGCAGTAGAGATAAGTCATAATAAGCTTGACAAGGAGCATGGGATTTTACAAGGAAGAGGGAAGCATCCGTAAGAGTCATCTTAGCAACAGCTTCATGGAAGTCTTTGTGGATGAATTGATGGAAAGGTGCAGATAGGAGGGCCTTAAGTGACGCCATTATTACAGACAACATATAGTCTATCTTTCCCTGTTTACTCGTTTATAATTAATCAGAACTTGGGCATCTATATATTATGGAGAGCAACTCTCGTAAGGGCCACATGACACGCCATAGAGTTTGCCTTAAGATATGAGCAGAAAACCAAGAATGGGAACATTCGTGCATGTGAAGTGACACCATAAGTGACAGCCTATTCTAAATATAAAAACCGTTTGCTTGAATTATTCCTTCAAGGTTCAAGGTCCAAACTCCAAAGGTACATTGAATTTCAAGATATCCCTGAAAATAGAGTTACAATCAAACGTTGTAATGAAGTCCTTCTATTTGTTTGCTTAATCAAAACTTATGGTGTATCATCGTGATTTTTTGCGGTAATTGATGTAACTAATAGAAGAGTAGTGTTTATTTGAAAGTCACGATTTTTAATACTTTTAGAAATGTGAGTAATTTTAAAAATAGTTAGTATGTAACAATTTTAATCCTTTAACAAAAAGTCAGCGTAAATATTTGCAGAGTTACTTAATGGAAAAGTCATGATGTGTCAATTTCTTTATTTATTATTTTTTTTTATATAACTTATTCATGTGACATTTTATTAATTTTTTATATAAATAAACTTGAAAAAAAAAAAAAAAAACCTGTTGTAAAATAATAGAAATAGATAAAACAAAGTAAGAAGAAAACAATAAATATATATTGATAAGTTCTTATATTCAAGTGGCCATCCATAATCCTTTTGATATCTCTTAGATGTGTACAATAACTGTAAAGCAATCCCATATATATATAGAACCTTAGAATGCTTGTAAAGTTCATGGGATAAGGTTGCAATAATGAGAACAATTATGAATATACATCTCTTTTGTAGACTTTACACATCCCAAATAACCATTTCATTATCCAAATTTTACACATTCCAATCAGACTTTATTTCTAACACTCCCCCTTGAGTGACCACTTTCTTAGAATATGCTGTTAAAACCTTACCAAAGAAAACCCTATGGGAAAAAAATTTTGGTTAAAGAAAAAGAGTACAATATTCTTGTATAACTTCTAGTGCCTTAGGATTGCCTCATTAAAACCTTGCAAAGGAAAACCTAGTGAGAAAAAACCTTAGCGAAGGAAAAAGAGTACAATCAGCACACATCCTTTAGAAAATTTACACCCCCTCATGAGTACATAGAACTTCCTTTGTTCATGGTAAAAATATCCTTAAGTTGACGCATTACCAACAGTCGCAGTTGGTAATGGCTTAAAAAACATATCGGCCAAATTATCACATGATCGTATCTACTTGACATCAATATCGCCACTCTTCTGGAGCTCATATGTATAAAAGAAGTTTGGTGCAATATGCTTAGTTCTATCACCCTTGATATAGCCTCCTCTAATTTGAGTGATAAGAGCAGCATTATCTTCGTATGATATCGTTGGATTGTTTTTTGTTAATGATAATCCAGAGTTTTCACGAATATGTTGAATTATTGATCTCAACAAAGCACACTCACGACTTGCTTCATTAATTGCAATAATCTCTGCATGATTTAAGAAAGTAGCAAAAATTGTTTGCTTAACAGATCTCCATGAAATAGCATTATTTCCATAAGTAAATAAATATCCTATTTGTGATCAGCCTTTGTGTGGATTAGAAAAGTAACCTGCATCAACATATCTAACTAACTGTGAGTTTGATCCATTTGGATAAAATAATCTCAAATCAGTAGTCCCACTAAGATAACGTAATACATGCTTAATTCCATTCCAACGTCTTCAAGTTGGTGCAAAATTATACATTGCTAGTAAGTTAACTGCAAATACTATATTAGGTCATGTATAATTTGCAAGATACATCAAAGCACCAATTGCACTAAGATATGGTACTTCAACACCAAGAGCTTCTTCATTATCTTCTTTTGGTCGAAGCAGATCTTTCTTGACATCAAGTGACTGATCCACTATTGGAGTGCTCAAAGGATGAGCTTTATCCATGTAAAATTGCTTCAGGACTTTTTCTATGTATGTTGATTGATGAAAAAAAAAAATTTGGAAGATGTTCAATTTGCAATCCAAGACAAAATTGTCTTACCAAGATCTTTCATCTCATATTCATTCTTTAAACAATTTGCTATTTTTATTAACTCTTCTAGAGTCCCTACAAGATCTAAATCATCAACATATACTACAACAATAGCAAATCCGAATTTTGATTTTTTTTTTTGTTTTTTTTAATAAAAACGCATGACCAAATTGGATTATTATCAAATTCTTCTTTCAAAAGATATTCACCGAGGTGATTATACCACACGCATCCAAATTGCTTTAACCCATATAAGGATTTTCGTAGCTTGATAGAATACATACTTCGGGATATAGGATTATATGTTTCAAGCATTTTATATTCTTCAATGGTTTTCTTGTAGATATCATTATCTAATGAGCCATGCAGATATGCTGCAACAACATCCATTAATCGCATATCCAAATTTTCTTTTGCTACCAAGCTAATAAAAAATCTGAATGTAATTGCGTCCATTACAGGAGCATATGTTTTTTCATAATCAATACTAGGTCTTTACGAGAAACCTTGTGCTACAAGTCGCGCTTTGTACCTTATAATTTCATTTTTCTCATTTCGTTTACATACAAATGCGCATTTGTACCCAACGGGCATTACACCTTCAAGTGTTCGGACTATAGGTCCAAAAACTTCACATTTAATTAGTGAATTTAATTCTGCTTAAATTGCCTCTTTCCACATTGGCCAATCATTTCTACATTGACATTCATCAACAATTTATGGTTCATATTCATTATCATTACTTCTAGTAATATTAAGGGCAACTTTATATGAAAATATGTTATCGACAACAATTTTATTTCTATCCCATATTTCTCTTGTATGTACATAATGTATCGAGATCTCGTTATTTTCGGATACTTGATCCTCTTTAGAGGATAACTCTTTAGGAGGTTTATTTTCAAGAGATTTTTGTTTATAAGTTTTGGATAGATCAATTATTTATGTGACCTGTTTCCTGAGTATAGCCTCTTTATAGGTTGCAACTTGGTTTTCTTGTACTTTTCTCTTTTGAGGTTTTCTTGTACTTTTCTCTTCTGTGGAATTTTATCTTTAACACTGACAGGTATTTCACACTTCAGGTGTGGCTTTGATTCATTTGCTACTGTATTAACTGATTGTCCTACAGGGACTTCAATTCGTGTTGGAGTATTAGCAGTTGGAATATGAGATTTCACTATTTTCTTATTATCGGGGAATACATCAAGCAATTGATTTGCAATTCCTTGCAAATGAATAATCTTTTGAACTTTCAGTTCACATTGATTTATATGAGGATCAAGATGAGATAACGTCGACACATTCCAAGTAATCTCTCGTCGTGCTTCAAGTAACGACTTTTCTCCCCCTAATGGTGGGAAGATTGTTTCATTAAAATAACAATCCTCAAAACGTGCCTTAAAAACATCACCAGTTAGAGGTTCAAGATATCTAATGATAGATGAGGAATCAAAATCCATATAAATTCCAAGTCTACGTTGAGGACCCATCTTTGTGCGTTGTTGGGGTGCAATAGGAACATATACAACACAACAAAATATGCGCAAGTGAAAAATATTTGGTAGGGATTGCAATTTATGCCCAACTCGCAGGTACCCGGCCCGGCCTGATCCTAATGGATCGGGTTTTACTCAGTCCAATAAAGAATAGGGTCGAGTTTGGGTTTAAAAAATAAAACCCCCAAAACAGGTCAGGGTCAAGTCCGGGTTTTGTCAAAAACCCGGCCCGAACCCAGACTCAACCTGACCTGGTTAGCCTAAATATAAAATTACAAAAAAACCTACCTATATATATATATATATATATCACAACCCTAACCTAAAACTCATTCCTCTCTTTCCTCTCTCAACTCAACCGCCTCTCTCCTTTCTCTCTCAACTCAGCCACCTCCCTCACTAACTCTCACTCTCACTCACACTCCAACACTCACATCTCATCCTCACCCTCACTCTCATTCACTCACCGACCCACCCTCAACCTCGTGGAGGAGCACAAATCTTGTGGTGGTTGCCCTTTTTGTCACAGAGGAGCACGTGGTCTGAGTTCTTCATTTTTTTTTTTTTTTCATTTTTTTTTTGGTTCATTTCCTCTCTCAGTAGTTTTGTTTTTGGGTATTGGTTTGAGGATTTAATATGTAAAAATCAGAGTGAATGTTGTTTTAATGTAAAAATCTGTCCATAAATGATAAATGGAGTTTTGTTCCTCTCTCAATAGTTATTGTTTTGGCGTATTTGTTTGAGGATTCAATATGTAAAAATTGATGTGAATGTTGTGTTAATGTAAAAATCTATTTGTAAATGTAAAAATTGGAGTTTTGTTTCTTCCATAAATGATAAATGGAGTTTAAGGATTTAATTTCAGCAAGGCTGATAACAGTGTTGATTGATTTGTGTTTGTGCTTGTGTTTGTGTTTGGGTTTGGGTTTGGGTTTTTTTTTTTTTTAATAAGATTGGGTTGGATTGGGCCACGGATTAGGCCCAAAAGTGGCTAGACGGGGCCCGCGAGACCCGCGGAGACCCGACGGGCTGGGTTTGGGGGTAAAAAAAAGACCCGTTTATTAAACGGACCGAGTCCAAGTAACAGGGGAGGACCCGCGGGTCGAGTCCGGAAAATTCGGCCCAAACCCGACCCGTTGCCATTCCTAATATTTGGTTGTTGGCCAAGTACATGTTGCAATGGTGAGAATTTATGATAAGCAATTGGCCTAATGCGAACTAATGATGCAACATGTAAAATAGCATAACCCCAAGCAGAAACTGGTAATTTTGATTTCATAAGCAAAGGTCGAGCAATAATTTGAAGTCTCTTGATAAGTGATTCAGCTAAACCATTTTGAGTATATGTATAGGCAATAGGATGTTCAACATCAATTCCAATTGACATGCAATAGTCATCAAAAGCTTAAGATGTGAATTCACTATCATTATCTAAATGACTTTTCCAAATTGGATAATCAGGAAATTGTGCTCGCAACCTAATTATTTGAGCAAGAAACCTAGAAAATGCAACATTTCTAGTAGAAAGTAGACATACATGTGACCATCTAGTTGATGCATCAATTAAAACCATAAAATACTTGAATGAACCACAAGGTGGGTGTATTGGTCCACATATATCATCTTGAATTTTTTCCAAGAAAGATGGACATTCAACAACAATCTTTGAATGTGATGGTTTGGTAATTAATTTACCTTGCAAACATACACTACATCGATAATCACTAGGTTAAAGAATCTTTTGGTTCTTTAAGGGATGTGAGTGAGAGTTTTCAATAATTCGACGCATCATTATTGATCTGGATGTCTAAGACAATCATGCCAAAGCATAAAAACCTTTGGGTCCAAACACTTCTGGTGTATTGCAACATTTATTTCAACTGTTCTCATTGTAGTATAATATAACCCAGAAGAAAAAATGACAGTTTTTCTAATATGAGCTTCTGGCCCGATACTATTGAAGTAATATAAATAAATTCGTCATAGCCTTCGTTATTGGTTTCAATATGATAACCATTATAATGTATATCCTTAAAGCCAAGTAAATTTTTGTTTAATTTAGAAGAATACAAAGCATCATCAATTCAAAGTTCTGTGCCCTTTGGCAACATGATAATTGCTCTTCCAGAGCCTTCAATTAAGTTCAATGAACTTGATATGGTATTGACATTGGCTTTGCATAATTTTAAATTTTGAAAATATTTTTTATCTTAAAGGATCGTATGAGTTATTGCACTGTTTGCTAGACAAAAATTTTCCCTAGTTATCTTGGAATTGATTTTACCAGTAAGACCTATGCATCTTCATATATGCAAAACATAAATTAAATTTTATTACTTTAAACGTTAATAAAACATATCAAAATAAAAATACTTATTACAATGCGATAATATAATAAAAGAAAAAAAAATAAATTATATGGAAATTTCCATCACCAATCAAATTATCAAATTTTCCATCGACATCCTTAAAGAAATCAAAGACATCAAGATGAGTCATATCCACTCAATTTGAAAGTTTGTTTAAATTCCCTTTCCCTTTTATTTTATGGAGGCTTGGTATAGATCTACCAAATGTTTAGGAGTACGACAGGTACGTGACCAATGACCTTCTATTCCACACCTATAACACTTATTTTCATGACCCTTTTATGGTTTTCAGCAACAACTCATTATTTTGTTCAGCCACTAGAAAATAAAACATTAGTTCATAACACTTTATGAACATATACATTCGATATTGCTACTGTAGGAGCATCTTCAAACGTAATATATATGTCTTCTATCATATAATTTTAATTGTGGACTAATTTTAAAGTACCAAATTAACTCACTTGCACCTTTAGTTTATTACAACTTCAAGTGCATGTCAAATCGAGCTTTTAGGATAATCAAGTTCTTCTAGAACTTGTAATTCTCCTAAGAGGTCTTTTATAGTAAAGTTCTCAATTTTTATGTAAATAATGACAAATAAAAATTATTTCTTTTGCTCGATCCTTCTTGGATACTCTGTTGCCATCCATAATAATATTTTCAGGATTTATTATATCAACATAGATCTTATCAAGATTCATTGCTTCCAGATGAATCTTAGTATCAAGGATCCATGATAAGAAATTCTTGCCTAAGATGTCAACGTCAACAAATTTAAGTTTTGTAAGATTTGGCATCTATATAAAATATATAATTACATAAGAAATTAAATAACTAAATATATTTTTTTTCATACACAATTTTAATGAAACAATACTATACATGTATATACAAAAGTTGATTGTAATGAAACAATAAATACATATTCAAAGTTTGTTAATACACGTTACATATAACTATAGCTATAATTGATTTTATTTTTATCACTAATCATTTTAACAATATATAAAGAGAGAGAGAGAACGTGAAACCCATAATTTTTTTTAATCAATTAAAGCAATCATTAAAATTATAAGTATAAAACGTAATAACAAAGAGATAGAATAAACACTAATGCTTGGAAAGAAAAACTTACTGTAAGTTGAGAGGACAATACAAATAACCTTTGATGTTTCAAAAACAATAGGATTACAACTTCCTATTGAAATTGGGTAGAAACGTGTTGTGAAATAATAGAAATAGATAAAACAAAGTAAGAAAAAAACAAGAAATATATATTGATAAATTCTTGTATTCAAGTGGTCATTCATAATCCTTTTGATATCTCTTAAATGTGTATAATAACTGTAAAGTAATCCCACATATATATAGAAACTTAGAATGCTTGTAGAATTTATGGGATAAGGTTGCAATAATGAGTACAATTATGAATATACATCTATCATGTAGACTTTACACTTCCCACATAACCCTTTCATTACCCAAACTTTACACATTTCAATCAAACTTTATTTTTAACAAACCCTCTTTTTACATATTACATTTAGCATTTATTTTACATATTGCATATAGCCTCTAGCATTTATTTTATAGAATTGCTATAAACCCATGGAAGTTTTTACTAGATTAAGTGTCCGTTTGGCATAATTAATTTTGCCAACTTGTTTTACTATTCAACTTATTTTTGCTACTATTCATGGGTTCCACTACACTTTTTGGTACTATTCATGGATCCTACTATACTATTTTAGCTAACTTTTACCTTTATCTATAGTACTTTTAGTATAAAATTTTCAATTTCAGCAAAATAAATAGATCCCAAATAGAGCCTAAGTGTCTATTTGGCAAGCTTATTTTTTGTTAACTTAATTTACTATTCAGTTTATTTTTACTACTATTCATGAGTCCCACTGCACTTTTTGGTACTATTCATGAGTCCCACTGTACTATTTCAATTAATATTTACATTTATCTACAGTACTTTCAGCAAATAGTTTTCAGTTTCAGCAAAATAAACAGGTCCCAAACAAACCCTAAGTTCGTAGTTTTTCTATTTTCATTGGGGGGTTTTTCCCGTAAAAATTTGATGTCTAGTAAGTCGGTTGATGGCTATGGAGTTCACTGAGAAGAAAGCTGCACTCATTGATCATGGGTTGAAATTTCATCTTATGCATAAAATAAACAAGTGTCCTTGTACTATCAATTTGGAGTTTCTCTGGCCTAGAGTCTTGGCAGCGCCAGACTCCTTGTCAGTAGAACCTTTTTCCTCACGTAGGACTTAGTTCCCTTACGTAACAACGTTACGTATAGGGCTTGTGGGTATTTTCTTTGTGGGACCAGGGAAACAGTGTGAGCCATGGAAGCCTTAACTAGAGATTGGAACAAGCTGTCTCTCTCAGAACAAGAGGAAGATACTTTTGACTTTGAAAACCAAAACATTAAGCCAAGAAGCATGCTTGCGGCTAAATTCTTTACAAAACGAGCTCTCAGTATTGAAGCGGTGGCTCGGACTCTCCGACCACTGTGGAAGACAAAACACGAGTTTCGCATCAAAGATGTAGGAAACCATCTTATTCTTTTTACTTTCGAAGACGAGTTGGATGCAGAGAAGATACTACTGGGTGCACCATGGAGCTTTGACAAATACTTGGTTGCTCTATGTCGGTACGAATCGGATCAGTCCCTTAAAGATCTCCGTTTTGATACGGCAGTTTTTTGGGTCCAAATATATGACCTTCCGGCTCGGCAAATGACGTTAGAAGCGGCGGAGGGCATCTGTAAACCTCTGGGGCGCATTATTCATTGCAGCGATGAGGACGAAACCGATGGAGGGGAGTTTATGAGGGTGCGAGTGGAAATAGACATAACAAAACCACTTAGCAGAGGGAGGCGTGTGCGATTCAGCCCAGCTAGTGATGGGTGGGTTTCGTTTCGGTATGAGCGTCTCCCAGTATTCTGCTACTGGTGTGGGAGACTAACGCACGATGCAAAGGACTGCGACGTCTGGATCCGCAGCAAAGGAACGCTCAACACACAGCAGCAACCGTTTGGAGATTGGATGCGAGCACCCCAAATGAGTATGGCAAGACGAAAAGTTATATCGGTGGCAGGGCAAGAGACACAAAAAGTACGAGGTTCTCGGGAAAATGGTGGACTGACAATACCACGTACAGTCCAGACGACGTTGGTGAACGATGGTCCGTCAACGGAGCCTGGAACGGAAAGTAACACGAGAAAGGAAAGTGCGAATATCGAGGATTTTTTGAAAACTGGGGATACAGCGAACATCACGAAGATCCTCACTGACAACGAGAAATTTCAGGCGCATATCAAGGAGATTGATATGGCTCTCAATAATGGTCCTAATATCTCTGAGCTAACTAATATCTCTGATGATGATATTGATTGCAGGACTGATGAAGCGGCTGACAAGGCGCTGACAGACATGAACATTAGTGGACCCGTTGTGGAGAAACTGTTGGACCAAGGCCCAAACACTAAGGCCCGTCTGGATAGTGGGCCTATTATCAATAACCCAACGTCCAGAACTTGGAAAAGATTTATAACAGGGCCGAGGATTGCCAACCCAACTTCTAAGGAGATTCATGCAGGGAGTAAACGTGGGGCCCAGGACCATGCAAAGGATGAATTAAACACCACGTTAAAAAAGAAGAAAGCTGAAGCAGAGGTGGCTGAAGTAAGTCGGTTGATGGCTATGGAGTTCACTGAGAAGGCGGTGGCTGCGAGGCAGCACCGCCAGGATCAATGAGTGCATTAAGCTGGAACTGTCGGGGGCTTGGGAACCTCCGAACAGTTCGAGCACTCCAAGAGCTTATTGCCTCAGAAGATCCCATCTTAGTTTTCCTTATGGAAACTAAGCTGTCCAAAGAAGAGATGACCAAAAAGAAGTATACTCTTGGATTTACAGAAGGATTGATAGTAGCTAGCAAAGGAAGTAAAGGTGGGTTGGCATTACTATGGAAGAAAGAAATAATGGTTGATGTCCAAACGTTTGGCCCGTGGCACATAGATGCTGAGGTGGGTGGGACAGATGGATCAGGGAAGTGGAGGTTCACGGGGTTTTATGGGCAACCAGATACGTGTAGGAGGGAGGAGACATGGCAGATTCTCGAAAAACTTGGGACAACCAACTATCTTCCCTGGCTGTGTATTGGAGACTTTAACGAGATAGTCAGTGATGCTGAGAAGCTTGGAGGTAATCTGAGGGCACCAAAACAGATGGAACGTTTCCGGGATACTATAAACAGATGCCGTTTCAGGGATTTGGGTTTTGTGGGTCCACGTTTTACCTGGAACAAGATTTTTGCAAATGGAGATAGTTGGTGGATACGACTTGATCGAGCACTGGCCACTCCGGAATGGTATTCACGTTTCGCAAATGCGAAGTTGTACCATCTGACAACCACTGCTTCAGATCACTGCATGCTTGCTCTTCGGTGGAATCAGGGTGAGAAACGGAGGCCCAAGGGTGCGAAACCTTTCAGGTTCGAAGCCATGTGGCTTCGGGACCCTCGGTGTGAGGAGGTCGTGAGTGATGCATGGGAATTCGGATTGTGTGTTCCTACGGGTAATCCTCTTCAAAATTGTATTTCATCATGTACTAATCGACTCACTCAGTGGAATAAAAGTGAATTTGGTCATGTTGGCCACCAGATCAAGAATCTTCGGAATAGACTCCAGGTTTTGGAAGCCTCCCCGGAGCATAACATTGACACTATTCGGCAAGTTAGACAGACTCTTAACTCCTGGCTAGATATGGAAGAGGTTATGTGGAAACAACGATCTCGGAACAACTATCTGAAGGAAGGTGATCGTAACACAAGTTTTTTCCACACAAAAGCTTCAAACAGGAAACAAAGGAATTGGATCCAGGGACTAGAGGATGGGAATGGCCTTTGGCAGGAGGGTTTGGATGAGATTGAAAATATAGCTACGCAGTATTTCTCCTCTCTATTCACTTCTTCTCAACCAGGAGAGATGGTAGAACTCCTAAATGCCATTTCACCGTCAGTTACGGCTGCTATGAACCAACTCCTAGCTAGGGACTTTCAAGCTTCAGAAGTCAACCAAGCTTTACAACAGATGCATCCTCATACTGCTCCAGGGCCAGACGGTTTGCCACCTCTGTTTTATCAAAAGTTCTGGTCCCTCACCGGCACCTGTGTCACTCAAGCTGCACTCGGCTTCCTGAATCATGGTATTATTCCTCCTAATTATAATGACACTCAGATTGTGCTTATTCCTAAAGTTCAAAACCCTAGGAAAATTACTGAATATAGGCCTATTAGTTTGTGTAATGTGGCCTACAAAATAGCATCTAAGGCAGTAGCTAATAGATTGAAGAATGTTCTTTCAATTATTGTTAGTGAGAACCAAAGTGCTTTTACCAAGGGGCGTTTTATAACTGATAATGTCTTGGTTGCCTTCGAAACCATGCATCATATTAGCCAAAAAAAGTCTGGGAAAGTGGGGGAGATGGCTTTAAAACTAGATATGAGCAAAGCATATGATAGAGTGGAATGGACCTGTTTGGAGAATATTATGAGGAAAATGGATGTTCATCAGAAAATGATTGAGGTGATTATGCGGTGTATCACGACTGTCACATATTCCATCCGTATTAATGGGCAGTCCCGAGGCAGAATTGTGCCCTCTAGAGGGCTCCGCCAAGGGGACCCATTATCACCTTATTTGTTTCTCTTTTGTGCAGAGGGTCTTTCAGCACTTCTTCGTCATGCAGCAGAAAGGCAAGCTATACATGGAGTTGCCGTGTGCCGGAAAGCTCCAAGAATTTCCCATTTATTCTTTGCTGATGATAGCTTGGTATTTTGTCGAGCATCATTGGAGGAATGTAATGAGCTACAACGCATTTTCTCCCTATATGAATCAGCTTCAGGTCAACAACTCAATAAAGCCAAGACTGCTCTTTTCTTCAGCAAGAATACCCCTCGTGCATTACAGGAAGAGATCCAGGCTAGATTTGGGGCCCAAGTCATTCGCCAACATGAAAAATACCTGGGCCTACCTTCCTTGGTTGGCAGATCCAAGAAGAATACTTTCCATGATCTCAAAGACAAACTTGGCAAAAAATTATCAGGGTGGAAGGAAAAGCTTTTGTCGAATGCGGGTAAGGAAATATTAATAAAAGCAGTAGGCCAAGCAATTCCCTCTTACACTATGAGTTGTTTCAAATTACCAGATTCCTTGTGTGATGAGCTTGCTGGAATGGTTCGAAAATTCTGGTGGGGACAAAATAATGGGGTGGACAAGATGGCTTGGCTTAGTTGGGAGAAGATGTGCACACCTAAGGAGACTGGCGGCATGGGGTTCAGGGACCTCAAGGCTTTTAACTTGGCATTACTAGCCAAACAAGGTTGGAGACTTCAAACCTGCACTAATTCCCTTTTCTACCGTGTTTTCCAAGCCAAATATTTTCCAGATGGAGATTTTCTCTCAGCCAACTTGGGAACTAAACCATCATATGCTTGGCGAAGTATATTTGCTGCACAGCAGATTGTCCGACAAGGAAGCCGCTGGAGGATAGGAAATGGAGCCAAAGTTCGAATATGGGGTGATCGTTGGCTTCCCTTGTCATCTACCTATAGAGTTGTCACGCCATGCCCAGGTGCGGGTGCTGACTCATTAGTGGCAACACTAATTGATTACCAAAGTGGGGAGTGGGATTTGGAAGCCCTCCAAAGCACCCTCATGCCCATAGATGTTGAGTCTGCCCTCTCCATTGCACTTAGTCCGACTTTGCCTGAAGATTGTCTCATCTAGGCTCTTACTCCCTCGGGGAAATTCACGGTGAAATCAGCATATAGACTTGCTTTGGCTGCGAGACCTGGACACGGAGCAGAGGAAAGCTCAAATGCTACATGCATGAAGGAGTTCGGAAGGTTTATTTGGAGGTTGAGGGTCCCAAATAAAATTCGGAGCTTTACGTGGCGTGCATGCAGAAACATTCTGCCCACGAAAGCCAATCTTTTCCGTCGAAAAATAACACCGGACAACATCTGTGAGGTGTGTGGAAATTTTGAGGAAACGACAGGTCATGTGCTCTGGCATTGTTATCGTGCGAAGGAAGTGTGGAAGGAGGTTAATTTGGACACGGACAGAATCATGGACAACTGCCCTGAGTTCATAGACTTGGTGTGGTATGCCAGAAATGTGAAACATTGGTCAGAGGAGGATATTGGGTTAATGGTGACGACGGCGTGGGGTATTTGGACAAACCGGAATGAGGTGCGCCATGGAAAGAGTAGGAAACCTGCACCTATTCTTGCTCGGTGGACAAACAACTACTTGGAGGATTACTTAATGGCCAACCATTCCACTCGGCCCTACAAAGACTCAATGGATGTATTATGGCAACCTCCCAAGCCTCCATGGTACAAAGCAAACATGGATGGTGCCGTATTTGCTCAACAGAGGGAGGCCGGCGTTGGAGTTGTGATCAGGGACCACTACGGTGCGGTGGTGGCGGCTTTGAGTAAGAAGCTGAAAGCTCCTCTTGGCGCTCTTGAGGTGGAAGCTAAGGCAATGAAGGAAGCGGTTTCGTTCGCATGGGACATGGGCATCCGAGATTGCATCTTCGAAAGTGATTCTCTAACGGTGGTGAACGCCATGCTTCGACTCACTGATCCACCATCGGCCATAGCTAATAATATTGCTGGGTCAATGTCCTTTCTTTCCATGTTTCGTGCTGTCAACTTCGATCACGTGCCTCGGTCTGGAAATAAAGTTGCCCACACGCTAGCACAGGTTGCTAGAGGCTTGTCTGATATGCATGCTTGGGTTGAGGAAATACCGGGTTGTATTGAAAGCCTGGTGTCCCAAGATGTACTATTTTTGTCATAGTTTGAATAAAAGTCTCTGTGTTCACATCAAAAAAAAAAAAAAAATTAGTTACTTTTTCATTTTTCCATAAAAAGTTTCCAAATGTTTTACTAACATATGCTCTTAGGTCATGCGTTAGTAAAACTCTTAAAGTTTATGTGAATGTAGTAGTTCTTTGGCATGTGGGATTTGCTGTACGAATCAGCTGAGATATCATTAACAAATTGATGTTTGTAATTTACAACACATGGTTTGGCAGTAGACAACAGATGTTGAAAGCTTGAGAAATGGAGTCCTTTGACTCTGAGAGATAGACTATTTGATAAATTGATAAATAACTTACGTAACCCCAAATTAGGCCCTTACTAGCTTGTTAGGTTCTAAAAGTTTAGAACAATTAGCAAACCGTGAGCATAAAATTGTCTAGATATAGATTCCTAAGTCAATAGGTATGATTAGACAATACTCAAAGTGCTGCAAGTCAGAATACAAGAGTAAGGAAGCTGTAGGTTTAGGAAATTCGAAACATGCCAGGTTCGACCGATCGAGATTGTGGTTCGACCGATCAAAACACAAATCTGCATAATTTAATTAAATCCCAACAGCCTGCTAAACTCATTAAGTGATTAGGGTTTCAGATCCAATTCACATAGTATTTAAAGGAAACCCTAAGGCATATTTTTTTTAAAAAAAAAGAGTAGAGTGCTTCTTGTGCCTCCCATTGTAGATCTAGAGTTTTTGTACCAAACCTCTCTTAAATCTTCTATTGGTGTTATTCTTTGAAGAAACTCAAGATCCAGTGTTGTATAAGTTGCCATAATTAAATCAACTACAGTTGATGATCTAAACCTTTGAGTGGGTTCTCAAAGTCACAAACTGGCCAGAGTGTTTGTGTGCAACAAATTCATAATAGAAGAGTCTGTGAATTTAAAGTTGTATGTAGTTACATGAGTAAGTACTACATAAGGTAGCAGTAGATTTAGAGTTAAGTCTATTGTAAAAACTTCCATTCTATTAGTGAATTGTTACCTTATGGATTGTTTAGGTTAAATCCTCTCCAGGTTTTTTACCTTGAAACTGGATTGTTTCATTAATTTTCCCGGGTCATTATATCATTGTGTTGTTTACTTTTTCTCTGTTTATGATATGATTGATTATATTTAACCTATATCTGTTTAATTGACCTAAGTAACATCTTAGCTTTAAATTAGGTTCAACAAACTGTGTTTTCCAAGGGTCTAAAAATCTAACATAACTAATATAAAGTTGAAAGATTACCCAATTGGATCATTCCATGTACCATTCAAAAAATGTTGATCATCAAAAATAGTATAACTAATATCAAATTAAAAGGTTGCACTTAGAATATGCCCAAGAGTATATATTGTAGTTTAACTTGTTAGTACTTTTTGATACTTTTATTGAAAACATTGAGTGATCAATCTATCCCTAATTATTGAATTATAAAAGAAATTTTAAAAAAAAAATAGCATCGTGTAATATTCAAAAAAGTTGAGAATAAGATAAAGAAGCAGTAGTACTTTTGCTCACTACCTCCCCTTCTTACACACATTTCACATAATAAGTGTGATTCAATACATTTCATACTTCATCCTCAATAGCTGAGATGATAAATTGTGATTTACATACAATAAAAAAATTATTTTTTTGGCTGTCTTACGTGAAAATAATATTGCAATGATTATATTGTCTAGGAAAAAGAGTGTTTTATACACGTATGGGAAAATGTTAACAAATAACCTAAAGACATTAGTTTAGAAATTACTCCATTTTTAGAAACATTTTATGAAAAAATGATAAAACAATTAATTTTTAATGACTTTTTATATTTCCTGTGACAATGGTGTTAAAATTTTCTTAATGATTTATTAACATGGCCCATATATATAATATATCATAAAATGTAATGTTGTTGTTTCATATATGTATGTGGTTTTTCTTTATATATATAAAAGCAGTTATGCCATTACAATGCTTTGGCACTATGCACTCAGTGTATTTGCACTGTGCAAGCACTGTAGTGGCAACAATGCTTTGGTGAGGCACTTTGTCTCTTCTTCTTTTTTTTCTTTTTTTCTTTTTTTAAGTTTTAAACAGTAGCTACAGTGCCAAGTGGCACTGTAGCTACATTTTTTTTTTTTCAGTCTTTCGTTTGTATTTTTTTTCTTTTATATATATTGTTATACTGACACAACAAATTTCACAATTATTGAGGTGTCAATTTCTTATAAGTCAAAATAAAATAATAAAATATGAAACTATGACCAACCACAACTGAAAATAATGCAGCAGCAATATCACTACAATGTTTTAGCATTGTTCATTCAGTGTTTTTGCATTGTTCATCTACAGTGTCATTTTGGTGAACCACTTTGTCTTTTTTTTTTTAATAGTTTTGAACAGTAGCTACAGTTCCAAGCGGCACAATAGCTACAGTTTTTTTTTTTTTTCCAGTCTTCTATTTATACTTTTTTTTTCCTTTTATATATATTATTATACTGACACAACAAATTTCATAATATTTTCACAATTACTGAGATGTCAATTTCATTGTTGCTTTAGTGTTTTAGCACTCTATAGTGCCATTTTGGTGAGCCATTTTGTCTTTTTTTTTTTAAGTTTTGAACAGTAGCTACACTGTAGCTACAGTAGCTACATTTTTTATTTTCAGACTTCCATTTGTACTTTTTTTTTCCTTTTATATATATTGTTATACTAACATAACAAATTTTACAATATTTTCATAATTATTAAGGTGTCAATTTCTTATAAGTCAAAATAAAATAATAAAATATGGAACTGTGACCAACCACAACTAAAAATAAATCTATATATATAAAAGCGCGAATGCACTAAATCACTGTAGCTACAATGCTTTGGTTTCATGAGCCCTTTTTTTTTCCCCAAGTTTTGAACAGTAACTATAGAGCCACTTGCACTGTAGCTATAATAGCTACAATTTTTTTTTTCCTGTAATCAGTTTGTGTTTTTTTTTTTTTTTCCTTTTAAATATTTATGTAAGCTGGTATATATATCGTTATATTGACACAACAAATTTCACAATAGTTTCACAATTATAGCTACAATGCTTTGGTTTCGTGAGCCACTTTTTTTCCAAGTTTTGAACAATAACTACAGTGCCAAGTGGCATTGTAGCTACAATAGCTACAGTTTTTCTTTTCTTTTCTTTTCAATAATCATTTTTTTTTCTTTTTAAATATTTATGTATGCTGGTATATATATTGTTATACTGACACAATAAATTCACGATATTTTCATAATTATTGACATGTCAATTTCTTACAAGTCAAAGTAAAATAATAAAATATGAGACTGCGACCAATCACAATTAAAAATAAATGTTTTGAAAAAATGTTACAACACTTATTGTGTAGTGCTTTTGGTTTATTCAACTAGAACGGTAGTTACAGTGCCTAAAGTTTTTTTTTTTTTTTCAATAATCGGTTTGCCTTTTTTTTTTTTTCCTTTTAAATATTTATGTAAGCTGGTATATATATTGTTATACTGACACAACAAATTTCACAATTATTGACGTATCAATTTCTTACAAGCCGAAATAAAATAATAAAATATGAGACTATGACCAACCACAACTAAAATATAAATGTTTTGAGAAAATGTTACAACACTTATTGTGTAGTGTTTTTGGTTTATTCAATTGGCACGATAGCTACCGTGCCTTTTTTTTTTTTTTTTTTTTTTTCAGTAATCGGTTTGTGTTTTTTTTTTTCTTTTAAATATTTATGTAAGTTAGTATATATATTGTATACTGACACAACAAATTTTACAATATTTTCACAATTATTGACATGTCAATTTCTTACAAGTCGAAATAAAATAATAAAATATGAGACTGTGGCCAACCACAACTAAAAATAAATATTTTGAGAAAATGTTACAACACTTATTATTATCACATTATTTTCACAATTTTTGAGATCTCAATTTCTTATAAATCAAATAAAAAAATGTTAATTCAACAACATTTATAACATTAATTTATACAGTGCCTAAAGTTTTTTTTTTTTTCCTAGTCGTCAGTTTATGTTTTTTTTTCTTTTAAATATTTATGTAAGCTAGCATATCTATTAACTATAAAAAAAGAGCCAAAGGCTCATGAATAGTGTTTTTTTGATTGATTCAATTAGTGAGGTGCACTTTCTCTTTTCTTTTCTTTTTTTCCCCCTTCAAGTATGCTAGTTAGTTTGAACTTTGTTTTTGTTTTTTTTTAGATTTTTATATGTTTACTTTGTACTTGCAATGCAAGTTTACATTGTAAATACACAAAAATGGTTAATATTATACACATTTGCACAAAAAATGATAAATATTGTACAAATTTTATAAATGTGTACAAAGTTTGCCAATTTTTTGGTGTTTACAATATAAATTTATATTGTAATTAAGTACAATGTATACATAAAAATATTATGAAAATATTGTGATACATGTATCAATTCCTTATGAGTCAAAATAAAATAAAATAAAATAATAAAATATTATACTGAGATCTAGTACAATTAAAAATGTCGTGACATTTTGTTGTTATTACAATATATTTACAACTATTGAGGTGTAAGTTATAGGTCAAAATAAAATAATAAAATATTGGACTGAGATCTGTCACGATCTTATATGATTGAAATTAACTTTTTATGACATAATTATCAAAATTTTTAAAATTAATGTCTCTTTTGATTAATATAAATTTCTATATATTTTAAAAATCAAATGATTTATATTTTTATTTTATTATATAAATAAAATTTAAAATTAATTCTAATCATTATTTTTTTTTTCCATGCACGTACTGCCTTGATTAGTCCTTGCAAAAAATGTGTATATATATATATATATATATATAAAATAGGGACAGAGGTCTTGGTGAAAAGAATATGAATATCATAATGGTGAAGCGATCTTAAAAGATTGCTTTGGAAACTGTATTGCACTTGCAATGCACTCACGGGATTGACCTTTTTATCCTTTGACTGAGTCGAACATTCGCCTAAAAGGAAACATTTTAAAAATCATTTCTATTTCTCAGGATTTTTTTTTTTTTTTTTGAGAAGATTCTATTCTCAATTCTCAGTTTAATAACCATCACTTTGTTAAAACGCTGATAAATTTTCTTTTTCCCATTACTGATTTCTAAGAGGTGGTGATCAAGAGCGTTATATTAAAGTGGGACAATAATGACTTAAAATAGGATGATATTTGATTTTCAAATTCATACGAATAACTTAAAGTGGGATCTATCCATCACCACCACATTTTGTTTTTAAATCATGAAACCAATTTTTAAAATGACCTATCAAATTCTACGTAAACGTGTTGCATGTTTTAGATTATGCCTAGTACATGCCCAATAAAACGTTGAATCTATGAGTTCTCTCTGCACAAGAAATAGCTGGATAAAAATATATCATTATGAGAATCAATTATTACAAATAAGGCTTTCTTGATTTTTTTTTTTTTTTTTTTTTGGTAAACGGCTTTCTTAATTTTTGGGTTCACCTTTGTTGCTTTGCAAGGTTTAATTAGACTTACTGTGAAAGCAACCTTTCCCCGCTCAATGGTCAAATCAAAGTTCAGACCCATATCTTTTTCCCTATGTCATGTGATACGCGGATCTTCTTTGCTTGCTTTTGGGATTCTGCTTTTTCGTAAGGTAAGCAGTGCCAGAGATAGTCAATTCAATGGCTCTCTCACTCACCCTGCATTCACAGCCACTTTTAATGTGTGTATTAATATTTAAAAATTAAAAAAATATATTTAAAATTATATATCAAATAGTCCCTCAAACTCAAATTCTATCATAACAAAACGAATAATTCTTATATACGTTTGATAGAGTATACTTTTTTTTCTCATATTTATAATATGGTTTATACATTATATTTATAGTAAGATCAATTATAAATATGAAAAAAATGGAATAATTTCTCCATATTTAAGAAGAGTCTAAGAATTTTTCAACCCCAGTTATCTTTTGCTTTCTGCCTTGCACGTCTCTGCGAATCTCAATTGGCACAGAGAATCAATTCTCTTGAATGCTCTCTCTCACATCCTTTTTCACTTTTATTTACCATCCTTTTTTTATAAAAAAAAAGATAAAATATTCTAAGGTAAACTAAAGATTTTGTAAAAATTAAAAGTTTTTTTAAATAAAATTTATAACTATCATTTCCATTTAAATAAAAAGTCTTGTTAATCGGTGTCTTCCAAAAATTACTGGATGTCCAATGATTAGTTATAAAGCACATGTGGCGGGATAAAATAAGTTAAACTTGTTTTTTTTCCTCACACAATTATTTTATAGAGATGGAATGTCAATCAAATTTTGATACCCTTATTTAAGTGAACTAAGCTATAAATGAAAGGATAAATGCTAAGTACAAATATGAGACATGAGAATTGGTTAACAATATCCTTGGGTTGCTTATATTATGCTCTTCAGAATTGGTCCGAGATACAAATTACACTTGTTCTAAGAGTACAATGATGATTCCCTATTTCTCTATTTTCTCAGATCTTTTTTCTCCCATCTTCACAGTGGCCTCTCTACCTTATATGGCCTTCCAAGTTGTATCTTGGCCTTCCACTTGTAGGGTTAGGGTTCATTTTCCTTGGTACTTGTTCCATCAGAGCTTCACTAGAAGGTTTCTACACCAGGCTATGAGCTGTGATGACACTATTCAAGGGTTATTTCCTCATTAATGCGGCCAACTAAGCGGGTTTAGAGTATTGAATGTGGAGGTGATGAGCGCTTTTTCTACATTCTTCTCTTTCTTGCTTAACAACAAATCTTCCTCTTCTTCCTTGGTTTGTGCTCAATGGTCTTCAGGACTAGTTCTCGGCCCTTTCGAGGACACTTCAATATCCTCGGGGTACTCAAGTGTTGTAGTCTTCTTGTGCTTGTGATGAGTTGTTTATATTTTCTCGAGGATTTATTGTCAGTGCTTTCCAAGGCCTGTTCATCTGACATTGGCCTTCTTTTACTTGTCCCTATTATCAGATTCTCATCCTCTCACAGCACATTTTTCAAAGGATAAAATATACTTGATAATTATTTATTGGCTTATAAGCACAAATTTAATATATATATATATATATATATTTATTTATATATAAACAATATAATTGGAATCAAGTTGTATTTAGTGTAACTCTAAGTAATATTACACCACATAATAACTTTTATTATTTTAATATTTCAAAAATCACACCATCGGATTATATGTTCTTTATATTTTTAATGCGCACATCAAGTTTTATACTAATCATATGTCATTTACTATTCATTCTAAAAGACTGTATTTTATGCACAATTTTAAATTAAAAAACTTATGATTTAAATATATGATCAATGACATAGTTATCAATTTTAGATCATCATAAAATTTTGCAAGCATATAGAGTATAAGAAGAGAATCTAATCCATTGGTGGATTTATTAAAATTTGCATCCAATAAAAAAACATTGAGTGATGTAACATTATTACATCAGATGTTACTTGAATTCTCTCTCTCTCTCTCTCTCTCTCTCTCTCTCTCTCTCTCTCTCTCTCTCTCTCTCTATATATATATATATATAAGAGTGATGCTACACTTTATTATAGTATTACTAGCCTTTGGGCACGCACTCACGCTCATGCTCAGAGATTTTTCTATTTTTTTGGTTAAAAGTTAATCATTTGCATCTATTTTAATTTAGAATTTTTTTAAAAAATTTTCAAACAAATAAAAAGGATAAACTTTAAAGATAAGCCGTAATTTATTTTTTGAACTTGAAGGAAAAAAATCCTAAATTTTAGGAATTCTCTTTTCGAATTCAAAATTTTTATTTTTATTTAACATTTATGACCTTATTTCTAAATAAAGTTATTATTCATTAAAGAGTATTTTTGAATCAAATAAAAGTCCAGTTGAAAGAAAGGAATCCTCTTATATATAGTAATATATATATATATATATATAAGGGTGATGCTACACTCTATTATAGTATTACTCACGCATGTGCTCAGAGGTTTTTCTATTTTTTTTGGATAAAAGTTAATAATTTGCGTCTATTATAATTTAGAAATATATATTTTTTATTTTTCAAACAAATAAAAATGATAAACTTTAGAGATAAGCCGTAATTTTTTTTTTGAACATGAAGGAAAAAAAATCATAAATTTTAGGAATTCTCCTTTTGAATTCAAAATAAAATTTTTTATTTAACATTTATGACTCCATTTCTAATTAAAGTTACCTTTCATTAGTGAGGGTATTTTTTAATCAAATAAAAGTCTAGTTGAAAGAGAAGAATTCTCTTATATATATATTAGCGCACTCACACATGTTTAGAGGCTTTTCTATTTATTTTTATTTTATAAAGGTTAATCATTTTTATTTATTATAATTTAAAAATATATATTTATTTTTCAACTAAATAAATAAATGATAAATTTTAGAGATACACAGTAACAATAATTTCTTTTTTGGACGGAAAAAAATCCTAAATTTTAAGAATGCTCTTTTTGAATTAAAAATGAAATTTGTTATTTGATATTTATGACCTTATTTCTAATTGAAGTTACCTTTCATTAATGAGGGTATTTTTGAACCACATAAAAATCCAGTTGAAAGAGAGGAATCCTCTTATATATAACTAGTTTCTCAGCACGTGCTAATTCGCGTACTCAGAGACTCTTTTATTTTTTTGGGTAAAAGTTAATAATTTGCATCTATTATAATTTATAAATATATATTTTTATTTTTCAAATAAATAAGATAAGTAGTAATTTCTTTTTTAAACGTGAAGGAAAAAAAATCCTAAATTTTAGGAATTCTCTTTTTGAATTCAAAATGAAATTTATTATTTGACATTTATAACTTTATTTCTAATTAAAGTTAATATTCATTAATGAGGATATTTTTGAACCATATAAAAGTTTAGTTGAAATAGGAGAATCCTCTTATACATAGTATAGATATAAATATAAATTATGTAACAACTTCAAGTTTTGAAAATTGGTAGAGGACGAAATGGGAAAATAACCATAAAATCTCAACTATGTAGTTAGTTGGCCCGGTTTGCAAACTATATTATTTACTAGCATCTCGAGTTTAAGAGACTCGATTTAGGGTCCATAAATTGAGTCTTTGAGGGTCGATTTTCATATTTTGATCGGGTCTGAGTTGACATTTTTTTCACGTGGCATCCACATGGAAATCGAGTATCTGAAACTCGATTTATAAGCCCATATATATCATAAACACAGCCAAAAAAGAAATCAGAGCTAGAAAGAAAAAAAAAAAGAAGGAAAGAAGCCGAAGAACAAAAATGAAGCTACAAAAAATCAGACCCAGGCCGGCAAGCCCCAGGCCGGTGTGACCCAAGCGCGCGATCCAAGCAACGCAACCCAGGCCGCGCGACCCAGGCGCTGATCTGATCTGACTCTTTCTCTCCCTCTGATCTGATGCAGTGAGGTGAGACAGCACATAAGACTTAAAGTTTTTAAAATTTTTTTGGTTTGTAAATCGAGTCTCAGAGACTCGATTTTCAAGCGGTCGTCACGTGGAAAAAGATGCCACATCATACGTGATTAGACCATAAAAATCGAGTCTCTGACACTTGATTTATAGGCCAAAATCGAGTCTAAGAAAATCGCGATGCTAGTAAATAATATTGTTTGCAAACCGGGCCAACTAACTATAAAGTTGGATAGTTATGTCTAGTTACCCAGATTCCCCATTGGTAGAAGAAAATTATAAAATTTCATTTTTTGTATTACTCGATATATTTAAATTTTTTTATATGAAATTTTGATTAATTTAAATATCTTAATAATCTTGAACAAAATTTTTGAATCTGCCTCTTCCAACAAGTGAAATCCTCTTATACATAGTATAAATATAAATATAAATTATGTAACAACTTCAAGTTTTGAAAATTGGTAGAAGAAAATTATAAAATTTCATTTTTTTATAACTCGATATATTTAAATTTTTTTATATGAAATTTTGATTAATTTAAATATCTTAATAATCTTGAACAAAATTTCTGAATCTGCCTTTTCCAATAAGTGAAAGCCAAAATTAATAGTAAGTCCTTTTGCTGTCACGAGATTTATAATTTATTTATTTCCTCTTATATAGGTTGGATGACTCGAATTAGAGTTTCTTTCAAACCCAATATTAGGGGTGTGTAAAAAACCCACTGACCTGCCAAAACTTGATCCGATCCAACCCAACTCATCGGGTTGGGTTGAGTTTTAGGACTTGATGGGTTGGGTTGGGTTACAAAAAAAATTTTTATAGCAGATCGGGTAGGGTTTGGGTCATAAAATTACAAACCCATCAAACCCGATCCAATCCACTCATATTTAAAATATATTATATATTTAATAATTGTTTTTTAAAACAGCTGTAGGGCACTTCACTTCTTCACCCAGCTGGGATTTACTGTGGGGCGATGGCACATGGCAGCTCTCCAAACTGTTCAGAAGTGATAGTTCCCATGTCTTGTTTTTCTTTTCCTTTTTATACTTTTTTCGTGCTTTGCTTTCCTTATTCTGAGCCTAGTAGCTGACTAGCTATCATTGCCTCTGAGTAGGCTATTTTGCTTCTGGGATTCACATCAGATGCAATACCTAATACCTAGGTGCAATACCTCCATTTTCCTCACAATTTTTTAAAATTTTTTAACTTTTTAGCTCTAACCTTTTAACTCATTTTTAATATATTTTATTTAATGGCTGAGTAATTTGTACTTTTTTGTGAATATTTAATAAAATTTTATCACCTTGGTCAAAAAAATCATAGCATAGAAAAAAGTGGAATGCTTCCTAGCCATAAACGTGTACAACTTATAGTTTGGAGAAAAATATTAAAATTTTAAAAGTCTAGTAAAAAGACCTGGGTGGTGACTAAGACTAGAGAGTGTTTACTGTTTAGTTCCATTTCAATTCCTTTACAAAAAATCAGCCTGTAGAGCACTTCGGTTCCTACTAAATACACTTCCTTGGTTTCCTCCTATCATATATAACATCCTATTAATTTACAATCACTCAAATGACAAACTTAGGATATGTTTGGTACTTGTGTTTAAAAACTGAAAATTATTGTTTGAAAATATTTGTAAAAATACGTGTGAGTGAAAAGTGTGTAAAAATGCGTGAAATATTGTTTAAAAACTGAAAATGGTTGTTTGAAAACACAAACCAAACACCCCCTAATGTGCCGCCTCCCTCTTCCCCTCCTCTCCCAGTTTCTCACAGTCACAATTCACTCCCATTTGAACTCTAACACTCACTCTCTCTGCTGAGTCACTGCTGTCTATCAGCTATCATCACTGCCTCGGCGGTGGTTCTATCTTCCTAGTGGTAGCTATCTCTTGTGTTAGGTAAAATTTCTCAATGTTTTCTCTCTCTCACTCACTCTATTTGTTTATCTCTTTTGCTATGGTGGATCAATGTTTAGCTTTTACTTTGTTGATTTCTTAGTTTTCTTTTGGCTGATTTTTAAATGTTTTTGCCTTGTCTCAACCTACAGTTGTATTTCTTAGTTTTCTTTTGGCTGATTTTTAAATGTTTTTGCCTTGTTTCAACCTACAGTTGTATTTCTTACTCTACAATATTTTATTTTCTCGACTTACTGTGTCCCTTTCTCTCTATCTTGCTTTGCAAGTTTGTCTTTGTCTAGCCTTCTCCCTATTGTTTTTACTATTGTTGTTTAGTCATTAGTGTGATATCTTTTTTTTCTGCTTAATTTAATAATAATTGTAATAAAAAAAAATTGTCCAACCCATGGGTTCAACCCGACCCAACCTAATGTGGGTTGGGTTAGGTTGGGTTGGGTTGAATTTTTTTAACCTACCATAATAGATTGGGTTAAAAAATCCCTTTCATCCGATTCTGTTGGGAAATTTAGACCCCAGTCAATAGAATTAACAAGTTTTAAACCCAAGTTATTAATTAGATTTATTATTAATTAAAACTTGTTAAAACACACAAACATCAATATCATGTCAAAATCATGCAGCGAAAAAATAAATAAGATAAGATATGATGACTCAGGAAAACCAATGAAACTAACCAGTTTCACAGTAAAAAAACCTGGGGGTAACCTTTCCGAAAAGCAATCCATTATAGTAAAGAGAAGTTTCAGATCTAGTACAAAAATCTTTGTCCCTAGACTCTACAATCCACGTAGATGAACTCACAACAAAAACCTTCTACCGCTTCAGAACCTTTGAACTCTTCAATATATGAACGCTACTTTTTTTGTTGCACGAATCCCAGTACGTGACTAACCAATTGTGCGGATCCCAGTACGCGACTTTAATCACGAACTAGAAGAAGAATGTTGGCTACAAAGTTCTTCACTTCATCAAGAATGAAGATCAAGAAGCACTTGGTTACAAAACCATAAGACGCAAAAGACGCAGTAGCTTCTTTCAGAGAGAATAAGGCATCGGTCACCTTTTGAATATGTTCTCTTTGTATTCTCTTATGTGACGGCCTCTAAAATAAGCCTTATATAGGTCTAGGTTTGTGAGAAAAGAAACCCTACACAAATACAAAAGCTTGGCCCAAAAATCATATCTGAAAATCTGAATTCCCATAACCTCGATAGATACCTCGATCGATCGGAAGGTGTCGAGCTTTAAACCTCGATAAATAGCTAGGTGTCGAGGAGGTGTCGAGAAGACAGAAGATTTCTCGATTGATCCATCAACTGTCGAGATTGCGATAAGAAAACACCTTGAGATTGCAATAAGAAAATACCTTAAGAGCTCGATAGATAGCTAGCTGTCGAGAAGGTATCGAGCAGCTGTCGAGCTATTTGTCCATAGGTGTCGAGCTATCTGTTCAGTTTTAATGAATACCTTTTCTTCACTTGTTTCTTGATCCAATTTTCATGGCTTTAAGACTAGACTTGAACAACATGTTCCTTGAAGTATTAAACATATCCTAGATCTATCTAAATACAAGTAAAGTGCATTTTGTCAAAAAATTAGCAAATTACATAAAATATATCCTTAACAGATTCAACTCGACTCATGCATACCTTTGGGCCAATATATATTTTCTTTCTGAGTAAAAAAAGGAAAAAGAAAAAAAAAAGAAAAAAAGAAAGAAAAAAAAAAGCTAGTTTTTTTGTGAAGATAAAGTAATAAGAAATTAAATTACGGAAATACCCTAACCATTGTATTGTAACGTGCTTTCCCGCTCTTTAGTTTCAGTCCGTGCGAATCTTGCAGACTCTCATCGTTCACTTCACAGCCTCTTTATTCATCTTCATGCTTTTCAGTTTTCACCTACCCACTGATGAGACCTCTCACTCTTGAGTCTCTCTTTATATACTCCTCAACACTCTCTCATGTTCCACACCCCAAAAACCTCAAAGAGAAGGAGAGCCTTCATATTTGTGAGGCTCAATTGTGCAATATGAAGGAAGGTAAAGCCTTTTCAACGCTCGAGAAGGTACTCATCTGTGGGTCGTTTCTTTATGTTTTTGTTGTTTTCATCACCATGATGCTTCAGAATTTGTTCACCCAAAGCTTGAATTTTTGTCGGATCTACATTTAGTGTTTGTTTAGATTGAATCTCTTATTGGGTTTATTTTTGGGATTAAGCATGTGTATTATTGTTTAACCCAAATTTATATTAATTTTAAGTGCTATCCCTTTAGATTCTGCATAAGAAAGTTCCTTACTCTTGCTTCAAAAGATTACGAAATTTTTAAACTTGTTTTTCGTCAACAAAAATCATGTTAAATTTGTGTTAATATTTTAATTATAAAGGTTTTGATTATTGGGGTTTCATATTGCACTTAATATTTAGCTAATTAGTGCTTGCTTAATCTTTTATTTTTTGAAGGATTGGGCAATAAAGAGCAAACACTGGTGGTTCAAGTGTTGGAGGGGGTGGAATAAAGAATGTTTTCACCTAAGCCAACGTGTTATATTTGGTGGAAGTTGGAAGAGAACACGTTTATTTTGGAATGGAAGGATTTCGAAAGAAGGTAATTTTCCAGTTTAAAATTACATTCACTTCTTAGGCTCTAGTCTCTATTATTCGTTTTTTTTTTTTCGTCTTTATATTTTTTTACTCTATGATTTTATTTTCAATTTTGTTTTGGTACGAAGGATGTGGGTAATAAGATTGCGCATGACATTAGTTGTTAAAGACAATTTATTTTTAATATTTACCTTATTTATGTTTCTATTTATAATCTTGCACTTTTTGATACTATTCATGCAAGCAACGTTGTTTCAAATAACTTTTAGTTTTATTTACAGCACTTTTAACAAATTTTTTTTTTAATTACAGTTGGAATAGAGTTTATAATGTCTACAACGAAAGAATCAAGTATTGATGCAGTTTATAATATCTACAACGAAAGAATCAAGCATCGATGCAGATTCTATTGTATTCAAACTTTCGCTTAACAGCATTCTTGGCTTTGTCAAGGGGCTCTGTTTTTCTCTTCTTTTCGGATGAGGTGTGTGAGCTGACTGCTTCTCTTTTGAGTTGCTGCATAATATCTGAAGAAGTTCGTCTATATTATTTGAATTATCGGGTTAAATATTGACGTGTATTTTTTATGTAAGGAAAATGACTTTTAATTTTTGCTTATTTTTTATGTAAGGAAAATGACTTTTAATTTTTGCTTTTTATCACTGTTAAGGGCTGGTTGGGTAAAGAATATTTGTAAAATTATGGTTGCCATGCCCGTGTGATAGATCGGCCTTAGCAATTCATAGTGGTTCAACAAATGAAATTCCTTACTCTTAGGGTTCAACTAGAAAGAGGTAAAATGTGATATACATGGGATTAGAGACAATGGTATATGTGAGATTGTTTACATGAAGAATATACAAAAGAACGATGTGGAAATTAATTAAATGTATAACACTAATTTTTTTTATTTGTCTTTTATTTTTAAATTTTGCCATTTGTAGGCTATTATTGGCAAGAGCATTAGTATTGAAAAATTCTAATGCTATTTTATTTTACAATTTTAAAAAATCACTTTATCAATATATTATACAATTTTATAATACTTCTACATCTCAAACTTCTATTTTTCTTTTTTATTCACTAAAATAATATATCTACATAATAAAATAATATATTTCAAAATTATATTTTTTCTCTCCTATCTCTCTCATCTCTCATTTTCAAAAAAAATATTATTATATTTTTACAATACTCACTTTTTATCACTGCTAAGGGCTGGTTGGGTAAAAGATATTTGTAAAATTATGGTTGTTGTGCTCGTGTGATAAAGCGGTCCTAGCAACTCATAGTGGTTCAACAAAACGAAATTACTTGCTCTTAGGGGTTAACTAGAAAGAGGTAAAATATGGTATACATGGGATTAGAGACAATGGTATATGTGAGATTGTTTACATGAAGATTATACAAAAGAACGGTGTGGAAATTAATTAAATGTATAACACTAATTTTTTATTTGTCTTTTATTTTTAATTTTTGCCATTTGTAGGCTATTATTGGTGAGCGCATTAGCATTGGAAAATTTTAATGCTATTTTATTTTACAATTTTAAAAAATTACTTTTATCAATAGACCATAC
The DNA here is from genome assembly GCA_023736055.1 of Quercus glauca. Taxonomy (NCBI): domain Eukaryota; kingdom Viridiplantae; phylum Streptophyta; class Magnoliopsida; order Fagales; family Fagaceae; genus Quercus; species Quercus glauca. The sequence goes on from CM043316.1 coordinate 25,863,243, forward strand.
AATTTTATAATACTTCTACATCTCAAACTTCTAGTTCTCCTTTTTACTTATTAAAATAATATATCTACATAATAAAATAATATATTTCAAAATTATATTTTTTTCTCTCCCATCTCTCTCCTCTCTCATTTTCAGATAAAATATTATTATTTTTTTACAATACTCACTTTTTATCACTGTTAAGGGCTGGTTAGGTAAAAGAAATTTGTAAAATTATGGTTGTCGTGCCCGTGTGATAGAGCGGTCCTAGCAACTCATAGTGGTTCAACAAAATGAAATTTCTTGCTCTTAGGGGTTAACTAGAAAGAGGTAAAATGTGGTATACATGGGATTAGAGACAATGGTATTTGTGAGATTGTTTACATGAAGAATATACAAAAGAACGGCATGGAAATTAATTAAATGTATAACACTAATTTTTTTATTTTTAATTTTTGCCATTTGTAGGATATTATTAGTGAGAGCATTAGCATTGGAAAATTCTAATGCTATTCTATTTTACAATTTAAAAAAATCACTTTATCAATATACCATACAATTTTATAATACTTCTACATCTCAAACTTCTATTTTTTTTTTTTACTCATTAAAATAATATATCTACATAATAAAATAATATATCTCAAAATTATATCTTTTTTCTCCCATCTCTCTCCTCTCTTATTTTCAGATAAAATATTATTATTTTTTTACAATACTTGCTACAGTGCAATTTTATGTTTAGAATTGTACTGTAACGATATTGCAAAAAAATTTGCAATGCTGCTATTTAGCATTCTCCAATGCAAATGGTTTTGGGGCTTAAAATTTCAAATTTTCCTAGAAAATGAAAGTTTCAAGTTCTTGGTTTCAAGTTTTAACTAATGAAACAAAGAGTAAATTTGCACGCCCCATTTGAACAAAATTTTAGAATCACTTCACAACATTAAGGTATTAGAAGATTTTCATAAAAACGAGAAAAATATTTTTCGGTGCAACTTATAAGAAATTAAAGAAAAATCAAATACATAGGACACAGTAAACAACAAATAATTGGATTCAACTGAAAGCAAAATATAGCATTAGCAAAATATTATTATTATATGACTACAAACATTGTAATAATCCAAGGGATCTAGTAAGATTTTCTATAACTTAACCCTATATAAATTGTATTATTGTGATTATTTTTTTAATCTTTTGTATTCTGTTATTTTTTTAATTTTTTTTACAGTGTTTTCTCAAAATTTTTAATTATAGATTAATCACTATTTGGTGGTTTATAATAAAGATAATGTATTATGACTTGTCAATTATATTATAATTATTGTTATATGTGTAGTATGTGTATGTGTATTATTTTTATTTTTATTTAGCATACATTTGTGTTTCTTTTGGGATAAAAAATGTATTAAGTTTCTTGAATTTTTATTTTTTTGGGTGGTTAAAGTATTTATATCAGTCTCTTCAAATATTTAGCTAAATTAATATAAAAAACTCTACTTCTGCTAGTTTAACTATTTATTATTTTCATAGCATGTATCAGTCTCAATATTTTATTAACATTGAAATTTAATGTAATGATGGTAAAGGTTCACTTCATGTAGTAATGAGATTATTCTCTTTAAAAATTTTAGCTAATTTAGTGAGGTTGATGCATGTTTGTTTCGGTTGAGATTAGATAAATTTTTGTTGAAATATTAAAATTAGTGAGACTGATGTGAATGTTCTTATAGGTTGGAAAATAAATTATTGTATATATTTTTTGTAAATATTATACGATAATATATTATAAATATTATATTGTTATATTATAATTAATAGTGATTGTTGTGTGTGATTATTTTTATTAAAACTATTACTATTATTCAAAATTTAGCTTGATAAATCCTTTATTCGAGTCTCTTTCAATTTCATTATGAACTACAAGCATTGTAAGTTATATTTAATATTTAGCAGAAAAATATGTAGTAGTTATTATATATAATTTATATTATTTTTTATTGTTGTTCTTTTGTTTTTATTTAGGATTATCTTTTTTTTGGAAGATATTTATGATTATTTGATTGCATTTTTTTTTCCTTTCTTACAAATATCACTCTATAATTCCTTCACTTCTCAGCCCTCTAATTTAATCGGAAATTATTTTCTTATATAGATAGTTTGTAAAAAATGTGCCTTAAGATATTGTAATTTTTTTAATCTTAGTGTTTATATATTGTGGCACGTCAGGAAATGCAAGATCATCAGGCTTGATAATGTCTGTTGTCATAACAGTGGCTAATAATATAACTACCGTCTTCACGTGTTGACTTACTGTTTCACTCGAATGCTGAAATCAATCATGCAACATTCTATTACACATGCCACTACCAAGTAACACCAATGTCATTGCCACATACTCTTCCAAGCGAACTCTTTTGGTACTCTCATATCCATACTAAGTGCGCAATGTCTTACACAATTCTCCAAACACATGGTTTGATAGCCTAAATGCATTGTGATATTTATGCTTATTTTCATTTAAAATATATTGTACCTATTTATATCCTGTTTGTAGGTTTGTATGTATTGGTGCTTTGTTCATATACGTCTCCATGTTAGCTACGACACTTGCACACCCAGCTAAATATGCTGTGAGGACAAGCTTGTTGCATATTTCGAAACTTATTTCCCTGTATATGTTACCTACCATATATAAGCAAATTAATATATGGTTTAACTAATACTTTTAAATATGTTTCCACTAAGCAATTAGTTAAAGAAACTATTTCAAATCAGGTAAAATCTATAAAAGATGCTATTGGAAAGTTATCTAGCTATGATCATTTGTATACCCAATTCATTTCTAGTTGTCCATAATTGTAACCAATCTTTCTTGAATTTTGTAATCCTTATATGGTTTAGGAGTTTTGGTGGCTAACTTTTATTATCTTTGCTTTTATGGATCAATTCTTAAGTTTGATTTGGGTTGGTTAATTTTAATATGACCATATAGAGCTAAGCATATGTTTTCATGGTTACTATTCTAGCAGTTCATAATTTCATCCAAGATTATCAAAATGTATATTCAAATCTAGAGGGAAAGTATAGAAACTCACTGGTGCTGAGAATCAGATGAGTCATTTAGCAAATTCATCATTTTGTTAATTGCTTTGAAATTTTGTTGGATAGGAACTAGTGCATTAAACTCTTACCTGCACAAATGGAGCATTAATAAGAATTTATTAGCACAATACAACTTCAAATGGTAGAAATAGAAACCAATTCATAAAATTAATATAGAATGTCAACATACTAAGGAGATTGTAGCATCTTTAAAGCCACCAAACAACTTACTGCATACCTTCAACTCAAAATGAAAGTAAAACTTATGAAGAAATTGTCTAAATGTTTTAGGATTGCACCACTGAAACAATGCTCTCCTCCGAAGCCATTTGGTATCTTTCATAAAACTGCCCTGAATAATCATAAAGTTGTCTTTGAGAACACATGTAAACACGCAATAAAACAAGAAATGTTGGAAAGAAACAAACTAGGGCATAAAAAACATCTAAACAGAAGGCAATCACAAAGGAACTTTAATAGAACACGAATCTAGGAAAAATTGGATATTACATTACTTAACACCATTTTTAATTACTACTAAAATAGAAAAAGTACCCAACAATTACATACACACTCATGATACGCATAGTTTCTACCAATAAAATTAAAAAAAGAAAAGAAAAAGAAGAAGCAATAGTTACGTAGAGAAAATCCGATTACTACAACACCGTTACAAGCAACTCTTATCAAAACAATCCATTTTCCTTCACCAAAGCTCGAGGTTTTTTTGGTACTGATTCTCTGGCCACTTCAGTTGGAACTCTTTAGAATGACTATGTGCTGCAAACATGTGCCTAGCCTCATGGTTTCCCATGAAAAAGCCGGAGCTAAACATATGAAGGTGATTACCTGGTTGCACCTCAGGAAGACTCAACATTATGTCCATAACTACTTGAACCTTAGCATTTGCTGCGGAAGCAAATGGTGTACGAGTTCTTACACTTCTACTTTCAATGATAACATCTGAGATATTCTTCAAATAGTCAGACATCTCTTGCACAATTGAACGCTTTTTATCACGTTTTTTGTGAATTCCCCTGAAGAGGTGGACACCTCTTGCCAAGCCTTTTCCCTTATTCATTGTCAGTCCTGTCCTCGACAACGATGGGCCTTTAACATCCATTGGGTCAACATTTGCAAGGGGCTGTTGAATGGTCAAATAGCGTATAAAACACTACAGACGTTTAGACCTTAATTACAAAATTATCAATTTAAGCTTAATGTCAAACAATAAATATGCGGAACATGAACATAAGCTAATAACAGAATTGATAAACAATCTAAATCATAAATAATCACCATCACGTAGTAATTAAATGGTAAAGATAAAGGGAAGAGAGATGCAAACACAAGGATAACACTTGATGTGTTATCGAAGAGGAAACTGAAGCTCTCGGCGTAAAACCTCTCCGCCGCCCTCTAAGCGGTCAATAATCCACTAGAAAATGTAGTTAGGATATATGAATAGCAATAGACCCTTCAAGCCTAATCTACCCGATGTACTTAAGCCCTCCAAGCTTCTTGCTCCAACGAGGTTGCGTCGAACCTTCTTTTTTTCTAACTTACCGGATTCCGTTATAGCTCATAGCATCAACCAATATGAATTGGTCAATTCCTAATTGCTTCCCAAAGTACCAAATAAACCTTCTCATAAATATGGGTATGTTGAGAAAATGATTTGGCTAAGAATCTCTCAAGGGTGTAACAATGGAGAGGAAGAGAGTAGAGGAATTTGAAGAGTCTCTTAGATGAAGATTGTGAATGAATCAATTTTGTTTTTCTCTAGGATTTTTCTCTCAAAATTCTCTCTGGAAGCTCTCTACATTTCGTGGGTATAAGGGTCTATATATAGTGGTGTGTGTTTGGAATGCGAAGAGCTAGTTTTTCCAAAACAGAGCTGGTTGGCGGCTTGGCCTCACGACTTGACTGAGTCGTGAGTTCAAGCCGCGAGGTAATTGCATTGCCAGTCTAGACTTTTTGTCCTGTAGTGCAACAGCTGGCATGATGCTTTAGCTTCTCACATGCTTGACACTTGACCTTCGTCTGGCGGCTTGCCAGTCGCGAGTCACCCGCGAGTTCCAGCTGCGAGTCTCTGCATCTTTGTACAAACTTCACACTCTCTTACACACTACCCTTACATAAATCCCACCTAAATACAGGGTTACTAATTGCTAAAATACAAGCAAATTTGGTACGGAATAAAGCCAACAAGATGGTTGATTAAATTCAACCTTACAATCTCCCAATTTGGCTATTCCGTGACAAAACCCTATAATAAACTCTAGATTTAACGCGTGAGTTGGAAACAGTTGAACAAAACTTACTTACACCTAACTCTAGAATTTGATAAACTCTTGAATCATACGAACAAGTATCTTCTGAAATACGACAACACAATTTGATCACTGTATGCAGAAAAACTTGTAATGCATATGAAGCAAGCACCACGCGATCAAGCAAAATGGGATAAATCAATAAACCATGGCTTAACCAAACAAGCAATCACTATATAATAGTGATCACAATGCTCATTCACACGAGGAATGAACATCTAGTTATGCAAGCTGATAAGCTCATTTGTAGAGTATCATTTGCATGTCTAACACTCAACCAATGCACAAAACATATATACATCTAGGAATAAAATCCTACAATGGCACAAGAGTGATGTACTTAAAGAAAATGCATGAAATTTAGTAACAAGTACATAAGCTACAAAGCATGGGTACAAAGCATAAAGGCTACATAAGCATGGTACAAACCATAAAAGCCTACAAATGCATGGAAACAAACCCTAAAAACTTACAAAAGCAACATGGGTACAAATATACCATACAAAAACAAATCTAAATAACATCACATAAAATAAAAACCAAAGTATTAGAACTATATCCACACAAATAGTTATGAATAGGAAACATAAGTTTGTTAGTCTATCCAAAAGTATGTAAAGTATGTAAATGTATATCTGCTTAACTTCCTCTTCTAGAGCACACAACTCCCCCTTCCAGTATGCACACTTCTCCTTCTTGTGTTGCTCTCCCCCTTACTGTATGCTATCGCTCTCCTCCCTTTTATCACGAATAGCTAAAGGCTCTCTTCTAACTTTTGCTGAATAGCATCCAATTGTGTTTCAATGGTTGTGAAACGCATTTGAACTTGGTTGTTGGATGAGTAGATAAGCCGTTATAAATCAGATATCCAATGAACCACATTTTCAATCAAGTGGCTTTGCTAGGCCGTTTGAAATCCAGGGGGAACAGATGGAGTTTCAGTTGATTTCACAGGTGTAGCTGAACTTTGACAAGATGGAGTGATTGGTTCACTCTTAGGTGCTTTAGAGGAGTGATTCTTACTTGCTTAGAGAGTGTACATGGATATTGGTCGAGGCCGTGGCACAATTTTTCCATCTGATGTTGGACTAACACCTTATGAAGTATGATCTTCATGATGAGACTACAAAATGGAAGATTTGTTCGTGCTGTTGATCGAGCCGCTGTTTTTCCAATGATCTGAAATATGTGTGCACAAATGTCAATTGGAACTCCGGTAATGAGGTCACATAGAAATTTAGCTCTTCCAAGATTGATGTAAGCAGTGTTTGACAATGGGTAAAGGTTGGAGAACATGATCAGTTTTAGAGTTGCCAGTTCAAGCGTAAATTGTGCAGTGCCTATAGATGATTCTTTGCTTCCCACTTCATGTTCATTCCCAAGAACTTGAAGAATGTTTTGTACCTAAAGTACTTTGTCATCATACGGAGTTAGATCCACATTTACTAGTCTGGTGATGCGAAAAACCTTAGCAATGTAGTCTCATTGATGGAAAATTCCATTCCTTGTACCTAGCATTTCAACGTTACCCCGGTGTATCTGGCATTGGAGTAGAATTCCTTAACCAATTCTTCAATTGGATCCTTAAAATTCCCAAACAAGTCAGCCCAATTTCTTTCTTCAAAAATCTTAGGGATAAATGTTGTCTCTAGGGTATCAAATTTGACTATTCGTTCCATAATGGGAGGAGCCTTTTTAAAAATGTCTGTGTAGGTCTTTAAGTCAAGAGGTGTCTTGAATCTCTCAGTGGTAGAGTCTCTAGCCGACTGAGACGAGAGTCATGTCCATTTAGCAACTGGGGTTGACGGATCACTAGTTACAATTTCTTTGCCTTTAGAAGAACGACGAGTCATCTGTAAGAAAACATACACATAGCAAAGAACCAAATGCAATACCACAGGGTACAAACATCAACTTGATTAGATTCAGATATAAGAATGTGAATCAGAGAGATTTCACTCAATCACAAAAACATAAACCAAGTTAACACCAAGAATTCATAAGCAACACTGATGTCTTTAGTGAAATAAGTGTTCGAAAATGATGATTGAACAGTTATAACTCAGTATCAAGTAAGCAATGAGAATTACAAAGTCACAAATGACAAATATTGTGACAATATACCAAGAACATGATATGAATGGAGCAACACATTCATGAAACACAGCACAGAGCATAGACTCCATAAAAACAACAGTAATATAATCAATTGACAATCAAAATCACTAACACTCAACCAAAGAACACTCAACAAAATAAAACAAACCCATGTACGAACATGATATTTCTTAAAACATAATGGCAGCAACACACTCACAGATTCAAGAAAATAATATTCAAATCATGAAGAATGAAGTGAGAAAGAGAAAACTCATACCTTATTCTTGAAGATTGGAGTAGAAAAGGTGTAAAAATGGAGGTTTTTCGAAGAGTGACATGGTGAGTTTGAGAGAGTGTAAATGGGGAAGACAATGAACAATCACAAAAATTTGAGGGAAAAACTGAAAAGTTTTAAAAACTGACTTTAAAGCGCAAAACATGCGTTTTTCACGACTGGGTTAAGTCGCGTGCAAGTTGCCAGGGCCAGTCGCCAGAAACACTTAAAAGAGAAAATTTGGAAAATTTTTCTAAGTGTTTTTTGCGACTGGAAAGTCTACCCGCGAGAGAGTCGCGAGGTGAGCCGCGAAAATCTCTGCGTACCCTCACGACTGGACCTTCCACCCACGAATAAGTCGCCACACTGAGCCGTGAGAATCATAAAATCTCAAATTTTGAAAAATATTCTAAGTATTTTTTGTGATTGAGATGCTGACCCGCCAGTGAGTCGCAAAAAATCTCGGAGTGGGCTCGCGACTGGGACATGCTATTGGGCCAACCCGCAACTGAGTCGCCAAAACAGGGTAAAACTGTTTTTAAAATTTTGACTTTTTTGTAAAAACAAAATACTTTCTAAAAATAACTAAAAACACTCAAAAATCTTTTTGTGTTTAATCAACAAAGATTGAGCATGTGAAAACACATTTAAACAAGTACAATCACACAAATGAATATGATATTCATTGAACATAGACTTGTGTGATGTGTGTGGATATAAAAAATGAGATAGTCCTTAGTCCAATATGAAGCTTCAATGTTCAATTCAATCAAGTCATACACAACTAGTACTAAGTTAAGTGATCTATCTCACTTATAGAAATATGCATATATGACATTCCACAAGAAAATGATTACATATCTTTGAAGCTTTTTATTTGGCTTCTTTACAATTCATACCATTTGATCATTTTTTTATCTTTACATCTCTTTTTGAGATCGATGCTTAAAATTTTTGATATTTCAATTTAATGAACAAGCCTTTTGCTTTCTAGGGTATCATACATCTTTCATAAAAGTCGTTTTCTCTTTTTTCTAGTCAAATACTAGTATTTGCGACGGTTTTTGCAGCTTATTATCTCTTTTCATTTTGAGATTTACATTTGTTTAGCTTTTTAAGCAAAAAAATAATAGAGTGAGAAGATATATAGGCATAAGTCTATGTATGTATCAAAACCAACATGACTATTGACTAATCATTCATGATAAGCTTGAAGATTGATTTACAACAATCACACAAAGATGTCAAGATTTTTCCCACAAAGATATAAGTGCATAGAGAACAAGTTAAGCTCGTAAATGCATAAAGCCATTTGTACGAAGGTACAAGGAAAACTAACATGTGATATGTGCTCAAACATATACAATCAAACTTTTTGAATTTTTCACTTTTTATGTAGTTTTGGACTTTTATTCACATAAAACAAAAACATAAAAGTAAGATCAAAACAAAAGCAATGCATATAAATAAATGCAAAAAGCATAAATACATGAAGATATGACATTCAATGCATGAAAGGTCCTATAAAGATCGAAAGAATTAGATCAAGAACCAAAAGAGCAAAAGCTCAACCATTGGAACACTTCCTCATCTAAACGAAACAATTGTTTGGAATGAGTGTTTAAGAGAAGTGAGACGAGAGTTGGAAGAATGAGAACCGGAGATGCACATAGTCAAGGAGTTAAGAGCATTAAACACTTTCTTTAACAACATGCAATTTTCACTCAAATTCGGTATACCCTTTTTAGCACAACTTCCAAGAAGCTCAAGTTTCTTTTTTCTTTTGATTCTTTTAAAAGCATGAAACTTAGAGCATTGAGGTCTTAGATGACCAAAGGCACCACAATGGTGACAAACAATGCGTTTAGGTCTATTAAGCTTTTTGGGAAGGGATCTAGCAACATGGCTTTGTTCTCTCTTCAACTTGGAGCATTGAGGTCTTATATGACCGATCACACCGCAATGGTGGCAAGTTGGAACAAACTTAGATCCATTCAAAACCTTAGGTTGAGACCTAACAGAGGTTTTGACTTAACAGGCTTTCTCTCCGTCTTTTGATTTCTTTTATGTGGAGGAATGTACACCGATTTGTCCTTTGAGGTAGAACACATAATAAGCACAAAATCGGGTACCACAACATGATTGCAACAAATATTTTCATCCTTTTTAACAATAGGTTCAGTAATCAAACACTTGCCATGCATCTTGAGAGATTCATTTTTATTTTTTAGCTCATTAACAAGTTTGTTAGACAAAATAAGTTTAGCATCCAAGTTCATATTCAAACATTCAAACTCTTTCAGCTTTGAAGAGAAATTTCAACAAGTTTCTTATATTTTTCAACCAATTTGTTGGATTCATTGAGCTTAGCAATCAAATCATCATTTTCATAAAATAACTTGCTCAAATTCTTTTGCAACTTCTTAGTATTTTTCTTCAAGGGTTTGATGTTAGGAATATCAACAACATCTAAAGATTCATATAACATAGCATCACAATTATGAGGATTATCACTCATAGAGACAATTTCACAAACACGTGGCATGTTACATTCATCACCAACCAAATCATACAAAGAGGCATACAAAGCACAATCCATGACAAATAAACACAAGAGGTCAAGAATCACACTTAGGTATTTAAACCAAAACAAGTGTATCCGCTCTGATACCAATTGAATGTTCAAATAGCGTATAAAACACTACGAACATTTAGACCCCAATTACAAAATTATCAATTCAAGCTTAATGTCAAACAATAAATGTGCGAAACATGAACATAAGCTAATAATCGAATTGATAAACAATCTAAATCATAAATAATCACAATCACAGCAGTAATTAAATGGTAAAGATAAAGGAAAGAGAGATGCAAACACAAGGACAACACTCGATGTGTTATCGAAGAGGAAACCGAAACCCTCGGCGTAAAACCTCTCTGCCACCTTCAAAGTGGTCAATAATTCACTAGAAAATGTAGTTGGGATACATGAATAGCAATAGACCTTCCAAGCTTAATCTACCCGATGTACCTAAGCCCTCCAAGCTTCTTGCTCCAATGAGGTTATGCCGAACCTTTTTTTTTCTAGCTTACCGGATTCCGCTATAGCCCATAGCATCAACCAATATGAATTGGTCCCTTCCTAACTGCTTCCCAAAGCACCAAATAAACATTCTCACAGATATGAGTATGGTGAGAAAAGGATTTGGCTAAGAACCTCTCAAAATTCTCTTTGGAAGCTCTCTATATTTCGTGGGTATAGGGGTCTATATATAGTGGTGTGTGTTTAGAATGCGAAGAGTCAGTTTTTTCAAAATAGAGCTGGCTGGCGGCTTGGCCTCGCGACTTGACTGAGTCGCGAGGTAACTGCATTGCCAGTCTGGACTTTTTGTCCTGTAGTGCAACAGCTGGCATGATGCTTTAACTTCTCGCATGCTTGACACGTGACATTCGTCTGGCGGCTTGCCAGTCGCGAGTCACTCGTGAGTTCCAGCTGCGAGTCCCTGCATCTTTGCACAAACTTAAACATTTCTTCACACTCTCACACACACTACCCTTACATGAATCCCACCTAAATACAGGGTTACTAATTGGTAAAATACAAGTAAATTTGGTACGGAATAAAGCCAACAAGATGGTTGATTAAATTCAACCTTACAGCTGTCATTGGGGGTCAACAAATTCTTTACAATTAGTGGAGTCCCCAGACCCTTTGGTGCTTTCCTTTGGTATTTGACCACTAGGGGTCCATGCATTCTTTCCCGTTGCAACCGTGTCTTCAAACATGATTTCCATGGAAGCAATATTTGACACACCTTTTTTGAAAATGTTTGTTGCTTGGAGACATTTGTACTTGCGTACAAACAATAGTTACAACACACTATAGTTGTAGATCGTTGAGGTTATCACAATTATGTAAAGTAAACTAACCTTAAGCTTTCGTCCCCACCACTCATCAGTGGCGTCAATCCTCCTAGTGTCATGATCATAACCCAGCCCAATCTCATGCTCAATAAGTTGCTTCCATATCCACCAAGATTTTCTCAGATGTCCCTTTTTTTTTTTTTTAAACTGCAGGTGAGACACCACTTTGCCCATTTCACTTAAGTGCTTAATCACTGCCTCAACCCCTTCCTTTCTAAAAAATCCTTCACTCTTATTGCCTTCTAGGACTTGAGCAGCACACAAATAACAAAAAGCTTTTAGTTCCATTGGATCTTTCCACTCAGTTCTCACATCATTTCTAGCGTCCTTTGATTTCCCCTTAACCATTTTTGCTACAACGGAATTCTAAACTCATTGAGACATTTCGACAAACAGTTCATATGCATATCATAATCGGTTACATGCCCACATGAAAAAATGCAAATTAAACTCACATAGTCCAAATACAAACAAAAGCAGGAAGACAAACACACAAAATTACACGAATGATAGAGAAACCCATAGATAAATTTCACGGACAAAATAAAAAAACCACACACAAAGTTGAACACAAGAACAGGGCGATATTGGATTAATGGAAATTTCTGCCAAATTGATGTTTGGAGAACACACCAAGACATCTAAGAGTATTAGAAGTTTAGATACAACTTACAGATAAATGCAGCGTCCCTCGCCCACAGTGGTGGCAACAACGTTCACAACCAAGAGAAGGCGAACTCAAGTGAAGGAAGAACAGAGGGGTACTCGTGTGTTTGTTCCACCTAAAGAAAGGACCATTTGCTTTCCTTTGTTTTGATGATTTTGAAGTTGGTGGGTAGGTGCAGTTTATTGAAGAGGAAGAGGATGGAGCATTTACGAAGTGCATTGAAGACATTGATATCACGTGTCTCACACAACAGAGAGAAAGAAGAAAGTAGGAGAAATATCTCCGTTGCTTAGCGCACTGTATTTGGAATAGAGGGTTGCTCAAAAAGCACCGTAGCAAGAAATATAAAAATAGACCTGTTGGCGTATCTCAGTTGCTACAAAATGCATTGTATAGCAAAAATAATCTGTGTTTTTCACAAGTTTGGCTGGTTTGTGAATAGTGCAGCGGGACCCAAGATTTAAAACGCAAAAAACGCATTAGGCAAACACATATATAATATAAAACCGAAACTTTTGACTTTGATTTAACTTTTTATAATTTTGATTGATGAACTTTGCAAGTGTCAAAAATGTACACATCATTGTAATTTATTTTATTTTTTAATTATTTTAATTAGAGTACAATACCAAAATATAAAAGCCAAAAATAACATGCTAGTTAAAAAAAAAACCCACTACTATTGCTACTGATATAAAGGTAATGGATATTGCCAATGTATCTTCATATTACTTTAAAATCATAGAGGTTTTCTTTGTCCCAAAAAAAGAAAAGTTAATTTAGTTTGATTTATAGACAGTTTTCTACTAATATGGAGGTAACAAATGTTGTCAAAGTATCTTTATAGTCATTCACTTTTAACTCATTGTAGATTTTAATATAGGATATATTCGAAATGGAGCTTGGACTATTTTATCTTTCTGTGCTAACCCAATAACATCATATCTCTAATGATGCTTTGGAAGGCAATGTATGTTGGGAGATCCAAATTTATTAATGTTCTAATAATATCTACAATTATTCAATTTACATGAAAACAAATTCAAAATTACCAATATAACGTTGTACTTTTTTTTTTTATAAAAAAATTCAGGTTTCCACTTTACGAGTGCGACGCCAATGGTTTGCACTTCCCAAGTAATTAGGTGAATGTATTGCCCCATATTTGCATAAATGTAAACTATACCATGTCACCCGCCTACCACATATTGATCTTGATTGGGGTCTTATCACTTCCTACCTACTTGTGATATGACGATCACCTTGCATGATATAGCAATCATGACAGGATTGCTTATTTATGCCAATGCAGTGTGTGGGCCTACTAATTTGGATTGGGGAACCGTATGTCAAAATTTACTTGGGGTTAGACCCCCTGAAATAGCATTAGACTATGGCAGCCTTAAAATAACTTGGGTACATAATACATTTTCAAACCTAGTAGGGTGCCAATTTGGTAACAATCCAACAGTATGCAAGGGCATACATGTTCTAGATTTTGGCTTTACTATTTGGAAATAAGAGCCAAAGTAAATTGCACTGCTGCTTTCCCAACTGTTAGCAAACTTTGGTGAAGTTGGGGAATATATTTGGGATAGTGCCACCCTTGCTTTTCTATATATAAAGAAATGTGTTCTGTTGTTATTAAAAAAAGCACGGAGGTTACGGGCATTGTTTTCATATTACAATTATGGGCATGGGTGTCTCTTCCATATCTGACTCCAATTCCAATAAATCCAACGAATTTAAATGGCGATGACCTATATTGCTGTAGGTATATTATTGACTTTCTATTTCTATACAAAATTGTATATTATAACGTTTATCTTTAATACTTCTAAAACTTAAAATCAGTAGCAATCATTTATTGCGTATATGTGGGCAACCAAGAGAACTTTTACTCATACATCAATGCACGTTCTATGTGCATACTGTTCTAATTACAACACACATCATAATAAACAAGTGATATATGTTGTCAAAATTCATCAATGATTAATTTATTATTAATGTAATTGTCTTGATCGATTATAAATTTATAACATAATCATTGTAATTGGAAATGCAAATTGTTCGGATATCGTACGATAATTATTTGCATCCATGATGTCTTTCAGAAAAACATATATGGATTACATATATGTTATCCACATATGTTTTTCTGAAAGACACCATGGATTACATATATCATACGATAATTATTTGCGACAGTTTGGATTGGAGCAAAGATGTCCAAAGTTGCCTACTAACAATTTCAATAAATCCATGCATTACATAAAATGTTTTCTTTTATGTTTACATTTTGAAAATATTTTACATAGAGCCAAACACCCCTAAGTTACAAATTAAACTTTCTTTTCAGGGATTGTATTCAGCTTTTCTTGGATTACATGAGGGGTGTTGAAGTGGATAAGTTATTAAAAACTCACAACAAATTGTACATTCTTTTCAAAGAATGCAGTATGTTAGAGTTTATATAAATGATGACAAGTAATGTGACTTCAACATGACTTAGATTGTATAAGAGCATTAGTATCCAGTATCTAAAATATATCATATTTTACTATCTCAAAGGTTACTTTATCTATTATACCATTCCACATCACAACTTTTATTTTAAAATACTGTGCACACCCAAAGTGTCTTTAATGGGCTCAACCTATACTTGGGCTCACAACTTATTTGTACAGTGGGCTTTAAGTTTCCTACTATGGGTAGTTCCTTGCTTGGAGACCCAATTGCACACTCTAGTGATCGCGAGCTCCTCCCTTTTACCTTTCGCAGGTTATTCTCTTCAGTACTAGTGTTATCTCTCTTTACTCTATTTTTTCTCTCTAGAATTACCAACCCCCTCCTTCTCATTCTCTCCTCCTATTTATAGCTTGAGATAAGTGGAGGTGTTATGATTACTTCCTGACCTCACTCGTGTGGATGGGGGTCCAATTCCATTAGTTCTAAGTGGATGCTCCATTGGGAACAATAGTAATGGCATCGGGATTGGTTCCTGCCTCTAAAAGGCTTATCGGCAGCGATATTTTCCAAGGCAATACCGGGTTGCCGAGACCTTATATCTTCGAGCAATCACACTCCCGACCAAGTTAAAGTTGATCGGGTGGGGCTCGCATTTGATGCTCAAGATGGAATGGTCTCATCACTGGTCTTGAGCTCAAATTGTGTTCGGATCAAGATCACAAGTCCATCGGGGAGAGGGTCAGGTGTTGTGCCACAGGGCTAGAGCCCAAGGCCCAATAGGCCTGGGGCCCTGCCCGTATAAGGGGTCAAGGTTATGGTCCGTACCATAAGGCCAGGGCTTAAGGCCTACTAGGCCTGGGGCTCTGCCTTGTAAATAGCCCCCCATTGATTCATGTTCGACTACTATGAACGAATCAAGGATAACAAGTGCTAGAGACCCCTAGGGAAGCTAAAGCATCAGTTATTGAACGGATAGGATGGTCATTAATGCGCTCTCAAAAGGGGCGTTACACCAGGCTGTCAGGATTAATCGCCATCATAACCTGACGGTTCGCGAACCGAGGCTGTGCGTGTAAGGATTACAAAAAGATTCAGAAGGGCTTTCCCGCCTTCGCGCTCCATTAAATGCTCCCATCCTATAAATAGTCTCTGTTCCTCCTTCAGATCACTTTTTGCTTCTCTAGTCTTCAAAATTTCTCTCTGCTGAGCATTCTTTTCCCGTGCATAATTCCCTCAATTGAGATCACCCATTCCTAGAGCCCACAGTAAATTTCTCTACTCCTTCTTCCTTTTTCAATTTTTTTTCTTCACTTTAGAGTTTAAGAATGGGATTTTCTCATCTTCTGTCTACTGAGGCGTTTTTAGCTAACTTTAGAGAGGTTTTCAACATCCCTGGGGATGTGGATGTGGCCTATTGCCACGAGCGACATTGCTCTCCATCGACGTTCTGGGTCCAACGTAATGTTTTTCCCTTTGATAGCTATCCTAGAGGGAGGGGTTAGGTTTCCCGTGGTCCCTTTTATACTTAGTACTCTTAGGTTTTTAGGTTTGTGTCCTGATCAACTTCCTCCCAATTTTTACCAAGTTGTAAGTTGTGTTAGTAGGTTAAATCAGATATACGGGTTATAGTTAAACCACCATGACGTAAACTTTATGTACAGTTTGTGTGGCAAGCTCAAGTCTAACTATTACTTAAAGGCTAGGGATGTACGAGTACGACTTATTTCATGCCTACCCGATTCTAACAGAAAATCAGCGGGGGAATACGTTAGGGTGAGCGGCAACTGGCTTACCGACGAGCTCCCCTGCCTACTATCGCCGCATGAAATTGGTCGGTACAGAGTACTTTTATTCTTTTACTCATGCTTTGGTTGCGATTGTTTAGCTTAAACAGGCGCTAGCCAGTTTTTGCATTATTTTACTGCGGACGATAGAAGGTTTAGGCCGGACATAAGAATAGTGCATATGAGAGATCTGAACTTCGTGCTCCGGTCTGAGATATTCGTGAACTCTGACAGGCAACTCCGACCCTCGCACCTCTTACTCGGTTGCATACTCGTTTATACAACTTGGCAGCCTTTTGGACAAGCTTTGCTAGTGGATAGCCCTTTGCTGTCATACATAGACGTTTGGCACGCCAACCTTCTTCCTCCCTTGTTAACCGTTGGTGAAGCTCGGGACCTTGGCCCTCAGTATATTATCGCAGGGTCTCTTGCACCGGTAAGGGATGCCTTAGCTGATCTCGCATCCCAAAATCACAGAGTCCACGTACCCGTTGGAGAGCCCTATGCCTCGATTCAAGTAGTTGAGCCAGCAGCAGCCGAGTCGATTAATTCTTCGGAAGCGGAGGCTAGTCAAATCAATGAGATGGTGACCATGTGCACAATGACCGTTGACCGGGTTTTGCCCGGAACCCGCCCTACAGCTCAGCCTCAATAGCCCCAAGGCAAGGATTAGACTCCCCTTTCTCTTGCCAGCAGTACCAGAAAAAGGCAACGCACTGTGGACCAACCACCCAGGGTTCTAAGTGACGCTCCCTCAAGGACCCTCCCCAGGTATCTAGCAGGATCACAATCCGGGAGCCGACTAGTGGTCCTCGACCCACTGCCTAGATTGGGGACTAATGTGGCATCTTCCTCTCAGCCCGAGGTAGGCTGATAGACCACTTTCAAGCTTAGTAACAAGTGTCTGCCGATGTCTGCTATTGTAAGGACATGGGCACAGGGCGAAGGGGGGGCAGGTTGCCCAGAGCTTGGTGCAAGGCTTACTATTGCCCGAGAATGTTTACTTCTTCTTGGGCGGGACTGAAGAATGGTTGGCTAAGCAGCTGCAGTGGCATACCATAGCGGTAACTTTCTATCCCATCATTTTTCATTTGTTTTAATGCATGCATATTCTTTTTGCCTTCATATTTTTCATTGTTGCGTTACCAGGCCACGCAGCTAACCTATGTCATCGACGAGAGGTTAAAGGAGACTGCCGAGGATGTTGAAAGGGAGAAGGCCCTAAAGGTTGTTGCGGTGGCCACAACAAAGGAGAAGGGTAAAGCTGTTGAGTTTGCTAAAAAGAAGTCACAATATGCCGAGAAAGCCTAGTTGGTGGTGGAGAAAAGGTTAACCGAGATGAAGGTTAAGCTAGGGGGCATAGAGCTAAAATTGGTAGCGGCAGAAAGCCTAAACTTGGCCCAAGCTGATGAGATTGCTAACTTGAAAGCAGCCCTTGAAGCCTACGAGGAGAACTGGTACAATGAAGGCTTCACGGATGCTGAAAACTCCGTGGAGCCCATTGTCCAAGAAGCCTGACATCATGGGTTCATGGAGGGGCGGCTGGCAGCCCTACAAGCAATGGGAGTGGCATAGGATTCCCTATTGAGGAAACCTGAGCAAATTCCATACCTAGCTCCTCCTCCCCCCTTTCAGAGTCAAGCTGGTCCTGCTGACGAAGAGGACACCCCCAGCATAAGGGAGCTGGTGCAGGCGATTGACATTCATGTGGAGATGGTTGATCTCGAGGTCATCAGCAACCTCAACGTCGCCGAGGATGTCCAAGCCCAACCACCTCCTGCTGATCAGCCAACCAAGGATGCACAAGAACGGCAGGCCAATGACGCAGTCTAGTTCCCACCCACTGATCCTTTAGTTTGATACTCAAATTTTTAGCCTGCCTTTGATTTTTTTACGTGTGTTTGATTTTTCTTTTCATTTGTTTGGTTTGCCTAAAGTCACCGGGTTGTGGTGACAGAACAATGGTCTAACTTTTATTTATGTTTGCTTTATGTGATTAGTGATCGAATAATTACTCTAGCTATATTTATAAATGATCATCACATTGTTACTAAGTTATTTTTTCTAGGCTGCACCATATTATTATTATTATTTTTTAATTCCTAATTACTGGGTAGCATAATCGAGGCTTATCTCTAACCGGTGATAAAGACCACTCTCACTTGTCTTTGAATGGATAGGCTATATCTTTATCTATTTAGTGACCAAGACCGAATTGAAAGAGGTTTGCTGTATCTAGAAAAAATTAGCATTAAGCTCGCGCCCATTTGGCATTAAAGGTTGAATTTGACGCATGCTTGTGTAAAAAACGAATGCCCGGCTTTCGTTCTTAAGGAAACTAGATGTTAGGTTCCTGTCTGTTAAGTTATTGGGCCTAGTCGAGAACAGGATTTTAGTCATTAGGTAAATTTACTATAAGGTTTCCATCCACCTAAGGAATAGGTTTTTGACCTTAGAATAATTTGACGTAAGGGTTCCACCTACTCGGTGATTAGGATCGAACCGGGAGTAGGATTCGGCCCTTGGAATAGTTTGATACAAGGTTTCCACCTACTCGGTGATTAGGATCAAACCGGGAGCAGGTTTTAGCCCTTAAAATAGTTTGATGTAAGGTTTTCACCTGCTAGGTAAATAGGATCAAACAGGGAGTAGGTTTCAGCCCTTTGCATAGTTTGATATAAGGTTTCCACCTGCTCGGTGATTAGGATTGAACTAGGAGCAGGTTTCAGCCCTTAGAATAGTTTGATATAAGATTTCCACCTACTCGGTGATTAGGATCGAACTAGCAGCAGGTTTCAACCTTTGGAATAGTTTGATACAAGGTTTCCACCTGCTCGGTGATTAGGATCGAATTGGGAGTAGGTTTTGGCCCTTGGAATAGTTTGATACAAGGTTTCCACCTGCTTGGTGATTAGGATTGAATCGGGAGCAGGTTTCTGCCCTTAGAATAGTTTGATATAAGGTTCCACCTACTCAGTGATTAGGATCGAACGAGCACCTGCTCGGTGATTAGGATCGAATTGGGAACAGGTTTCAGCCCTTAGAGGAAATAGACTTAGTTCTCTTTGCGTTCGTTGACTAGGGTTAATAAATTAACAATGATAGAACCGTAAGCGCAAGTACACCTACATGGGTAAACATTGCCTTCGTATTACTTAATATTATACACATATAACACCATACTTAAGCCATACCCCTGTGTACTGATAATCAGTGATAAAACTGCTTCAAATTGTGAGTATTCCATGGTGGGGAAGTGGTCTCCCGTCCAAGTCTTCTAAATAGTATGCTTCCGCGTCAGCAATGGCAGTAACTCTATAAGGTTCGTCCCAGGTCAGCGTTAACTTTCCTGCATTGACATTTTGCATGTTCCCTACTACCTTCAGAAGTACCAAATCTCCTGCACTAAACTCCCTTCTCCTCATATCCCTGTTGTATCTCTGGGCAAGTTTTTACTGATATTCTAGTAGTCGTATAGTCATTGATTCTCGACATTCCTCCAACAAGTTCAACTGTCTCACCATTAATTCCACATTCTTGGCATGGGTGAATTTTGAAACCCGGGCACTGTATAAATTTATCTTAGCTGGTATTACTGCCTCCGCTCCATATGTAAGAGAAAATGGGGTCACTTTTGTAGATCTCCTCGGAGTTATCCGGTATGCCCACAGAACATTAGGCAACTCCTCTGCCTACCTACCCTTAGCACCCTCTAATCTTTTCTTCAACCCGTTCACAATGGCTTTGTGGGTGGCCTCAGCTTGGCCGTTACTCTGCAGATATGCCGGGGTAGAATATCTGTTCCTGATGCCGAGGCTACTACAAAATTCGTGGAAAGCTTTGCTATCAAACTGCAACCCATTATCCGACACTAGAGAATATGGTACCCCGAACCTTGTTACTATGTTTCTCCATACAAACTTCTTAATGTCCATATCCCGGATGTTTGCCAACTCCTTGGCCTCTGCCCACTTGGTGAAGTAATCTACGACTACTAAAACAAACCTTCAGTTTCCTATAGCCTGAGGGAACGGACCAACAATATCTAGCCCCCATTGCGCAAAGTTCCCTAGACTACTAATAAGATTCAGGCTCCCTGCCGGTTGGTGGATCATCGGGGCATGCTTCTGGCATTACTTACACTTCTGTGCATACTCGATGGCGTTCTTTTGCATTCGTGACCACTAAAATCCCTGAGTCATTGCTCGGTGAGCTAATGGTCGTCTCCCTACATGACTGCCACACATCCCCTCATGAAGTTCGGCCAGGAGTTCTCCAATCTTACTGGGGTGCAAACATTGTAGGTAAGGCCCTTAAAAAAGTCCTTCGGTATAGCTTATGATTAGCTGACAGCCAATATCGAGCAGCTGCCCATCGCACCTTTTTCGTTTCATTTCCATCAGCTGGCACTCGATCCTCGGCTAGAAAGTTGATGATCGAATCCATCCAACATGGTTCAGCTGTTGTTATTAGTGAAACACCAACCTTTGCATTAATACTTGGTTTTGCTACCAACTCTACTTTGATTAGTCGTGGCACCTCCTCGGTCAATGATGATGCTAATGTGGCCAAAGAGTTAGCGTGCCGATTCTGTCCCCTGGCCACTTGAACCACTCTCACACTTAGAAAGCGATCCATAGTTTGCTTTACCAACCATAAGTACTCTACCATCCGAGGATCCTTGGCCTTAAAGTTTCTCTACACCTAATTAACCACTAATCGAGAATCCGAGTAGATCTCTACCTCCTTAGCACCCGGGTTCGAAGCAACTCTTAATCCAGCCAACAAGGCTTCATACTCGGCTTCGTTGTTAGAGACCCTAAAGCCTAGCCTGAAAGAATGCTCCAATTTTATCCCTTTTAGGGTGATGATTACAATTCTAGCCTCGGCTTCTAATGCGCTGGATGCACCATCCCTAAACACCTTCCATGGGGAAACTTTTACATGGAAAACTATCTCTATCTCTTTTCTCGGGGAAAACTCTATGACAAAATCGGCAAGAACTTGACCCTTCACCGAGCATCTAAGTCTGTACCTAATGTTAAAAGAGCTTAACCGAGTTCCCCATTTGGCTCTTTTACCTGTGAAATCAAATCTCTTCAACAACGACTATAAAGGATACTTGGTCAATACGTAGACAGTATGAGCTTGAAAATAATGGGGCAGTTTCTTAGTAGCATGAACTAGTGCTAATACCAACTTCTCTAGAGGCAAATATCTCGTCGCGGCGTTGACTAAAGTTTTGCTGACACAGTATATTGGTTGTTGTATACCTTGATCCTGCAGTAGCACAACACTCTCGGCATGCTTAGACACTGAGAGATACATAAATAAGTCTCCAACGAGTTCTGGGGCTGTCAACATAGATGTCTGTACTAAATACTCCTTTAGGTCCTGGAAAGCCTTTTCACACTCCTTGCTCCACTGAAATCCCTTCCATTTTTTCAAAAGCTGATAAAATGGACGACACCAATCGGCAAGCTTGGAAATAAACCAGTTAAGGGCAGCTAACATGCCAGTACTTGACTTCCTTTGGATTACTCGGCGGCTTGAGGCACTTCACAGCTTCAATCTTATCAGGGTTGGCTTCTATTCCTCGGTTAGTGATCAAATACCCCAGGAACTTGCTAGCCCCCTCTCCAAAAGCACACTTGTCAGCATTGAGGCATAGATTATGTTGCGGAGCACTTCGAACACCTCTTTAAGATCGTCAATATGCTGTGCCTCTCGTTTGATTTTAACCACCATATCGTTAATGTACACCTCAACCATGTGCCAAATCTTATCTCTGAATATTCTCGTCATCATTTGTTGATAAGTGGCTCCAGTATTCTTTAGCTGAAACGGTATTATAGTATAATAGTAGTTGGCATCGGGGGATATGAACGCTGTCTTTTCTTGATCCTCGGCGACTAGGGCAATTTTATGATAACCCTGGAAAGCGTCCAAAAAGCTCATCCTTGGGTGCCCATACGTGGCATTTACTAGTTGATCAATCTTCGGCATGGGGAACGGGTCCTTTAGGCATGCCCTGTTCAAATTAGTAAAATCAACACACACCCTTCATTTGCCATTCTTCTTTTTCACCACTATAGTATTTGCCAGCCACACCAGAAAGAAAACCTCCTTTATTGCCCTTGCCTCCTTCAACTTCTTGACCTCTTGCCTGATGGCTTCAACGTGCTCCTGAGCTGATCTCCTTGGTTTCTGCTTTTTAGGAATGAATGATGGGTCCACGTTAAGCTTGTGAACTATGAACTCGGGGTCTATCCCGGGCACCTCATATGGGCTCCAAGCAAATACATCGACATTCCGTAAAAGAAATAGCAGTAGCTTTACCCTTTCCACGTCCTTCATACTTGCTCTTATCTGGATACTCCTGTCATCGTCCGGCGGTATCCTTATTCTTATTAAGACCTTGGCATAACTTGCCCCCATTCCTTCTTGGGGTTCCTGTAATTGCTATAAAGGTACTTCCACGGCTGGTTCCTTTTTCTCGCTCTCCTGGTTAACAGTGGCCACCAAACACTGCCTGGCCACTTGTTGGTTTCCCCTTACTACAGCAATACCTTACTCGGTGCGAAACTTGACTTTCACATGGTGAGTGGACGGGACCACCCCCATTGCATGAATCCATGGCCTTCCAAGGATTGCCGTATATGGAGAAAACGAAGTGACCACTATAAACTTCACCATTACTTCCTTACCTTCCATAATGATGGGAAGTGAAATCTGCCCCTTTGGGATCACCATTTGGCCGTCAAATCCCACCAGGGGTGTGTCGTACTTAGTGAGGTCCTCGCTCTTCAAGCCAAGCCCTTTGAATAGGTCAGGATACATTACTCTAGCACCACTCCTTTGATCTATCAATACCCTTTACACTATAAAGCCATTTATCTGGGCTATGACCACTAAGTCGTCATCATGCGGCTGGATCGTTCCGTCTAGGTCATTGTCATTAAAGGCAATGGGCTCCCGAGTGAGCTTCAACTTCTTCTCGGAGGGTTGTCGTCCAGGCAACCTTCTGCCGACACTATGGTCAGTACCCCTCTCTTCTCAGACACCAGGGTACCCCTTGAAGCTGTGTGGATGACCTTTATCACTCCTAATGGGGGTGGGAGAGGATTGCCCCGAGGTTGAGTTCCTTTCCCGATATCCTAATTCCTCGGGTCCACCACAAACTCTTTCAAATACCTTGCTTTTACTAGCTGCTCTAAATGGTCTTTCAATACCTTGCATTGTTTAGTGGTATACCCCTTATCTCTATGATAAGTACAGTACAGGTTTTTATTTCTCCTTGATGGGTCACCCCCCATCTTGTTTAGCCACCGAAAGTATGCCTCATTCTTGATTCGATCTACAATCCTGTACACCGACTCCTTGAATGTCAGGTTCACTTCCCCCACTTAAGCTCTTAGTTCCTGAATCCTCAAATCCTTTCAGGGCCTTGACTGAAAACCCCCTTGCCATGGCTGACTTTTAATCGGAGCCTTGCCTTTGTTCTGCTGCCGGTCATCCTCCAATATTTTATACTCTTCGATACACCTTATCAACTGCCTCATATCTTCGGGTGGCCTCCTTATCAACGAGTCTCGCAATTCGGAATCTTCGGGCAATCCCAATTGAAAGGTACTTGTTGCGATTCTCTTAATGCCCCCGCTAATCTCATTGTACAATGCCTAGTACCGGCTAGTGTAGCTGCGGAGGGTTTCCTCGGCCCCCATCTTCAAAGATAGTAGCTTGTCCATCGATTGTGGCACCCGACTGTAGGTCATAAACCGGACACCGAACTCTTGGATTAGCTTAGCAAAGTTATGAATCGAGCCTTTCCTCAATCCATTAAACCACCTCAAAGCGGTTGGCCCAAGACTTGAAGGGAATACTTTACACATTAGCGCATCATTATGAGTGTAATGACATTATCTGGATATAATGGCTTACATGCTCTATTGGATCCGTTTTCCCATCATAAGAGTTAAATAGAGGCTGGGTGACTTTGCTCGACATAGGAGCTCGTTCGATGTCCGTTGAAAATGGAGACTGAGCAGCTTTTCGTAATGCGCGGCTCATAGAGTCCATGGCAGCGTTCTGGGGTCATCGCCTTTCCAGTGAAATCGAGTCCCGATCTACATATTCTCGTGACCGATGCCAGCGTCAATGGGAACTAGATTGATGAGACCCTTCTCCGTAGTGTCCACCCACACTAGCTGACCCTTTTGCACGCTCCTCGCGATCCCTCCTTTGATGCCTACCTCTTGCTTCCAACTCCAAATCTCTTACCAACCTACGCAAGTGTTCAAGTTCCTAGTCCCTCTCATCAAAGCGCCCATGCCCCGAAGCACCTTATATTTTTCGGTGGGTTTGATATGACCATTCATGCCCCATATCTTCACGCCTCTTTTGCCTTCTTTCTTGCCAAGTAGATCTCCAAGAAGATCTCCCAGAACCACTTTCAGCAAAACTCCCTCACCGACCTTCGGACATTTTCCCTGTGTAAGTCTCGGCAGAACCACTGCTACGTAGGAGATCCCTATAGATGGCGCCAATTGTGCACACCCAAAGTGTCTTTAATGGGCTCAACCTATACTTGGGCTTATGTTCGGATATCGTACGATAATTATTTGCATCCATGATATCTTTCAGGAAAACATATATGGATTATTTCCATCTAGAAAGGGTAATGCGATAGTTTGGATTGTAGCAAAGATGTCCAAAGTTGCCTACTAACAATTTCGATTAATCCATGCATTAAATAAAATATTTTCTTTTATGTTTACATTTTGAAAATATTTTACATAGAGCCAAACACCCCTAAGTTACAAATTAAATTTTCTTTTCAGGGATTGCATTAAGCTTTTCTTGGATTACATGAGGGCTGTTGAAGTGGATAAGTTATTAAAAACTCACAACAAATTGTACTTTCTTTTCAAAGAATGTAGTATGTTAGAGTTTATATAAATGATGACAAGTAATGGGATTTCAACATGACTTAGATTGTATAAGAGCATTAGTATCCAGTATCTAAAATATATCATATTTTACCATCTCAAAGGTTACTTTATCTATTATACCATACCATTTTACAATACATTTAACATTGTAAGTTCAAAATGGGGTATACAACACCCTTGAACGTTTGGACCTCAAATACAAAAATACCAATTCAAGCTTTATAGCAAACAAATAATGTGCGGAACATGATAACAAGCTTATAACAGAATTGATAACTAACCTAAGCCAAATATAAACACATCCACAGCAGTAAATATATGGCAAAGATAAAGGGAAGGAAGATGCAAACACACGGACAACACACGATGTGTTATCGAAGAGGAAACCGAAACCCTCGGCGTAAAACCTCTTTGCCGCCCTCCAAGCGGTCAATAATCCACTAGAAAATGTAGTTGGGATACATGAACAGCAATAGACCCTCCAAGCCTAATCTACCCAGGTACCTAAGCCCTCTAAGCTTCTTGCTCCAACAAGGTTGCGTCGAACCTTTTTCTTTTCTAGCTTACCGGATTCCGCTACTAGACCATAGCATCAACCAATGTAGATTGGTTCCTTCTTAACTGCTTCCCAACAGTACCAAATAGACCTTCTCACAGATGTGGGTGTGGTGAGATAAGGATTTAGCTAAAGGCCTCTCAAGGGTATGACAATGGAGAGGAAGAGAGAAGAGGAATTTGTAGGGTCTCTAAGGTTAAGATTGTGGATGAATCAATCTTATATTTCTCTAGGGTTTCTCTCACAAAATTCTCTCTGGAACCTCTCTCAATATGGTGGGTTTAAGGGTATATATATAGTAGGGTGAGAAAGGAATGCAAAACGTCAGTTTTTGCCAAACAGGGCATTTTGGCGACTTGACCTCGCGACTGGGTCAAGTCGTGAGTTCAAGCTGCGAGCCAACGGCCTGGCCAGCCTGGAACTTTTGTCTTGTAGTGCGACAGCTGGCGCGACTCTTCAGCTTCTGGCATGCTTGGCACGTGTGCAGGCATTTGGGGACTTATAAGCCGCGACTCACTCGCGAGATCCAGTCGCGAGACTCTGTTTTCTTGCACACTCTTGAGCATTTCTTCACATCTTCTCACACACTACCCTTACAATTTGCCCACTTAAATACATGGTTACTAAGTGCTAAATTACAAGCAAATTGGTTACGAAATAAAGCCAATAAGATGGTTGATTAAATTCAACCTTACAAACATCACAACATTTATTTTAAAATACAATAGATTAAAATACTATAAATTATACAATAAAATAATAAACAAATTATCTATCTCTCTTCACTTTCTAATTTTTGTCACGGCCTCTTTGTCACTCTCTCAACAACCAAACAACCCAATCACCAACACGCCACCACCACTGCCCACTGTCCACCAAAATCCCATCAGAACCAAAAAAAACCCCACCAAATACTCACCAAAAACCCAGCAAACCCATAACAAAAACAATCAAACAATCCACTGCCCTCCACACCACAACCACTGCTCACCACACTAACCCAACCAACCAATCCAAATCCAAATCAACCCCATCAGAATCCAAAAACCAACCCATCCAAACCCAAATGTCAAAAATTCATAGTAAAAAATCAAACAACCCATCGAAACCCACTCGCCACGCTATAATCATGCCATGACCACACCGATCTCCGCCATGCCGTGACCATTCCGAATCCAACCCAGCTTTGTTGGCAAGCTTTGAAAGAGAGAGAGAGAGATGTGAGAGAGGGAGTAAAGAGTGAGGACTGAGGGAAAGAGAGAGAATTAGAGGAAAAAAAAAGTAAAAGAGACAGAACTGAGTAGCTGATAGAGAGAGAAAAAAAAATATAATATTATACAATATGCTACGAGTAACGTCATACAAGTAAGGTGGTATTGTAGCAAGATTGTAAAATTTTTACAATTAGAAGCCTGAGTAATGCATGTTTTTTGTGCTTTGATGTTAAAGCTGGGACGAAACCATGTACAAGCTGAGGGGGTTGTGGCGCCCCCCCCCCCCCCCAAATTTTTTAAAATATTAAACAGTAGGTATATATTTAAGATTTTAGAAAATAAGCCCAAGAAAAATTATATTTGCCCCCCTCAAGAAAATTATATTTGCCCTCTTCGACTACGAATCTTAGTTTCGTCCCTTTGTTAAAGTATAGCATATTATGAGTTCTACCAGCCCGGATAATGATGCTCTAAGCTTGTTTAGGTGAAGAATTATTTTAGAACGTCAACAAATCAAACTTAAATACGGATGGCTTTTCTCTTAGGAATCATGGCTTGGCAGGTAGTGGTTGGCTTATTATTAGGAATCATCAATCATCTTGGTGAGTGGGTTAAGGGTTTTGCCCACTCCATAGGTCATAGAGACGGGCTTTCTCTTTCTCCTCTTGATGATTCTTGGTTCCTTCTGAGCAGGATTCCTAATGCCGAGTGAAGCAATCCTATATATAAAGAGGCAAACAACTGTGCAAATGCACTGGCAAGAAGTGGTGCCAAGCTGCTGGATGATTTTGTTATATTTGTACACCCTCTTTGTATTTTGTTAGTACTTAATCAAGATGCTGTGAGTTGTATAACCTTAAGGCGATGTACCGGCAATGCCAGTATTATGTGTCTCTTCTTTACTTCCATGACAATTTTGTTTATCTTAAAATAATATATTACGATATTGATGAATTTTGGCAAATCAATTCAAGCTAACATACACACATTTGGAGGGGGCAGAGCATCCTGGTTTGTTGATATATTTATTTGTGAGAGTTTTGTGCAACAATTGGAAGTTTGTTCTTTATATTCCTTAGGTTTCTATTATCTTGATTTTCTTGAATATTTGAACTTCTAATTGTTAAAAATGTTATCTTGTTTTTATTTGTATTGGTTACTTTTTAAATAATACGTTATATCATATATGTATATGTTAAAATTAAGAAGTTTACAAATAGATGAAGAATTGAATGATTATTCCTCAAATATATTGATAAGTGTTTGTTTTTAGACCCCATAAAACATAACCAGATTAACCTAGTTAATTAGCCAAGTGATTACTTAGTCAAATTATGCAGTTTTAGGTTAACATAGATAAATCATATCAATGTAAAGTGCGGAAAATAAAAAACACAAAGATATGATGACCCAAGAAAACCAAACCAGTAAAAAACCTGAGGAGAATTTAACCTAGCTATCCTCAAGGTAAACCGAATCCACTATAAAAGAATTGAAGTTTACAAAATAGCAACTTTGACCACTAACATTCTATTGCTACCTGGAGTAGGAAATTTACTACCACGACCACGCGACATCTCTGAGTCCACGGACTACTTTCTTGGATTCCTAGTAAGTACAAGCACTCCTACTTGTCTATCTTTAAACTCTTGAATCTGCAACTGAATGATCACCAAGTTCTTGACATAATCTTGAAGCTTGGAAACCCTAAGTATGTGTAAAGGTAAACACTTCTAGATTTCACAGAAGATTCACACACAGCATAAAGAGCAACCTCAAAACGTGGTTAAGGTTTTGCCTTTTATACTAAAGACAAAACATGAAACCCTACATGTCAAACGGGCTTAGGCTGAGTTGGAAATTCTGCAGAAAAGTCAATCTGCACGACTTTCGATCGTTCGAGTCTAATTCTTGATCGATCAAGCCAGGCAGATTTACACAATAAATTCTGCAGCAACTTGATTCCAACTTTACATAAAGAACATATATTTTGAGCAAGTCTAAACAAGACTAAAACATTTTGATCATGGTTTGCCAATATTACAAAATGAAGTTCTAACACATTAGTTCCTAATTCCTTAGAGCCTAATAAACTCCACCTTTGGCAATCCATGACAAACCCAAACTTAACAAAATGCTCAAAGTTACATAAAAATAGCCCATTGCAAAAACATTACCCAACATAACAAATCCAACCTAACCACTATCTATTAGTTGCAAGTGTAGACAGCAGTACGACTGAATCAACTTGTATATTTCCTGAAACACTCAACAAACGCATAAATGCATATGTGGAAAATACAAATAAAACAAAATAACTTCTTGATTTCATACAACACAAAATTAAGACATATATCATGAAAAACTGATAAATATAAATCAATAAGCAATGTGAAACAAGAAACATATACAATCAAAGTATCTCTCTCTATCAAAGACAACCCAAACAAAATACATCATGAGCCAAAAAAATGATAAATACAAAATGAAGCACCTAGATACAATCTAAAAGCTCTACAGCTCCAAAATACAAAAATCTGCCCTTAACTACAAAAACTCATCTACAAATGTACTCCTCCTTTTTGTGACGGAATGCTAAAGGGCAATCAGAATCCATTATCAAAAGGAGGTGGTGGAGGTGACCATCTTAAGTGCTCCAAATATGCTTGCAAGGCATGAAGCTCATCAAGAAAATCCACCAAAATCTAACCATGAGTCGCCTGAACGGTCATGACAATCTCTAACGTATGAAGAATGTCTGAATCATTTGAGGTAGAAGGTGGAGGAATAGCAATAGCAGCAGCAGCAGAAAATTCAACAGACTCCTCAATCGTAGTAGCACCTGTAGAAGAGGGAGGAGGAAGTGCGACACCAGAAGACTCAACCTTAGGACGTTTAGAGCTCGCTCTCAACTAAGCACATAGAGATTATATATCACTTTATTAGGGATCTTGTTGAAAGAAAGATTGTGTCTCATGAGTATATCCCTATTGAACGTCAGAATGCTGACATCTTCACCAAATCTCTTGATAGAAGTAAGTTTGAGACACTTCGTCAAGTTATTGGTGTGATTCTATGTCCTTGATCATCTTTGGCTTTCATGGTCCTTGTGCTTCATTGCTCTATTCTTTATGACTATTGTTCTTTGCTGTTTTGTTTTCTTTGTTTTTCTAGGATTTGCATTGCATAACATTCATGCATTTCATTCTAGGATTTTTATATATATATATATATATATAAAAGGAAGCAAAATGTGTTTTGCATTATTTTTCTTGGATTTGAAATCAAGGTTGACCAATTTATCTTTACATAACATGTTTATGTACCTTATTTAGCTTGGATGAGCTTATTTATTGCACTTTACTAGTTTGAGTTTTGTAGTGCATGTTGTGTGGGAAGAGGTTTATAGTTTTTGATCACATGATCTTGATCTTGAAGTCACATGCATTTGATTGTTAGACTTGAACTTATTGAAAAAGGCATAAATAACCATCTCACCATTGTTTATTAGCCAATCATGAACACCTTAGTGCATATCGTAAGATTTTGTGCTCGAGAAAGTGTAGCACATGCACAAAAAGAACATAAGGTGTAGCCTCGGTTTAAATGCTAAAATTGGTATGTACATTATTGGGCTTTAATAACTTCACAATCAAATAAAATTGGTGTGTACATTATCCTAGCTATTTTAATAAGTTTCTAATCAAATAAAATTGATATGTACAATATGAGGCAAATCAAGAAACTTACATGATTGCAAGCTTTTATTCTAGGAGATGTGAGAGTTATATGATGTAACTCTTTAAGTGATAGTCTCTCTCAAATTTATGTGATGAATTTTGTAGAAATTGTGATTGATTTCTATTTACATATCACCTCACATGTATCTCAAGTTTTTGCTAGTTACACACACTACACAAGTTACTCTTTGCTAAACTTTGAACATGTTATAGTGTGTGATTTTGGTTTGGCCAACGAAGTTTGAAAATTCCTTGAGTTTTATGCAAAACATGTTTGTTGTTTTAGAATTTATGGTAAATTGATTGAAAAACTAAATTTTGGGAAAACTAGGTTCAAAACAAGTGTTTTTGAAAAGCATTTCATCTCATACTCATGCATTTTATTCATAAACTTCAATGCTTTAAGGAGTTGTTGCAGAAAATTGCTCTGTTTTTCAAAAAATTGTGTTTTCTTGATTTTCAATCAATTGAACTTGTTTTTCGACCGATCAAAAATGCGATTAAAATTTTGGTTAGCTTCTGCCTATTTCGATCGGTGCTTGATTGATGTTGGATGAATCGAAGCATTTTCGAACGATCGAATCTAATTTTCGATTGATCGAAAGCCGTATAGAGAGTTTTTTAAAAACCTTTGTTTTCACGTGTTCTATCACTTTCAAACTTTTTCAAAAACTCTTTTCTCTCTCTATCCAATCAGTTAAGGCTACCAATCAAGATTTTTGTCGTTTTCCTCCAATATTTTTGCAAGGTTTTTCTCTCCCATGGCCGATAAGCCCATATTACCCTTCCTTTTTCATTTATTTTCAAGTTTCATTCATTTTTGTCAAGCATATTTGGGAAATTTTGAACCTAAGGATTTTTGGGATTTTTGATGATTCAAGCCTTTTCTTTTGAAATTGATTAATGGGTTTTTGTTGTGGGACAATATAAAACTGATCTTTGTGCATTAATTTGATCAATTTGATGATTTGGGAAAATTTAAAATTTCTAGGGCTTGAAACTACCCGAATTGGGGATTTTGTTCAATTGGGCTTAATTTGATGAAATTGGCTTGTTAGATTGATTCAATTGATCATTATAATGTGTTATCTCTCTTGTGTAATAATCAATTTGGTCAATTTGTTGAATTTTTTAAAGTGGGTTTTCAAAATTTTGGGGTTTTTGTTATAAACTCTATGCTCAAGCCAATTTTGTGAATTTAAAGTTAAATTGAACTTGTTCTCACTGCATTAGAGCATGCATCATGTGCTTAAACTGTTCATGCATCATATAGAATTGTTATTTCTATATTTTTTTTGTGCTAACTTGCAGTCTGTCCTTGGTTTTTCATTTTTTCTTCTCTCTATCTCTTTTGTGTCTGTCCTTTTGATCTTTAGGATCATGCCTAGGAAGACCAGAGCTAATAGGTCTGCTCTCTCACCCTCTACTCCTACCTTTGAGATTGGTAGATTTTTGAGTGAGAAACATTAGGAAACCTATGAGGAACATTTGGGCTGAGAGAAAGGTTCTTTTAGATGAGCTAGATGGTGAGATTAGGAGAAACTTTGACCGTTGGGGCTGGTTACCTCAGTTGGATGTTGATGATCCTTCTCCGGCTACCTTGATTAGAGAGTTTTACTCGAACCTCTCTGTCCACGCTTGTGATTCCAACACTCTTGTGAGGAGTTGGATATGGGGTGTAAAGTACATCATTACTCCTTCAGTAGTGGCTGATACTCTTGGGGTACTTGTGGTCCAGCATCCTGTCTACCTTTATGATCAGTCTCCTCCCTTAGACGACATCATGTCTTACATCACTGGGTCTTCTATCCAATGGGGTTCTGATTCTCGGATCACTACTGCTGAGCTCACTGAGATTCACTATCTTTTCTTTAGAATTGCTTGTCATTCTTTGTGGCCTATCTCTCATCTGCACACCATTCCTTTAGAGCGTTGTGTATTTTTGTATGCCCTTGTTACTGATGCTCCTATGAGCTTTCCTCATCTTTTTATTCGTTCTTTGATTACGGTGCATAAGAGTAGTTCTACTGCTCATGCTTTTTTCTTCCCCCTTTTTATTCATCAGATTCTTTTACATCTAGGTTTAGATGAGTTTCCTGCGTCTGAGCCTGTTCACATTATAGCTCCTATAGGAGCCACCTTTCTTAGGCAGAGGGCAGCTTAGTTGAGAGCGAGCTCTAAACGTCCTAGGGTTGAGTCTTCTGGTGTCGCACCTCCTTCTCCCTCTTCTACAGGTACTACAACGGCTGAGGAGTCTGTTGAACTTGTTGTTGCTGCTGCTACTGCTATTCTTCCGCCTTCTACCTCGAATGATTCAGACATTCGTCATACGTTGAAAATTGTCATGACCGTTCAGGTAGCTCATGGTTAGATTTTGGTGGATTTGCTTGATAAGCTTCATGCCTTGCGAGCAGATTTGGAGCATTTAAGACGGTCGCCTCCGCCACTTCCTTTTGATGATGGATTCTGATTGCCCTTTGGCATTCTGTCACAAAAAAGGAGGAGATGAGTTTTTGTATTTAGGGACAGATTTTTGTATTTTAGAGCTGTAGAGCTTTTAGATTGTATCTAGGTGCTTCATTTTGTATTTATCATTTTTTTGGCTCATGATGTATTTTGTTTGGGTTGTCTTTGATAGGAGGAGATACTTTGATTGTATATGTTTCTTGTTTCACATTGCTTATTGATTTATATTTATGAGTTTTTCACGATATATGTCTTAAATTTGTGTTGTGTGAAATTAAGAAGTTATTTTGTTTTACTTGTATTTTCCACACATGCGTTTATGCGTTTGTTGAGTATTTCAAGAAATATATTGGTTGATTCAATTGGAACTGTCACGTGGTTGTGGTAGTAAGTTTCCTACTCAAAGTAGTAATAGGATGTTAGTGGTCTAAGTCACTATTGTGTAAATTTCAATTCTTTTATAGTGGATTCAGTTTACCTTGAGGATAGCTAGGTTAAATCCTCCCTAGGTTTTTTACCGGTTTAGTTTTCTTGAGTCATCATATCTTTGTATTCTTTATTTTTCGCACTTTACATTGATATGATTTATCTGTGTTAACCTAGAACTGCATAATTTGACTAAGTAATCACTTGGCTAATTAACTAGGTTAATCTAGTTGTGTTTTAAAGGGTCTAAAAACAAACAAGTGGCATCAGAGCAGGTTGCTCTCTTGTTGTAGATCCTTTGATCTAAGAGCTGATCCTTGACCCCGGTTGTCATAGAACACGGACACTCTTTTACTATTCCACCTTACTTTGATGGGAATAATTATACTTATTGGAAAGTAAAGATGAAAGCATTCCTGAAATCAATTAATGAGAGGGTTTGGAACTCCATTGAATACAGATGGGAGAAGCCCACTACTCTTGTGAGTGAGTGACAAACTTCTCAGAAAGAAGTAGCCGTTTTCAATAGCAAAGCTATGAATGCTATCTTTAACGTTGTTTCTATGGAGGAATTTAAGAGAATTTCTAATGTTGAGGTTGCTCATTCTGCTTGGAATATCCTCCAAACTGTGCATGAAGGCACAAATGCAATTAAAATTAATAAGCTGCAGTAATTAACAACTAGATTTGAAAGCATTAGGATGTCTAATGATGAATCTTTTGATGAATTCTATGCTAAGCTTAATGATATTGTTAATTCTGCTTATAATTTGGGTGAAATCTATGATCAACCTAAAATTGTTAAGAAGATTCTTAAATCTTTGATTGAAGATTTTAGACCTAAAGTGACTGCCATCATCGAAAGCAAGGATGTGGACTTTATCCCTGCTGATGAACTTGTAGGATCTCTTCAGTCCTATGAGTTGGACCTACCTAAGACTAGCAAATCCAAATCAATAGCTGTTAAAACACATCCAGATTAAAACACAACCAGATTATCCTAGTTAATTAGCCTAGTGATTACTTAGTCAAATTATGCAATTCTAGGTTAACACAGATAAATCATATCAATGTAAATTGCAGAAAATAAAGAACACAAAGATATGATTACCTAAGAAAACTAAACCGGTAAAAAACTTAAGGAGGATTTAACCTAGCTATCCTCAAAGTAAACTGAATCCACTATGAAAGAATTGAAATTTACACAATAGCGACTTAGACCACTAACATTCTATTGCTACCTTGAGTAGGAAACTTACTACCACACTACGTGACAGCTTTAAGTCCATGGATTAGTTCTTTCTTGGATTCCCAGCCAATACAAGCACTCCTGCTTGTGTATCTTTAAGTTCAGAATTGTTTTTCATCCAATCCATGAGTGTATGTTTGGGCTTTCTTTTCTCACAACCCTAAGTATATATAAGGATTATTTTAATGGTCGTAAAAAATTGCACAGTTGCACGAGAGCACAATTCCACAAGTGTGAAGTAAACTATGACCGGAAACCTAGTTTGCCCAAGTTCTTCTTTCTCTTAAAGAAGTTGCTGTGTTTGTACACCATAGGGTTTTTTGACCTAGCAACTTCATAATCTTCATTGCGTGATGAATAGAAGAACTTTGCAGCCAACATCCTTCTCAAGTTGATGATCCAGTCACGTACTAGGATCCGCGCAATTGGTTAGTAATGCACTGGGAGCCGTGCATTGAAAATGAGAGATTGTCAATATAAAACAAGTCTAATTGGGTGTTGGGGTAAGGGTTCAACAGTAGGTTGGTATAAGATACTGGGATTTCTTTACTTGTAACCGCTTGTTTTGATAATAGTAGATTATCGATAGTGGTGATCTTAAAATCACCTGGTGGGGTTTTTGCCGTATAGGTTTTTCCCATTTGTAAACAAATCACCATGTCAATTTATTTTCCGCTGCATACTTAGTTTAATTGGTGATTTGTTTGTGCTACCACGCATCTTGCAGGTTAAATTGATTAATTAATAAACTTGACTAATTAATCAATTAATTCATCACAAGGAATCAATACATTCTTGGCCTATCAAAAGAAAAAAAAGCTGGTAAAAAAAAAAAAGACTGGAGAAAAAAGTACAAGTAATGAATGGACTGGATTCCTCTAGGATCCAAAGGATCTCAATTGGGGTTGTTTGTGTGGTGCTTAGGGGTTTAGCCATCAGTTTTTGGTGTGTACTGTGTACTATTGAGACTTGCAGGATTCTTTTTGTATTGTCTTGTCAAGTGAACTTTGAAAGGGGTATTATTTGTTGCTTTTGATAAATTGACATGGAATTGGGAATCTTTTGTACAGGGGATAGTGTTGTAACTTGTTAGTAGGGGTGTGTAGCCAACCCGTCATCTAGTCAACTTGTCAAAATCGACTCGACCCAACCCAATTCGTTGTGCTGGGTTGCTTTTTAGGGCTTGTTGAGTTGGGTTGGGTTACAAATTTTTTTTTTGATAGGGGGTTGGATTGGATTTAGGTCATAAAATTTCAAACTCGGCAAACCCGACCCGACCCACCCATATATTTAATAGATATTATATAATTAATAAATTTTTTTGTTTAAATAACCAACTTTTCTATCCTATATAAAAGTCAATTAGTTCACACAAACCCTAGTAAATTATTATTGTTGTTTAGTCATTAGTGTTGTTTGCCTTTAAGGAGTTACATTGATACTAATCTTTAAGTTTTTTTTAAAAATATATTTATAGTTATATTTTTTCTGCTAAATTTAATAATAATAGTTATAAAAAAATTGTCCAGCCCATGGGTTCAATCTGACCCAACTTGACCCATGTGGGTTGGGTTGGGTTGAATTTTTTTTAACCCACTATAGTGGGTTGGGTAAAAAAAATCCCCTTAACCCGACTCAACCCGACTCATGCACACCCCTACTTGTTAGTTGGATTCACCTTCATTGCTTTGCAAGGTTGGGTATCAGACTTTGTAATGTACTTGTGTAGGAAATTTAGAGCCCTTAAACCACAATTAGATTGCGTAGCCTAGATTAATTAGCCAAGTTGTTACTTAGTCAAATTAAACAATTCTAGGTTAAAACAATCAAATAATCATATCATGCATATAAAACATATAAAGCAGCGGAATAATAAATAACACAAGATAGGATCACCCAGGAAAACCAAACCGGTAAAAAACCTGGGGAGGATTTTACCCACCGATCCTCAAGGCAAAACGGAATCCACTAAGAAAGAATTGAAGTTCTTACAAAAGGACTTACAAGCTCCCCGCTTGACTTCCTAATGCTACCCACCAGTAGTAACTTCCTGACACGACCACGCGCAGGCTCCGAGTCCACGGACTACTTCTTTCTTTGTATTCCTTCAATCAGCTACAAGCTCCTCACTTGTTTTTCTTTTAAGTTTCAATGGTTGCAACCTTGTTGATCATCAAGATGTAGATAATATCTCTACCTTGAAAACCCTAAGTTTATGTGAAGGAAAGCTCCTCAAAGATCTCACAAGAGATTCACATAAACAGCAAATATGAGCAACAAAGACTTAAAGAGGTTTGGGTACAAAACCCTAAAAATAAAAGGAGGCACAAGAGGCACTCTAATCTCTCTCTCAAAAGTCACAAAAACGTTCTAGGGTTTCCCTTATATATATAAGAGTTTTACTTGAACCCCAAGACGTTTAAATAGAGTTTGGGCTGAACTGGAACTCTGCAGAAAAATAAACCTGTACGTGGTTCGATCGATCGAGTCTAATTTTCGATCGATCGAGACTTACAGATTTAGTCCAATACATTCTGCAATCACTCGATTCCAATTTTACAAATAAATATACTTTGAGCAAGCCTAAACCTATACTAAATGTTTTGATCATGGTTTGCCAACAAAATACAAATTGAAGTTCTAATACATTAATTCCTAATTTCTTAGAACCCAACAACTTGTACATGGAGATAAGGATTGAGATCCCATCCCGTGCAATAGCACAAATCTCAGCCTTCGATTTAATCTAATGGCTCATTCTTTTGACACCTCACCAAGTATGAAAAAGACCCTTTCACCCTTAAAATTTTTCAAAGACCGCCGTTTCTTCTGTTCTTATTATAGCATTAGCTGCAGTGAAGCTAAATAGCTATATAGCTATTTTAGCTTCACCAAAACACAAAAATGCATGTTACAATAGTTGAGCCATGGCTAAATTTTTTTAGTTTCTTGCTACAGTGCACAACTATTTATGGCTGTGCATTGTAGCAAAAAGCTATAAAAAAAAA
Organism: Quercus glauca; assembly: GCA_023736055.1. NCBI lineage: Eukaryota > Viridiplantae > Streptophyta > Magnoliopsida > Fagales > Fagaceae > Quercus > Quercus glauca. Next base: position 25,901,494 of record CM043316.1, read on the forward strand.
AAGAAAAAATTATTAAACTTTTCTCTCTTCTCTCATTAAAATAATATTTTCTCTTTTTCTTTCTTTCTCTTTCTCTGGCATCCCTTATCTCCTCTCTGCTTCGCTAGCCAGCTTACCAGCGGTGGTGCTCATAAAATCCATATAAAACCCACCGAATTAGACACCCAACCACTAGAAAAACATCAGATCAGACCACCAGCAACGCCATTCCACCAAACCCACATCACAAAACACCATAAAACACAAAACACAAACCCACAAAGATAGAGTAGAGAGAAAGATCGAAGCAACGCCGGTCCAAATTCCATACAACTACCACAAAACACAAACCCACATCACAAATCACAAATCACAAATCACAACCCACAAACCCACGTCGGCACAATGCACAACCCACAAGATGCTCGAGAACTTAGACGATTTCGTCTCCAGGGCCAGCGAGGATGGTTTTGAGATGGTGATAGGTGGGAAGGAGAGAGCGGCAACGAGATAGAGAAAAGTGGGAGTGGACAGGAGAGAAATGAGAAGTTTTTTTTTAAGAGTGGAGAGTGAGGCACGGCGTGAGATAGAGAGAAAGAAAGTTTTTTTTTTTTTTTGTTGAGAAAGAGAAGAAAGAAATTAATAAAATAATGTAAAAGATATATTATTTTATTGTGATGTTTATATTATTTTGTTGTGTTGAAAGTTAAAATAGATCCACTGTTGCTGGATATTTTATAAGGTGAGTAAGTAAAATGGATAAAGTAACTTTTTGTGGTGCCAAATAGCTAAATTTTTAGCTTCACTGTTGTGGATGCTCTTATGGGTTTGAGTTCATATTCCATAAAATCAATAGCACAAATCTCAGCCTTCTATTTAATCTAATGGCTCATTCTTTTGACACCTCACCAAATATGAAAAAGACCCTTTCACCCTTAAAATTTTTCAAAGCCCGCTGTTTCTTTTGTGCTTATTATAGGTTTGAGTTCATACTCCATAAAATCAAGGGGCCGTTAGGTAACGTTGTTCTAGTAACGTTATTTGTATTTTTTAGACATACGAGTGAGTGAAAAATTGTGTGAAAATACATGTAATGTTGTTTAAAAACTGAAAAGTGTTGCTTAAATTACCATACCAAATGGCCCCCAAATTTCTCTCTCTCCTGCGTAGCTACCCTCCTCTACAATTGCTTTCTACCTCTACCTCATCCAGTCGTCACCATTGCCAGCATACCTAACTCAGACCCATCAACTAAAACAAAGAAAAAACTGCATCTTATCATCTAAAATTTCTTAACCCCCAAACACTTAAACTCACACTCTCCCTCTTTCTCTGTCTCCAAGTGTGAAGCTGTCTCAACTCTCAAGGAGTGAAGCTCTCTCTAAAGTGACGCAGCCAATGGCTAGATCGGTGGTTCCAACGGTGCTTGGCCACTATATCATCGAAAAATCCCCAAAATCTCATTTGGCATAGTCACCGCGGGTCCATCTTTGATTCCTAGGTTGCTTCCGACATCAAACGACTCAAGGATTTGAGTTTTCTCTTTTGTATACATTGAATTAAAATAAAAATTATTTTTTGGGTAAGGGGAGAGTTGGGTCAAGGGTCAGGATGGTTGGGGTTTGATTTTTGTTCTACTAGTGATATATATTTCACCATGGAATCATTATCTAGTTTTTGTTTTGAGGAATATTTTTGGGTGGTTTTTTTGCTGCAACTTGAATATTGCACATTTTCAAATGGATATGTGATATATGGTCTAGCAAAATTAAAGAAATGGATGGTCAGTGATATAGGGGATATAGCTAAAATCCCTATTTTACTTAGTTAGATGTTACATTGGTTGAATTCTATGCTTTTAGGTCGTAGATATGTTTAAACTGTAGAGTTTTAGTCTTTGCATTTTAAGTTTGCAGTCATAATTTAGTGATAAAAATTTATTGTCATAGGGATAGAAAATTTTGGTAATTGAATGTTTGTCCTTGTATAGGTATGATACACTTAAATAGTTTTTAAAGATATTTTAGCTTGAAACTGTCCTTTATCAATTGGGTCATCATCTCTCATGTTCATATATTGTTTTGTTGTATTTCTTATATATGATGAGCACAATATTGGTACACAAATCTTCAACTTTTATTTTCAATGAAAAACATTCATTCTTCTATATTTATAATAGTAGATATTTTGTATATTTGTTAATTATAGGAGTATTCTTTAATTCACTGCATAATGTGGCGAGAGAATTCTCTCAAAACATGGATGTCAACGCAGATTTGAATCTTAGTGTTGGTATGGAATTTGATACATCATAAGATGCATGAGACTTTTGGGTAAAATATGGAAGGCAAATGGGCTTTGATGTTAGAAAACACTACATAAATAGAAGTAAGAAGGATGGAAAGGTAATATCAAGGGGATTCATACGTGCAAAGTAAGGCATTTGGGGTACAGAAAAAGAAGATATCATTCGCACTTGTAACTGAGATGATACAAGTACTAATTGTCCTGTAAAGCTATATGTTTCATTAGTGCGAGAAATTGGAAAGTATAAAGTATTTGATTTTGTTAGAGAACATAATCACACCCTTCATCTATCAGAAAAAGTTTATATGATGAGATATCAATGAAAAAATTCAGAAGTTCATGCAGGATTGATTGAGTTAGCATCCTCTTCTAGAATCAAGCCAAAAGCTGCACATGAGTTAATGAGTAGAGAGGTTGGTGGGAGAGCTAATCTTGGATTCACTGAGCTTGATAAAAAAAATTACCTTAGAACAAGACGACAAAAAAACTTGATATATGGTTAAGCTGCATGTTTATCAGTGTACTTTCAGGAACAATTGACTAAAAATCCATCCTTTCAATATGGAGTACAATTAGATAACATTAAGCAGATAACTAACATTTTTTGGGTTGATGCTAGAATGGTTATTGATTATGTTAATTTTGGTGATGTGCTGACATTCGACACTACATATGGTACTGATAAAGAGCTAAGACCATTAGGGGTGTTTACTGGTTTCAATCATCATAGAGGGTTAACGGTTTTTGGGGCTACTCTTTTATATGATGATACAGCGGAATCATTTAAATGACTTTTTGAAGGCTTTCTAGTTGCACATGCAAGTAAAAGATTTGAAACAATTTTTACAGATCAAGATCTTGCGTTGGCAAAGGCATTGAATGAGGTAATACCTAACACTTACCATGAATTATGTACTTGGCACATAATGCAAAATGGGATAAAACATTTGGGGAATTTGATGAAAGATAGATCTTCTCTTCTTTAGGTTTTTAAAACTTGTATGTTTGATTTTAATGATGAAATTGAATTTGAAAAAACATAGGAGTACATGAAGTGCCCAAGGGAAAAACAACAAGAAGATCAATACACTCATCCACTGCAATTTTTTTTACACTAATACATGAAAAGCCAATCCAACCACCATTCATTGGTTTCAAAGCCAAACAAAAGCTATAACTAGAATTACAAATTTACACTAAGGACACACACAAGCTCACCATCAAACAAAAATTCAATCACAACATATTCAGACATACCCAAAGTGCAGTAATGAGCTGTTATTGTTTTCAGTTTGAGTTATGGAAGTGATGCAAGTTATTAAAAAAAACATGTAACTAAAGTAACTACAAATTAAATCCAAAAAGACTAAGATTAAAGAACCAAGTTCATTATAGAAATTATAAATAACAAACTTCATGGCTAATGATCTGCATCTGTAGCAGTTTCTAGGGATGCCAGGATAATTGGAATTCTGAAAAAGTAAATTTTGTATAATTAAGAATTTGATCGTTTGTGCTACCCATTTAGTTTCTTCTATATCTAAGGAGTGACTTGATATGAATCATTCAACACAATAAAAGCATGCCTTTTTAACAACACATCAACAAGAAGTCTTTAAAGTCAATATTATTTAATTACCTCCAAAATTTTTCTCTGAAAGCCTTTCAGTGTATTGGCCATTCATGTTTTGGTCAAATAGCTCATAAAGGTTTAAACTTTGATCATTAGGAACCTAATAATAAGCCCATTGAATACAAATTACAAGGATTTAAGCATTTTTAAATAATTGACAAAAATGCAGGCAATATAAGATTTGATTTCAATTCCTAAGCTAAAAACCAAAAACATTAAAATAAAAAAGAAAAAGAAAAAAGAAAAAGAAAGAGAAAATAGAATTAAATTCAGCACCAATCAATCAATCAAAAAAATTGTGACACCATTATTTACTCTCCTTCCTTTCCTAGCAACCAAGCAAAGTTTATTAAAAAAAATTAATAAAAATATAGAGATAAAAGAAAACCTATGGGTGGCGGTCTCTCTCTGAAACAAGCCCAAGTCTCTAAACCAAATCGGCAAGGATGGCTCATCACAACCACTACCTCCGATGGTGGCTTCTTCTCTCTTTCGACCAAACACTCTTTCTTTGTCTTTCAATCTCGTTTCCCTCCATAGATCAAACCTAAAAAACCATCAACTTCTTTCTTACCTGATTCTCTCCAAACCCTAACCCTTACTTTCTCTAATCTGGGTCTGAAAAGCATCAACTTCTCTCTACACTTGATTCTCTCCAAAGCCTAACCCTTACTCTTTCTCTCTGATCTGGGTCTAAAAAGGGGTGCGACTCTTTGGGGGTTGGGATCTTAGATGATGAGTTTTTTCTTTATTTTTGCTGATGGGTCTAAGTTGGGTATGCTGGAAGCGGTGATGACAGGGTTGTGGGAGAGGCGGAGACCATGCGTGGAGGTTGAGAGAATGGTGCGTTAGGGATAGTGAGGGAGAGAACCTAGTTGAAGTGAGAGAGAGAGGAGACAGAGTTTTTGTAAAATTCAAATTTGAGAAGTTGAAATGAAAACAGAAGTAAGCACACAGATTGCCAGCTTGGATTGGTGAAGTGTCAAAAGAATGAGCCATTAGATTTAATAGAAGGTTGAGATTTGTGCTATTGCACCTGGGGTGCAATACCTTAGGTATTGTACGGGATCTCAATCTTGGAGATAGTCAATATGTTATACCTTATGATGTAGGGTTTGCTCTATTGTCAGTTTGGCTTTTGTTATTGTTTTCCTTTCTTGAATAAAATTTCTTTCTATTCCTAAAAAAATTTTATTACCAAAAGTTTCAATTATTATAAAAATTTTTAAATATTTTTTTAATAAATATTGTGTCTTAATATAATAAAAAATATAGTAGCATAAGCACTATACATGGGCTTGCGTTAATTGACTCAGTACATCGTAAAATTAATGTGTTTTTATCGTATAACTCACTAATCATTAAGATATCTTTGATGATATTAGTAAGTTCTTTTCTTTTATAACATGAATATATAGAATGTGCATTGGCATATTACTAGTACAGATTTTTTTCTTCTCTTTAATTTTTAAAACTCTACCTCTTTTTTTTGCAGTCTTTCTCTTTCTATATATCTATCAATGGGTTTAACTAACTAGAGATTTATTTATTTGGGTAAATATTATTCTTGGTGATGAAAAATTTCGTCACTAAAAGTCCGATCTGATTTAAGAAAAAAAACTTTTAGCGATGAAAACGTTTTGTTACTAAATATTTTCCTCACTAAAAACACTATTCAGTGACGAAAATATTTCGTCACTAAAAACACTTTAGTTTATTAAATCATACTTAGTGACGAATAATTTCGTCACTAAAACTATGTTCGGGTACATATAGTGACGAAAAAATTCTTCACTAAAACTATTTTTAAGAAAATCTAGGCACATATAGCGATGAAAATTTTCATTACAAAAACCATTTCTTACAAAATTTTGCTACGTTTAGCGACAAAATATTTCGTCACTAAAACAATTTTTTGTTGCTATATTTGTGACAAAAAAATTCGTCACTAAAACTTATTTTCTGTTTTTATTTTTTTCATGGTTTTGATATTAACCTGTAACTTGTCATTACATTATTAAAACCTCACATTTAAATAACACATTTATTTCAACAACACATTTATAAAAAAAGATCCATACGTTCCACAAGTAAAAAATAAAACAAATATCTAATTCAAACTCATTTCATACAATAATTGTTTGCCATACATACCATAACTCAAGATGTGTTATAACAATACAAAAATGGTAGTATAATATAATTAGAACTAACGGAAGATGTCCCCATATGTCTTTAAGTAATGCTAAAAGTAAATCCCCTAAAAACCGCCAATAAGAAATCTGCACAAATATAAAAACAATACTACATTAAAATCGTAAAGTAAAAACATTAACTATGTTATAAGAAACATTTCTAACAATGCATTAAAAGTAGCCACAGTAATAAATTAAAATCACAACTCCTAATGTATAAGTTGTAGAAAGTAAATATAGATTTTCAAGTGTAATATAATACAATTAGTTTCAAATAATGCATCAAAAAAAGTAATCACACCAAGTAGTGTGGGTCAATTGCTAAAATAAAGTACTAATTAAAAAGTTTTTTAACTTGAAGTTGAACCACCCTCATAGGTAAGAGCGTCATCATAACCCTTACTCCTTAAAAAGTTAAGAATATTCTTCTGGACCTCTTCTTACTTAGCTTGTGCCTCTTGGTCCCTAGCTCGCTCCTCTTGGTCCTTAACTCGCTCCTCTTTGTCCCTAGCTTTTGCCTCTTTGAGCTCAATTATCTCATTTTCTAACCATTGAATATACTCTACCAAGGAATTAGATGAGGCGATGGTTACTAAAGAAGAGGAAGGTCTCATGCCAAGTCTTTTTACAATACCAGACTTCTTCTTAAAAACCAAGTTTGAGATCTCATTTTGTGTAAGGGGAATTGCATTAAGATCTTGACAATGATCCGCTTGCACTTTGAGAATATTTTCCTATCATTTGAAAGAAAGAAATAAATAAACAATCACAACATTAATACTACATATGTTATAGCTTTACAAACATGATGGGGATGGAATGATACACATACATATGTCGCTTCATCCTCATGGTGTATCCACATATTTGTATTTGGGTTGAAATGAACATTTTTTAATGTTTTTGCCAATTCAAGAACTTGACCATCATTATTATTTGCCTAATTAATTAACATTTAAGTGTTAGATAGATGTACTTAATTAATTACAACATGTAATATACTAAGGTTTAAGAAAATGAAAAAACATGCACCTCCTCATCAACTCTAACAACAAATACCTTTGTCTCGCATCTATGTTTACCTGAAATTTTATTCCTATTTTTAGAGTTCTTTCTTGATTTTTTCAAATAAACAACATTCAAGATATTTATTAAATCATGAATAAAACAGTATATATTTACTTCATCTAAGTATTTATCTAATCAGTTGACAACATTACATAGTAAACATTGGATAATAATAATATGCGCATAAATAATTTACCAGCCAATCCTCATTGGTCCATCTCCCATCAATGAGTTTAGTCCACTGCTTAAGTGTGGCATTCATTTGCGGGTGGCTTCTTTCATAGTCAGCACCATGAGATTGCTTGAGCTTTTTATAAGCTTGATGCAACTTGTAGGAGTTGGAACTCAATAATCTTCCACATTTTGTATTTAATGTTTTCGTTACCAAGTTGGAATCTCCTTCTAGTTCAAACTGATCTTGTAAAATGAAGTGTATATGTATTATAAAAATATTATTATATGAATTAGTCGAGTTAGACGTTATCAATGTAAATTTACCGCGATATTTTGAAGCACCACATCTCTAGTAGCAGTATCAACATTTTTCCAATTTTTCACGTTGTAACTGAACAAATTACTTCGCACTTGTACGCCAACTTGATTGACAAGCTTGCACGCATTCTTCCTAACAGAAGCATCATACTTTGCAGCTATACGTACTGGCAGCTTACCACTTTTTTCAACAAGTGCCCGTATTACTATACCACGTGTTGCTCCATGGGTAGTTCTACTAGCAAATCCTATTTAAACATTATTAATGTTAAAAAATTATACATTCCATATATATTATAGCTAAATTAAGTGAAGTATAATCTCAATAGTAAAAACAGAATGCAGTTGTAATTAAATATGTTTTATGTAATTACTAGTCGTGCTAGCTAATGCGCGGGTAATCTACGCCTCCGCACTAGAAGAACTTTGGGCAAAAGGATTTGCTTCAGGAGATGTTTCCATAGATTGGACCGTAGATTGGACCACTGGGATAGATGCTTCACCTTGTGAGCGTGCAAGTCATCCTGGTGCCATCTGTAACTAGCAAACATACATAAAATAGAATAACAAAGTCATTACAAGTAATGGAATGATAAAGTTATTATCATCTATTGTACCTTATGGATTACAGAATTAGATGACTCATCATCATTGTCATCATCATTAGGTGGTACATAATTATCATCTACCACAACACTAACTCTACTTCTTTTCCCTTTTGTACAATTGGACCGAGCAGAATCCTTTAGAGAAGTTGAGATGTGCTTCAATCCTAAAGTATCAATTATCTCTTTGTTTTGCCTCATTCTATCTAATCTTGCCATCTCATACCTCAGTATATTATGAGTGTATTTGGCCTTTTTGGGCATTTTTAAGACTATGTATTGATATGAAAGGTAAGTACAATTGCTACTAACTTAACATCAAAGTCCACACCATTATCCGTATCAAGCAATTCACAAGTGCAAAATTTGAACACAATTGCTACTAACTCAACAAAACAAATGACTACATCAATATCCATATCAAGTTCAAGATAAGTATAAAACATCTCAATAACAATTACTACTAACTTTATATATCATAGTTTACAGCATTATCCATATCAAACAATTCACAAGTACTAAATTTGAACATAATTACTATTACCTCAACAAAACAAATGATCACATCAATATCTATATCAACTTCAAGATAAGTACAAAACAATTACTACTTAGATAAGCATAAAACTTTAAGACAAGCACACAACATTTAAGACAATTGTTATGAACTCTACATATCATAATTCATATCAAGATCAATATTAGGTATGTCATGCTTTTCATTTTGATTAGCATCTTTTGAAGTTTCACCTTTAAGAACAACCTCGGTTTCAACATTACCCATACAATAATCAATAATATTGTTCTCAGCATTTATAAGGACAACATCAACAATCGTTTCTTGTTGGAATGCGTCATTATTTTTTGTATTATCATTGAATTCTCCACTCCCAACTTCCGGGACATTAAACACTCCTTTATGTTGGATAGATTGCACAATTTTCTAAGATTCACCCAATTTGGTATCTTGAAAGTAAAAAACTTGTCTCGCTTGACTAGGAAGTATAAAATGGTCATTTTCATACTACCGACTTGTAACATCAATACTTGTGCAGTGTGCATCGGTTCTTATCATTCTCCTTCGACCATTGGTACTAGTATTGTACTATTCACACTAGAACAAAATAACTTTATGGCGAAACATATACTCTAATTCCCAAATTTTGCACACATGACCACAGAAATCATGCATTTCTCCCTCATGGTCCCCTCCGGTACATACACCACTGTTTTGGATTACACGATGATTGTCTAGGTTCTTGTAAGGAACTTTACACCATTGACCATATAAACTGTGTACTCATTCACATGCGGCTTAAGACCACTTGCTAATGACCATAACTGTTTAGTAGCTTCTGGTGACTTGTTAACTTTCAATCTATTCATCTATAATGATATACAATAAGCGATATTAATTAGTAATAAGCAATGATGAAACTATTTAAATGTTTAATTTTTAATAGTGTGTGATTAAATTTCAAATGTCTTACACGTTCTTTGAATCACTTAGGAAACTCTTGTTGTTGGATTTGAGTTATGGCTTCTCTAGTAGGATTATGCAATATGCTTTTGTGTTCACTGTTAAAAATAAGGTGATTTATTTTCAGCTAAGCATTGCAGATAATATTCAAAACTTGATCAAACAATACATGCATATAAAATCACATACTTTAAATAAGGCTTTAGCTCAGGACTATTGTACAACAAGTACCAATGAGTAGTATCAAGTAATGCACGAGACAAGTTGCTATTATTCCGCCTACCATCTGTAGGTCAAGCAATCTGTGAAAAAACCATCAATCATTCGCTAGATTCACCTAAATCTTTATTTCTTTCTTTTCGATTATGCACAGTTTCGATCCCATCAATATACAAAGACCAGTTGTTAATACATTCTTTGAGAATGTATGCCACTGCAATCGAACCTTCTGGTCAAGCTCGGTTTGAAACGTATCTTTTCAATTATCCAAGATACCTATGAGAAACAAATATGCACATTATGTGATTTTATACCACATGGGAAAGATGCAATTAATGGATGCATCAAAGGATCTAATTACATTTCAATAGGGCACATCCATTGATATTGTACCGGGCCTCCTAGAATTGCTTTTCGAGGCAAGTGAACAACAAGGTGGACCATAACATCAAAGAATGCTAGAGGAAAGAACCTCTCAAGCTCGCATAGTATAAGAATTATATGTTCTTCTAGTTTCTCCAATTCACTCCGCTTTAGAGTTTTTGAGCATAAGTCTTGGAAGAAGCTGTCTAACTTAAACAATACAATACTAATGTCTTTATGTGCAAACCCTCACAACCCAATTGGAAGAATTCGTTGTAATAGCACATGACAATTGTGGCTTTTCAAACTAGATAATCTACCATTTTTTGCATTCACTGACCTTGATATGTTGGCTGCATAGCTATTCGAATATTTGACTGATTTCAAAAAGTCATAGAAACCATTCCTTTCATTTGGGCTTAATGAAAAGAAAGTTCGAGGCTTGTCATATGATCCATTAGGACGTTGTTTCAAATGCAATGTGTGCCTAAAGTTCATATTTTGCAAGTCTATCCATGCCTTGTCAGTATCTTTGTTTCTCTCTTCAATGCCCAACAAAGTACAGTAAGTACTTTCACTAATGTTCTTCTCCACATACATGACATCAATGTTGTGCTTAAGTTTCTAATTCTTCCAGTATGGAAGCTTGTACAAAATACTTACCTTTGAGCAATTTTGCTCTCCAATGAGTTATCTCTTCTTGTTACGTGGATGCTTTTCTAAAATTATATTTGACATTCTATCTAGCTGCTCTTGTATCTTTCTCATTTGTAATTCTAAAGATCTCTTCCATTTCTTCGATAAACCATTATGCAACTGACTATGTCTCGAACGATGTTCCATAGGCAAATAAGCTCGATGGTTAATGAATCCAATTTTACTTTCCAGAGCTTTGGTTCATCGTTGCAAGTGTAACAAGAATGATAACCTTTTGTCCTCCACCCAGACACGTTACCAAATCCAGGATAGTCATGTATTGTCCATAACAAAGTTGTATGCATCTGAAAATGCTCTTAGATATAAGCATCATAAGTTTCTATACCTTCTTCCCACAACTCCTTCAACTCATCAACTAATGGTTTCAAGTAAATATCAATCTCATTTCCCGGTTGATGGAGACCAGGAATAAGCAAGGACAACATAAAATATGGCTCTTTCATAATCAACCAAGGTGGTAGGTTATAAGGGATAAGTATGATAGGCCACATACTATAGTTGTTGTTCATTGTCCCAAAATGGTTAAATCCATTTGTAGCTAATCCCAGCTTTACATTGCGAGGTTTGAGAGCAAAATCAGGATGTTACAAATCAAACTCCTTTCACTTTTCACTATCAGCCGGATGCCTCATTATCCTATTGTTCATACGTTTGTCTATATACCATCTCATGTCCTTAGCTCTTTGGCCTGACATGTACAATCTCTTTAGTCTCGGTGTCAATGGGAAGTAGCGCAATACCTTATGAGGAATCATCTTACCTTGGGCACGTGTATCGTTGTACCTATGCGCCTCACACACTAGACATTTATCAATGTTTTTATTTTCCTTCCAAAATAGTGCACAATCATTTTTGCATGCATCTATATGCTCGTATAACATGTCCAAGTCACGTAATATCTTCTTTGCTTCATAAGTTGACCTTGGAACCAAGTTACCTTTTAGTAAAATCTTGTCAGCAATTCTAGTATCATATCAAGTCCCTTATTACTCAAGTTGGTCATTACCTTCACATTCAACATCTTAATAACAAACTTCAAGATACTATAATTAGTGCAACCTGGATACAACTCACGCTTTACATCTTCCTCAAGTTCGTCAAAATGACGCACCTCCTCATCTTTGGTTGCATTTCTTGGCTCCCCTTTAATTCGGTCACCTACCAAGGTATCGATACCATCTATATGATCACCATCCGACATTTCATTATCGTGAATGTTCTCGTTCAATACACGAGATTCTCCATGATTAAACCAATTACCACTCAAGTCCACAACCGCTTTGCAAAATTAATAAATGCATTGACCCCTTCAATATATGGATGACTTAATCTGCCATCGGGTGTCTTACCCATTGTCATCAAACTTTTATCCATGTTTGACTACAATTACAAGATGAATGCTACTTTAGTAAAATAAAGACAACTCATGCATAATGTATTCTAAAATCTAAGTCTAAGTCTATAAGCTATTGAAATCAATTAAAGTACTGTTCATCACATCTAATCAATAAGATCCATTCACATTTGCAAGAAACTAAAAACACTCCCAATATGAATTTAAACCACCTTATAACACCATGCAAGCCACCCGCTTGCTCCAACACAACAACCAACCACAAAACCAATCACAAACATCACAAGTACAATGTTTACACGTATTGAAATTGAATAAAGGAATACAGTTGCTACTAATCAACAAGTTTCGTTCACATTGCAAGAAATTAAAAACATTCCCAATATGAATTTAAACCACCTTATAACACCAGGTGACTTACTCCAACACAACAACCCACCACAAAACCAATCTTAAACATCATAAGTATAAAGTGTTTATAAATATTGAAATTAATTAAAGTACTATTCATTACATCTAATAAATAAAATCCATTAATATTTGCAAGAAATTAAAAACACTCCCAATATGAATTTAAACCACCTTATAACACCATACAAGCCACTCGTTTGCTCTAACACAATAACCCACCACAAATCCAATTTCCAACATCACAAGTATAGAGTTTACAAGTATTGAAATCTAATAAAGTAATATTCATCACATCTAATTAACAATACTCATTCACATTTGCAAGAATTTAAAAAATACTCCCAATATGTATTTAAACCACCTTATAATACCATGCAAGCCACCCGTTTGCTCCAATACAACATACTACCACAAATCCAATTTCCAACATCACAATTATAGAGTTTACAAGTATTGAAATCTAATAAAGTAATATTCATCAGATCTAATTAACAATACTCATTCACATTTGCAAGAATTTAAAAAACACTCACAATATATATTTAAACCACTTTATAACATCATGGAAGCCACTCACTTGCTCCAACACAACATACCACCACAAATCCAATTTCCAACATCAAAATTATAAAGTTTTATAAGTTTTTAATTAAAATTTACTTACTTTGCTCAAGCTAAGCTTACAACTTTTAGAAAAAAAATCCAAAGTTATTGCAAACAATGTGTATTTAGCCTGCAAAAGAAAAGTTAAATTTATAAATACCTCAGTCTTGAAAATGATCCTCTCATAATAAAAAGAAGAAGCGAAGGCACCAGGCCGGGAGTGATTAATTACTAGTTGTTGCCAAAGGGACACTTACTGTTGAAATGCTTTCCTGCAAAAAGAGAAACAAAATTGAAAATTGAGGAATACAAACAATAATCTAAAAAAACTAACTAAACCATAAAATAGAGAGAAATAAAAAAAATAAATAACTAACTAAACCACAAAATTTTCTCAGAATTCTAACACAAGCATCATAGTAAACAATTTTTTTCTTAGAACCCATATAATTTCTCCTCTTATTCACAATGACAACCACCTATCTATCATTTCTCAATCAAATTTCTCACCTAAACCAAACGAAAATTTCTCAGAATCTAAACACAGCTCAAATATTACACCAAATATTACCCATTTGAAGACCCAAAGCATTAATAAGTTTAGAGTAAACATCTCTGGCTTTATCAAAGTGAAGACCCAAAACTGAGACCCAAAAACATTTCACAATAATTTCAGCTAACCCAAAAAGGGTACCATCAAAGTCACCAAAATGCTATAACAATCACCATTCCACAACCACAACCACCATTCCAGTTCACAAACAAGAACAGCACAACCCTCATCCCAAAAAATCTGTACAAAATGAGAACGGTTTCTATATGGGATTCACAACTTAGACAAATCGTCCCACCACAGAGAATAAATCCCAAACAAGGAAACAAAAAAACTGGAGTTCTCACACGAACAACACGAACAAGGTAGAAAAATTAACATTAAGCATTTAGAATCATTAAACAAAAATTAACAAAAAAATTAACTCAAAAGGAAAAAAAAATACCCATTACATGTTTGGGAGGCGAAGGGTTGCCAGCTGGGTGGAAGGCGAAGGGTTGCTGGAAGCGTCGCAAACTGAAGCGTTGTCAGAAGCGTTGCTAGATGGTGCGAAGGATGAAGCGTCGCTGGTGAGCTAAAGCATTGCCAATGATCGGCGAGCTGAAGCGTCGCGATTGGTGAGCTGAAGTGTCGCGATAGGGAGTTGAAGCATTGCGATCGGGAGCTGAAGCGTTGCAATCGGCGTCTGAATCGTCGCGATGGACACGAAACGGAGAAATCAAAGCGTTGAGGTGATGGGTTTAATGTCAACGGCGAGGATCTAGTCGGTGTTGCCGGCAGAAGCTTGGGTTAACGCCGTCAAGCTTGGTCAGCGTCGGTTGGTTGCACCGTGAGGGAGAGCTTGAGAGAGTGTGAGGGAGAGCTTGAGTATCGGTTGTGAAGGTATGAAGGTCTGATGTGAAAAAAAAAGGAGCTAAAGTGTTATATATATACCTCATCTTTAGTGACGATTTGATTTTGTCACTGTTGTATGCCTTTAGCGACGAAGTCGGGTTTGTCACAAATGATAAAACTAATGGCCACTGTTTTCCTTTTAGCGATGATTTATTTTTATCACTAAATGTCACATTCAGCGACGAAACAGGTTTCATCACTAATAGCATGACCAGTAGCACCTTTTAGTGACGAAAGTATTCATCACAAAACACTTAAACTTTTAGCGACAAAAAAATTTGTCACTGTAGATCTATTTGGTTTCCTACCTCTATTTTTGTTTGGGGCCTTGAATTTAGCACACCCTATAGTGACGAAATCTAAATTTCGTCACTAAATGTTACTATTTTTTTTTTAATATATAGTGACGAAATATAAATTTCGTCACTATATGGTACTTTTTTGTGACGAAAGTTTTTTTTCACTAAAATTCGTCACTATAGTTACATTTTGTTGTAGTGCGTTCAAGGAACCAGAAAAAGGAAAAAGTTTAAGGTTTTAGAGGTCAGACTGTAGTTCAACCGAAGTTGGACTGTGATGATATCATAATGAATTAATAATTAACTAAAATATAAATAAAATTAAAAAAATGAGCAATCTTGGTTAAAACATATATATATATATATATATATATATATATATATATCTAAGCAAAATAAAATTATTCTCAAGCATATTTTATTCTCAAAATATTATAAGAAAGTTTATAAAAATAATAAAGCATAAAAAAACATTGAATGTTATAGTTAATTATTTAATTATAAAACTATGAATATATTTGATGGATTATAATTATAATTATTTCAATATATTCCCCCTTTTGAGATAGATAATTAAAATAAATGATATAATAAAATATTATTAATATTGAATATAATAAAAATATATAGTAATGAAAGTTTAAATTATTCTTATGACATTCTTTTAAATATACTTCAAATATATTAGTTTGCCACAAGATATGGTGTAGTGGCTTGGATGTTAATTAAAACTAGTATGTAGCCCCGTGCTACCGCACGGGATGGATATATTATTAATCATGAGTTTATTCATGTTTAAAAGGCTCAGTTAAGTCTAAATTCATATTATTAACCAGAAAATTTCATTACCAAAACTTAACAGTATATATATTTTATATTAATAAACTCGTATATATTGTATTTTGGTATTACCGCACGGGAATGGTTAACTATAGTGAACCATCCAAAACCCCATGAACCATAGCTACCCTTCCCTTTTTCTTGCCAGCAAACTCAAAGCAGAGTCTCTAGCAAATGCAAAACTCAAATCTCTAGCTATATCTTATGCCCTTCCTGCTAGAACCCCATATATCGTCTGAAAATCAATGTTACCATCAGTAGGAGTACAAAGGGAGTCATCATAAGCATATTCAAAGGGATTTTCAAGTGAAACTTCAATTAAAATATGCTAAACTGGTTATCATAATATAATAACATGATATAGAGATTCTATATTAATTTGAAGAAGGTAATAAGACTTATAGAAAAACAATGAATTTTCTATCACTAAGACCCTTTTCCCAAAAGCCTAAATCATGTTTAACGTCGTAATTTTAAAAACATAAATACCAGCAGCGGGTCCAGCAGTCTAACAGTAATAGTAAGGTTGAAGACTGTGGGAAGACAATCTCACAATGGCGGTTCCTAACCTTTTGATTTAGTAATCTTCTTGCAAAATACCCACCATCTTATCTGATAAAAATCTTTGTGAATTCGTGCTTTGACAAAAGGACGATAAAAACATATTGAAAAATATGTTTATTTGAGGAAGAAGTTTTAATGGCAGTTAGCTTTGGATGAGTGGGTTTAACGTTTGTGTGAGATTTAGCATCTGGCTTTAATTTTTTAGACATGTTTGTTTCATACAGTATAACCTTTCACTTTTCAACTTAAACATTGTATAGTTTTAAATGAGCATTTTTTCTATATGTCAAAACAGCTATATTGATGAGGCCTTGTGATCACGATGAAGATGCAACAACCAACAGCCTATTATTGATATAGCATGTCAATTAATAAATCAACCAAATAATTAAACATACTAAGGACACATAAACAAAAAAAACAGAACTCTCACTAAAGTGTTTGACTTCCTTAGACAATGTAGCTCAAGTCATAGCAAACCCTGAAATGTAATTGATGGGGAAAAAAAATTCAACCTCAATCCTAAAGCCTACTTGATGTATTTTAAAACAAAATAAAATTTGGTGTATTTTTAATAGAATACAGCATTGGTTCATTAAAAGACACATATTAAGCTATTATTATTTCTGCACATGCATAAACCCGAAAACTTCATAGCATATCCCATTTTAGAGAAGGAAAACACAACAATACGCACAAAATTTTCCATGATTAACATATCATAATGCTTAATGATATGGCATGAAGGGAGTTCTAAATAAGAGAACTTAAATAAAAGGATCCACCCATACATAAAGGCATGGAATATTCATTGATAATTGTCAGGTGGAATGTTCATTGTCAATTTCTACTTTGCTATTCATTTCGAAGTTCTATACTAAAATTCAATTTAGTTTCATAGTGCTTACTCTTAGATTCATAATTAATTCAATCTGATATTAATGGCCATTTATAAATGGCAATAGAACTTTTAAAAAAATTAACTATATTAAAATCATTTACCACCAAAAACTATTGTATACCTGTTTTTTTGTCATATATCCACCAATTTCAAAATTGGGCAAAGCTGTACATTAAGGAATCAATCCATGAGAATGTGCACATATTTAGACTTTTTGAGGAGAAGAACTAATATTAAAAATGAGATTCACTACTTCTAAGAGGCATCTAAAATATTAATTAATCTTCATGTTGATCATAGCAATATACCATTAAATAAATATATTGAAGAAAATTCAAATAAAATATATGCAAAGAAACATCTAGTAGAAGTCCTATAAACAAATAGATTAGAATAGAATAAATCATATAAGAAATGTCTAAAACAATACGTACCTGTTTCTGTTCAGATTGTTGTAAAGAGAGAAGCAGCATCCAGCAAAGAAGACATGGTTGGCAGCATAGTATGCAAATTGAAAAATCAATCACAGAATAGCCCAGAACCATTTTAATCCTTATATTTAAAACAAAAACAAATAGAAAAAAAAAATCCAAACCCAAATACCTAAATGAAAAATAAATAAATTCTAACCCAAATACCTAAAAATCAAACCAATCCAACCAAATATCCAAACATAAAGTATATTTAACATTCAATTAAAAAAAAAATTTACCGGTGATGGTTCCAATAAAGTAGAAACTATACCTGGTAGTACTGCTTCTACTCAGACTTGGATTGCTTCCAAGGATTTCCCTTCCCACCTACAAACCCTGAAAAAGAAAAGTTTAGAAAGAACCCACCTCATCTCTGTAGAGAAAGGAATTGGCATTGACAGATATAAATCCAAAATACTTGAAATCAAAAAATACAAATAACCAGAAAATATTAAATAAGAATAGTCACAACTAAAAAGCATTCATCATTGATCCCTGGTAAATTAAACAAAAACACCCTCATAATTCACCACCATTTACATTAATACCACTCAAAGATCAAAATGCATACACTACCTATAGACAAATGAAAATATTAACATAATGTTTTGGTACCCTGAACCCCAGATAAATATGGATGTAAGATTTCAAGGGAATGGTTTAGGTTTACAAAACACAATTTTTACATGATTTGTGTTTGGCTTCTCTTTTCAAAAATAAGAAGAGGAGGAAAAGTTAAGAATAGGTGATATTA
The DNA here is from genome assembly GCA_023736055.1 of Quercus glauca. NCBI lineage: Eukaryota > Viridiplantae > Streptophyta > Magnoliopsida > Fagales > Fagaceae > Quercus > Quercus glauca. The sequence continues at coordinate 25,920,198 of CM043316.1, forward strand.
CCAGTTCGACCATGACTCTTCCACCCTCGCTTCCAAGCTCCGTAACCACCAGATTTCCAGCGCTACTAAGTCCTCCGCTGAGCTACGGCCGCTGCCATCAAGCTTCAGCAGCAACTCTTCATGTCTCGCGATGCCAGCGCCGGAGCCAGCGAGTCTGGTCTGATACAGATGCCGCTTTCTTTGGGTGCCTTGGACGATGTCGTTGATGGGTCATCGTCTTTCAAGTCTCCCAATATGGTGAGTTTTCAAGTTTTGAGTTTGACTTTACAGTAACCGTTTGTGTTGACACTGCCTCAATTAACAATTTGAACTAAACTAAATAAAATTCCAAAATAATATTGTAACATTTTTTTGCCTAAATAATTTTGTTCTTCGAGCCAATAGGCCATAACTCGAAAAAGGAAATCTTATTACAACACAAAAATCTGTAATTGGAAGATTTCGATTGTATATTTTTTTATCATGAAACAAACACCGAAATGGTTAAACTGAATTTAAAAAAAATAAATAAATAAATAAAGGGAAAGAAAAGAAGGAACCATCAGAAACCAAAGTTTATCCCCATAAACAAAATGTTGTACGGTCCGCATCATGGTTCGATCTTCTGAAACAGAAGATCGCATCACTTGGTTCATTCTTTTTTTTTTTCTCTTTCATCTTAATTTTCTTCTAAAAATAAATAATAATAATCATCATCATAAAAAATCTATAGAATATAAAAGACCCAGAAGATTGCCAAGAAAATAAACTAATAAACACAAACTGAAAAAATAAAAGAAAGGAACTCAGAAAAAATATGGGTTGTGAGAAATTTATCAGCACAGATTGATGTAAACATCATCAGAGTGGTGCATGACTATCTCTATTCCTCATCACTGCTCCCGTCACGGAGAATTTAAATCCTGACCTAATCAAAACTCAACCTGCAAATAATAATAATAAAAAAGCTCTCTTCTAAAGAGAGAGAGAGAGAGAGAGAGGTGAACAAACAAGAAGAAGAGAGGGATGTGGATCTGAACGGTGTTTGCCCTAATTTATATACTGGGAGGATTAGTCTGAGTCTCTTTGTGAGAGATAAAAGGTAAAGCTGAAGCGAGATACTGTTCGTGTTTGCCCCAAGAACACGAAGGCTCCAAGAAGTCATCGTGGGTGTTGTTGGGGTCGAAGTGTGAGTTCTGGAGGAGTTGAATCTGAGACTTTTGGATCTGTGGGGAGCTGTATTTCTAATTTGCGTTTGATTATTGTTGAAGAGGAGGTGAATCAAGCGTGTCTGATTTCAAAAGGTTTTATTTAGCCAAAAAAAAATATCACAACATTTAATGTAAAACACAAATTTCTAGAAGGGGAGGTGAACCTAGTACTATTCAGGAAAAAAAAAAAAAAAAAGAGCACAGCGTCGGTTGACTGAAATTGGTGTGTACACGTGGTACATAATTAGAGTTTTAATTGGTGTGTACACATGGCACGCAATTAGAGTTCTAATTTGAAATTCAATTTCACACTCTCTCTGCTTCACCTATTATTATATATATAGATTTACATAACTAGAACCCACGTTCTAGACATGGTGTGATGCTTTATTCTTTATGAGTTAAAAGTCAAGTTTTGACCGTGGTTGAACCATGACTAGTTTTGTTGAACCATCCAGTAAGGTTGAACCGTGACCAATTTGTTGAACCGTTCGATCTAACCATGGTTCAAGAGGTTTACTAATTATTTGAAAATTACAGTTCTATTTTCTTAGAAACTGGATTTCAATACCACCTGATCCGGTTTAGGTTTCAAAACAATAAAGTTTTGTACAACAATTGGAATTTTTTTTTTAATAATAATTCTTTTATAGAGCTTAGTTTCCTTATTTCTTGAATATTTGAGCTTAATTGTAAAAAAAAAAAACTTTAGTTGAACCGTGACTGGTTTTGTTGAACCGTCCGATTAGGTTGAACCATAACCAGTTCTGTTGAACCGTTTGATCTAACTGCGTTTCAGGAGGTTCACTAATTATTTGAAAATTACAATTCTATGTGCTTAAAAACTGGATTTCAATATGATTTTTGGTTAACCTGATTGGACTGCCTGGTCTGGTCTAGGTTTCAAAACAATGGAGTTTTGTACAACAATTGGAATTTTTTTTTTTTTTTTTTAACAATAATTCTTTTATAGAGCTTTGTTTCCTTATTTCTTGAATATTTGAGCTTAATTGTAAAAAAAGAAGTTTTTATTTTTATTTTTATTTGTTACATTTTATGCAAAACCTTATATGCATGTGTTACAATCATAGTTTTCAGATCCAAACCGTTCAAAGAACCAGTAAAAGGTCAAGGTGTGGAGGGCAAAGGTCGGGGTTGAAGTCTTTAGGAAGAAACTTTATACACATATACGCTTAGATTAGACTAGAGTAGAAATTTTATCATGTAAAAAAAAAAAAACCAATAAAAGGAGAGATTCAAGGTTTTTAAGGTAGAACCGAGATTCAATCGAGGTCGAACCGTAATGATGTCATAATTAAATTAATTTTTGTTATAGAATTTAGTAATTAATTAAACTAAAATAAATGTATTAAATTTGTAAATATTAGCAAAATCGACTAAAATATCTAAAAAAAAAAGAACCAAACTTTCGAATAAATTTTCATGATATTATAAGGTTAACATGAAATAGTAGAACTCGAATTTGAGGATATAAATTTTTACACAAAACTTGATTTTGTTAAAATCAAATTTCAAAATAAGAGCATTTTGTTAGACACTTTCATGAACTAAATTGATTTAAAAAAAAAACAAAGAAAATGTTATAAAAATTTAATTATATCCTTAACACCCCCCCCCCCCCCCCCCCCCCTTATCTGGCACGAGCGGAGAGACTGGCGAGTGGCGACTACTCCCTTCCCTGTCCGCAGAAGCGTCGTGTTGGCCACCACCTCTCATCACCGCCGGGTTCTTGTTCTTTCGCGGAGCTTCTGTGTCGTTGCTAACCACCACAAGTCTGAACAAGTAACCTATCTCTCTCTCCTTTCGTTATGTTTTTTTTTTTGGGCTGTTTTCTCTCTCTGTTCATTGTTGTCAAGATTGTGAAACTTTCTGAGATTGTTTGATTTTAAAGTTATAGTGCTCGGTGAAATGGGTATCTTATTTTGTTGATGCTAGGCTTCGGCCACTTCTTGAATTGAAGTGGGGTAATAGTGAAAATACAGTATTTGTTGGTAACATGTGAATTCAAGGTGGTATTTGTATTAGCAGTTAGGTGCTCTTGAGTAACGATAGATAGCATAGGTAGTTGGTTAAAACTTAAAACTATATGATACTTGAAACTGAGAGTGTTTTCTGTGTTTTGTTGCATTTTTTCAGTGCTTATTGTTTGAGAATACAAAAGCTGTCTGCTGATAATTGAAATAGAGGAAAATGGGGATTTATGCTTTAATAGCTTTAGAAACGAAACTACATGTTTTGCAAGTAAAAATGTATAATAGCTACAACATCTTCCCTAATATTCCCTTTATTGCTCTTCTTGCTTTTCCATTTTTGAGCTCAAATAAGTTGTCCCACTAGAAGCTAAAGATTGCATTTTTGGTTTTAAGCCTGGCTCTTTCCTCATCCTTCTTCCTATCCAATTTCTTAGTTAGTCAATTATAAGAAATGGGTTTATCTAGAATTTGGTTTCCTTCAAGTTTCCATTAATTTTTTTACTCTCCCTGTGCTTGCTAAAACTCAGGAAAATTGAACATTTTTAATATTTACTTTTGTATTTGTATTGTTTTAACATTTTCCTCTGTAAATATTTGCATGTTGAGGAAGAATGTTTGTGCTACCTTGGCTTGAGCAAGTAAAAGCTTTGGAGAAAGTTCGTTACTTTTATGCTATATGATTTTGTGGGTTGACCTCTTATTTAATGTTTAATTTCTCTATTTTTTTTAAACAATATTTTTATGTTGTTTGATTTTTTCCTAAACTTGTTATACATGCCAACCATGGATTCAGTTCAATGCATAAGAAATGTTTGTCAAAATGTCTTACTGACATATGAATTGCTTCTTAAACTCTAGCATCATGTTAAGGAAAATGGTAAGAATTAGTTGTGGCAATTGTCCTCCCATGCACATAGCACACATGAGGGCCTGGGGCGTATGCATACACTTGGAATGATTGGCATGCTTTAATTCTTGAAGTGACAAATTCAATAATAACTTATGCATTGTTATTTCCATTTGACAGTTCAAGAGACGTGAAAAATGGTGTCTTGGGCTACATCAAAATTTTTGTCAAATCAATTTATTCCAATTTCTGCTGTTGTTACTGCTGCAGCTGTTCCGTGTTCTAGCTGCAGCACCAATTTCTTGAAAGTATGTAGTCCAAGAAGCAGAATGTATGGTTTATCTGTTGCTGAAAGCCTCTCAAGAGTGAGGGCTTATGCAGTTAATTCAAACCAAGCTTCTTCAATGCAAATTCGACCAGGAACTTGGGAAGATCCTGATAATGGCAGTGGTAGTGAATATGATGAAGATGATGAAGGAGAAGAAAATGACTGGGGCCATGAGAGTGACTGGGAGGAAGAAATAGATGCTTCAGCTACAACTAATGTTGATAAGTCCGCAATAAATACGTACGAGGAGGATCTTGTGAAAGGTTCTTACTCTACCAGAACCTCTTGTTCCCCTTAATACCATATTTTTCTTTGACATCATATTTATTTGTTTTCAAGGGAGGTGTTTTGAAGTATAAAGAAGCATGGAATCTACCGTCTTTTACAATCTTTTTCAAATAAAATTATAGGAAAAATATTAGCCTCTAATTATGAAAGTTTCAAGAACTATAGCTGAAAACCAAGTTGATGATCCATCCCTGTTGTAAAGCAGTATGTAGTATTGATTATTTTACTAAATGATTGCAAGTTTATGAAGTACTTAATGGCTAATTATCTCACTAGATCTGCATAAATCCAAGGACCAAGAACTTTATACTCTCCATCTCAGGCACATAAAAAGTGATGGTTAATGATATTGGCTTTGTATGTGTTCCCGGAAGTCAGAACCATGTTATGAAAAGCATATTTGAGTGCATTTTTTTTCTTTAGTTTTATATGGAGTGGGTGGGGAAGACAATTGATTGCCAATGATGATGAACAAAAACAGTATTCCCTGTTTTCCATTATTCTGGTCTTCTTTGTTCCATGTTGACTAGGAAGGGATGCTTGAGCTATTTAAAGAGCTAAAACTCCTCTCCGTGTACATAAGCATCTCAAGTTGTTCCTTAGTTTCGAACTTAACTGGCAAAGTTCCATTTAGTTTCTGTAGTTCAGGACAGGACCAAGCTCTTCCAAAAAAATGAATTAAACAAATGCAAACTGTATCATTTTAGTTGAATTTTGAGGTTGCATTGGACCAAATTGACACCATTGTTTGTTCTGCAATGCTGCCAGCATGCATCAAATAGGAATTATTATTTTATTTTGAAATTGCAAACCATGATGAATTGCTTTCTTTTGCATGGATTTTTCTATCATGTTTTTGGTGCACTTTAGCCTTTTCCTTTGTTATCTACGTATGTTGTAATTGTGCACATCTATGCATCTGCTTTGTCAGCTCTGCTTAAAGTTCAAGAAACTGTTATCAACATTTGATAATTGTTGTAGAGGTTGAACAGCTTTTGGGACCAGAAGAAAGAGCAATTTTGCAACAGAATGTGAAACCTAACCTGGGAAAAATATCAACCGTAAGTATTGAAAACATAGAGCAGCTTCCCTTTTCTTCTTTCCTTATATAGTTTTAGGAGAATGCAGTCTCTCTTGCCAAGAGCCATGTAACTCAGTGGCGTTGCCATAGGAAACACATTTATGGAACTACCTACTACTTGCTATACAAATTTATATTGATAAGAAATTGAATTTGTGGTTTCTAGTTGACTGAGGATCTCTTTTCAATCTTTTGGATTCTTTTTTCCCAACTGCTCAGGCAAAATGGAGCCCACTTCATACTCTTGCACTGTCAGGACAGATTCCTTTCATGGATAAGCTACTTGAGAATGGGCTTGATATTGATACTGTTGATCAGGTGAGTTGTGTTCGTACATTAGTTCTGCATTTATGTTCAAGTTAGTAACATCTTTTATGGCTTGTAAACAGGATGGTCTCACTGCTCTTCATAAGGCAATTATAGGTAAAAAGGAGGCTGTAATTAGTCATCTTCTGAGGAAAGGTGCAGACCCTCATGTCAAAGACCGGGTGAGGATAAAATTTTCATTTTTATAAACTTGTCCCAGTTTCCTCTGTACCTCCATATATGATATACCTGAGAACTATGGGTTTATATCTTCGTACTCATGTCAGGATGGAGCTACTCCACTGCATTATGCAGTTCAAGTTGGTGCCATCCAAACTGTGAAGTTATTGATCAAATACAAGGTTGATGTCAATGTAGCAGATAATGTGAGTATAGTTTTTAAATTTTCATACGGCCAACATCCCGTCGATTATCTTCTTTATGAGTTCTTCTTTCAGGAAGGGTGGACTCCATTGCATGTTGCCATCCAAAGCAGAAATAGATTTATAGCAAAAGTCTTGTTAGTCAATGGCGCAGATAAAAACAGAAGAACTAAGGTAACTTTCTAGAGCCATGCATATCCCAGCAAATTGTAAAAATGTCAGTTCTGGTCCTTCTGGCTCAATTTTTATTGTTGATTGATATGAGAGAACCTGGCCAAATATATGCTAGTGAATTTGTGACTAACTTCATTTTCCTATTAACAAAAGAAGGAATAATTGGTTAGCATTGTGAGACTTGTGACTATATGTGCTAGGTAGTCGAAGCTAATCTGTTGATTGAGCTTTGCCCCAGGTGTCAACTGCGTGATATCTTTTTGGCATCTTATATGTATAGAATTGTTAGAAGTATACTTACCCAAAAAAAAAAAAAAAAGAATTGTTAGAAGTATGAGCTGACCTTTTGCTTCTGCTTCATATTATTTTCTATTGCATTGTCATGTTTGGTTAATTTATGTTCATCGATTTTTTTTCTTATAGACCTTTGGTGAAGTATTGGAATTATTAGCAAAAATTTTCTCCTGTTTGCTTTCGGTGAAGGTATATTTAACATTGATGGGTTTACTGCTTTTAGGATGGAAGAACACCCATGGATCTGAATTTTTGTTACGGAAAAGACTTTAAGTCATTTGACCTTGCCAAGTTACTGAAGATAATGCCAGCTAACAGAGATTTTTGATGGAGATGGTAATGCCACAATGTTGAGATAGAATCTTCAGCTGTGAGAATGTTTATGGTATTTGGTGCTAAAACCTTGTCAACATTCTTGCATTGTGATGTGGTGTGAGCCCATCTTGGATCTTGAAGTTGCCATACGGGCTAATTCATCTCGATTTCATCTCATATTGTGGTGTTGAACCATATAGGATCATGCCTTCTTCGCTAATAAATGTGGATGGTGTCTTTCCATAACTGATTGCATATGTTATTCATCTTGTTTGTATCTAGAAGTACATTAGTGAAATACAGACCTTACGAAGAGTTGGGGACACAGATTTGTTTGACAGATAAGCAACTAAGGGAAGCAAGCTTGGGCAGGTTATTAGTGCAGCTAGTGGTTTCTTATTGTCAATCTGTTTTATGTGTATGGGCTATGGAGGACAGTGCCACTGGACAGGGACAGATGGTGTCTGATTCATATCAATGTGATGCCTTGATCAAGGAATGCTTATAGTTCGGAGTAACTCCATTTGTAGATCTAATTACAAGTTACAAGCAAAATTCAGAAACTCCATTTGTAGATCTAATTACAAGTTACAAGCAAAATTCAAAATCGGGTTAGTTTCAATATTATTATTATTATTATTATTACTATTATTGTGATAAGAAATGGGTCGATTTCTTTATTCTATTCCTTTTACATTGCAATTGGATTTTCGGAATCTATTTCCTTTGTTCTTCTCCCTTACCTTTTTGGTTTTTGTTTTGCCAAACATTATTTTGACGCTAGATACCCACTAAAACAAAATATTGGCGATTACAAATTTAGTCTTCTGCAATGTTTTGCCAAGTGAATATGGAGTCTAATTTTGCTCCATATCATCCATCTAATTTTAATTTTTGCGCCAAGTGAATTATTGAGTGTAAAAATTGAGGAGTTTAAATTCAATTAAATTTTAAATAGGATTTCAATTAAAGTATAATTTTGGGTTATATGTTCTATCTAATTTTTAATTTTTCTGACAAATTATTAAGTGTAAAAATCGAAAAGTCTAAATCAAATTAAATTTTAGGGCAAATTACACTGTACTATCTTAAACTATATTAATATATCTCATATTACACTTTGCATTGTAAATTATTCAAATGCACAGTTTACACTCAAAACTATAACTCTAACTACGCTTTGCACCCCGATGTTAGTTTTACTTGTGACTTGTGTGTGTATTGTTTAAGTGACACAAACTTAAAAGACCAAAAACTTCATCTTCCCCATCAATTAAAAACAAAACTTCCTTTTTTTTAATCTCTCTCATGGGTATCAATTGCTCTCCCCAAATCAAAACTATGTAACCCTAAATTCCCAAATCCAAATCATCTTCAACACCATCACTGCTTCACCACCGCGACACAACGGCTGTCCCCAAGACTAGCAATGCTTAGTACAGTTGCCTTTGCCCATCCGTAACCATAATAAAAGGTCACGTGGGGTCCATCCTGGTCATAACTTGTACAATTCTTACAGCTCTTGTCCTCCTGGTCCCTAACGGTATCTAGACTCTAAGTTCCCATACGTAGACGCGAAACAAAGTTTGCAAAATAGAGGCATAAAGACCATGAGGTGAAGAAGTATTTGAGAGAGAAATAGCATTTAACTAAGTGACAATTCCAACCCATAGCACGTGGACCCCTATCATAACTTGCTATAATTGCTTGAGCCCACTGCAGCTACATGCAAATTTTGTTCAGAGTTGGAAAATAAGGGAATTTTTGTTTTTAATTGATTTGGGGGGGGGGGGGGGGGGGGGGTGGCGTGGGGTTGGGGGAGGTGTGCGGGTTGGTATTTTAAGTTTGTAAGAGCATTTTTATCAGAGTGTATAAATGCTATAATCCTATTTTAGCCTCTAAAGCACGAAAAGCAAGCTACAAGAAACATGTCATTCTTAAAAAAAATAGCAACTAAGCTATAGTGAGCTTTCATCTTTGAAAGCTCACTGTAGCTCCAATCTTAAAAAAAATATTATTATTTTAATGGTTGTGGTGGAGGAGGTGGCTTGTGTTGTTGTTTTTTTATTATTTTAATGAGTAGTTTATATTATTTTAAACGAAATAGTAAAAAAAAAAAAAAGTTTTGATGTTGGATGCATTTTAGAGCGAGATAATATAATAGATAAAATAACTTTTTGATATGTTAAAGACTAAATTTTTTAGAATTATTGATGCGAATGCTCTAACAAGAGTCATGGTTTAGCGTGTAAAGTATAATCTGGGGCATAGTTTGAGTGTTAGGAAGATAAACATCTTGGAAAGCTTCTTTAAATAATTAATATAATATATAGGTACACATTTTAACCCAAAAGGCCTAAACCCAATGGGTATGTGCTCAATTATGTTATATTAACTATTCATACTTCTCATCATTATTCAATCTGAGACTTCACTCACATGTGTAACCTAACAATCTTCCCCTCATGTGCAAGTCTCTACCTTTCTATGGGCTTCAAGACCTCTTTGTGGATCATGAACAAGTCCTACTTGCTCCCCCCTTCCCTAATGGACATTTTCCTTCACTAGTGCATCATCCATGAGTCTCCAAGTGTCAACTCTCTACGATTTTTTATTCTCCATGGGAACCTTACACTTTACCATTGTCTAGCACCATTGGAAATAATACTCATTTGTTGGGCCTTTTCCAAGATTGTTTGTGAAGGCTTTATGGGCTTGCTTGGTGCAATATATTGTTCTTGCTCTAACTGTGAAAGGAACTTGCCCTACTCCATTTGCAAAAGGGCTTCAAATACAAATACCTCGTTCTTGCTCCAACTGCGAAAGGAACCTTGATAATCTTGCCACCTTTGCCTCACACTACCATGGGCTCTAATATCACTTGTTGAAAAGATAAACACTTTGAGGAGCTTCCTTGAATAATTAATATAACATATAGAGACACGTTTTAACCTAAAAAGTCTAAGCTCAATGGATATGTGTTCAATTATGATATATTCAATTATGTTATATTAACTACTCATTATTTTCGTCATTATTCAATGTAGGATTTTACTTACATGTGTAACCTAACAATAGGGTGGTAAAGTGTAATTTACCATAAATTCTAAATTGGATTTCAAATGAAATCCAATTTTGCACCATGTGTCCATCTGGTTTTTAAATTTTTCTGACAAGTGAATTATTGGATACAAAAGTCGAATAGTCTAAATCCAATTAAATTCTAAATCATATAAATATATATATATATATATATATATATATATATATATATATATATATATATATATATATATATATATATATATATATATATATAATATGAGAAACAATTACGTATTTTAGAAATCTATGGTTTAAAAATGGTGTAAACTAATACCATGTATTATTTCAACATTTTTTTAAAAATAAAGGTATAATTTGAACTATGTAATTGCAATTATTTTTAATTGTCCTTGTATATATGCACAAGGTTACACATTGATTTCAATAAAAGATGAAATAATATTGTTTTTAATTAAATGGAGAAATTATGATAGGAGGGCATCTCATTATAATTAATGGATTCACACTAGTTTTTAGAACCTCTTTCTTTGTAGAGAATGTTGCTCACTTTTCACATTCAAGAGAGAGAGAGAGAGCCCAGCAAAAATGATAAGATTAGAAGGAAGTGGTAGTAAATAATGTAACAAATAACATTAAAATTATAAGGATTAAAGAAAGTGATCGTAAATACTAAATACTGAATAGTGTTACATCACAAATAGTGTCTCCTTTATTTAGAGCTAATTGTTTATTGAAGTAGTCCTACATTTTTTCTTAAGCTAATGGTTTATTGAAGTAGTCCAACATTTTTTCTTAAGGCAGAAGGTAAAATAGAGACAGCAACTTTAAGCCATATACATGGTTGTGAAAAATGAGAATCACTGAGCAACACGAAGATAGAGTGGGATTGGATTGTCAGCATTTGGAGGTGAATCCCACACCGAGAAAGCACTTGTAGAGTTCATCCATTTCTCTACCATTTCAGGATAATGACGTCTTAGCACATCCTTCAAACTCTCTGTATTATTAACCCATTCAAGTCCTTTTTTCGTGTATGTCTCCTCATTGAAATTGCTTGTAAAGAACCTATCCGCTTCCAGCCTCCTGCATCCATGACAACTTAAAAGGTCAAAATATTGTTACTCATTAGAACATGACATTCCACCTAGTTTCTTCACCTCTAAGTGTGTTAGGACATATGTGGTTCACATGTTAAGAACATATGTCATACTATTTATGTAAATTGGCTAATCATTTGACAAAACGCACTCTACTTGTAATTGGGTAGTTCTAGGTGTTTTTAATATTTCAAGAAACAAGGTTTCAAGATCAAGTATTGAAGTCATCAAGTCTGTCCAAGAAAAAGCAAGCTGAAGTGCACAGATTTTAAAGCTCGACACCTGCTCGATAGCTACCTCGACACTTGCTATCTGTCGAGATTTAAAATTTCAGATTTCCAATTTGATTTTCTTGGGATCCGTGAATATGTTTTTGGGCCTTCTTTTCTTCTAACCCTAAACATATAAATGGAGTGTTTTAAGAGCCGTCAACACAGACACAAGTTGCAAAAGTATTGAGCAATCTTTGTTCAAGCAAATTGTGATCAAAGACGAAGTTCTTGACCTAGTTCATCTTCTTTCAAGAAGTTGCTATGTATTTGCACCATAGGGTTTTGTAACCAAGCATCTTCGTGTTATTCATCATAAAGGATGAACTGAAGAACTTTGTAGCCAACTTCTCTTTCTAAAGTTGGTGTTTGAAGTCGCGTACTGGGATCCGCGCATCTGGTTAGTCACGTACTTGGGAGCCGTGCATCAAAAGGGGAAACTGTTGCTACAGATCAAGTCCAATTGGGTATTGGGGTAAGGGTTCAACTGTAGGTTGGTAAGGTACTTGAGATTCCTTTACTTGTAACCGCTTGATTTGACAAAACGCACTCTACTTGTAATTGGGTAGTTCTAGGTGTTTTTAATATTTCAAGAAACAAGGTTTCAAGATCAAGTATTGAAGTCATCAAGTCTGTCCAAGAAAAAGCAAGCTGAAGTGCACAGATTTTAAAGCTCGACACCTGCTCGATAGCTACCTCGACACTTGCTATCTGTCGAGATTTAAAATTTAAGATTTCCAATTTGATTTTCTTGGGATCCGTGAATATGTTTTTGGGCCTTCTTTTCTTCTAACCCTAAACATATAAATGGAGTGTTTTAAGAGCCGTCAACACAGACACAAGTTGCAAAAGTATTGAGCAATCTTTGTTCAAGCAAATTGTGATCAAAGACGAAGTTCTTGACCTAGTTCATCTTCTTTCAAGAAGTTGCTATGTATTTGCACCATAGGGTTTTGTAACCAAGCATCTTCGTGTTATTCATCATAAAGGATGAACTGAAGAACTTTGTAGCCAACTTCTCTTTCTAAAGTTGGTGTTTGAAGTCGCGTACTGGGATCCGCGCATCTGGTTAGTCACGTACTTGGGAGCCGTGCATCAAAAGGGGAAACTGTTGCTACAGATCAAGTCCAATTGGGTATTGGGGTAAGGGTTCAACTGTAGGTTGGTAAGGTACTTGAGATTCCTTTACTTGTAACCGCTTGATTTGATAATAGTGGAGTTTCGGGAGTGGTGACCTGAAAATCACCCGGTGGGGTTTTTGCCGTTAGGGTTTTCCCAATTCGTAAACAAATTACCGTGTTATTTATTTTTCCGCTGCATATTTAGTTTTGGTGATTTGTTTGTGTTGCCACGCATTTGCATGATAAATTGATTAATTAATAACTTGGCTAAATTTATTAATTAGTTTAAATCACAAGGGGTCATTCAATTTGTGGCCTATTAAAGTGGTAATTAAAATATTATGATGACTTTTTTGTTCTTTCACCTGTCAAAATTTTCTTTTTAATAAAAAATGGATATTATTGAATTTGGATCCATTTTCCTTTTATTACAATGCATGCATGAATGATTGTGCTATTTTCCTTGTATATTTGTGAAGTTATTTTATTACCTGCTTGCCATTAGTAAGAATATTATAAAAGCTGTTTCACTAATTGCGAACCCTGTGATCTTCTTCTCTGCCATGAGACCCACAAGCAAATCGAGTTGTTCAACATCATCACCGTACACTTCCTCAAGTGTTTGAATTGCTTCTTTATCATCTGTTAGATCTTCCCATTTTGAAATTGGTATCAATAGTAATGCCCTACGGAACTCATTATACCTTGCAACATTCCTCTCCCTATCCCTATACACTGCATTATAAAGCATTAGAAATAAGCTTCACACATTGAATTTCTAAAAGTTGGTAAATAAATTAAATTAAATGATCAAGATTAGCTTACTACCTTCAAGGGCTGGTAAGTCCACATGATCAAGCCTATCTCGGCCATCCACATCTTGTGGTATAAGGTCTCTAAGCCATGTAGGATAGTTCCAAAGCTCCAGGGCCCCAGAAGCTTGGTGGCCCATTGAAACCATTTGCTTTTCAAACCCAATTTCTACCAAGGCCGTTTCTCCTCTAAGACCAATCAAATTTGGTAGAGGAACCCTGAAAAGCAAGAAAATTAGGACAAAAAGTCTAGTGAACAAACAATATCCACGAAAAATTTCATGAACAAATTTTGATGCTGAACGAAATAGAGTTATACTTTTCGAACAATGGTGGAGATTTGTTTGGCCCGGGTGCAGCTGAGATGTCTCTTAAATAAAGATAATCGGGTAAAAGAGAGTGCATCCGATAAACACTGACAAACTCCTCAGTCAATGAATAAGGAACACCATGATTATTCGGTTTCTTTAGACCTGCGAAACCGCCTAAGATGGCTCTTCCAACATGTCCAAATGTGTCCTTGAATTTCTTTCCCAACAAACCATACCTACAATGAATTTTCCAAAACCATCAAAGCAAATTAACCTTGAATATTGGATAGTCATTTGGGGTTTACAATCATTCTATAGTTGAGACATATTATGCTACTTAAAAAGTATCATACGTGAAATTGAAGTCCATGATTTAGAAATGCAAAAAATGACATGTAGAGGTTCCATGGAATTAAGCTTGTGCACAAATTTTCATTTTCTATTGTGTGATCTTGAAAATAAACCACAGAAACCACCATTTCTTTGCTTTTAATATTTATCACAGTGATATAGAGAAGATGATTAATTTAGTAAATTAGTTAAATAAATTTCTTTGTTGAAAGATAAAGATTACCAATTGGCTCGCATCCCTGCAAGCAACGTATCAGTTTTGAGGAGCTCCACCGTCCAATCTATGGTATGGACCTTAGCAATAACTGCAGATGTCACTAGCCTTGCATGACGATACAACTCTTCATCATCCAAGTGATGATATTCTCTCTAAAAACATCATGAAAAATGAAAGAAGTTCTGAGTTTGACTAGTAAGTTGAAAATGATACTCATTCACACGATAAGCTAATCAAATCCCTAAAATCAAGTAATTGACATTTTCCTTTTTGGGTCATAAAGTACTACCTTGAGGGCGTCACAGACTGCATTGTGTTCTTTAATGAAAAGGGCTTGCAATGTTGAGACACCAATCCAACTATTACGAACATCGCCTGACACAGCAACACCATCTTTGTCATGGAGGAGAAGCCCATCTGATGATATTTTAAGCTTCCCATCTTTGAAAGTTCTTACTTTTTGCAACTTTTCTGCATTGCTTCCATAAACAGCACTTCCATCCCTTCACACCATGCAAAATAGTAGAAGAAAGAAAGTTCAAAAATTCAAAGTGTCTTTGGAAGTATTTAATAAGAGAAAACTGAAAGCCAATAGCAACATGCATGGGCGCTTTTTTTTGGCAACTACAATTTTAAGTCTTTATTACTCCACAAGCCTCCTTTTTATGTTGAAATTGATGCATAGAATATTAAATCTTCACTTATTTATTTTGAGATTGTCCTTTTGGTGGTGATATTCTAGCAACTACAGATATTTTGGTATAGATCAAGAGCAAGTACTTTCAATTTGTTATAGAGAATTTTACTTGTACTTAGAAGCCCTTTGATTTAGGCGTTTTGTCTAGAACTTAGCACAATACTCTAAATATCTAAATTATGGAAATTCAGTGTGTATTTGGGATTGCTTTAAAAACTAACTTTTTTTACTATTTAACTTATTTTTAGTACTATTTATAAGTCCCATTGCACCTTTTGGTACTATTCATTAGTACTATGTACTATTTCAGCTACTTTATAGCTTTATCTACAATATTTTTAGCAAAAAAAATATCAGTTTCAGCTAAATAAATTGTTTTAAATAGACACTCAAACTAATTTCTTACCACCATGGTGTACGAATGTTTAGTGCACCAGATTTGATATCGTAAGAGCCAGTTGGAACCTCCTTTGTCTTGTAAAACTTGAATGACTTGAGAGGGCACTGGTTCGCAACTTCTCTAGGTGCAGTCAGCTCAATCTGTGATAGTTTATCCCAAAGATATAATGTGCACGTTTATAAGCATTGTCAATTTTTCAATAAAGTTAACAAATTGTGTTCTTAATCGTGTTGTGTGTTGTATATATATACACTAAGCAACAGACCTGCTTGGTGTCCTCCAAGTGATCGATCCAATCATGTATCATAAACTGAATCCAAGAAGCTGCTATCATGTTGAATTGCTTTCCTGTGTCTATGAATTTTCTCCGAGCAAGAAGCTTTGTGGCCACTACCGTTGGATCTGGTTTTATTAGCTACATATTGTAGAAATTGATATTATAAGATGATTGAGGTAATTGTTCATAAAATAAATAACAAAAATTTTGAGATTTCAAATAATAGTTTTCAATTGGATTGGTCTTTTAATTTTTAAAATTTTGGAAATAAATTTTAAGGTATGGAAAATTATCTTAGAAAATGTTAACTAATAAATTTTGAAAAAGAAAAAAAAGAAAGATATAACATATCCTCACAACTCACAAGCCATACCTTTAGTGTGAACTACGATATGACATAAGCATGACATGAAAGACTAAATTCTATTTATATTGTGAAAGAAAAAAGCTATTCAATCATCAAATAAATATCTTCTAAAAAAAGTCATAAGATTTATTTAAATATTTCTATAGTAAAGCTTCAATTGGATGCCTTTTAAACTTCTAAGAATATTTAATTATAATAAATTAAAATTTCAACTATAGAAATTTATTATAATAATTTTAATTAATAAATTTTGAAAAAAAAAAAACCATCATATGAATGTGTATAGATGAACTTATTTTCATTAGTTTATTTTATTTTAAAAGTAAGATATGCAAGAATACAATTGCCACCTTTATTTTTAAATTAAAGAAATCAAGAAATGTATAGAAAATTTAAGGTACATTTTCTGAATAGATTTATGAATAATAAAATTAAATTTTTGACTGAAAAATTAAATGGAATATCAAGGGATGAATAATTATTTAGTCAAACATATATTAATTGAGATATACATATATAAGAATATCAAGAATTAAAGAAATTATAGAAAAATGTCAAATTTTCAAAATTCAATGACGAAAACTAACTAAATCAAACTTCTTAAGAAATAATTTAAAAAAAATTTTTTTTTTTTTACCTTAGAGTCGAAATTTATATTTTAATTAATTTTTTATTTTTAGTTTATATCGATTAATGTTTTTGGAATTAATTGCTTCCAATCCTGCACCCTTGACTAAAATCATTATTTTGCCATTGATTAATTAAAAATATTCCCATGAAATTCATCCCTTGCTTAGCAAAAATCAGGATAATACTAGTACCAATAAAAATGCTTACAATCACCCTAAAAAAAAAATGCTTACAAAAAATAGAATATAAAAAAAATAAAAAATTCATTGTTAGTCGCATCATGTAGGAATCACGTTAACAAAAATATGTTATGACCACAGCGAGCTTTTGTGACAACTAAATTTTGTACACAATTAGTTTCACAATTTGGTCACAATTTCGCCATGTGACGACTCGTGAGTGGTGGAATCATAAACCCACCATTTTATTTTCACCACTAACAACTCGTTATGATAGCAAATTATGACCAAAATTGTGAAAATTGTTGTGATAGTAAACTTACTCTTTTGTGACAGAGCATTTCTGTTAGTCACATGATGGAGGAACAAGCATTACGGGCACAGAGTTTTTTTTTTTTTTTTTTTTTTCCTTCAACTTATGACGACTGTTTCTAATGATAGCTTTTTATCATCATACCAAGACACCAATCGGTTATTGGTGTAGGCGAGGATTTAACTTCAAATCTATCATTTAACCATTATAGACTTTACTAATTGAGTTAACTGAAACTCATAGCATAAAAAGCTTTTATAATAAAGCATGACACATAAGGCCTAATTTTTATCAAACCGAAGAATTATTGTATATTATTAATTAATTTGTTAATTTAAATAATTTTTTTTCTAGTTTTTGAAATCACTCACCAAAAATAGAATATATATATATATGAAGAAAAAACCATTGTCATACGTTAGGAAGCAACAATATGAATGCCCAAATATTAACTAAGTGAGCTAAGTGAAAGAGCACATCATTATTACTACTGGAAATTTATCAAAACAATAAATAATTGGAGATTGCTAAAGTAATTTTTTAATAATAAAACTTAAAAAAAAAAAAAAAAGAATTCCTTAGGACTTTTGGTAAACAAATTATCTTAATAATATTAATTGATGAATTTTGAAGATATGAGAAAAACAAATCTACTATATATAGATCATGTGGTGAAAAACTCTCAAAAGGGCAGAAGCACATAGGGTTAGAGTAGATATATATATGATATGGTAATCATAGGGTCCCCCAGCTGAGAATTACATTATTCTTTCTTTGATTTTTTTTAATACCTTATTCTTTTGATCAACAGGAAGAACATTTCTACCAAAGAAAGTTCCTTCACTGCCGGCATCTCCATTAAAGGGATCATTGTATTTTCCATCAGCAGTCCTATATGGATAATCCATGGGGTTAAACCGAACCCCGACCGCAGATCTACCGACGTTGAACAAGTTGTACTCTTGATGAAGGTGCCGGCGAATTCCCAGATAGAAGAGGCCTAAGATCACTGGTAATCGAGGCCATATCCCCAACTTATCAATGGAGTGAACAATCTGCATGCATGGAAAATTTTAAGTTACCATGAAAGATATATAATGTCAAAAAATATATAAAAATAAAACACATGTACACACACATACACACTAATAACTAATATAAGGTTGTGACTTGAAATAAAAACAACGAAGCATTATAAGGTAAAGTTTTAGTAATTACAAGGAAGAGGAAAGCGTCTATGAGAGTCATCTTAGCAACGGCTTCATGGAAATCTTTGTGGATGAATTGATCGAAAAGTGTTTTGAGGAGAGACCTAATCGACGCCATTATTACAGAAAACATAATCGAATGTTTGTTATATGTTCAGTACGTCTTTTACAATTCACAACTTGGCCGGCTTATGTATATATTAACAAAAAGGAGATGGGGATGCGGGAACCAGTCGTGTATGAAAGGAGCTGAGAGACTATTCTCGAACTACCTTAATTTGACCGTTGGACGCCACTTGTTTGATCTTTGATGTTAGGTGTGCAGAACTTATGTTGAAAGCCCAGAAAATAAATATATTGGTACACAAGGTCCATCAAGCTTGGACGCCACTTGTTTGATCTTTGATGTTAGGTGTGCAGAACTTATGTTGAAAGCCTAGAAAATAAATATATTGGTACATAAGGTCCATCAAGCTGCAATTAATGCTGATTGAAGATTTTCAAGCTGCAATTAATGTTGAATGAAAATTTTGGTGTGCGTTAAGAGTAAGCCGAAAATTTTAGGTTATATGTGATTTTAGTTTATTTTTGTTACTATTTATAATTTTTAGTATACTTTTTTGATATTATTTGATATTATTTATGGTTTCATGGTACTATTTAACTAATTTTTACCTCTATTTATAGTATTTTCAATAAAAAAATTTTAATTTCAACTAATTAAGCTATTCACTAGTGAACACATCTTTAAATTCTCTGAAACTTATAAAAGTTACCGTTACAAAAAAATCGCAATTAAATCATTCCATTAGTTTGCTTGGCCAAAATCATGGTGATTTTTAAGTGGGAGTTGGCGTTATTAGTAGACACATCACCATACGTGCAGGCCAGGGGTTATAAGTTATAGTAAAAAATAACCAAAACGCTCATTTATATACATTTTTTTTTTAATTCACCAAATATATATATATATATATATATTTTTTTTTGATGGGACCAAGTATATAAACCAAACCCAAATTGAATTATAAACCAAAGCCTACACACCCAAAAACTAAATAGGACTAACTTATTAAGCTCATAACTACAGCCCATGCCTAACAATTGTAGAATTACTAAAACACCCTTTGACTCTAGAATAACCAAACAATTTTATTTTTTTTAAATCATAGTTAACTACCATGGACACTTATTCTTTGGGCTTTGCCTTCACCTTTGTTCTTCTCCCTTATCTTTTTGGTTTTTGTTTTGCTAAACATTATTTTAACGCTAGATACCCACTAAAACAAAATATTGGCGATTACAAATTTAGTCTTCTGCAATGTTGTGCCAAATTAATATGGAGTCTAATTTTGCTCCATATCATCCATCTAATTTTAATTTTTGTGCCAAGCGAATTATTGAGCGTAAAAATTGAGGAGTTTAAATTCAATTAGATTTTAAATTGGATTTTAATTAGAGTATAATTTTGGGTTATATGTTCTATCTAATTTTTAATTTTTCTGACAAATTATTAAGTGTAAAAATCGAAAAGTTTAAATCCAATTAAATTTTAGGGCAAATTACGCTGTACCATCCTAAACTATATTAATATATCTCAGATTACACTTTGCACTGTAAATTATTCAAATGCACAATTTACATTCAAAACTATAACTCTTGCTACATTTTGCACCCCGACGTTAGTTTTACTCATGACTTGTGTGTGTATTGCTTAAGTGACACAAACTTAAAAGACCAAAAACTTCATCTTCCCAATCAATTAAAAACAAAACTTCCTTTTTTTTCATCTCTCTCAAGGGTATCAATTGCTCTCCCCAAATCAAAACTATGTAACCCTAAATTCCCAAATCCAAATCATCTTCAACACCATCACTGCTTCACCACCGCGACACAACGGCTGTCCCCAAGACTAGCAATGCTTAGTACAGTTGCCTTTGCCCATCCTTAACCATAATAAAAGGTCACGTGGGGTCCATCCTGGTCATAACTTGTACAATTCTTACGGCTTTTGTCCTCCTGGTCCCCAATGGTATCTAGACTCTAAGTTCCCATACGTAGACGCGAAACAAAGTAAGCAAAATAGAGGCATAAAGACCATGAGGTGAAGAAGTATTTGAGAGAGAAATAGCATTTAACTAAGTGACAATTCCAACCCATAGCACGTGGACCCCTATCATAACTTGCTATAATTGCTTGAGCCCACTGCAGCGCTACATGCAAATTTTGTTCAGAGTTGGAAAATAAAGGAATTTTTTTTTTAATTGATTGGGAAAGAAGAGGGGGGGGTGTGGTTAGTGGGTGGTTGGTATTTTAAGTTTGTAAAAGCACTTGTATCATAGTGTATAAATGCTATAATCCTATTTTAGCCTCTAAAGCACCAAAAAGCAAGCTACAAGAAACATGTCATTCTTAAAAAAAAAATAGCAACTAAGCTATAGTGAGCTTTCATCTTTGAAAGCTCACTGTAGCTCCAATCTTAAAAAAAATATTATTATTTTAATGGTTGTGGTGGAGGAGGTAGCTTGTGTGGTTGTTTTTTATTATTTTAATGAGTAGTTTATACTATTTTAAACGAAATGGTAAAAAAAAAAAAGAAGTTTTGATGATGGATGTATTTTAGAGTGAGATAATATAATAGATAAAGTAACTTTTTGATATGTTAAAAACTAAATTTTTTAGAATTATTGATGTGAATGCTCTAACAAAAGTCATGGTTTAGCGTGTAAAGTATAATCCGGGGCATAGTTTGGGTGTTAGGAAGATAAACACCTTGGAGAGCTTCTTTAAATAAATAATATAATATATAGGTACACACTTTAACCCAAAAGGCCTAAATCCGATGGGTATGTGCTCAATTATGTTATATTAACTATTCATTCTTTTCATCATTATTCAATGTGAGACTTTACTTACACGTGTAATCTAACAATCTTCCCCTCATGTGCAAGTCTCTACCTCTCTATAAGCTTCAAGACCTCTTTGTGGATCATGAACAAGTCCTACTTGCTCTCCCCTTGCCAAATGGACATTTTCCTTCACTAGTGCATCATCCATGAGCCTCCAAGTGTCAACTCTCTACATTTTTTTATCCTCCATGGGAACCTTGCACTTCACCATTGTCTTGCACCATTGGAAATAATACTCATTTGTTGGGCCTTTTCCAAGATTGTTTGTGAAGGCATTATGGGCTTGCTTGGTGCAATATATCGTTCTTGCTCTAACTGTGAAAGGAACTGGCCCTACTCCATTTACAAAAGGCTTTCAAGTACAAATACCCCGTTCTTGCTCCAACTGCGAAAGGAACCTCGGTAATCTTGCCACCTTTGCCTCACATTACCGTGGGCTCTAATAACACTTGTTGAAGAGATAAACACCTTGAGGAGCTTTCTTGAATAATTAATATAATATATAGAGACATACTTTAATCTAAAAGGTCTAAGCTCAATGGATATGTGTTCAATTATATTATATTCAATTATGTTATATTAATTACTCATTCTTTTCGTCATTATTCAATGTAAGATTTTACTCACATGTGTAACCCAACAATAGGGTGGTAAAATGTAATTTACCCTAAATTCTAAATTGGATTTCAAATGAAGTCCAATTTTGCACCACATGTCCATCTGGTTTTTAAATTTTTTTGGCAAGTGAATTATTAGGTACAAAAGTCAAAGAGTCTAAATCCAATTAAATTCTAAATCATATATATATATATATATATATATATATATATATATATAATATGAGAAACAATTACATATTTTAGAAATCTATGGTTTAAAAATAGTGTAAACTAATACTATGTATTATTTCAACATTTTCTTAAAAATAAAGGTATAATTTGAACTATGTAATTGCAATTATTTTTAATTGTCCTTGTACATATGCACAAGGTTACACATTGATTTCAATAAAAGATGAAATAATATTGTTTGTAATTAAATGGAGAAATTATGATAGGAGGGCATCCCATTATAATTAATGGATTCACACTGGTTTTTAGAACCTCTTTCTTTGTAGAGAATGTTGCTCACTTTTCACATTCATGAGAGAGAGAGAGAGAGAGAGAGAGAGAGAGAGCCCAGCAAAAATGACAAGATTAGAAGGAAGTGGTAGTAAATAATGTAACAAATAACATTAAAATTATAAGGATTAAAGAAAGTGATCGTAAATACTAAATACTAAATAGTGTTACATCACAAATAGTGTCTCCTTTATTTAGAGCTCATTGTTTATTGAAGTAGTCCTACATTTTTTCTTAAGCTAATGGCTTATTGAAGTAGTCCAACATTTTTTCTTAAGGCAGAAGATAAAATAGAGACAGTAACTTTAAGCCATATACATGGTTGTGAAAAATGAGAATCACTGAGCAACACGAAGATAGAGTGGGATTGGATTGTCAGCATTTGGAGGTGAATCCCACACCGAGAAAGCACTTGTAGAGTTCATCCATTTCTCTACCATTTCAGGATAATGACGTTTTAGCACATCCTTCAAACTCTCTGTATTATTAACCCATTCAAGTCCTTTTTTCGTGTATGTCTCCTCATTGAAATTGCTTGTAAAGAACCTATCCGCTTCCAGCCTCCTGCATCCATGACAACTTAAAAGGTCAAAATATTGTTACTCCTTAGAACATGACATTCCACCTAGTTTCTTCACCTCGAAGTGGTAATTAAAATATTATGATGACTTTTTTTGTTCTTTCACCTCTCAAAATTTTCTTTTTAATAAAAAATGGATATTATTGAATTTGGATCCATTTTCCTTTTATTACAGTGCATGCATGAATGATTGTGCTATTTCCCTTGTATATTTGTGAAGTTATTTTATTACCTGCTTGCCATTAGTAAGAATATTATAAAAGCTGTTTCACTAATTGCGAACCCTGTGATCTTCTTCTCTGCCATGAGACCCACAAGCAAATCGAGTTGTTCAACATCATCACCGTACACTTCCTCAAGTGTTTGAATTGCTTCTTTATCATCTGTTAGATCTTCCCATTTTGAAATTGGTATCAATAGTAATGCCCTACGGAACTCATTATACCTTGCAACATTCCTCTCCCTATCCCTATACACTGCATTATAAAGCATTAGAAATAAGCTTCACACTCTGAATTTCTAAAAGTTGGAAAATAAATTAAATTAAATGATCAAGATTAGCTTACTACCTTCAAGGGCTTGTAAGTCCACATGATCAAGCCTATCTCGGCCATCCACATCTTGTGGAATAAGGTCTCTAAGCCATGTAGGATAGTTCCAAAGCTCCAGGGCCCCAGAAGCTTGGTGGCCCATTGAAACCATTTGCTTTTCAAACCCAATTTCTACCAAGGCCGTTTCTCCTCTAAGACCAATCAAATTTGGTAGAGGAACCCTGAAAAGCAAGAAAGTAATTAGGACAAAAAGTCTAGTGAACAAACAATATCCACGAAAAATTTCATGAACTAATTTTGATGCTGAACAAAATAGAGTTATACTTTTCGAACAATGGCGGAGATTTGTTTGGCCCGGGTGCAGCTGAGATGTCTCTTAAATGAAGATAATCGGGTAAAAGAGAGTGCATCCGATAAACACTAACAAACTCCTCAGTCAATGAATAAGGAACACCATGATTATTCGGTTTCTTTAGACCTATGAAACCTCCTAAGATGGCTCCTCCAACATGCCCAAATGTGTCCTTGAATTTCTTTCCCAACAAACCATACCTACAATGGATTTTCCAAAACCATCAGAGCAAATTAACCTTGAATATTGGATAGTCATTTGGGGTTACAATCATTCTATAGTTGAGACATATTATGCTACTTAAAAAGTATCTTACGTGAAATTGAAGTCCATGATTTAGAAATACAAAAAATGACATGTAGAGGTTCCATGGAATTAAGTTTGTGCACAAATTTTCATTTTCTATTGTGTGATCTTGAAAATAAACCACAGAAACCACCATTTCTTTGCTTTTAATATTTATCACAGTGATATAGAGAAGATGATTAATTTAGTAAATTAGTTAAATAAATTTCTTTGTTGAAAGATAAAGATTACCAATTGGCTCGCATCCCTGCAAGCAACGTATCAGTTTTGAGGAGCTCCACGGTCCAATCTATGGTATGGACCTTAGCAATAACTGCAGATGTCACTAGCCTTGCATGACGATACAACTCTTCATCATCCAAGTGATGATATTCTCTCTAAAAACATCATGAAAAATGAAAGAAGTTCTGAGTTTGACTAGTAAGTTGAAAATGATACTAATTCACACGATAAGCTAATCAAATCCCTAAAATCAAGTAATTGACATTTTCATTTTTGGGTCATAAAGTACTACCTTGAGGGCGTCACAGACTGCATTGTGTTCTTTAATGAAAAGGGCTTGCAATGTTGAGACACCAATCCAACTATTACGAACATCTCCTGACACAGCAACACCATCTTTGTCATGGAGGAGAAGCCCATCTGATGATATTTTAAGCTTCCCATCTTTGAAAGTTCTTACTTTTTGCAACTTTTCTGCATTGCTTCCATAAACAGCACTTCCATCCCTTCACACCATGCAAAATAGTAGAAGAAAGAAAGTTCAAAAATTCAAAGTGTCTTTGGAAGTAACTAATAAGAGAAAACTGAAAGCCAATAGCAACATGTATGGGCGCTTTTTTTTGGCAACTACAATTTTAAGTCTTTATTACTCCACAAGCCTCCTTTTTATGTTGAAATTGATGCATAGAATATTAAATCTTCACTTATTTATTTTGAGATTTTCCTTTTGGTGGTGATATTCTAGCAACTACAGATATTTTGGTATAGATCAAGAGCAAGTACTTTCAATTTGTTATAGAGAATTTTACTTGTACTTAGAAGCCCTTTGATTTAGGCGTTTTGTCTAGGACTTAGTACAATACTCTAAATATCTAAATTATGGAAATTCAGTGTGCATTTGGGATTGCTTAAAAAACTAATTTTTTTACTATTTAACTTATTTTTAGTACTATTCATGAGTCCTATTGCACCTTTTGGTGTTATTCATGAGCACCATGTACTATTTCAGCTACTTTATAGCTTTATCTACAGTATTTTCAACAAAAAAATATCAGTTTCAGCTAAATAAATTGTTTTAAATAGACACTCAAACTAATTTCTTACCACCATGGTGTACGAATGTTTAGTGCACCAGATTTGATATCGTAAGAGCCAGTTGGAACCTCCTTTGTCTTGTAAAACTTGAATGACTTGAGAGGGCACTGGTTCGCAACTTCTCTAGGTGCAGTCAGCTCAATCTGTGATAGTTTATCCCAAAGATAAGATGTGCACGTTTATAAGCATTGTCAATTTTTCAATAAAGTTAACAAATTGTGTTCTTAATCGTGTTGTGTGTTGTATATATATATACACTAAGCAACTGACCTGCTTGGTGTCCTCCAAGTGATCGATCCAATCATGTATCATAAACTGAATCCAAGAAGCTGCTATCATGTTGAATTGCTTTCCTGTGTCTATGAATTTTCTCCGAGAAAGAAGCTTTGTGGCCACTACCATTGGATCTGGTTTTATTAGCTACATATTGTAGAAATTGATATTATAAGATGGTTGAGGTAATTGTTCATAAAATAAATAACAAAAATTTTGAGATTTCAAATAATAGTTTTCAATTGGATTGGTCTTTTGATTTTTAAAATTTTGGAAATAAATTTTAAGGTATGGAAAATTATCTTAGAAAATGTTAATTAATAAATTTTGAAAAAGAAAAAAAAGAAAGATATAACATATCCTCACAACTCACAAGCCATACCCTTATAATGAACTAGGATATGACATAAGCATGACATGAAAGATTGAATTTTAATTATATTGTGAAAGAAAAAAGCTATTCAATCTTAAAATAAATATCTTCTAAAAAAAGTCATAAGATTTATTTAAATATTTCCATAGTAAAGCTTCAATTGGATGCCTTTTAAACTTCTAGGAATATTTAATTATAATAAATTAAAATTTCAACTATAGAAATTTATTATAATAATTTTAATTAATAAATTTTGAAAAAAAAAAAACCATCATATGAATGTGTATAGATGAACTTATTTTCATTAGTTTATTTTATTTTAAAAGTAAGATATGCAAGAATACAATTGCCACCTTTATTTTTAAATTAAAGAAATCAAGAAATGTATAGAAAATTTAAGGTACATTTTTTGAATAGATTTATGAATAATAAAATTAAATTTTTGACTGAAAAATTAAATGGAATATCAAGGGATGAATAATTATTTAGTCAAACATATATTAATTGAGATATACATATATAATAATATTAAGAATAAAAGAAACTATAGAAAAATGTCAAATTTTCAAAATTCAATGACGAAAACTAACTAAATCAAACTTCTTAAGAAATAATTTTTTTTAATATTTTTTTTTTTTACCTTAGAGTCGAAATTTATATTTTAATTAATTTTTTATTTTTAGTTTATATCGATTAATGTTTTTGGAATTAATTGCTTCCAATCTTGCACCCTTGACTAAAATCATTATTTTGCCATTGATTAATTAAAAATATTCCCATGAAATTCATCCCTTGCTTAGCAAAAATCAAGAAAATACTAGTACCAATAAAAATGCTTACAATCACCCTAAAAAAAAAATGCTTACAAAAAATTGAATATAAAAAATATTAAAAACTCATTGTTAGTCGCATCATGTAGGAATCACGTTAACAAAAATATGTTATGACCACAGCAAGCTTTTGTGACAACTAAATTTAGTACACAATTAGTTTTGCAATTTGGCCACAATTTCGCCATGTGACGACTCGTGAGTGGTGGAATCATAAACCCTCTATTTTATTTTCACCACTAACAACTCGTTATGTTAGCAAATTATGATAAAAATTGTGAAAATTATTGTGGTAGTAAACTTACTCTATTGTGACAGAGCATTTCTGTTAGTCACATGATGGAGGAACAAGTATTATGGGCACAGAGATTTTTTTTTTTTTTTCCTTCCTTCAACCTACACCAATCGGTTATTGGTGTAGGTGGAGATTGAACCCCAAATCTCTCATTTAACCATTATATACTTTACTAATTGAGTTAACTGGTACTCATAGCATAAAAAGCTTTTATAATAAAGCATGACATATAAGGCCTAATTTTTATCAAACCGAAGAATTATTATATATTATTAATTAATTTGTTAATTTAAATAATTTTTTATTCTAGTTTTTGAAATCACTCACCAAAAATAGAATATATATATATATATATATATATGAAGAAAAAACCATTGTCACACGTTAGGAAGCAACAATATGAATACCCAAATATTAATTAAGTGAGCTAAGTGAAAGAGCACATCATTATTACTACTGGAAATTTATCAAAACAATAAATAATTGGAGATTGCTAAAGTAATTTTTTAATAATAAAACTTAAAAAAAAAAAAAATGACTTCCTTAGGACTTTTGGTAAACAAATTATCTTAATAATATTAATTGATGAATTTTTAAGAAATGAGAAAAAAAAAAGTCTACTATATATAGATCATGTGGTGAAAAACTTTCAAAAGGGCAGAAGCACATAGGGTTAGAGTAGATATATATATGATATGGTAATCATAGGGTCCCCCAGCTGAGAATTACATTATTCTTTCTTTGATTTTTTTTAATACCTTATTCTTTTGATCAACAGGAAGAACATTTCTACCAAAGAAAGTTCCTTCACTGCCGGCATCTCCATTAAAGGGATCATTGTATTTTCCATCAGCAGTCCTATATGGATAATCCATGGGGTTAAACCGAACCCCGACCGCAGATCTACCGACGTTGAACAAGTTGTACTCTTGATGAAGGTGCCGGCGAATTCCCAGATAGAAGAGGCCTAAGATCACTGGTAATCGAGGCCATATCCCCAACTTATCAATGGAGTGAACAATCTGCATGCATGGAAAATTTTAAGTTAGCATGAAAGAAATATAATGTCAAAAAATATATAAAAATAAAACACATGTACACACACATACACACTAATAACTAATATAAGGTTGTGACTTGAAATAAAAACAATGAAGCATTATAAGGTAAAGTTTTAGTAATTACAAGGAAGAGGAAAGCGTCTATGAGAGTCATCTTAGCAACGGCTTCATGGAAATCTTTGTGGATGAATTGATCGAAAAGTTTTTTGAGGAGAGACCTAATCGACGCCATTATTACAGAAAACATAATCGAATGTTTGTTATATGTTCAGTACGTCTTTTACAATTCACAACTTGGCCGGCTTTTATATAGATATATATATATATATATTAACAAAAAGGAGATGCGGGTGCATGCATGGGAACCAGTCGTGTATGAAAGGAGCTGAGAGACTATTCTCGAACCACCTTAATTTGACCGTTGAACGCCACGTGTTTGATCTTTGATGTTAGGTGTGCAGAACTTATGTTGAAAGCCTAGAAAATAAATATATTGGTACACAAGGTCCTTCAAGCTGCAATTAATGCTAATTGAAGATTTTCAAGCTGCAATTAATGTCGAATGAAAATTTTGGCGTGCGTAAAGAATAAGCCGAAAAATTTAGCTTATTTATAATTTTAGTTTATTTTTGTTACTATTTATAATGTTAAATATACTTTTTGATATTATTTGGTACTTCTTTCGTCTTATTTTTTTTATCCTGTTTAAAAAGTCAAATTTTTTAAGAGAACATTATTTATTGTCTTGTCTACCTTTTAAAAATATATAAGTTTCTAAAACTACCCTTAAAAAAGTTTATCAAAAAATTGAATTAATAAATTAATAGGAGTATAATAGGAATATTAATAATTAATGACTTATATTTTTAAATACAGGACAATATTTTAGAACATCTCAAAATAGAATAGAGGACAAAAAAAGTGAGACAGAGGAAGTATTATTTATGGTCTCACAGTACTATTTAACTAATTTTTACCTCTATTTATAGTATTTTCAGTAAAAAAAATTTAATTTCAACTAATTAAGCTATTCACTAATCGACACATCTTTAAATTCTCCAAAACTTATAAAAGTTACCGTTACAAAAAAGTCGCAATTAAATCATTCCATTAGTTTGCTTGGCCAAAATAATGGTGATTTTTAAGTGGGAGTTGGCGTTATTAGTGGACACATCACCGTACGTGCAGGCCAGGAGTTATAAGTTATAGTAAAAAATAACCGAAACACTCATTTATATACATTTTTTTTTTAATTCACCAAATATATATATATATATATTTTGATGGGACCAAATATATTTATTTCAATTGTAAATGTTAAAAGTAGTACAATCTAAAGTATGCTTTAACATTTTCCAAATATTCACATTTCATGATTTAAGAAAGTTATATACACATTTCTCCAAAAAAGAAAAAAAAAAGTTATATATATACACTAGTGGCAATTTTTTTTTTTTTTTTTTTTTTTTTTGCGTTGTTATATATAGTTTATTCGGGTGACGTTTTTTTATGGCCAGCCAAAAAAAAAAAAAAAAAAACCCAAAAAGTTGCATGTCTCTTGCTGTTAGATCTTTTGTTTCTTTCTCCTTTCTTTATATCAAGAACCATTTCTGTTAGACCGTCACATTTGATTGATAAAAATAAAAATGACCCAATTGCAACTTTTAAAAACTATTTGATGACCTGCTTCTAACTTTTTACCCAATTGCAACTTTCAAAAACTATTTGATGACCTGATTCTAACTTTTTAAACTTAAAGAATCAGATTAAAATTTTATATATTTTTCAAAGCTTAAACATAGGTGCTGTTAGAGATATATTAGCCCATTAGCATAGGTCCAAACCTAATTTTACTTTGTGTGCAAGCAAAGTCTCTTACTTGTACTAGAAATCTATTAGTCTAGGATTTAGTCTACTATATATACTAATGTTATGATTCACTGTAATACAGGATTTGTACTACGCTATAATATATTATTGATGTAGTCCTTTAGGGTTTCTTCCATGGATGTAGGCCGTTAGGCTAAACCATGTAACCCTCATGTATTATTGTGTTCTATACTTTATGCTTTCACTTCTGCATCCACACTAGCATATTCAACATGGTGTATCGATGCTAATATTTAACAGGTGCTTTATAGGTATGTTTGGAACAGAGGGAGTCTTTAGTCTCTTCTTGTCTCCTATCATCCCTTCCTTATAAACATAGGGTAAGATTTTGTATTTAAATGGCAGTTCCTACTATTAAAGGAGAGTAATATGGTTTTATGTTCAAGATTTACTCCATGCGTATAATTATTAAATAAAAAAATTCTCATGAATTTGTGATTGTATACCATAAAGGCTTAAAAGTGTGTGTGTGTGTGCGCGCCCCCGGGCGTCTCTTAACATATGATTTTACCCATACAAGATGAATAATCAGCCCGATCGGCTAGTGGCGGCTCCAGGAATTTTGTTTAGGGGGATTGTTAAAAAAATTTAATAAAAAAAGAACTTGAATATTCAAGTTACCAATCAAAAAAAATAATAATAATAATAATACATGAAGTTTTACAATTTCCTTCTACAAGTATTTAAATTTTGAATTGTTATATAATAGTTTATTATAAGTATCTATTGTCAATGTAAGTAGCTATGAGCCTATAATCATTTTATTTTGTTAAGTTTATCTAACATTTTTATTTTTATGCAGTTTTTATTATCTATTTGTTATTGTTTTTATAAAAATATTTTAAACTAAATGACTAAACTAAACTCATTGGCTTTGTATTAATTATTAACGTACACAACCACACTCATTCATACATAAAATTATATATTAGTGTCTACTTAACCAATCAAATACTAGGTCAATCACTAACTTTACGTTTTTTTATTTATTTTATTTTAATTTTACTAACTTTATAACAAAAAGTTATTATAACATGATAACAATATACACACATGTAACAAACCATATCTATTTTCTAATTATTAAATTATATATATTTATATTATAATGTACACACAAACATCCACACATATCATAATTCACACAAATAATATTATAACAAAAAATAATGCACACAATCAATATTAGACACACTCACACACATAATATAAATTTATAAAAAATAATGACACTTACAATTCACAAACACTTAACTTTTTATTCTTAGAGTTGGAAAAACTTGTAATTAGGGTGTGTAAAATTTAAGTAAGCATTTGGATTGTGATGAAACTTGTGGCTGTGTTTTCATTTCACGTTTTGGATTTTTTTTTTTAGGCGTGTGGGGGAGTAAAGTGGTTACTGTATGTGCAGCTACTGTTCATAAACAGTAGCCGCACTGGTTGACTTTTTGTTCATGAACAGTGCACCTATGTACTGTTCACGGACCTACAAATTTCACTTTTCAATAACTTTTTCATTAAAAATGAGTCTCACGGTATTATTCATATATTTAAAAATTATTTTGCTACAGTGTTTTCAGTTTTCAGCTGTATCCAAATGGACACTAAGTCAGGGCAAATATATTTTTAAGAAAAAAATTATAGTATTAAACTAACAAAAAAAAATATTTTTTTATATATAATTTTTTTTTGGGAAGTCAAGGGGGTTCAAATGAACCCCCTGAAAATAGTGTAGCGCCGCCCATGCGGGCGGCTCCTACTTTTGTCCATCTCTGTTTCACCTTATCTGATAAAAACATGGATTCTAACCTCCACTGAGGAAAAAAAGAAAAGAAAAAGGATTCTGACTTCATTTGGAATATAATACCATGGATTATTCCCAATTGATGTACTATATTTTTAGAAGTTTAGGTGCATGAACGAAAAACAATTGGCATGTTGGTTGATTAGGATCAGATAAGATATAATAAACTCTTGTTAGGCAAGTCGTCCTCAGCAGGCAGTGATCAAGTGAAAGCATAAGAAACGGACTAACTTGTTGAGTTTTAATATTTCTTTATAATGTTATCAATGTCAATATTATACTATAATGACATCGTAGTAGTTCTTTTGAGATAAACTTTGGGCTAAAATCCATAGATTATTCACTGATTGACAATTCACTGTTTTTTTTTTTTTGGTAAAAACATTGACAATTGAAATTGCTGTATTTGAAAAAACATGATGACCCAATTTGACAAAACTAGATGGCATAGACTTTGCGCGTGAGAAAAGGTCGCGAGAACATTTTTTTTCAAGATGAGGAGCCGACACGAAACTATTATGCAAAAGTCTTGATTGTGAGAGTCTGAGAGACAAGTTATCACAAATTCTCAATACAGTAAAATTGTCAAGATATCACCTGAGAAAATTTATGCAAACAGATTTTACCATAACTTGTTGATATGATTGAATGTGAGTAATAGAAGGAAAAAAAAAAGTTTAGCCCCTGTAAAAGTGACTGTTCATCACCTACGGGTTGACAATTATCTCCTGAGACAGTCTTATAACATGTGTGTGGATCCCTACCGAATTGGATGAAGGGCAATGGGCAAAAAAATAGTGTGACACACCTACCGTCATTGTCTAAGAGCATTCGCATTAGTTTGTACAAAAATTTATGTCTATTTTAGTATAAGAACCTACTTTTTCTATTTTGCATACTCACGTTTCAAAACATCTCACATTAGATTATCTATTTTACAATAAATTTCATAAAAATATCAATTTTTCTTGATTTTTAAAATTGTTTTTCTTTATTCACATACATAAAGAAATAATAAACAATTAAATGCAAAATAAACAGTGTTAGTATAAATTTACACAGTTATTGTAACAAACTTGTAAATTTACACAATTATACACAGACTAATATGAATCTTTTTAGACAAAACTACGTAAATTCTACACATTTTTTTATTATACACAGACTAATGCGAATGCTCTAATAAGACCGTGCAAAACATGTTTTTTCTCTTAAAAAGAGGGTTTTATTAAGGTGTGCTCTTAGAGCATACATTAGTAAACTATTTTAGAGAACTTTTTATAAAAAAAATAAAAAAAAGTGATAAACTTTTTGTTAATTTTTTAAATTTCTCATAAAAAGTTTTTAAAAATGCATGGTAAGGATATACATTAACCTGAAACCAAAAAAAAAAAAGTATAGTATCATTCAACAAAGTTGAGGATAAGCCATAGACCAATAATTAAATTGAAATGTTCGCATTGAATGTCATTATGTCTACTATTCAAAAATATCAGAACGTTCGCTTTTGGTATCATTACGAAGTACTTTCTTTTCGGAGAAAGGTCAGTTGAATTATTCAATTATGGAGTACCATTCAAAAAGTCGAGGATAAGCCATAGAATAATACAAAGAAAGACAGCTCTTTTTGCTGGGTTAGAAAAACTGCAAACAACACAGCTCATGTGTTAGCTGCGTGGTCCTCGCATAATTCTCATGTTGGTGTAATAGACCCGTGTATGGGGCCTTCAGTCTTTGTTGATGAAATTGGGCTATATCATGCTTAATTTCATCAATAAAAACCGAATATAATCTAATGTGAAATAATTTGAAAAATGAGTATATAAAATAGAAAAAATAATTTATTATACTAAAAAAAATTCTTATGTGTGATTTTTGTTCCTGTTGTATTATAATCTAAGTATTTGTTTTAATAAAATCTATGCAGCCTTTTTCCTTTAAAAAAAAAAAAAAAAAATCTATGCAGCCTGCAGGTAAGGGTTGGGAGTAGTTAGATAATGTCCCCGTGGTCCAAAAGTGTATACTATAATGTAATAATTATAATCATAATAATAAGTTTTTTTTTTTTTTTTTGGAGATAAAAGATAGAATTATATTAAAGAATCAAAAATATGTATACACTTGGGGCCTGGAGTAAGAACAGGCAAAAAAAGTCTCTCAACTTTGACCACGTTTAAGTGATAGTGTTATAAGTTTTGTTGTCTCGTTCTTTTCTTCCCCATCCTCTATGAGTCCGTTTGAATACAACTTACTTTTGTTAAAACTGAAAACTGAAAACTAAAAACACTGTAGCAAAATAATTTTTAAATGTACGAATAGTACCGTGCGACCCATTTTTAATATTTGTTTTTCTAAATAAAGTGACTATGGGTCCTATGAACAGTGCGTGAACAGTACCGAAACAGTACGTGAACAGTGTTAAACAGTACGTGAACAATAAATTTTGTCCCCTCTGAAACGCATGTAGCAGGGAAAAAAAAAAGAGAGGAGAAAAACGCAAAAGCAAAACTCAAACATAGATCCAATTAAACCCACTCTATGTCTTCTGTCTATATTATCTCCAAAAAAAAAAAAAAAACTTGGACCGCATTTTTTTTTTTCTCTATATTAGATAAAGTTGTAGTTGATTAAAAAAAAAAAGTAACAATTACAAATTTTCATTTTTTTTTTCAAAAGATAAAATATTCTTAAAATTATGGTATCAATAACCATAATCAATATTAAACTAAATATGATTTTTTTAATTTATAATAATTTTGCAATTTGTGCATTTGTCAATCAACAAATTACTTGGAAATGGCGGAATAAGACATATCATAATATATATGTTAGGACATATGTAATTCAATGTTAGGAACATATGTCACTATTTTATGTAATTGGTTAATCATTTGACAAAATGCATTTTACTTGTAATTTGGTAGATTTAGAATGTGTTTAATATTTCAAGAAACATGTTGTTCAAGTTTAGTATTAAAGCCATGAAGATTGGACTAAGAAACAAGTGAAGAAAAGCTATTCACTAAAGCTGGACAAATAGCTCGACAGCTGCCGACAGATAGCTATCTATCGAGGTTTAATGAGTCTCAACAGCTCTCGACAGATAGCTATCTATCGAGGTCTCGACAGCTATTGACTGATAGCTATCTATCAAGAATGACAAAATCAAAATTTTCAAATCTGATTTTCGGCCCATGTTGACATGTATGTGTAGGGTTTCTTTTCTCACAATCCTAAACATATATAAGGCTTATTTTAAAGGTTGTCACATAAGAGAATACAAGGAGAACATATGCAAAAAGTGACCAGTGCCTTATTCTCTTTGAAAGAAGCTACTGTGTCTTTGCGCCTTAGGGTTTTGTAACAAAATGCTTCTTGATCTTCATTGTTGATGAAGTGAAGAACTTTATAGCCAACATCTTCTTCAAGTTGGTGAGTTAGTCAAGTACTGGGTGCTGTGCAAATGAGTTAGTCATGTACTGAGATCCGTGCATCAAAAAGGGTGGCGTTCATATATTGAAGAGTTTAGAGGTTCTAAACTGATAAAATGTTTCTGCTATAAGTTCATCTACGGGGATAGTAGAGTCTAGGGATAAAGGTTTTGTACTAGATCTGAAACTTCTCTTTACTATAGTGAATTGCTTTTTGGGAAGGTTTTCCCCCAGGTTTTTTACTGTAAAACTAGTTTGTTTCATTGGCTTTTCTGGGTCATCATATCTTGTTTTATTTACTTTTCCACTGTGCATGATATTGACTTAATATTGATGTTTGTTTGTTTTAACAAGTTTTATACATAATAAATCTAATTAACAACTTAGGTTTAAAACTTGTTAATTCTATCAACCGGGGTCTAAATTTCCCAACAATATATATATATATATATATATATATATATATATAAAGATAAACAGACCTACACACTAGATAATGACTTTAATGCTATCTCGATATTCATTAATCCAAAAGAGCATAAAATATCAGTTGGGCTACAAAAAATGAACACATCAACACACAATTTTGTGATTTTAATGCTATTTCAGTGTTTATATTTTGGTGCTAGGTCTTAACACACTCTTGGCTATATCAATTACTGGCAAATGCATAAATCTCGAATTAAGATGAATGAAAAGTGTTGACACTACTAAAAAAATCATTCAGAATACAAACATAACACTTGCATATTTGCAATTAGGATAGTCATTATTTTCACTTTTTAAACACTATTATTTAGGACATGTAACAAATAAGATCACGATGCTTCAAAAAGTAACAAATTAAACTCTTAACCCGTATTAAATCTGATGATGCCAAAAAATCATTAATAAGTCACACAGTCCTCACGTGCTCAAGACAACACCTGCGCAATACAGAAAAAAGAAAACCTCAAGAGAGTACCGGTGTGGTACCGGCTAAAGACCCTCCAAAGGTTAAGTTAGAGAACTTTTTTCACAACTCTAAAGTGCTAAAGCTGGAATAAGTTATGCGTACCTTGATTTGTGAGGGTTTTGGGGGGTTTTTGTAGTAGCGTAGAATTGACATCCGTTCCTTGGTGGAGATGGTCTTTCCTTGCAGGGAAGATCCTCATTAATGCGCGAGATCCTTTCCTTGTAGGAATCCTCTGGATTAGGGTTAACCGTGAGGCGCAAGATGTTTTCATATGTACTTGTGCGTGAAGGCCGAGTAAGGCCTTGTTAGACCCGTCAAAGGTCTTTTTATCCCTGTCAGCTTCCTTCCGTTAGCTTCTTATCCTGTCATTCTGGTTGTCTCATACAGGTGTCGTGATCTTAAGGTGGAGTCGTCGGCCTTAAGGTGGCCTTGTTTATGTCTCTGAATGTACAAGTAAGGTTGACGAGTTTATTGGGACCATCGGCCTCATCTTATGTAGACGAGTTTATCATCCTTTTAGAACTATCCTTATCAAAATCCCAAAAAAAATACAATTCCACTCAAATGAGTGAGATTTAATTTGTTGCTTTTGAAACTGTCATGCCCTGAACCTAAGTAAGAGCTAGGCACGTGACAACAGCCGCACACTTATAAAGTTTACACCCTACAAGTGTGTAAGGCCCTCTTAATAATTAAAGAATTTTCCTTAAGAAAATTTCATCAATAAATTTAAAAATATCCTCAATAAAGCAATTCTCAAAAGATCTCCAAATAATAATCTTCCAACATCAAATAAAAATAAACTAAATCCTTAAAATCTAAAGGACTACACAAATGGTAATCTTAAACATAAAAGTTCAAATCTTATTCCATAGATTTCCTAAACTTCACTCATGTGCACATCCCAGCGGAAGCCCAAACATATGCTACTCTTCCTGATCAAAATCTGAAAGGAGAAAGAGGTGGGTGAGTTGACAACTCAATAAGTAACCAAAAGTCAAATAAGTTCTATCCAGCCATAGATCTGTAAAGTAATAAGACGTAATATGAATTTTCAAAAGTTATAATATGCTATGGGTTTTCAAAAATAACTAAAGAATTTCATAATCTTAAAATAATACTTTGCAAATAGATCACATACTTTAATCTTACAATTATATCATAGATGGTTTATAAAGTAGTTAGTTTTCCATATATCAAAAGTTATAACTTACAATAGGTTCCAAAAATACATAAGCAGTTTTAATGACTCAAAATAGTTAAATATTCAAATGTAATTCATATTCTTAACAATCTTATGACTATAGTCACGCTATATCCCTATGACTGGGCATCAAAATACTAATGAATAACCCACATTGGTTTGAGTATCAGAATACTAATGAATAACCTCCATTGGTTGGGTATCAGAGTACTAATGAATAACCCTCATTGGTTGGGTACCAGAATCAATTCATAGTCAAATTGTCCATAATCATATATATGAAATCATAGTTTCTAACAAAAATATATCTTATTGAAATACACACACACACACACACACACACAATCACATATTTAATATTCAAATATATTTATGATATTTCTATATTCTTTACATTAAATCAATAAAGCTAAAAAAAACAATAAAATAAAATAAATCTTATATTCAATGCTCATATATATTTGTGAAAATTCTTTATTCTTTACTTTGAATTAGTATAGCTAAAAACAATTAAATAAAATACATCATATATTGAGTGATCAGATATATTTGTGATAATTCTTTACTTGAAATCAGTAATACAATAGAAATAAAATTGTAACAACTATAAACAATTTTCAGTAGTTAAATTACGCAAAATAAAACCATTAGGATAAGGTTACTTACCTCAACTAGCTCACCACAAAGAACTTCTCCCTAACACTTTCTCTAAAATCCTTAGATCTCACCTAAAAATTTATAAGCACAATTTACTCAATAATCAAATAATTCAAGAAAGACTTATAATTGTACCCGACCAGAAAAAGACTATTAAAAATATCTCATAATTGTCTGCTTATCTCACACCAAAATTCCACCTAATCATAATATTTTTCTTTATATATATATATATATATATATATATATGTATATATATTCTGCCACCATTTATGCCTTAAAAGATAAGGCAATAGCACCTAGAAGTAGTACAATGTCACACTATACAAGGACATGTGCTACATTGTACAGCTTTCTTCTTCTTCATTTCATTTTTTTTTTTTTTTTACTTGTCAGACCTCAAATCTAAACCCATGCTTATTAGACTTTTTTTTTTTCCCCAATTCC
This sequence comes from Quercus glauca, assembly GCA_023736055.1. NCBI lineage: Eukaryota > Viridiplantae > Streptophyta > Magnoliopsida > Fagales > Fagaceae > Quercus > Quercus glauca. The sequence continues at coordinate 25,959,069 of CM043316.1, forward strand.
ATCAATTCGGGCACAGTTTCTTAAACAGCCAAACTGTGCAGAAAGTTGACCCTTAGGCTACGTTTGTTTTGGCTTCAAACGATATTAGGAAATCCTTTTACACCTTTCCGTGTGTTTGGTTGCGCATGAAAAATAGAGTTTTTCGAAAAATCATTTACTTTGACTGTAAAATAAGGTCTTTGACCCGAAAAATGAATGTAGCTTCTGTTTTACCTTCAAATAATTTTCGGGCTCATAGACGCATATATATATATAGAGAGAGAGAGAGAGAGAGAGAGAGAGAGAGAGAGAGAGAGAGAGAGAGAGAGAGAGAAGAGAGTAGAGAGAGTGAGCTAGATCGCGCCCCAACCCCAGACACACTGGCTAGATCGCGCCATTGAGTTTGTGTCGCCGAGATCGCACCCCAGCACTGACGTTGCCATCTAGATCGTCACCACCCAAGACCAATCCACACAAAACCGATCTTGTTCTCGACCCAAAGCTCGTCGGCGCAGTCATTCTCGTTCTCGTTCTCAACCCAAAGCTCATCGGTGCCGCCGATCTCGTTGTTTCAATCTCATCGCCCATGACCAATCTCGTCATCTCGATCTAGTAGCCCATGAAATGGTTGAAAAAATATGAAAAATTTGTAGGAAAATAGCATTTTTAGAATGTTACAAAATACTGAAAATCGTTTTCTGGATTATTTTCCATTACACAACCAAAAATCCAGATTTTATTTTCCTTATGAGAATTAACTTTCCCTTGCATTCATTTTACACTCGGAATTCGATTTATATTGAACCAAACACAGCCTTAGACCCATCACGCCTAAAATCTACAACTTCCAGCTACGCTTATTGCAATGGAGCGTGTATATATATATATATATATATATAAATTTTAAAATGCTGAGCACAGAAAAATCTGTAGGTAGTAGCGTCCAATTGACCGAAATATAAATCTAAAATTTTCTTCGTTTGCATCATTAAAACTCTTGAATAATTAAATAGTTTCACTACTGGTCAAAATACCCACATAAAAAAAAAAAAAAAAAAAAAAAAAACTCTAATTCTAAATAAAGTTTAGATTTGACAAGAAGAGGTTTTTAGGCTCTTACCTCAATTGTGCAGTCAAACTTTCTCTATTTCAGTATTTTGGGTAGTCTCCTCTCTCAAAACATCTGTCAGTATACGCTAATTTAAAATTAGACTATGTAAACTGGGGTTTCAACCTTATTTTCTAAAAAAACCCCTTTGTAATATTAATTATAAAAGTTGACCCCATAAACAAATTTACTTAAATACCCCTCCTTTTATTTATTTATTTATTTATTTTGGGTATTACATTCTCCCCCCCTTAAAAGAAGTTTAGTCCTCTAAACTTGACATACCTAAGTCCTCAAAAAGATCTGTGTTTCTCCTTCATTTCATCTTCTAAGTCCATGTAACCTCTCTCACAGACTAGTTCCTCCATTGAACCTTGACATAATGTATGGTACGGCGCTTCAACTCTTGCTCCTTCTTGTCCACAATTTTAACTAGTTGCTCTTCATAAGTTAAATTATCTCTTAACTTTAGAGGCTCATAATCCACTACATGACTGGGGTCTAAAACATATTTCCTCAACATTGAGACATGGAAAACATTATGTACCCTTGATAAAGAAGGTGGTAAGGCAAGCCTATAAGCAACTTTACCCATCCTCTCCAAGACTTCAAAAGGTCCTACAAAACGAGGGCTCAACTTACCACGAAAACCAAATCTCATAACTCCTTTAGTAGGTGAAATCCTTAAGAACACATGATCACCCACTTGGAACTCTAATTTCTTTCTTCTAACATCTGCCTACTCTGAGCTGTTTGGAGCTGCTCTTTAATCACTCGAATTTTATCTACTGTTTGTTGTACAATCTCAGGACCCAATAATTTTTTTTCTCCAACATCATCCCAACATATAGGAGACCTACACTTCCTACCATACAAAGTCTCATATGGTGCTGCTTTAATACTTGCTCGGTAGTTATTATTATACGCAAACTCCACCAAAGGTAGATGTTCATCCCATGAACCTTTGAAATCAATTACACAAGCTCTCAGCATGTCTTCCAATGTTTGTATAGTTCTTTCTGAAAGTCCATATGTTTGAGGGTGGAAGGCTGCCTTATGCACGCTCTCCCAAAATTGAGACACAAATCTTCAGTCTCTATCAGACACAATAAATATAAGTGCACCATGCAATCTCACTATTTCATTGATATACAATCTAGCTAACCTTTGGAGTGGGAAATCCACCCTAATGGCCAAAAAGTGTGCAAATTTTGTCAACCAATCCACAATCACCCAAATTGCATCCTTACCAGTAGGGGTTCTAGGTAGCCCCATCACAAATTCCATAATAATGTCCTCCCACTTCCATTCTGGAATGGGAAGAGGTTGCAAAAATCCAGCTGGTCTTTGATGCTCCATCTTGACTTATTGACACACTAGACATTGAGCAACATATTGAGCAATCTCCCTCTTCATGTTTTTCCACCAAAAAGTCTCCCTTAAATCCCGATACATCTTAGTGCCTCTTGGGTGTATCGTGTAACTCATGTTATGAGCCGCCTTTAGAATTTCTGCCTTAAGGTCTGGATCATTTGGTACACAAAGCCGATTACCAAACTTTAAGGATCCATCCTTATGAATGCAAAACTCAGATTGAGAGCCTAGATTTATCAAATCTCTTTATCTTCTGCAACTGTGGATCATTACTTTGTGCAATTTTTATCCTTTCAATCAAGGTAGGCTGAACTCTAAGGTTTGCCAGATGTGCCTCTGCTTCATGAAATTGTACTTCTATCCTCATTTTCCTCAAATCTTCCAAGATGTGTTTTTATGTAGTCAACAATGCCACCAAATTTCCTGCAGACTTCCTACTTAAGGCATCAGCTACCATATTGGCTTTTCCAGGATGGTAACTAATAGTCAGGTCATAGTCCTTTAATAGCTCCAACCATCTTCTTTGTCTCATATTCAACTCTTTTTGAGTAAAGAGGTACTTGAGGCTCTTGTAGTCAGTGAATATCTCACACTGTTCTCCATATAAATAGTGCCTCCAAATTTTTAGAGCAAAAACTACCGTAGCTAACTCCAAGTCATGTGTGGGATAATTTTGCTCATTAGGCTTCAACTATCTAGAGGCATAAGCCACTACCTTCCCATGTTGCATAAGAACACACCCCAAGCCTTTCCTAGAGGCATCACTATAAATAGTGAAACCTCCATTACCTGAAGGTATTGTGAGAATGGGTGCTGACACCAACCTTCTCTTCAATTCCTGGAAGTTTTCTTCACACTTTTTGGTCCACTCAAACTTAGCTCCCTTTTGGGTCAAGCGAGTCAAAGGCATGGCTAAGTGAGAAAATCCTTCAATAATCTTCCTCTAATAACCAGCCAGTCCTAGCTAAAAAGCTACGAACCTTTGTCACATTGTTCGGTCTATTCCATTCTACTACTGCTTCCACTTTCTTAAGGTCAACAACAATCCCATCTTTAGATACAACATGCCCAAGGAATGCAACACTGTCTAGTCAAAATTCACATTTTTTAAGCTTTGTATACAACTTCTTCTACTGCAATAGTTGTAGTACAAGCCTCAAGTGATTCTCATGCTCCTCTACACTTTTGGAATATATCAAGATATCATCAATAAAAACCACAACAAATTTATCTAAGAAGGGTTTAAACACCCTATTCATCAAGTCCATAAAGGCTGCTGGTGCATTGGTTAAGCCAAAAGACATCACCAAAAATTCATAATGACCATATCTTGTACAGAAGGCTGTCTTGGGCACATCAGCAGTCTTAATCTTCAATTGATGGTAACCGGAACAAAGATCAATCTTAGAGAAAACCTATGCTCCTTGGAGTTGATCAAACAAATCCTCTGTCCTTGGTAAAGGGTATTTATTTCACACTGTCACCCTATTTAGCTCCCTATAATTGCAAAGAGGATTAGTTCAAGTTCAAAAACACTACAAATGCTAAAGAAATTTCTCATGCCATCAAAACTCAATGTGAGCGAAAAGTGGTAGCCAACCCAAACATACTCTTAGTTTTAGAATAAACTTGACTCGAATTTCTATTTGAAAGTATGCTTCAACTCAAACCTTTCCAGTGTTATCACTCAACAAATGAAATCACTCTGAAATTGGGTGTAACACTCTCAACAATATATGTGAGTGAAATAATGTAAGAAAAATAAAAATCTCACATATAAATCACATGAAAAACGCTTAATCAAGAAAGAACAAGTAGTCTCATGAAAAGATGCCAAAAAGAATTTATACCGCACTTTTTATTAAGTCATATCAATATCTGAACTACACAATCTTCAAGATCAAATAAGGACTTTATTAGGATGTAATGTAGGGCAAAAGTAAAGGGAATGAAATAAAAATGGGTAAAGGTAAATATAAGAAGTGTTTTCAAGATTTGTCAGAATGTCAACTCTTTTTGGAATTTCCATTCAACATTTTTTTTTTCAACTCTTCTTCTTCAAAGCAATACTCCTTTACATTTCACTTCTCAAAATTTGATGAGAACCCTTTTTATTTACTTCTTTTTGACACTTTTTTTCTTTTCTTTTTACTTCAAGTCGTCACTTATCTTTTGACGTGAATGCAGGCATTTGTGATGGATGCACCCAGTTACTCAACAAGTCACAAACTTGAAGTGCTTTTGCATACTCATATTTCAAGTTACAGTTTGACGTAAGAGTAAACATTGGTAATGAATACCCCTAGTTACTAAGCAACTCAAAACATTGGAGTAAATGGAACTCCGTACAATTTTTTTCTTTTTTCCTTTTTCCTTTCTTCTTTGAATTCTTGCACAAATCACCACATTGAAACAAACTGATCAAATTCCATCTTGAAATACTATGGATAAGGGCTTTAAGAAAGAAAGGCTAATTAAAAGGTTTAATGGTGTGACTAGCAATAATGTATCAAAAAAGAAAAACACATATATGGCTCAAAGTAGACAAAAATGGCCTAATCTCATCTCTCAAAGACTAGTATAGTTCATTCAACATCAATGACTTCAAAAGGTTCAAGTGTGGCATAAAATCATTTTTTCTTGGCCAAAAGAAAGAACAATGAGACTACAACAAGGGAAATATGTTACGCACTTCCAAATGAACTTTAAGATTAGAAAAAAATAAATAACCCTCCAAAAATAATGATTGGTTCAAAAATCACAAGGGTTATAGTCTCCACATTGTTATCATCAAGATTTTCTAATCATTTTTATCCTTCAACAACAAGTTGTGTCTGAGTGGCTACATGCATGTGCAATGAATTAAGCATGAAAGCAATGAAATTCTTTAAGCAAAAGTAGTATAATGAACTTAAAACACAAACCTCAAGCTAGGCAAAAGAATGTTTTTTTTTTTTTGAATAAATAACATAAATTCCCTTCCCCCAAACTTAAATTTCAAATTGTCCTCAATGGGAAAAAGGAAGAAAAACTAAATAAAAGAATGAGAAAGGAGAAGAGATGCTCCCCTAATTTTTCATTGAATATTTTTTCGTGAGGTGCAGCCGTGTACCCATTGAAGATTTCTTTGGTCTCTTTATTCCTACAAAATGAAAGAAAAAAAAATAAGAGAAAGAGAAAAAAAAAAAATAAAAAATAAAAACATAAACATTAAAAAAAAAAAAAAAAAAAAAAAAAAAAAAAAAAAACTAGGGTTGCCTCCCAAAAGCGCTATATTGAACGTTTGTAGCTAGACGTTATCCTCCATTAAAATCTTGTGTTCAAATTGAAGGACTAATTCCTTTGATGTCAGAGATGGTCCAACCCAAAGCCATTTTGTGTTCCCGCAAGATTCTCAGCAACTTTTCCTCCTCTACATCACTCAAAGAATCGTTAATAATAACTGGAAAAGTAGAGTCTTGACCTAAGAAAGCGTACCTTAACTTTGATGGAAGCTGTTTGAGCTCAAGTTTAGGTGGTTCCTCTGGTGGAGATGTTGGCTGACATGATTTTAGGTCTTCCACTTTTGGTTGCATTGAAGGAGGAAAGAGTGGTGTAGCCTAAAGTGGTAACTTTTGAAAATCAACTGCACAAGTCTCATTGGCCATGATCATGTCTTGGTCACTTATTTGAAAACAAGAATGTGTCTCGAAAGGAAATTCCATAGACTTAAATACATCAAAAGTGACCTCATCCTCTCCGACCCTCAAAACAAGTTTTCCTTGCTGAACATCAATTAAGGTTCTCCCCGTCGCAATGAAAGGTCGACCCAATATCAAAGGGATCTCCTCGTCCTCATCCATATCAAGGACAATGAAGTCAACCGGGAAGATGAACTTGTCAACTTTTACTAATACGTTCTCGATGACTCCTCTTGGATATTTAATAGATATATCCGCCAATTGTAAAGAGATAGTGGTTAGCTTTACTTCTCCAAGACCCAATTTCCTAAAAACAGAAAAAGGCATTAGATTAATACTTGCCCCTAAATCACATAAAGCTTTATCAAAATAAGATTTTCCTATAGTGCAAGGGATAGTGAAACTCCCCGGATCTTTCAGCTTAGGCGGCAGCTTCTTTTGTAATATTGCACTACTCTCCTCTGTTAGCATTACTATTTCATACTCCTCCAATTTCCTCTCCTTTGATATAATATCCTTCAAAAATTTAGCATATTTAGGCATTTGTTCCAAAGCTTCAATGAGAGGAATATTAATATGCAATTGCTTAAATATACGTAGAAATTTAGAAAACTGATCATCCACATTGTTTTTTCGTAATCTTTGGGGAAAAGGAATTGGTGGATCATAAATTGAAGGAGAATAAGTCTCAAAAGTAACTTCCCTGGATTTTTTGGATTTTGAAGCTCTTTCAGTCTCCTTAGTCTTCTCAGCTTGCTCCACTTCTTTCATCTCTGACTTGGCTTCCTTCATCTTTGACTCCTCATTATCCACAGCTTCATCTTGTTTGGCATTTGTTACTTTTGGCTCCTCATATGTTCGTCCACTTCTCAATGATATTGCCTTTACATGTTCTTTCAGATTGGTGACAGTGCTGCTTGGCAAAGTTCCTGTAGTCCTCTCTGTGAGCATGCTTGAGAGCTGACCGATTTGCACCTCAAGATTGCGGATTGAAGCTGAGTTGTTTTGGATCGCCACATCTGTTTTCTGCATGTACTGCATGAACATGTCCTCTCAAGTGTCGGCTTCTTTTCTTGCTGTGGAAATTGCTGAGGTGGTTTAGCCTGCCCTTGGTTATTGCTCCATGAGAAGTTGGGGTGATTCCTCCATCCAGGATTGTACGTGTTCGAGTATGGATTATTTTGATGTTGAAAATTTGACACGTAATTTGCTTGTCCATAACTCGATTGATTAAAAAGATTTCCCACTTGGCAGTCGGCACTTGAATGATTTCCTGCACAATGATCACAAATAACATTAGTTTGAATAGCATTAACATTCATTTTACCTAGTTGTTGAGACAAAGTTGTCATTTGTGCTGCCAATGAGGTAATAGAATCAAGTTCTAAAACTCCAGCTGTCTTTCTTGGCATTGCTCTTTCTATAGGCCATTGATAGTTGTTGGATGCCAATTCTTCCAGAAGTTCATAGGCTGCCTCATGAGTTTTACTCATTAAAGCTCCACCAGCTGCTGCATCAACCATAGACCTGTTTGTAGCTCCTAGACCATTGTAGAATGTTTGCACTTGAAGCCATGCTGGAAGGTCATGATGAGGACACCTTCGCAATAAATCTTTGTACCTCTCCCATACTTCATATAATGATTCACCCTCAAATTGGATGAACGTGGTGATATCATTCCTTAGCTTTGCTGTCTTTACAGGAGGGAAATATTTTGCTAAGAATTTTTGTGCCAACTCCTCCCATTTAGTAATGATGCCAGGTGGCAAAGAATTCAACCAAACTTTTGCTTTATCCCTAAGTGAGAAGGGAAAAAGCCTTAGTCGAATCGCATCATCTGTCATTCTGTTATGTTTAAAAGTATCACATATTTCCAAGAAATTTGCAATATGGACATTAGGATTCTCTTGTGACAGCCCCCCGAACTGGACAGTCTGCTGTATCATCTGAATGATGGCCGGTTTGATCTCAAAATTATTGGCTTGTATGGCTGGCCCCCTTATGCTCGATGTAGCTCCATTTACCGAGGGCATAGCATAATCTCTTAATGCCTTTTGCTCTTGATCGGTCATCTTAGATAGAGATGTGTTGGCCTCTTTCTTCTTTTCTTTCTTGAGCTAACGTAAGGTTCCTTCAATTTCAGGATCAAAGAATGTATGCTCTAATGGTTTAGATCGGGGCATGCACTTCTACTTCCTGAAAAGAAAGAAAACAAACTCAAATGCACCTAATTAAAAAAAAAATTTAATTAAATAAAATAAAATCCAAAGTAGTAAATATCTAGCTAGTATCAATATCAATAACAAATAGTTAATCCCCGGCAACGGCGTACTTTTTTTGTATATATTTCATGCACATCAATAATCAATGCAAATTCGCATGCTCCCATCCTTTTTCTTTACAAACAACACAGGTGCACCCTAAGGGGAAACACTAGGCTTGATGAAGCCTTTGTCAAGCAGCTCTTGCAGTTGTGCTTTTAATTCCTTTAACTCAGCAAGTGCCATTTGGTATGGGGCTTTAGAAATTGGGCTAGAACCTGGTAATAGGTCAATAGAAAACTCTATCTCCCTATCTGGTGGTAACCCTGACAAGTCTTCTGGAAATACATCTGGCCCTCTCACTACAAGAATGTCCTCTAGCTTCAATTCACCTTCTTGTGTGTCTTTCACAGTGGCCAGATATCCTTTACACCCTTTCTTCATCATATGTCTAGCTTGTAAAGCTGAAATCACCCACGAAGAAGTATATGCCCCACTTCCCACAAAACAAAACTCAATCTCACCAAGTACTTGGAAAATTACATTCTTCCTATGACAATCAACTATGGCATAATGGGCAGCCAACCAATCCATTCCAAAGATTATGTCAAAATCCCGCATCTCTAATAATGTTAGATCTGCTAGTAACTCTCTATCTGCTATTTTGACAACACAAGACTTGCAAACACTATCAGTAACTACTACACCCCCAACTGGTGTATCCACACATAATTCAGACTCCATAGGCTCAAATTTAAAATTATGTTTCTTTGTAAAATTAGAAAATATGAAGGAGTGAGTGGCATCAAGATCAAACAATGCATAAGCATAAGTTGTGGAAACCGGGATAATACCTATTACCACAGCATTAGAAGTATTAGCAACCTGTTGAGTGAGTGCATAAACCCTTTCTTGGATCTTGGGCTTTTGGCTTGCTCCCTAATTCTGTCCTATTGTTGGTCTGAACCTCCTTCCGTTGGGGACACTCAACAATCCTTTAACCCCTTTGTCCACATGAGAAACATGCTCCAGTATTCCAGTGGCAATCCTTATCTGCATGAGGCCTACCATGTCGAGAGCACTTTGGTAGTGCCTTGGTATCAGCACGTTGTGTTCCTTGTTTCTTGGCTTGAAAGCTAGAGCTTTACTCTCCTTGCCTAGGCCTCTTCTTCTGGTTATCATCTCTATTTGCTTGAGCCTTATTAAGCCCCATCTCCACTAGTAAAGCCTTACTCACCACTGCCTTAAAGGTAGTTAACTCAAAGGGCACAACTCCTTGCTTAATTCGGAACCTTAATCCATCTTAAAACCTTTGAGCCTTAGTTTCTTCATCCACCACCATTGTTGGAGCAAATTTGGCTAACCTGAAAAATTCTGCTTCATACTGAGCAATTGTCATGTTACCTTGTGTCAGCTTGATAAACTCTTTTTCCTTCTGAAAATGGATGCTCTTTGGAAAATATTTCTCATAGAATACAGACTTAAATAGCTCCCAAGTCCAAGGCTCAGTCTCTTGGCCATGTTTGTCTCCTTCTAGCCGCCACCAGTCATAAGCATAGTCTCCACACAACATATAGGCTGCATAAGCCACTTTCTCATCCTCAGAGCATTCAAGAACTCTGAATACTTTCTCCATCTCAATGATCCATTTTTTTGCTTCCATAGGCTTAGTAGTCCCCTCAAAAGTTGAAGGAGACAACCTCTTGAATTCAATCATCCCACCATGATGACCTCAGCGTTGCTCCATTATCCTAGCCAGGTTATCTCTAGTAGCGACTTGTTGTTGGACCACTCCAACCAAGGTCTACATCATCTGGATCATCTCTGGTGGCTGACCTCGTGCCTAAAGTCTCGGTTCCCATCTTGCTAATTCCTACCATTGCTAGAGTTGTTGGGAGTGTTCCCAGTATTTTTGTTGCGAGGTAGCATCCTAACCTCTATTCATTATGCACATGACAAACTAACATGTTATCAAACTTCTAATTTAATAAAAAAAAAAAAAAAAAAGATTAAAAACTCATCTAGTATATATATCATACAACGTATCCCCAAATGACTAATTTCTACCCTTCTAACCATTTAGTTTCATAAATCAATGCTTAAGGAGAGCTCTGATACCATAAATATTGTCGTGCCCCGAACCCAAGTAAGAGCTAGGCATGTGACAACAGCCACACACTTATAAAGTTTATACCCTATAAGTGTGTAAGGCCCTCTTTACAATTAAAGAATTTTCCTCAAGAAAATTTCATCAATAAATTGTAAAAATATCCTAAATAAAGCAATTCTCAAAAGATCTCCAAATAATAATCTTCCAACATCAAATAAAAATAAACTAAATCCTTTAAATCTGAAGGACTACACAAATGGTAATCTTAAACATAAAAGTTCAAATCTTATTCCATTGATTTTCTAAACTTCACTCATGTGCACATCCCAACGGAAGCCCAAACATATGCTTCTCTTCCTAATCAAAATTTGAAAGGAGAAAGAGGGGGTGGGGGGGGGGGGGGGGGGTGAGTTGACAACTCAATAAGTAACCAAAATCTGAATAAGTTCTATACAGAAATAGATCTGTAAAGTAATAAGATGTAATATGAATCCTCAAAAGTTATAATATGCTATGGGTTTTCAAAAATAGCTAAAGAAGTTTCATAATCTTAAAATAATACTTTGCAAATAGGTCACATACTTTAATCTTACAATTATATCATAGATGGTTTATAAAGTAGTTAGTTTTCCATATATCAAAAGCTATAACTTACAATAGGTTCCAAAAATACATAAGCAATTTTAATGACTCAAAATAGTTAAATATTCAAATGTAATTCATATTCTTAACAATCTTATGATTTTGGTCACGCTATATCCCCATGATTGGGCATCAAAATACTAATGAATAACCCCTATTAGCTGTGGATCAGAGTACCAATAAATAACCCCCATTGGTTTGGGTATCATAATCAATTCATAGTCAAATTGTCCGTAATCATATATATGAAATCATAGTTTCTAACAAAAATATATCTTATTCAAATACATATATATATATATATATATATATATATATATATATATATATATAATCATATATTTAATATTCAAATATATTTGTGATATTTCTATATTCTTTACTTTAAATCAATATAGCTAAAAAACGATTAAATAAAATAAATCTTATATTCAATACTCATATATATTTGTGAAAATTCTTTATTCTTTACTTTGAATCAGTATAGCTAAAAACAATTAAATAAAATACATCATATATTCAGTGATCAGATATATTAGTGATAATTCTTTACTTGAAATCAGTAATACAATAGAAATAAAATTGTAACAACTATAAACAATTTTCAGTAGTTAAATTACGCAAAATAAAACTAATTAGGATAATGTTACTTACCTCAGCTAGCTCACCACAAAGAACTTCTCCCTAACACTTTCTCTAAAATCCTTAGATCTCACCTAACAATTTATAAGCACAATTTACTCAATAATCAAATAATTCAAGAAAGACTTATAACTGTACTCGACCAAAAAAAGACTATTAAAAATATCTCATAATTGTCTGCTTATCTCACACCAAAATTCCACCTAATCATAATATTTTTCTTTATATATATATATATGGGTCTGGTTAATATGTGCCCTAAGGGCACACATTAGCAAAATCCTATATATATATATATATATATATGTATATTCTGCCACCATTTATGCCTTAAAAGATAAGGTTGTAGCACCTTGAAGTAGTACTATGTCACACTAGACAAGGACGTGTGCTACACTTTACAGCTTTCTTTTTCTTCATTTCATTTTTTATTTATTTTTTATAACTTGTCAGATCTCAAACCTATACCCATGCTTATTAGAAATTTTTTTTTTCCAATTCCATCAATTTGGGCACAATTTCTTAAATAACCAAACTGTGCAGAAAGTTGACCCTTAGACCCATCACGCCTAAAATCTACAACTTTTAGCTACTCTTATAGCAATGGAGCGTGTGTGTGTGTGTATATATATATATATAAATTTTAAAATGCTGAGCACAGAAAAATCTATAGGTAGTAGCGTCCAATTATCCGAAATATAAATCTAAACTTGTTTTCGTTTGCATCATTAAAAATCTTGAATAATTAAATAGTTTTACTATTGGTCAAAATACCCACATAAAAAAAATAAAATAAAATAAATAAAATAAAATAAAAATTTAAAAAAAAAAAACTCTAATTCTAAATAAAGTTTAGATTTGACAAGAAGAGATTTTTAGGCTCTTACCTCAATTGTGCAGTCAAACCTTCTCTACTTCAGTATTTTGGGTTGTCTCCTCTCTCAAAACATCTATCAATATGCGCTAACTTAAAATTAGACTATGTAAGCTAGGATTTCAACCTTATTTTCTAAAAAAATCACCTTAGAAATATTAATTATAAAAGTTGACCCCGTAAACAAATTTACTTAAATACCCCTCCTTTTATTTTTATTTTTTTCCAAGTATTACATATATAGGATTTTTTTTGAAGCTATTTAAGGTTTAATTTGTTACTTTGAAATGAGGATTAAATTTGTTATACTCCTAAATAATAAGGTTTGAAATGTGATTTTTCCCAAACTAATATTGGACCATGGCCACGTTAGGGTGAGGTATGTGTGAGTGAATTTCCTTAAATATATTCATGTTTAGGAGTCTCCACCAACCATTAAATTTCTAAAGTTTGATTGGTCACCTAAATTTAATAAATTTTATTTACTAAATTAACTAAGAAAGCCCTAGGACTCCTGAGCTATAATAGAAAATAAAACAAAATGTCTCTAACTAGAATACATGGGTCTAGAAGCTCAGTTACATGCAGAGAAGATGTTGGACACCCTGCAAGCCTATCAAAAAGGATAGTACATTGTTTCAAATTTAATCTTAAATTTCACTATTTAAATAACAACTAAAAATTTGGCATTTGGCTTTAAAAGAATGAATATTATGGATGTGCATATGCAATAAAAGGAAACAAGCCTATCATGGGATGACATGTACAATCTATCATAGGGCAACATGTGAATAAATGAATGACATGTATAATCTATTCTAAAATGAGATGTGAATAAATGACATGTGATCTATTGTAAGAAGACATGCAAGCAACAACATATGTATAATCTATCTTATGATGACATGTGAATAAATGACATATGATCTATTGTAAGAAGACATGCAAGCAATGGCATGTAAGCAACGACATATGTATAATTTATTTTAGGATGACATGTAAAAAGAATGTTATATGATCTATCGTCGAATGACATGTATAATCTATCATAAGATGACATGTGATCTATCCTAAAATGACTTGTAAAGATAACATGTATAATCTATCCTAAGATGACATGTAAATGCACAAACATGTGAACCATTTATTCTAGGAAGCAAGATAAGAAAAGAAAAAAAAAAGGGCCTAACTAAACATGTGATGGCGTGACATATTCTAGGAAGATAAATTGCACTCTTGAATTAAATATAGCTAATCTTACTCCAAAGCATAGCCTTACAAATGCAATTTTGCAATTCCTTCCCTCAAAATATTTTATCCCATGCAAAAAGACACGCAAAAAAAAAAAAAATCACAGGTTAAATTCTTCTAAAGTGTTAAAACAATGTCATTTAGTAAATCTAATATTTTAAAGGAAAACATTTTATTTTGGCACAAAATGAAATTTAAAGTGCATATATCTCCTAAAGGGCCTTTGTGCTTTTTTTTTTTTTTTTTTTTTGAAATTTAAAGGTAAAAAATTAATATAAAGAAATTTGGGGTTGAAAACATAATTTTGGAAAGTTTGGGGTTGAAATTGTAATTTTGAGAAAATTTGGGGTTGAAATTGCAATTTGGGAAATTTTTGGGTTAAAAATATTGGAAAAGTTTGTGGTCACAGATATAATTTTGTGAAAAATCCAAGGTTAAAATATAATTATAAGAAAACTTTTGTGCCCAATTCGGAACTGACTTGCTAGATTCGGGTGGTAGAAAAGCTAACTCACCATCGACTGCCAAAAACCACGGGTCAAGTAGAATTTAGTTCGGGTTAAAACTGACGAAGAGCAATGGTGGAGATCTTATAAGGAAAAACAAAAAGAAGGCCCATCATTGAGGATATTGCAACTACATACCTCTCTTTGCAAAGTTTCATAGCCTAGTCAAGTCAAGCAAGCCTCTAAGATCCAAAACTGTTTGATTCTTGATCTTGGGTTTTTTGACTTCTTTCTCACAAGCTCATTATCTCTCCCTAATCCTTTTCTCTCTTTGTTACAAAAGAAACAAATTCGGTAAACTTAACCAAAAACAATCACTCTATTCGAATAAAACAGTACCAAAAATCCCTCTAAAGTCTTCAACTTACAAGCCCATTTGGAAAGTGGAAACTCTTTTATCTCTCTCCCCAAAAAAAAGCAGTATGAAACGAAAACGGAGTCATCATATCATAAACCCCAAAACCCAAGCACAGCAACATCACCAAACGACATCGTTCCAATCCCAACCACCGACCTCGGTTCCATGGACCCAAACAACCCCTCATCCTCCCCCACCAGAGGACACGGCGGTGGGGTCCGTCCACGCAAGAATCCACGCCCAAACATAGCGGCGTCACCCGAACGTCGCGGCTCAAGGCACGCTGACCAAAACGGCGACTTCACCCACTCTACGACGACCAATACAACAGCAACAGCGATAGCTGCTTCGACATCGGACGCGGTTGGCGTTTCGGAGCCGGTGAAGTGGGAGACGGTGGTTACCTCATGCAATTACTGACCATCATGCAATTGTAGCATCCATTCTTTGGAGTTACCTCATGTATTGTTGCCCCTACCTCCAAACCCAAATATTCCTCATCCTCATCCTTCGTCACCACCGGAGATGATGAATTCACCACCAGATTTTCCATCACGTCCCCCGACGACAGTGCCATCGCCTCCACCGGCTCCAAAGAAGCACATATTGATGCTAAGGGTGACGAACTCAGCTAGCAGGCAACCTGGGCCATTTTCGCTGTCAAGATCGGCATAGTGGGTGCTGGGTAAGCCAGCTCGGTATCAACTGATCGCTATACCCACTCCCACCTGGGACTTCTGGTACCGGTAAGGAAGAGTTTGAGCCTAAGGTGACCATTGGAACCATCGCCATCGTCCTTGGTGGCAGAGAAGCATTCATAGTGCTCACGGGGTACATCGTAGAACTCGTACCACTCAAGTTTGAGCATAGGCCAGAGAAGCATTACAAAATATTCCCTTCCGCAACATTTGGGCTCGTAAGAACTGGGTTGGATTTGTTTTGGGATTTCTTTGAACAATCACCTGCCTCAAAAGTAATTGGGCTTGTTAAAAGTGGGCCTGGGTAACTCTTATAATTACCCAACCAAGGTGCATGGGCTTCTGAAGGCCAATGGTCCATTCCCTTAATAACATCCTGGGCAGAATTGGCTCCACGTGCTAATCACTTTACAGCTTGCTTATCACCCTTATAACGTTGCCAAGATAACCACCTTTTTCCAAACTCATTTACTTCCATAATCAAACCTTTCCTTAACCAACTAGACCTCCTAACTTGATGCTCCCTTCTAGAATCAAATTATTTAAAGGAAATCTGAATTTATTTTGTACCATAGTTTTCTCCTTAATCTTAGTCTCCTCATTAATACCACGGTCTCTCCCCTCCACACCACCCGCGGCTATCGAGATGGCATTTTCTGCCGGAACTTCAAAAGCCACCACCTGATTACAAGATTCGTCTCTCGGAGGCTCCATTATGTTCTCCACTACTTGATTCTTCTCCTTCTCTCTAATAGAGGGCTGCTGCAAATGCTTCCTTACTTGCACAGAATCTTTTTCCGTTTCAACAAAGGACTAAGAAGGCTGAATCTCTGAACCCAACTTAGGCTTGTACGGTAAAGCTTTTGGACCACCCAATGCATAATGAGAAGGTTCCAATAGTCTCCTTAATTCAATCACAAATGCCCTCCAACCTTGTTGTACCTTGCCTGCAGGAATAATGATAGATCTTCTCATCCTGCCTACTTTGAGTTCTGTTACTAACAAATATTAGCCAAACGAGTTAGAACCCGGTTGCAATGTGTAGGCAGTGTCTCCTTCCCTGAGTGTGAAGAAGTGTTTGGGGTTAACCCCAATCACCATGTGTTCCAAGCTATGCATTAACCAACGTGCTGCATTCTTACTCATAAAAACTGATTGCATGAAATACTTCCCCCATTCAAAAATCTTAAGGGAGAAAAAGTTCCCCCTTCGTCAACCACCAACTAAAACAACTTTGATTCAATAAAAAAAAAAAACTACGAAATCCACCCATACCGATCCAAAATAGAAGTAAAAATAACCGAGAACAGTATTTCTGAATAATTTGAAGTAGCCAAGTCTCCAGTAAACTTAATCATGCAGTAAACATCTCCAATACCCTTTCCCCAAATCAAAACTATGTAATCCTAAATTCCCAAATCCAAATTATCTTCAACACCATCACTGCTTCACCACCACGATACAATGACTGCCCAAGATTGGCAATGCTTAAAACAGTTGCCTTTGCCCATCCTTAACCATAATAAAAGGTCATGTAGGGTACATTCTAGTCATAACTTGTAGAATTCTTATAGCTTTTGTCCTCCTAGTCCGCAATGGTATCTAGACTCTATGTTCCCCATATGTAGTCACGAAACAAAGTTTGCAGAACAGAGGCATAAAGACCATGAGGTGAAGAAGTATTTAAGAGAAAAACAACATTTGACTAAGTGACAATTCTGACCCATAGCACGTGGATCCCTTATTATAACTTGCTATAATTGCTTGAGCCCATTGCAGCTACATGCAAAATTTGTTCTCTTAAAAAATAGATTTCATCTGCTTAGGTGCGGTGTTTGTTTAGAGTTGGAAAATAAAGGAATTTTTGTTTTTTATTGATTGGGAGAGAAGGGGGGGGGGGGGGGGGGGGGGGGGGGGGGGTTGGTTTTTTTTAAGTTTGTACCAAGAGTCATAATTTAGGGTGTAAAGTGTAATTCAGAGCATAGTTTGGCTGTTGGGGAGATAAACATCTTGGAGAGCTTCCTTGAATAATTAATATAATATATAGAGACAAAATTTAACCCAAAAGATCTAAACTCAATGGGTATGTGCTCAATTATGTTATAATAATACTCATTCTTCTTATTATTATTCAACGTGGGACTTCATTCACATGTGTAAGTGTAACCCAATAATCTTCTCCTCACGTGTGAGTCTCTGCTTTTCTGTGGGCTTCAAGACCTCTTTGTGAGTTATGAACAAGTCCTACTCGCTTCTCCTTCCCTAATGTGCATTTTCCTTCACTAGTGCATTATCCATAGACCTTCATGTGTCAACTTTGCACATTTTTTTTTTTATCCTTCATGGGAACCTCGCACTTCACCATTGTCTAGCAACATTGGCAATAATACTCTTTTGTTGGGCTTTTTTCAAGATCGTTTGTATGGGCTTTATGGGCTTGCTTGGTGCAATATACTGTCCTTGCTCCTACTATGAAAGGGACTTGCCTTGCTCCATTTGTGAAAGGCTTCAAGTACATACACCTCATTCTTGCTCTAACTGAGAAAGGAATCTCGATAATCTTGCCACATTTGCCCCACACCACCATGGGCCCTAATACCACTTGTTGAGGAGATAAACACCTTGGAGAGCTTCTTTGAATAATTAATATAACATATAAAAACACACTTTAACTTAAAAGGCCTAAACTCAATTGGTATGTGCTCAATTATGTTATATTAATTACTCATTCTTCTTGTCATTATTCAATGTGGGACTTCACTCATATGTATAACCCAACAATAAGGTGGTAAGATGTAATTTACCCTATATTTTAAATTGGATTTCAACTGAAGTCCAATTTTGCGCCACATATCCATCTAATTTTTTAATTTTTCTGGTAAGTGAATTATTGGGTACAAATATCAAAGAGTCTAAATCCAATTAAATCCTAAATCATATATATATATATATATATATATATATATATATATATTTGTGTGTGTGTGTGGCGGGCAAAAAGTGTAGCTAACAGTGGTTAACGTGTTACTTCCTAGTCACATAATAGATTTTAGAGGTGAGATGTAAGATCACCTTCTAAGTACCCATGCTTCAATAATTAATGGAGGTTAGACGAGTTTATCAAGTAAAAAGTAGGTAATGAATTAAGAAAAGCCTTGAAATGGCTAAGTGTTTGTCCTTGGGTTTGGTTCAATCCGAGGATGCTGTTATAGTGATGATCCCTCTTTCTTTTCTCCTTCCCAAAAAAAATCATCCCCTGATCCAGTTGCTTCTTGGCTTTATATAGTTAGCCAAAATGCATCTGGGTTCTACATTTGGAGAGTTAAGATTACATTTCCTTGATACTTGTCCCATCCAAGCCTTATTGGTAGGTTTTACACCAAAGTATGAGCTGTGAGGGTACTATTCACGGTCATTTTCCCATTAGTGCGACCAGTTAAGTGGTTGTAGTACATTTAATGTAGAGGGGATGGTTGTTTTATCCTTCCTCTTCTCTTTCGTGTTCAGTGCCAAGTTACACTTTTCCTCCCTCGGGTTGTGCCATGGTCCCTTCACTCCTAATTCTCGACCTTTCAAGGTTAGGTAGGAGTCCTCGGCGCCCTTATCACCTACAATAGCTCAAACTCTTTATTAGTTTAAATAAGTTCTTTCTAAAGACATTTTGTGAAGTTCACATCCTCAGAAATGCCCTTGCCTATTTCATTAACTGCTTTGGATCCTCATCCCCCCACAATATATATATATATATATAATATGAGAAATCATTACATATATTAGAAATCTATGGTTTAAAAATGGTGTAAGCTAATACTATGTGTAATTTCAACATTTTCTAAAAAAAAGAAGGGTATAATTTGAACTCTGTATTTGTGATTGTTTTTAATTATACCTGTATATATACACAAGGTTAAACACTGATTTCATTAAAAGGTGAAATAATATTGTTTTTAATTAAATGGAAAAATTATGATTGGAGGGCATCCCATTATAGTTAATGGATTCACACTGGTTTTTAGAACCTCTTTCTTTGTAGAGATTGTTGCTCACTTTTCACATGAGAGGGAGAGCCTAGCAAAAATGATAAGTATTAGAAGGAAGTGATAGTAAATAATGAAACAAATAACATTAAAATTATAAGGATTAAAAAAAGTAATCGTAAATACTAAATACTAAATAGTGTTACATCACAAATAGTATCTCCCTTATTTAGAGCTAATGGTTTATTGAAGTAGTTTTACATTTATTGAGGTAAAATAGAGACAGTAACTTTAAGCCATATACATGATTGTGAAAAATGAGAATCACTGAGCAACACGAAGATAGAGTGGGATTGGATTGAAAGCATTTGGAGGTGAATCCCACACCGAGAAAGCACTTGTAGAGTTCATCCATTTCTCTACCATTTCTGGATAATGACGTTTTAGCACATCCTTCAAACTCTCTGTATTATTAACCCATTCAAGTCCTTTTATCGTGTATGTCTCCTCATTGAAATTGCTTGTAAAGAACCTATCTGCTTCCAGCCTCCTGCGTCCATGACAACCCAAAAGTCAAAATATTGTAACTCATTTGAACATGACATTCCACCTAGTTTCTTCACCTCTAAGTTGTAATTAAAATATTATGATGAATTTTTGTTTTGTTTTTTCACCTCTCAAAATTTTCTTTTTAATAAAAATTGGATATTATTGAATTTGGATCCATTTTCCTTTTATTACAATGCATGCACTCGATTGTGATATTTTCCTTGTATATATGTGAAGTTATTTTATTACCTGCTTGCCATTAGTAAGAATATTATAAAAGCGGTTTCACTAATTGCGAACCCTGTGATCTTCTTCTCTGCCATGAGACCCACAAGCAAATCGAGTTGTTCAACATCATCACCGTACACTTCCTCAAGTGTTTGAATTGCTTCTTTATCATCCGTTAGATCTTCCCATTTTGAAATTGGTATCAATAGTATAGCCCTACGGAACTGATTATACCTTGCAACATTCCTCTCCCTATCCCTATACACTGCATTATAAAGCATTAGAAATAAGCTTCACTTTGAATTTCTAAAAGTTGGTAAATCAATTAAATTAAATGATCAAGATTAGCTTACTACCTTCAAGGGCTGGTAAGTCCACATGATCAAGCCTATCTCGGCCATCCACGTCTTGTGGTATAAGGTCTCTAAGCCATGTAGGATAGTTCCAAAGATCCAGGGCCCCAGAAGCCTGGTGGCCCATTGAAACCATTTGCTTTTCAAACCCAATTTCTACTAAGGCCGTTTCTCCTCTAAGACCAATCAAATTTGGTAGAGGAACCCTGAAAAGCAAGAAAGTAATTAGGACAAAAAGTCTAGTGAACAAACAATATCCCTGAAAAATTTCATGAACTAATTTTGATGCTGAATGAAATAGAGTTATACTTTTTGAACAACGGTGGAGATTTGTTTGGCCCGGGTGCAGTTGAGAGGTCTCTTAAATGAAGATAATCGGGTAAAAGCGAGTGCATCCGATAAACACTAACAAACTCCTCAGTCAATGAATAAGGAATACCATGATTATTTGGTTTCTTTAGACCCACCAAACCTCCTAAGATGGCTCCTCCAACATGTCCAAATGTGTCCTTGAATTTCTTTCCCAACAAACCATACCTACAATGGATTTTCTAAAACCATCAGAACAAATTAACCTTGAATATTGGATAGTCATTTGGGGTTTACAATCATTCTATAGTTGAGACATATTATGCTACTTAAAAATATCATACGTGAAATTAAAGTCCATGATTTAGAAATGCAAAAAATGACATATAGAGGTTCCATGTAATTAAGTTTGTGCACAAATTTTCATTTTCTATTGTGTGATCTTGAAAATAAACCACAGAAACCACCATTTCTTTGCTTTTAATATTTATCACAGTGATATAGAGAAGACGATTAATTTAGTAAATTAGTTAAATAATTTCTTTGTTGAAAGATAAAGATTACCAATTGGCTCGCATCCCTGCAAGCAACATATCAGTTTTGAGGAGCTCCACGGTCCAATCTATGGTATGGACCTTAGCAATAACTGCAGATGTCACTAGCCTTGCATGACGATACAACTCTTCATCATCCAAGTGATTATATTCTCTCTAAATACAACATGAAAAATGAAAGAAGTTCTGAGTTTAACTAGTAAGTTGAAAATGATACTCATTCACATGATAAGCTAATCAAATCCCTAAAATCAAGTAATTGACATTTTCCTTTTTGGGTCATAAAGTACTACCTTGAGGGCGTCACAGACTGCATTGTGTTCTTTAATGAAAAGGGCTTGCAATGTTGAGACACCAATCCAACTATTACGAACATCTCCTGACACAGCAACTCCATCTTTGTCATGGAGGAGAAGCCCATCTGATGATATTTTAAGCTTTCCATCTTTGAAAGTTCTTACTTTTTGCAACTTTTCTGCATTGCTCCCATAAATAGCACTTCCATCCCTAAACACAATGCAAAATAGTAGAAGAAAGAAAGTTCAAAAATTCAAAGTGTCTTTGGAAGTAACTAATAAGAGAAAACTGAAAGCCAATAGCAACATGTATGGGTGCTTTTTTTTGGCAACTACAATTTTAAGTCTTTATTACTCAACAAGCCTCCCTTAATGTTGAAACTGATACATAGAATGTTAAATCTTCACTTATTACTTTGAGATTGTCCTTTTGGTAGTGATATTTTAGCAACTACAGATATTTTGGTATAGATCAAGAGCAAGTACTTTCAATTTGTTATAGAGAATTTTACTTGTACTTAGAGGCCCTTTGATTTAGGCATTTTGTTTAGAATTTAGTGTATAATACTCTAATATCTAAATTATGGAAATTCAAAGTAATTTCTTACCACCATGGTGTACGAATGTTTAGTGCACCAGATTTGATATCGTAAAAGCCAGTTGGAACCTCCTTTGTCTTGTAAAACTTGAATGACTTGAGAGGGCACTGGTTCGCAACTTCTCTAGGTGCAGTCAGCTCAATCTGTGATAGTTTATCCAAAAGATAAGATGTGCACATTTATAAGCATTGTTAATTTTTCAATAAAGTTAACAAATTGTGTTCTTAATCGTGTTGTGTGTTGTATATACACTAAGCAACAGACCTGCTTGGTGTCCTCCAAGTGATCAATCCAATCATGTATCATAAATTGAATCCAAGAAGCTGCTATCATGTTGAATTGCTTTCCTGTGTCTGTAAATTTTCTCCGAGCAAGAAGCTTTGTGGCCACCACCATTGGATCTGGTTTTTTTAGCTACATATTGTAGAAATTAATATTATAAGATGACTGAGGTAATTGTTCATAAAATAAATAACAAAAAATTTTGAGATTTCAAATAATAGTTCTCAATTGGATTGGTCTTTTAATTTTTAAAATGTTGGAAATAAATTTTAAGGTATAGAAAATTATCTTAGTAATGTTAATTAATAAATTTTGAAGAAAAATGAAAGAAAGATATAACATATCCTCACAACTCACAAGCCATATCCATGAACTACGATATGACATAAGCATGAAATAAAAGACTGAATTCTAATTATATTGTGAAAAAAAAAGCTATTCAATCATAAAATAAATATCATCTAAAAGAAAGTCATAAAATAAATAATAAAATTTATTTAAATATTTCTATAGTAAAGTTTCAATTGGATGCCTTTTAAGCTTCTAAGAATTTTTAATAATAATAAATTAAAATTTAAACTACAGAAATTTATTATAATAATTTTAATTAATAAATTTTGAAAAAAAAAAACCATCATATGAGTGTGTATAGATGAACTTATTTTCATTAGTTTATTTTATTTTAAAAGTAAGATATGCAAGAATACAATTGCCACCTTTATTTTTAAAAGCAATCCAGAAATATATAGAAAATTTAGAGTACATTTTCTGAATAGATTTATGAATAATTAAATTAAATTTTTAACTGCAAAATTAAATGGGATATCAAGGGATGAATAATTGTTTAGTCAAACATATATTAATTGAGATATACATATTTAAGAATATCAAGAATTAATGAAATTATAGAAAAATGTTAAATTTTCAAAATTCAACGATGAAAACTAACTAAATTGAACTTCTTAAGAAATATATATATATATATATATATATTTTTTTTATATTTTATATTTACCTTAGAGTTGAAATTTATATTTTAATTAATTTTTTATTTTTAGTTTATATCGATTAATGTTTTTGCAATTAATTGCGTCCAATCTTGTATTTTCAATCTTACACCCTTGACTAAAATCATTATTTTGCTATTGATTAATTAAAAGTATTCCCCTGAAATTCATCGCTTGCTTAGCAAAAATCAAGATAATACTAGTACCAATAAAAATGCTTACAAAAAATAGAATATAAAAAAATTAAAAACTCATTGTTAGTCACATCATGGAGTTACAACGTTAGGAAATATATGTTATGACCACAGCTAGCTTTTGTAATGACTAAATCTAGTACACAATCAGTTTCACAACTCTGCCACAATTTTGCCACACGATTTGTGAATGATGGAATCATGGACCCACAATTTTATTTCCATCACTTACAACTCTCTATGTAGACAAGTTGTAACAAAAATTGTGAAAATTGTTGTAGTAGACTTACTCTTTTGTGACAGAGCATTTTTGTTAGTCACATGATGGAGGAACGAGTACTATGGGCATAGAGAGCTTTATATATATATATATATATATATATATATATATATATATATATATATATATATATATATATATATATATAATTTTTTTAATCTATGGTGTCTGCTTCTGATAATAGCTATTTATCATCATATCAAGACATCAATCGATTTTTTGTGTAGGCGAGGATTGAATCTCAGATATCTTATTTAATCATTATAGACTTTACCAATTAAGTTAATTAGAACTCAGCACAGAAAGCTTTTGTAATAAAGTACATACAAGGCCTAATTTTTATCAAACCGAAGAATTATTATATATTATTAATTTTAAATAATTTTTTTTTCTAGTTTTTGAAATCACTCACCAAAAATAGAATATATATATATATATATATATATATATATATATATATATATATAGAAAAAACCATTGTCACACATTAGGAAGCAACAATATGAATACCCAAATATTAATTAAGTGTTTCTAGAAAAATTTTTTTTTTTAATTAAGTGAGCTAAGTGAAAGAGCACAGCATTATTACTACTAGAATTTTATCAAAACAATAAATAATTGGAGATTGCTAAAGTAATTTTTTAATAATAAAACTTAAAAAAAAAAAAATTCCTTAGGACTTTTGGTAAACTAATTATCTTAATAATATTAATTGATGAATTTTGAAGATATGAGAAAAAAAAAAATACACTATATATAGATCATGTGGTGAAAAACTCTCAAAAGGGCAGAAGCACATATTCTAAGATTAAGAATTTAAAAAATAAAAAATAAAATAAAACTTTTGGTGATAGAATTTTGATTAAGACATAGGGTTAGAGTAGATATATATATATATATATATATATATGATATGGTAATCATAGGGTCCCCCAACTGAGAAATACATTATACTTTCTTCGTTTTTTTTTTTTTTTTTTTTTTTTTTTTTTTTTTTTTTTTTTTTTTAATACCTTATTCTTTTGATCAACAGGAAGAACATTTCTACCAAAGAAAGTTCCTTCACTGCCGGCATCTCCATTAAAGGGATCATTGTATTTTCCATCAGCTGTCCTGTATGGATAATCCATGGGGTTAAACCGAACCCCGACCTCAGATCTACCGACGTTGAACAAGTTGTACTCTTGATGAAGGTGCCGGCGAATCTCCAGATAGAAGAGACCTAAGATCACTGGCAATCGAGGCCATATTCCCAACTTATCAATGGAGTGAACAATCTGCATGCATGGAAAATGTTAAGTTAACATGAAAGATATATGATGTCAAAAAATATATAAAAATAAAACACACACACATACACACTAATAACTTATATAAGACTGTGACTTGAAATAAAAACAATGAAGAATTATAAGGTAAAGTTTTAGTAATTACAAGGAAAAGGAAAGCGTCTATGAGAGTCATCTTAGCAACGGCTTCATGGAAATCTTTGTGGATGAATTGATCGAAAAGTGTTCTGAGGAGAGACCTAATCGACGCCATTATTACAGAAAACATAATCGAATGTTTGTTATATGTTCAGTATGTCTTTTACAATTCACAACTTGGCCGGCCTATATATATATATATATAAAAGGAGATGGGGGTTCATGCATGGGAATCAGTCGTATATGAAAGGAGAGACTATCCTCGAAGAACCACCTTAATTTGACTGTTGGACACACACGTGTTTGATCTCTTACATATATATATATATATATATATATTATATAAGCATTTGATCTTTGATGTTAGGTGTGCAGAACTTATGTTCAAAGCCTAGAAAATAAATATATTGGTACACGTAACACATGGTCCTTCAAGCTATAATTAATGCTAAATGAAAATTTTGATATGTTTGGTACAAGTTGAAAATTTCAGTTTATTTGCAATTTCAGTTTATTTTGCCACTATTTATGGATCTCATTACACTTTTTAGTATTATTCAAAGGTCCTACTGTACTATTCAGTTAATTTTTACTTTTATTTACAGTACTTTTAGTAAAAAGTTTTTAATTTCAACTAAATAAGTTGTTCACAAACATACACATCTTTAAATTCTCGAAAACTTATAAAAGTTACCATTACAAAAAAAAAAAGTTGCAATTAAAATCATTCCATCAGTTCGCTTGGCCAAAATCATGGCGATTTTTAAGAGGGAGTTGGTGAGTGGACACATCACCATGCGTGCAGACCAGGGGTTATAAGTTATAGTAAAAACTAACCAAAACACTCATTTATATACATTTTTTTTATTTGTTTTTAATTCACAAAATATATTTATTTCAATTGTAAATGTTAAAAGTAGTACAATCTGGAGTATGCTTTAACATTTTCCAAATCTTCACGTTTCATGATTTAAGAAAGTTATATGCACTAGTGGCAAATTATTATTATCATAGGGATAAGGGCCCAAAATCATATATTGGGCCTTGAGATTTGTCCGAGGACGTTGACAGGTCCGAGGAGGGATAAATAATTATGAAAGATTCAAGTTCAAAGTCTCATAAATAAGAAATGAATGGAAGGCGATCCGAGGAGGAATTCCTCCTCGGGTATGTTAGATATCGTTCAGATGTGTATTCCAACGATGAAAGTAACCTTCGTAGAAGCCCTATTAATAGGAACATGCCTCATGAACATACGAGAAGGAAGGGAACCCAAAAATGTCTAAGGAAAAGTTACTACCACTGCATTAAATGCACTGTAACTACTTTTCTGGCCGCAATTATATGGAGAAAACCTCTAAACAGTGTTGCCTTGGCTACCACAACTCACAGAAAGCCAGAGAGGGTGTCTGATAGGACAAATACTTAAGTAAGAGCTCAAATGATCAATAAGTGTAGGATTAAGATGGACCAAGAGGATCTATATAATGTAAGAGACCATTCATAAGAGATGGATCAGAAAAATAGAGAAAGAATACTGTAACAATACAAGTTGCACTTGTAATCAGTTTAATTTATTGATAACAAGGTTTGCCTCCTCGGACAGTGAATTCATTCAGTCTTATGTGCCTTGTTCTTGCTTGATCATCTCTTGAATCCATACTAGTCGTTATCAAATTTATTAAGGCCTAGTTCTTTGATCCACTCTCTACAAATTTATTGTACTGAGTTCACTAGGCCAACATCCATTACATTTTGGGCTTGGGCTGCAAACGTGTCCTTACAATTATTATTATTATTATTATTATTTTTGCGTTGTTATACATAGTGAACGGTTTTAGACCCCTTAAAAACAACCAGATTATGTAGTCTAGATTAATTAGCTAAGTTGTTACTTAGTCAAATTAAACAATTCTAGGTTAAAACAATCAAATAATCATATCAAGCATATAAAACATATAAAGCAGCGGAAATAATAAAGAACACAAGATATGATCACCCAGGAAACCACACGGAAAAACCTGGTGAGGATTTGACCCACCGATCCTCAAGGCAAACCAGAATTCACTATGAAAGAATTGAAGTTCTTACAAAAGGACTACAAACTCCCCGCTCGACTTCCTAATGCTACCCACCAGTAGAACTTACTGTCATGACCACGTGCAAGCTTCGAATCCACAGACTACTTCTTTCTTGAATTCCTCAATCAGCTACAAGCTCCCCGCTTGTTTATCTTTAAGTTCCAATGGTTGCAACTATAATGATCTTCAAGATGTTGAAATCATCTCTACCTTGAAAATCCTAAGTGAAAGCTCGAAAATGTGTTGAAAACACACAAGCGATTTAGACCCCCAAATTCAAATTACGGCTTGGTTGATTTTACACTAACTTAATGATAAGTGCGGAATAGTGTAAACACAAGCGTATAAACAAAACAACTACTCTAATCCATAACTTAAAGAAACTCAGCAGTAAAAATGAAATGAACAAGAGTAGGGAAGAAGGATGCAAACACAAATAACACCGAGACGTGTTATCGAAGAGGAAACCGAAGAACTCGGCGAAAAACCTCTCCGCCGCCCTCCAAGCGGAAATCGACCCACTAGACAATCAGTTGGGATACATGGATTAGCAAAAGACCCTCCAAGCCTAGTCTACCCGATGTACCTAAGCCCTCCAAGCTCCTACTCCAACAAGACTTCTCGGAACCGTGTCTTGTCCTAGTTATCCGGATCCCGCAACAAGCTCCATGTTGCATCTGCCATTCAAAGCTCCTTCCTATGCTTCCCAGCAGCACCAAAACGTCACTCAGCACTCTCAAAGGTGTGTCAAGTGTTTGGGCTATCAACCTCTCAAAGATATGGACAATGGAGAGGGAAGGGTTGAGGAGATACCACAAGCAAATTGTTTAGAGAAGGTGGGGAAGACAATCTCTAATTACCAATGTGTTTGGCTAGGGTTTTCTTTCTGAAGTATTCCTCAACAAATGTGGGTAATGATGGTATATGTAGGAGGGGTGCAAAAGGTGTGACTCAAAAAGTACAGGCTGGCAGAACAGCTAGTCTCGCGGGTGTCTCGCGGGAAGGCCTTACCCGCGAGATACTCGCGAGACACAGTTGTCTCCACCTGGCATGACTCTTCGCATTCCAGAATGTGCCTGGCACATGTTTCACTTCGCGGGAAGCTTGGTCGCGATATACCCGCGAGACTTCTTCACTTCTCCAAATGCTTGAGTCTTCAACACTCTTTCTCTCACACACCCCTTACATCAAGTCCCACAACAAATACAGGGTTTTAAACGATTGAACATAATTACAATCAAATTTGGCACGGAATAAAAGCCAACAAAAACACAATTGTAAATTACAACTTTACAATCTCCCCCTTTGGCTATTCCGTGACAAAACCCTAAAACAGACTCTAGACTTAAACGTGAGTTTGGGAACAAAGGCAAAACTCACTCACACCTAATTCTAGATTCTGATAAGCTCTTGAACATATGAACAAGTATCTCCTGAAATGCAACAACACAATAATATCATTGCATGTAGAAAACTTGAAATGCATATGGAGCAATAATAACAAGATCAAGCTAAATGAAATAGAGACACTAGATCATGGCAAGATCAAACAAGTAATCACTATACACAAGCAATTACTATGTTCATTCACACATGAAATGAACATCCGGATATGCAAATGATAAGCTCATTTGAAGATAATCATTTGCAACTCCAACACTCAACCAATGCGAAATACACGAAGTATTTGCATCTAGGAACAGTCCTACTAGGGCATAAGAGTGTTGTACTTGAAGTAAAATGCATGATATTGAACAACAAGCAAACATGCAAAAAGGTTGCATAAGCATGGTATAGCAAATGCATGGCA
The DNA here is from genome assembly GCA_023736055.1 of Quercus glauca. Taxonomy (NCBI): domain Eukaryota; kingdom Viridiplantae; phylum Streptophyta; class Magnoliopsida; order Fagales; family Fagaceae; genus Quercus; species Quercus glauca. The sequence continues at coordinate 25,988,498 of CM043316.1, forward strand.
CAAACCACAAAGACCTACAAACTATGCATGCAACAAACCCTAAAAGCTTACAAAAGCAACCTGGGTACAAGTAAAAATGCCACATAGCACATATGCCACAAAGCATAGAAAAAAAACAAACTTCTGAAAATATACTGAAATTAATACTGAAGTTAAAAACATAAGTGTCAGAAGTATAGACTTAAAACAGTAAGACATTAACTATAAACCAATTATAAACCAAAAAAAAACTTAGTAAACCCGTCTGTAAAAACCAATAACCAATATTTGCTGTAACTATGTTTCTAAGCTATGCTCCCCCTAAGGCTGTGCAGGCTCTTGTTCATCAGCTCCCCCTCAAAATTTTCTCCCCCTTTTTGACCGGAATGGCCAAAGGACTAGAACTGGTCGGATTCGGAGTCTGAACCATGTGTAGGGGATAAGCTCTGAATCTGAGCTGATAATGTGGTGATCTGCTCCTGGAGATATGCAAACTGATCCGCTGTGTGCTGTACGTGAGTGTCAAGCACTGTAGACATGTGATCCATCTTGGCTAGGACCTGATCAAGCTTGCTGAGACCCTGTGGTTGTGCTGGAGCAGAAGATGATGGCTGTGCAGTCTCTGGAGCAGAAGTGAACCTCTCAATCTCCTCCTCTGTATCCCCACCCTCATCTGGGACATCCTGAGGCACACTCCTAGGCGGTGGAATGAGATGAGGACCAGTCTTGGGGCCTTTAATGTGTGCTGTGCTCCGAGTCAGAGTGTTTGCACCAATGGGGTAATCCCTCTGAACAACAGTGAGTCCACTAGGGAATTTCAGCTTTGTCTTGGCAATGAGCCCCATGATCAATGAAGGAAAGGGCATTATGGTTCTGGAGTTTTGCTTCGTAATGCTCTTTTTCAGGATGTGGAAGATGTGGCTGCAGATATCAATTTCCTTGTGAGTAAAGAGGTCGTAGAGAAACCTCGTCCTTGGAACCGAGAGAGTGGTGAGGTTGGTGACCGGATATAGGTTATGGATCATGACATAGCTGAGAGTTCTCATTTCTGGAGAGAACTTGAGAGTATCCATTGATGATTTCTTTGGAACTCCACCAAGAGCTGAAATCATCTCCGTGATATGCCCCAATCTTTCATCATACTGAACTGTCATCGGTTGTGAGGGAGGACGTATCTCCAAAAAGTCTTGAATGCTGTCCCTTGTGATCTCAAATTCCTTGTGCCTCACCCAGCAAAGAATCTTATTCTCTTCCACCTCAGCATTGGAGAAGAATTCTCTGATTATCTCTGAGTACACAGTTCCAATTGGATTCAACAGTTTGGTCCAAGTCCGTTCTTTGAATGCATCTGGAATGCATGTGTTCTCAAGCTCTTCCAACTGAACCACCCTTTCCATGACAATGGTTGCTCTCTTGTAGCAATCATTGTACTTCATATCTGCCTCCGCGGATTTGAAGTTATCGGAGTCAGTACGAGCACGCTTGGGAGCCTTCTTCTTGGAACCCGCATGCTTGGTGGGAGACATCTGCACAAGTGGACATAACACATAGAGCACAAGTACACACAACATAAGAACAAAACTTGATTAGATTCAAGTTAGTTTACATCAAATGATATTCTTCCAAAACAGAGTAAGGTGCAAAAACAGAGCATTTCCAAAACAACAGAGCAAGCTATATCACAAACTACATTAAACTATAACACAAATGCACTGGAAAAACAAGACATTCTGCATGAAACTTAAATCACTGTGCAAGTGTGTGAGTCTGTGTGAATGCAAGTGTGTGTGACATGAGATGCATGAGGGTGTGCCTAGAGAGTGCCTAGGTGTTTGCCAAGTGAGTGCAACATAAGCAAAGTGAATGAACCATACAGTTAATGATCAAACCAAGTGCAATTAAGTCAAACAAGTGAAAGTCCATGTATATGAAATCACTTGATTCCATTTTAGTACAATAAATCTCACTTGTACATTTTGACGAACACTTTGCGTGCACACAAGCAAATATGATATGTATAATGCATGAACATGGAGAAAATATGCCTAAATACACTTAAAAATGCCACAAGGGGCCAACACAGATGCAACAATATCACAAGAAACAAAACCCAATCAAAGATTTGGCAAAAACAACACTCAATTTTGAAAAACAACCCAAAATTTCGAAAATCCCCAATTATCACAACCCTAACCAAAAATTCTGCAAAAACTAAGTAAAATCTTAAAAAGAAATGATTGATCAACATACCTTGAAGAAGAAAATGCAGAAAAAGTCTTGATTTGGAAAGGGATTTGATGGAATAGTGTTTTTGGGTTGAGAGAGGTTCGAAGAAATGACGGGAGGGAAGTTTTTATGTTTTGAAAAACTGTCACATCAGCCCTATAAAACTGAAAACACGCGTTTTTCGCGGGATAGGGAGCCGCGAGACAGTCGCGAGACAACCGCAAAAGGTGCCACTGAAGCACAAAATTTTCGCGAGAAGCTCTAAGTCGCGATACAGTCGCGAGACAGTCGCGAGATTCTCTGTCTGATTTTACAAAAAATTCAGTTTTTGCCAAACAGCATTTCGCGAGAAGCTGTTGGTCGCGAGACAGTCGCGAAAATCTCTGAGTGACAAGAAAGAACAACTATTTTCCCTCAAACCTTTTCGCGGGAAGCTTCTTAATTGCGAGCTTCTCGCGAGAAAGCCACTGAACCAGTTTTTGATGAAAATCACACAAAATTCATTTTGACCAAAAAGAAACATAAGAAAGTCTAAAATCACTTTCAAAAACAAATAAAACTCACAAAAATCTTTTTGGATTTGATCAACAAAGATTGAGCATGTGAAACACATTTAATCAAGTACAATCACACAAATGATTATGACATTCATAGAACATAGACTTGTGTGTTGTGTGTGGATATCAAAAATGAGATAGTCCTTAGTCCAATGTGAAGCTTCAATGATCAATTCAATCAAGGCATACACAACTAGCACTAGATTATGTGACCTATCTCAATTATAAAAACATGCGTATATGACCTCCCACACGAACTTGACAACATTTCATTGAAGCTTTTCATTTGGCTCCGTATTTAACATATCACTTGCAACTTTTGAGCAAAGAGAATCTCATTTAGAGAAAGATGCCTGAAATTTTTGATATTTCAATTGATGAGTTAGCCTTTGGCTTTTTGGGTATCATACATTTTTATTTTGGTCGCTTTCCCTTTTTCCTAGTCGAATACTAGTTTGTGCGACAGGCTTTTGCAGCTCTATATCTCTTTTCATTTGGAGATTTACATTTAGAGAGCTCTTTTAAGCAAAAAAAATAAAAGTGGGAAGATATATAGGCATGAGTCTATGCATGTCTCAAGATCAACACAACCATTCACTAATCATTCATGACAAGGTTGAAGATCTATTTACAACCGTCACATAGATTTCAGAATTTCTTCCACTATGATATGAGTGCATGAGGGACAAGCTAAGCTCGTTGAATGCACAAAGCCATAAGTACAAAGGTACAAGGCAAAACATATTTTGAGACAAAACTCAACAAAGTGATCAAACTTTTTAGATTTTATAATTTTTATGGGTTTTTGAATTTTTTGAAACACACCCAAAACAAAACAAGAAAAGAAAGATCAACAATAACAAGTGCAAACCATGAAAGTAATGCATGATACAATGCATCAACGAATGTCCCTAAACATGGAAAGAATTAATGCATGGACATATTATAGTGCTTATGCATGAGTACCCCTCTTCACCCACACGTCACGTGCGTTTGGGGTGATATCCTTGACGGATTGGGTACGAGAGTTGGGACTTTCAAACCTCCTGGTGAAACTCTCCAAGCAAGTGGTGAAGGCACCGATCATCTTCATCACGTCTGTCACTCCGGCATCACGAGTTTGGCTTCTTGAGTTCTCACCACCCCAAGCTCTATTGTCATTCCTTCTTCCACGTGATCGAGGAATGCTTGCATTATTGTCTGCTCTCAATTTTTGACAGTTGGGTCTGGTGTGTCCTTGCAATCCGCAATAGTGACACACATAATCCGTTCTAGGACCCCGTTGAGGTCTTGAGAGAGATCTTGCTCTGGTTTCGTGTCTACCTCCAGCTTGATTTCGGGGCTTATTCATCATCCGTTGCTCAATTACATTCTTCTTTTCAACCTTAACATTCTCAGGAACGGCCTCCTCTACAATTGGTTCTACGGCCTTCACAAATTTCACTTCTTTGGTAGCTTTGACTGATGAGCTACTCCCTCCGGTATATTCCAATCCGGACTTGTCTGAGGAATGTTTTTAGGATGAGATAACATCATCCAACTTTCTGGAGGAGACCCTCTCTATCTTGGCTTGCGCTTGCACCACCTCTTGTTCAAGAAATCTGATCTTCAAGTATGCTTCTGATAGCTCACCATTCAGTCCTTCTATATCGCATTTGGCCTCCTTATGTCTGATCATGAGACTTCGGTAGTCTTCCTCTGCTTTCTTCATTTTTCTCACAGCTGCCTTAGCTATTCTTGCATATTCCCCTGACTTCTCAAGAAGTGAGGAGTAATTCTCTTGAAGATTAGCTGTATTTTCTTCCTCTTCAGCATCTGATTCTTCCACAACTCCAGCAGATTCTGAATCAGAATGCTCACCAAGTTCCTTCTCAAGTGCACCCAAGTCGTCCGAGGAATCTTCATGAGCAATAGTCATGAAAGCGGAGTAGTTTCCCTCACCGTCACAGCTCTCTTCCGAGTCAGAATCAGAAGATTCAGAGTCACTGAGCGTTGTAGCATATGCTTTTCCTTTTCCCCTCAGAAAATTCGGACATTCCTTCTTTAGATGTCCATGGCCATTGCACTCATAGCACACAATGTCTGGAGAGGGTTGATAGTCCTTTCCTTCTTTTCTCTTAAACTCTTTCTTATCACCTCTTGAAGGAGAGAACTTTTCTCTATTGAACGGTTTCCCACTGTTCTTCATTTTTAGAAACTTGCGGAAGTTCTTTGCAAGATATGCTACTTCTTTCTCCACTCCATCTTCTTCGGAGGAATCATTCATTCTTTCGTTGATGGTTTTAAGAGCAAGCGATTTGCTCGTCTTATGGGAAGGCAGTCCCAGCTCATACGTTTGGAGAGACCCGATCAGCTCTTGAATCTTAATCTCATCCAAGTCTTTGCTTTCTTCTATGGCTGTAACCTTTGCTCTAAAACTTTCAGGCAAGGACCTCAATATTTTTCTCACCACCTTAGTGTCTTCAATCTTCCCCCCAAGATTAAGTTTAGCAATGACAATTTCATTGAGCTTCCCATAGAATGAGTCAAATGGTTCATCATCACTCATCTTGAGTTCTTCAAATTTGGTGGTGAGCATTTGGAGCTTTGTGTCCTTGACTTTCTTTGTACCCTCATAGGTAGTCTCCAAAATCTCCCAAGCTTCCTTGGCTACTGTATGAGATATCCTGTGGAATTCGTCAGGGGACACACCACAAAAGATAGCATTTAAAGCTTTACTGTTAGCATTTGCTGCCGCATGGGCTGCCTTATCCCAAGTGGACTTAGGAGCCTTCGGCTTGGTCCAACCTATCTCAACCGCATCCCAAACGGTATCATCGATAGAGCATAAGAATGCTCTCATTCTAACTTTCCAGAATGCATAATTGTTCCCATAAAAAAATGGTGGAACATTGAGCGATTGAGACCGGTCCATCTCAAGAAGGGTCAAGGATCACACTTAGGTAATTAAACCTCAGCAAGTGTACCCGCTCTGATACCAATTGAAAGCTCGAAAATGTGTTGAAAACACACGAGCGATTTAGACCCCCAAATTCAAATTACGGCTTGGTTGATTTTACACTAACTTAATGATAAGTGCGGAATAGTGTAAACACAAGCGTATAAACAAAACAACTACTCTAATCCATAACTTAAAGAAACTCAGCAGTAAAAATGAAATGAACAAGAGTAGGGAAGAAGGATGCAAACACAAATAACACCGAGACGTGTTATCGAAGAGGAAACCGAAGAACTCGGCGAAAAACCTCTCCGCCGCCCTCCAAGCGGAAATCGATCCACTAGACAATCAGTTGGGATACATGGATTAGCAAAAGACCCTCCAAGCCTAGTCTACCCGATGTACCTAAGCCCTCCAAGCTCCTACTCTAACAAGGCTTCTCGGAACCGTGTCTTGTCCTAGTTATCCAGATCCCGCAACAAGCTCCATGTTGCATCTGCCATTCAAAGCTCCTTCCTATGCTTCCCAGCAGCACCAAAACGTCACTCAGCACTCTCAAAGGTGTGTCAAGTGTTTGGGCTATCAACCTCTCAAAGATATGGACAATGGAGAGGGAAGGGTTGAGGAGATACCACAAGCAAATTGTTTAGAGAAGGTGGGGAAGACAATCTCTAATTACCAATGTGTTTGGCTAGGGTTTTCTCTCTGAAGCATTCCTCAACAAATGTGGGTAATGATGGTATATGTAGGAGGGGTGCAAAAGGTGTGACTCAAAAAGTACAGGCTGGCAGAACAGCTAGTCTCGCGGGTGTCTCGCGGGAAGGCCTTACCCGCGAGATACTCGCGAGACACAGTTGTCTCCACCTGGCATGACTCTTCGCATTCCAGAATGTGCCTGGCACATGTTTCACTTCGCGGGAAGCTTGGTCGCGATATACCCGCGAGACTTCTTCACTTCTCCAAATGCTTGAGTCTTCAACACTCTTTCTCTCACACACCCCTTACATCAAGTCCCACAACAAATACAGGGTTTTAAACGATTGAACATAATTACAATCAAATTTGGCACGGAATAAAAGCCAACAAAAACACAGTTGTAAATTACAACTTTACACTAAGTTTTGTGTAAAGGAAAGCTCCTCTAAGATCTCACAAGAGATTCACACAAAACAGAAAATATGAACAACAATACAATATGGAGTACCATAAAAAACGTGGCTAGGGTTTAGTTTATATACCTAGGGTAAAAACATAAAACCCTAAACGTTTAATGAAGTAGGGCTGAGTTGGAAATTCTGCAGAAAAATCAACCTGTGCGATTTTCGATCGATCGAGCCTATCCTTCGATCGATCGAGCCAGGCCGAAAGTCCCAAGTACTTCTGCAACCACTCGATTCCAACTTTACAATAATAAACCAACTTTGAGCAAGCCTAAACAAGACTCAATACATTGTTTTGATCATGGTTTGCCAACATTACAAATTAGAGTTCTAAATACATAAAATCTTAAGACCTTAGAACCTAACAAACTCCCCCTTTGGCAATCCGTGACAAAACACAAACTAAATGCTCAAAGTTTACAATAAAAAGCCCTTCACAAAAAGTAGTGCTCAAAAATCAAATTCAATCCTAACTACTATCCATCAGTTGCAAGTGTAGACAGCAGCCAAGTCGAATGCACCTGTATATTCCTGAAACACTCAACAAATGCATAAATGCATGTGTGACAGAAAAACAGTAAATCAACAGATATGTAATCTAACTCTCCCCCTATGTTAGATACACCAAAAATAAACAATTCTTGAAAATTCTCACAACACATAATAAAGACATATATCAATAAATAATCATAAATATAAATCAATAAACAGTGAACACATAGAATCAAGAATCATATATATAAAAATGTATTTCCCAACAAGTATAGCCCAAAAAGAAAGTATACATAGTGAAGCACCTAGATACAATCTAATCTCAAAAACTCCACTAGCTCCTCAAAAGGTAACAAAAACTCCCTCTAGCTACAAAAACCCCTCTACAAGTATCCAAACTCTACTCCCCCTTTTTGTGACGGAATGCTAAAGGACATCACAGGCCATCATCAAAAGGAGGTGGTGAGGATGAACGAAGATGCGCCAAATCTGCTCTCAAAGCACGAATCTTATCGAACAAGTCCACCAAAAGCTGACCATGAGCCGCTTGAACGGTCATGACAGTCTCCAAAGTACGACAAATATCGAAGTTAGCCGCAGGAGGTGGAGGAACAGCAGCAGCAGCAGCACCTACAGAATCAGGAACAGCCTCACGAGCAGGACCTGTAGAAGAAGAAGGGGGTGCGGAACTAGAATGCTCAGACCTAGCATGTTTAGAGCCAGCTCGAAGATGAGCAGCCTTCTATCTAAGGAAGGAGGCATCTATGGGAGCAATCACATGAACGGGCTCAGAAGAAGGGAAATCCTCTAAACCAAGATGAAGTAAAATCCTATGGATGAAGATAGGATGAACAAGAGCGTGAGCAGTAGATGAACTCCTATAAACTTCGTTCAAAGAACGAAGAAAAAGATGAGGAAAACTAATAGGAGCATTAGTGACAAGAGCGTATAAGAATACACACCTCTCGAGAGGAATGGTGTGCAGATGAGAAATGGGCCAAAGAGAGTGACAAGCTATCCTAAAGAAGAGATAGACAGTCTTAGGAAGCTCAGCGGTGGTGATCCTAGGATCAGAACCCCACTGGATAGAAGACCCAGTGATGTAAGATATGACATCACTCAACTCTGGTGACTCATCATAGGGATAGACAGGGTGCTGTACCAAAGGTACCCCTAGAGCATTTGACACTACTGTAGGAGTAATGACATACTCTACGCCTTGTATCCAACTCTTAACTAGAGTGTTGGAATCATAGCCGCGGATAGAGATGTTCGAGAAGAACTCTCTAATCAAGGTAACTAGAGGTGGAGGATCAGAAACATCCAGCAGTGGTAACCAGCATCTACGCTCAAAGTTTGCCCTAATGGCAGGATCAACCTCATCTAAGGTGACAGAACGCTCAGCCCAAACTTTTCTCTTAAGGTTTAGAGTCTCATAAACCTCTTGGTTTTTCTCACTCAGGAACCTCTCACTATCAAAGGAATGTGGGGGTGGAGAAGGAGAGGGAATAGTCCTACGGGCTCTAGTCTTCCTACGCATGATGCTAAGGAAAGGACAGAGACACAAGGAAAAAACAAAAAGAACAAAACCAAGGGCAGACTGCAAGTTAGCACAATAATCAATAGAATAAAAATCTATATGATGCATGAATAAATGCAATACCATGATGCATGTACTAATGCAGTAAATAGGTTCAAATTAAGTTCAATTATACAAAATTGGCTCGAACATAGAGTTTCTAACAAAAACCCTAAAAAAAATTGAAAACCACTTGAAAAATTTTGCAACAAATTGATGAATTAATCATTACACAATGTTGAAAATAGATTAGAATAACTAATTTCATCAATTCAACAAGCCAATTTCATCAATTAAACCTTAATTGAACAAAATCCCCAATTCGGATCAAATAGAAACCCTAGAATTTTCAATTTTTCACCAAACTCAAAATTGATCAAATTAACAAGTAAGAATCATGTTTATGATGTGTCCCCACAAAAACCCAATGATCAATATCACAAAATAGAGCTTGAATCAATCAGAAAATCCCAATATGCAAAGTCTGAAAATCTCCCTTAAATGCATGAAATAATGCATGAAATCATGAAAATAAACTCAAAAGGAAGGGTAAAAGAGTCTTACCGGCTTGAGGAAAGAGAGATTTTGCAAAAAATTCGGAGGAAAACGACAAAAAACTGACTGTGATGCTTGCCTCGTCGGAGAGAGAAAGAAAAAGTTTTGAAAAAGTTTGAATGGAACTTTGAAAAAGTCAGATCTGATCTTTTAAAAAAGCTTCTCCACTATCTTCGATTGATCGAAAATTACATTCGATCGATCAAATGAAACAAGCATTTTGAAACAATTTAGAGCACTCTTTCGATCGATCGAAAATCAGACTGGATCGATCGAACTGGGCAGAGGCTCATTAAATTTTGAGAAAAAAAACACAGTTTTGAAAAACACAAACCTAATTTTGAAAAACAACTCCTCAAAGCATTAAACACTGAAAGCAAAATGCATGAGTATGAGATGGAATGCTTTTTCAAAAACCCAAATTTTTAAACCCAATTTTCTCAAAAACAAATTTCAATCATTCTCCCATTTAATTTTCTCAAGCAACAAATATGTTGTGCACAAATCTCAAGATATTTTCAAAGTTGGTTGGTCAGACCAAAAACACACACACTAGCATGTACAGTGTTTAACAAAGATTAACTTGTGTAGTGTGTGAAACTAGCAAAAACTTGAGATACATGTGAGGTGATATATGAATAGCAATCAAACACAAAGTCTACACAATTCATCACATAGAATTTAAAAGAGACTATCACCTAAAGAGTTACATCCTATAACTCCCACATCTCCTAGAACAAAAGCTTGCAATCATGTAAGTTTCTTGCATTTTTGCCTCTTATTTATATATGAATTGGCATTCAGCCTAATAGTATACACCGGTTTGAATTAAGTGAATTGGCATCAAGCCTAATAGTACACACCAGTTTTAATTTAATTGAGGCTACACCTTATGTTCTTTTTGTGCATGTGCTACACTTTCTCGAGCACAAAATCTTATGATATGCACTAAGGTGTTCATGATTGACTAGTGAACAGTGGTGAGATTGTTATTTATGCCTTTCTCAAAAGGATCAAGTCCGACAGTCAAATAACATATGACTTCATGATTAAGACAAAGTGATTTAAAAACCACACACATCTTTCCCACACAACATGCACTACAAAGTTTCAACTAGTCAAGTGCAATGAATAAGCTCATCAAAGTTAGACAAGGTACACAAGACATGACATGTGTAAAAAGATTGACCAATCTTGTTTTCAAAAATCAAGAAAAATAGTGTCAAACATAATTTTTGCTTTCTCCCTTTTCTCCTTTTTTTTTGTATTTATTTATTAAAAGAGAAAACAAATAAATCCTAGAATGAAATGCATGAATGTAATGCAATGCAAGTCCTAGAACAAAAAAAACACAAAAACCAAAGAACAATGGTCACAGAGGATAGAGCAATGAAGCACAAGGACCATGTCAGAAAGACTCAGTTAGTTCGAGTCTTTTGCATCCAAAACTTTTTAGATGCACCACGAGCATTAGAGTTCTTATTCACATTAGAGTGATTCCCAACTCCAGGATTGGAATAAAGGTTTAACACCTTTACCAATTCACCAATTAGTGCCATAGGATCTTGTGCTTGAGGCACAGACACTTTTGGTTTCTTTGCTCTCTTATCAGCTTGAAGCTTGTAACAGTTAGGACGAATGTGTCCAGACTTTTCACAGTAATGACAAACCCAAATAGGTTTACCATGCATCTTGTCCTTAGATTTGGTAGGCTCCTTAGGTTTAGGTTCTCTTAAGTCTACCCTAATCTTCTTAGGTGATGAAACTTCTACAGGTTTAACAACCTCACTCACAGGGAGTTTAACAGTTTCACTCACAACCTCACTCACAGAAGGTACAGAAGAAGAAGAAGGAACAAAGACAGTGGAATGGGGTGCAGATTCAAAGATGCTTTCAACATATCCTAACCCAGATTTATCAGAATGATACTTTTGAACATTCAGCATGTGATCAAGTTTAGAACTAGCAGATCTAGCAACAGATAAATCATGTTCCAAAGTTCTAACTTTATCAAGTAAAAGCATGTTCTCAGATTTAACATTGTTCAAAAGATCATTAGCATCAAACAGTTTAACAAGCAGATTTTTCTTTTCAAGCTCAAGAGAATCAATTTTCTTCAGGCCAAGTTCAACTTTCATAGCATCCTTTGCAGTAACTTTGCAAAGTTTGTTGTAGGCCTCTTGAAGATCTGCATCTTCAGAGAGTTCCCCATCAGAAGGGTTCTCCTCAACAGATATGCTTTCATTGACTATAGCAGTAGCCGTGAAAGCAATGAAGTTTCCATCCTCGTCACCACTGGACTCATCATCAGAAACCTCATTATCACTAAAGGTTACAGCCATAACTTTACCCTTAGTCCTCAACAATGTAGGACATTCAGATTTTACATAGCCATACCCTTAACAGCCAAAACACTGAGGACCCAAAGAATTAATTGAAGATTGACCTACTTTTTCTTTAGGTTTTTCAAAGTTATTAACCTTAGTGGAATCATTCTTCCTAAAATTTCTAGGTTCAGCAGTGTAAGTACCTCTTGCCTTTCTGTTAGTATTCCTAAGAAAATTTTTAAAGTTTTTGGCAAGATAGGCAATCTCTGTAGCAGAGAGCTCATCATCAAATCCACTACCTTCAACATCATCAACTGACTTAAGAGCCATTGATTTGGATTTGTTCACTTTAGGTAGGTCAGACTCATAGGACTGAAGAGATCCTACAAGCTCATCAACAGGGATGGTGTCCACATCCTTGCTTTCAGTGATGGCAGTCACTTTGGGTCTAAAGTTTTCAGTTAAAGATTTAAGTATCTTCCTAACAATTTTAGGTTGATCATAGACTTCACCCAAATTAAAAGCAGAATTAATAATATCATTCAATTTAGCGTAGAATTCATCAAAAGATTCATCATCAGACATTCTAATACTTTCAAATCTAGAAGTCAATTGTTGCAATTTATTGATCTTAACTGCCTTTGTGCCTTCATGCACAGTTTGGAGGATTTTCCATGCAGTATGAGCAACCTCAACATTTGAGATCCTCTTAAATTCCTCCATTAAAACAGCATTGAAGATGGCATTCATAGCTTTGCTATTGAAGCCTGCTGCTTCTTTTTCAGAAGTTTGCCACTCACTCACAAGAGTAGTGGGCTTCTGCCATCCGTATTCAACGGAATTCCAAACCCTCTCATCAATGGATTTCAGGAATGCTTTCATCCTTACTTTCCAATAAGCATAGTTGTTCTCATCAAAGTGAGGAGGAACAAATAGAGAGTGTCCATACTCCATGACAACTGGGGTCAAGGATCAGCTCAGAGATAAAAAATCTCAAACAAAATAGCAACCTGCTCTAATACCACTTGAACGGTTTTAGACCCCTTAAAAACAACCAGATTGCGTAGCCTAGATTAATTAGCCAAGTTGTTACTTAGTCAAATTAAACAATTCTAGGTTAAAACAATCAAATAATCATATCAAGCATATAAAACATATAAAGCAGCGGAAATAATAAAGAACACAAGATATGATCACCCAGGAAACCACACGGAAAAACTTGGATAGGATTTAACCCACCGATTCTCAAGGCAAACTAGAATTCACTATGAAAGAATTGAAGTTCTTACAAAAGGACTACAAGCTCCCCGCTCGACTTCCTAATGCTACCCACCAGTAGAACTTACTGTCACGACCACGTGCAAGCTCTGAATCCACGGACTACTTCTTTCTTGAATTTCTCAATCAGCTACAAGCTCCCCGCTTATTTATCTTTAAGTTCCAATGGTTGCAACTATAATGATCTTCAAGATGTTGAAATCATCTCTATCTTGAAAATCTTAAGTTTTGTGTAAAGGAAAGCTCATCTAAGATCTCACAAGAGATTCACACAAAATAGAAAATATGAGCAACAATACAATATGGAGTACCATAAAAAACGTGGCTAGGGTTTAGTTTATATACCTAGGGTAAAAACATAAAACCCTAAACGTTTAATGAAGTATGGCTGAGTTGGAAATTCTGCAGAAAAATCAACTTGTGCGATTTTCGATTGATCGAGCCTATCCTTCGATCGATTGAGCTAGGCCGAAAGTCCCAAGTACTTCTGCAGCCACTCGATTCCAACTTTACAATAATAAACCAACTTTGAGCAAGCCTAAACAAGACTCAATACATTGTTTTGATCATGGTTTGCCAACATTACAAATTAGAGTTCTAAATACATAAAATCCTAAGACCTTAGAACCTAACACATAGTTTATTCCGGTGATATTTTTTTATGGTCAGCAAAAAATAAAATAAAAACCCAAAAAGTTGCATGTCTCTTGCTGTTGGATCTTTTGTTTGTTTCTCTTTCCTTTCTTTTATATCAAGAACCATTTCTATTAGACCGTCACATTTGATTGATAAAAATAAAAATGACCCAATTGCAACTTTTTAAATTATTTGTTGACTTGATTCTTACTTTTTAAACTTAAAGAATCAGTTTAAAATTTTCTTTATTTTTCAAAGCTTAAACACATATAGGTGCTTCATAGGTATGTTTGGAACAGAGAAAGTCTTTACTCTTCTTGTCTCCTATCATCCCTTCCTTATAAACATAGGGTAAGATTTTGCATTTAAATGGCCGTTCCTCCCTACTATTAGAGGAGAGTAATAAGGTTTTATGTTCAAGATTTACTCCATGCGTATAATTATTAAATAAAAAAATTCTCATGAATTTGTGATTGTATACCATAAGGCTTACAAGTCAGAAATAATCGTCTTTAATATATATATATATATATGTGTGTGTGCGCGCGCGCGCCATTGTCTCATAACATATTATTTGACCCATACAAGATGAAAGATCAGCCTGGCCGGGCGGTTCCTACTTTTGTCCATCTCTGTTTCACCTTATCTGATAAAACCATGGATTCTGACCTCCACTGGGGGAAAAAAAAGGATTCTGACTTCATTTAGAATATAATACCATGGATTATTCCCAATTGATATACTATATTTTTAGAAGTTTAGGTGCATGAAGGAAAAACAATTGGCATGTTGATTGATTAGGATCAGATAAGATATAATAAACTGTTGTTAGTCGTCCTCAGCAGGTAGTGAAGTGAAAGCATAAGAAATGGACTAATTTGTTGAGTTTCAATATTTCTTTATAATGTTATCAAAGTCAATATTATACTATAATGACATCGTAGTAGTTCTTTTGAGATAAACTTTGGGCTAAAATCCATAGATTATTCACTGATTGACAATTCACTGTTTTTTTTTTTTTTTTTTTGGTAAAAACATTGACAGTTGAAATTGCTGTATTTGAAAAAACATTATAATCCAATTTGACAAAACTAGATGGCATAGACTTTGCTTGTGAGAAAAGGTCGCAAGAACATTTTTGTTTCCAAGATGAAGAGCCGACACGTTACTATTATGCAAAAGTCTCAATTATGGGAGACAAGTTATCTCTCAAATTCTCAATACAGTAAAATTGTCAAGATATCACCCAATAAAATTTAGGTACACAAATTTTATCATATCTTGGTGAAATGATTGATTGTGAATAATAGAAGGCAAAAAAATGTTTAGCCCCTATCCACCACTTGCGGATCAACAATTATCTTATGAGATAGTTTTTTAAGTTATAACATGTGTGGATATCTATCGAATTGGATGAAAAGCAATGGGCAAAAAAATAGTGTGACACACCTACGGTCATTGTCTTCTTAGAGCATTCGTATTAATTTGTGCAAAAATTCATGTTTACTTTAGCATAATAACCTACTTTTTTTATTTTGCATGCTCACTTTTCAAAACATCTCACATTATATTATTTATTTTACACTATATTTCATTAAAATATCAACTTTTCTTGATTTTTAAAATTGTTTCTCTTTATTCACATACGTTAAGAAAGAATAAACAACTAAATGCAAAATAAACAGTGTTAGTATAAATTTACACAATTATTGTAATAAACTTGTAAATTTATACGGTTATACATAGATTGATAGGAGTCTTTTTAGACAAAACTATGTAAATTCTACACATCTTTCTTTTATACATAGACTAATGCGAATGCTCTTAGAATAAGACCATGCAAAACATTTTTTTTAGGCTTTAAAAAAAAATTTTATTAACGTGTACTCTTAGAATATACATTAGTAAACAATTTTAAAGAACTTTTTATGAGAAAATAAAAAAGTAAAAATTTTTGTCAGTTTTTTCAATTTCTTATCATTTTTTTTCTTAAAAGGCATGGTAAGGATATACATTAACAAAAAACACAAAAAAAAAAAAATAATAATAATAATAATAATAAAAATTATGTAGCATATTATTCAACAAAGTTGAGGATAACCCATAGACGAATGATTAAATTGAAAAGTTCGCACGGAATATCTTTATGTCTACTAGAAATATTGAGGATGAGATTCGAATCCCCTCCGCCTGCCTTTGAAGCGTTGTATCTTGATTCTATATTCAATGAAGTTTGCTTTCGGTTTCAAAAAAGTACTTTAGAGGATACCATTAATCATTATGAAGTACTTTCTTTTTTAGAGGTCAGTTGTATTATTCAATTATGGGAGTACCCATTCAAAAAGTCGAGGATAAGCCACAGAATAATATAAAGAAAGACTTGTTCATCAAAATATATATATATAAAGAAAGACTCTTTTTGCTGGGTTGGAAAAGCTGCAAATAACACAGCTCATGTGTTAGCTGCGTGGTCCTCGCATAATTGTCATGTTGGTGTAATAGACCCATGTATAGGGCCTTCAGTGTTTGGCGTTTGCTGATGAAATTGGGCTATATTATGCTTAATTTTATCAATAAAAACCGAATATAATCTAATGTGAAATATTTTGAAAAATAAGTATATAAAATAGAAAAAATAATTTATTATACTAAAATAAATTCTTATGTGTGATTTTTGTTCCCATTGTATTATAATCTTAAGTATTTGTTTTAATAAAATCTATGCAGCCTTTATCCCAAAAAAAAAAAAAAAAAAAATCTATGCAGCCTGCAGGTAAGGGTTGGGAGTAGTTAGATAATGTCCCCGTGGTCCAAACGTATATACTATAATATTATAATTATAATCATAATAATAAGTTTTTTTTTGAGATAAAAGATATAATTATATTAAAGAATCAAAAATATACTTGGGGCCTGGAGTAAGAACAGGCAAAAAGAGTCTCTCAACTTTGACCACGTTTTTTTTTTTTTTTCTTTTCTTTTTTTTTTAAGCTTTGACCACGTTTATTTTTTCTCTATGAAGTTGTAATTGATTAAAAAAAAAGTAACAATTAAAAAAAAAAAACTTGGACCACGTTTTTCTCTTTCTATATTAGATAAAGTTGTATTTGATTACAAAAATAAAAAGTAAAAATTACAAATTTTAATTTATTTTTCATTTTTTTCAAAAGATAAAATATTCTTAAATTTATGGTATCAATAACCATAATCACTATTAAACTCAATATGATTTTTTAAATTTATAATAATTTTGCAATTTATGCATTTGTCAATCACCCAAATACTTGGGAATAACCGAATAAGACGTATCTCTCTCTCTCTCTCTCACACAAACACACATATAAAGATGAACGGACCCACACACTAGATAATGACTTTAATGCTCTCTCAGTATTCATTAATCCAAAAGAGTATAAAATATCAGTTGGGCTACAAAAAATGAACATATCAACACACAATTTTATGATTTTAATGCTATTTTAGTGTTCATATTTTGGTGCTAGGTTTCAACACACTCTTGGCTATATCAGTTACTAGCAAATGCATAAATCTCCAATTAAGATGAATGAAAAGTGTTGACACTACTAAAAAATCATTCAAAATACACACATAACACTTGCAAATTTGCAATTAGGGTACTCATTATTTTCACTTTTTAAACCCTATTATTTTGGACATGTAACAAATAAAATCATGATGTTTAAAAAAGTAACAAATTAAACTCTTAACCCATATTAAATCCCAAACAAAATATAATTCCACTCAAATGAGTGAGATTTAATTTGTTACTTTTGAAACTATATAGGATTTTTTTTGAAGCTATTTAAGGTTTCATTTGTTACTTTGAAATAAGGATTAAATTTGTTATACTCCTAAATAATAAGGTTTAAAATGTGATTTTTCCCAAACTAATATTGGACCATGGCCACGTTAGGGTGAGGTATGTGTGAGTGAATTTCCTTAATTATATTCATTTTTAGGAGTCTCCACCAACCATTAAATTTGTAAAGTGTGATTGGTCACCTAAATCTAATAAATTTTATTTACTAAATTAACTAAGAAAACCCTAGGACTCCTGAGCTTTAATAGAAAATAAAACAAAATGTCTCTAACTAGAAGATATGAATCTGGAAGCTCAGTTACAGTGGGGAAGATGTTAGACACCCTACTAGCCTATCTAAAAGGATAGTACATCATTTCAAATTTAATCTTAAATTTCACTATATAAATAACAACTAAAAATTTGGCATTTGGCTTTGTCATGGACGTTTTGTGATAAGGGCTGAAAATGCGAGAACGGCCCAAATCTCCCCTTGGGTTCTTTATAAGTGTTTATTGTGGAGAATCAAGCCCAAAATTCCAAATGTATAATGAACAAAAGGCTAATGGTGTATTGACAAGAGAGAATCAAAATACTAATAACAAAAGTGTAGAAAAAGTATAAAAACATAATTGATCTGAAATTTTGACCCATAGTCACTGAGAAGAGGAAAATGAAAAAGGTTGTAAGGAAGAGAGGGAAGGTTCCCTTATACCCATATTTCCACCCCTAAGGTTCAGAATTGTGAGAATGTTTTCTGGCTCAATAGGTTTTTGCTTTTAAGTTTCAACTCTATGAGGAAAACGTGATTCAACAGGTCTGAAATTTCGACCTACAGTCATCGAGAAGAGGAAATTAAGAGAGGTTGTGAGGAAGAGAGGAAAGGTTCCCCTGTACCCATATTTTCACCCCTAAGGTTCAAAATTATGAGATTGTTGATTGACTAAATGAGCTTTTGCTCTGAAGTTTCAGGTCTCTAGGTAGAACGTGGTTAGTTCTGATTTGAACTGATGAGTGAGTTTTATATAGAGTTTAGGGTGTTGCTAATGACTGGTTTTTGAGTAGTGGAAGAGTCTTTTATCCCTCATGATACTAATCTGGTATTTTGGCTTGGGTTACTTTTGTTTAGGGAAGAGTTTGGCATGCTTTTAACATGATTTTGGAAACAAAGTTGTTTCCTCTTCATGGCAACTGTCTCTGGTCTTTGCAGGCCTTGGAAAACTACATTTAGGTGTTTGAGTGGGCTAGGCTATTGAGCCTTTTTCTTAGAGTCAGCTGTGTTTTGGTGTGAAAAATGGAGATGGGATGAAAATTATGGGCATAGTCACCTAGAGCATGAAAACTCTTTTGAGGTGAAAATTTTGGGTACAAGACCTCTTTTATAAGCCTGAGGTGCTACCAGTGTCTCTTGCCCACTTGGTGGCATGCATGAGTTGGACTTGTGCAAAAGGTCCGAAAGGAACCGACCCATACCCTCCAAACCATACTTCCTCAATTTTCCCCATAAGTCGCATGGGCTTGGGCCATGCTTAAAAGAATAAAATAAAATATAACACATGAATTGAGCCAACAATGAAGTTAGGCTTGGCTGAATTAGGCTAGTATAAAATGTGTCGCAAAAATGGGTATCAACAGGCTTTAAAAGAATGAATATTATGCATGTGCATATGCAATAAAAGGAAACAAGCCTATCATAGGATGACATGTATAATCTATCATAGGGTAACATGTGAATAAATGAATGACACGTATAATCTATACTAAAATGAGATGTGAATAAATGACTTGTGATCTATTGTAAGAAGACATGCAAGCAACAACATATGTATAATCTATCTTATGATATCATGTGAATAAATGACATATGATCTATTGTAAGAAGACATGCAAGCAATGGCATGTAAGCAATGACATATGTATAATTTATCTTAGGATGACATGTAAAAAGAATGTCATAAGATCTATCGTCGAATGACATGTAAATGAAATGATATGTATAATCTACCATAAGATGACATGTGATCTATCCTAAAACGACTTGTAAACCTAACATGTATAATCTATCCTAAGATGACATGTAAATGCACGGACATGTGAACCATTTATTCTAGGAAGCAAAAAAAGAAAAAAGAAAAAAAAAAGGGCCTAACTAAACATGTGATGGCATGACATATTGTAGGAAGGTAAATTGCATTCTTCAATTAAATATAGCTATCTTACTCCAAAGTACAACCTAACAAATGCAATTCCTTCTCTTAAAATATTTTATCCCATGCAAAAAGACACCAAAAAAAAAAAAAGGTTAAATTCCTCTAAGGTGTTAAAACAATCTCTTTTGGTAAACCTATTATTTTAAAGGAAAACATTTTATTTTGGCACAAAATGAAATTTAAAGTGCATATATGGCCTAAAGGGCCTTTGTGCATTTTTTTTTTTTTTTTTTTGGAAAATTTAAAGGTAAAAAACTAGTATAAAGAAATTTGGGGTTGAAAATATAATTTTGGAAAGTTTGGGGTTGAAATTGTAATTTTGAGAAATTTTGGGGTTGAAAATGTAATTTGGGAAATTTTTGGGTTAAAAATATTGGAAAAGTTTGTGGTCACTGATATAATTTTATGAAAAATCCAAGGTAAAAATATAATTATGAGAACACTTTTGTGGTCAAGATGCTATTTTAGAAAACTTTAGGATAAAAAATGCATTATGAAAACTAATCTTTGAGCACGTGCTCAAGTGCGTGCTCAAAAACTTTTCTATTTTTTGTGTAAAGGTTAATGGTGTTCATTCATCATAATTCGAAGACATTTTCAAATCATAAAATATCAAGGGAATGTGATGATATTTATACCAAAAAATTATTTCACTTGCAGCAAAACTTCCAAATGTTTAAACCCAAATCTATTATTCAATAGATTATAGTTAGAGTAGACAAAAGTCATGAAAAAAATAGGAATAATGAAAATGAATAACAAAATATTAACCAAACTACAATATGTCTTCAATCAGTGATAGCAAAAAAATCATCCTACTAAAAACCATGTTTGATGAAATAGTTTGTTCCACGAATTTCCACCCATTCAAACAAAAAATGTAAAATACCAAATCCAATGAATATAATGGATATATATATCTAAACAACATATTAGGGGAAAAAAAGCACTCATTTATTGAGATATTTTGTCGAATAACTTCTGAGCCTCCTTAATTACAAATAGCAAGTAGTAATCTAAGGAGCCGATAATAACATGAAATTAAAAATAAATAAGAAATGCACATATCTGTTTAGGAAATGTACTTATGAAAACTCATTACTATAACCAAATATATATATATATATATTCTCAAAGTGAGAGAGATACACTTATTGCAAACCACTTTCTTAATCTCCATTAGTGGTGACTCGGTGCCCCAAAATGGAATCTCCATTGTTGGAGACTAAGGATGACTATGAAGAATTCAATTTTTAAGGAAAAGAGAAGAAAAAGAAAAAGGAAGGTGTACTATTGTTCTTGTGCTGTCAATTAATATCACAAAATTACAAAAAAGAATTTCAAAAACAATCCCAATTGAATTTTTTTTAAAAAACTAAGAAAAGCCTAGATTTTTACAACTCCATATGATATTAAAACACAAACATATTTTTTTGATGTATCACACAGTTTCTTACAACTAAATAAAAAAGAAAAGGCAAACCTTCAAATGGGCAGCCACCTTTTCCTTTTGGAGAAAACAGTACTGGACTCAACCACAAAGTCGGCTCAAGCCTGAACCATGGGATCTCTTCTAGGTTCTTGAAAAAATTTCATCTTTTAAGCAACAACACTCAAACAATAAAACTCATTTTCAATCTTCAAACTACAAGATGAACACAGAAAAGAAATGCAGTGATGGGTTTCTCATCGAAGAAAAGGCTTTGTACTTTTTTTTTTTTTTTTTTAATCTAATTGATAAATGGATAAAAGCCATTTGAAAACTAACAGGGGCTTTTATGCTTCCTTCTTTTTTTTTTCTTTTTTTAAATCTAATTTATAAGTGGATAAAAGCAATTTGAAAACTAACAGGAGAGTGTTAGGCAACGTTTTAATAGTAGTTAGATAAGTATTTTTACGGGATTATCCTTTAATTTTGTCTCTACTTAAACTTAGGACATAGGGGTATTTTGGATTAAAAAAAAAAAAAAAAATCCAGTTCAAATAGGAGAAGCTCCTTAAAAATTTTCATCTTTTAAGCAATAACACTCAAAAGTAAAGCCCATTTTCAATCTTCAAACTACAAAATGAACACAGAAAAGAAATGTAGTGATGGGTTTCTCACTGAAGAAAAGGCTCTATGCTTTTATTTTTTATTTTTATTTTTAATCTAATTGATAAGTGGATAAAAGCCATTCGAAAACTAACAAAGGCTTTTGTGCTTTATTTATTTATTTATTTTTATCTAATTGATAAGTGGATAAAAGCAATTTGAAAACTAACAGGAGAGTAATCTTATTTTATAGGCAACGTTTTAATAGGAGTTAGATAAGTATTTTTATGGGATTATCCTTTAATTTTTACTTTACTTAAACTTAGGACATAGGGGTATTTTGGACCCAAAAAAAATTCCCTCCAAACAGGGGAAGCCCCTTAAATAGTACTCTCTCTGTCCTAGTTTGTTTGTCCTCTATTCCATTTTGAGATGTCCCAAAATAATGTTCTGTTTCTAAAAATAAGTTATTAATTTACTAATGTTCTTATTATACTCCTACGTTATTTTCAAAACTATTTGAAAAGAAAACTAACAAATATTTGAAAAATCAATCTAATTAAGGCACCTTTTTAGTTGCCTCATTAAGAATAACTTTTTTTTTTTTTTTTTAATTTGATAAATTTATTTAAGGATAATTTTGTAAATTTTTACATTTTTATAAGGTAGACAAGATAATAAATGATGTTCCTTTAAAAAATTTGACTTTTCAAGTAGGATAAACAAATTAGGATGGTGGGAGTAGCATAGAAAAGGTTACATTTTAGGAATTGAAGAAAAATGTTTTTGTTAAAAGACTTTTAAGTAGAGCTATTTATGGGTTGGTCTGAGTCAAATTTGTGCCCAACTTGGAATCGACTCACTAGATTTGGGTCGCAGAAAAGCTGACTTGCCGAACACCACGGGTCGAGTCAGTTTTGGTTCAGGTTGGCGGTGATTTGTTTCAAGTCGAAATCGACGGAGAGCAACGACTGAGATCTTGTAACAATAATAATAATAAAAATATTGTTAGGTGTTGTTACTTAATCTAGTTATGAAACTCTCCTTCTACAAACAAAAAAAGAAAAAAGAAAAAACTACTTAAAAAGAGTTCAAGGGTCCGTTTGGATACAACTTATTTTGCTAAAAATTGAAAACTGAAAACACTGTAGCAAAATAATTTTTAAATATGTGAATAGTGTCGTGAGACCCATTTTTAATTTTTTTTGTCTGAATAAAGTATTTGTGAGTTCTGTAAATAGTGCATAAACAATGTACTTTGTCTCTTAAAAGTTGAAACATGTGCATAAAAAAAAAAAAAAAAAAAAAAAACGCCATACGCAGGAAAATAATTCCTATTCAAACATATACCAAATTTCAAAATTTCAAATCCCTTTTCATCACTTATTGTAAGGAAAAACAAAAAGAAGGCCCATCATCGAGGATATTGCAACCACATACCTCTCTTTGCAAAGTTTCATAGCCCAGTCAAGTCAAGCAAGCCTCTAAGATCCATAACTGTTTGATCCTTGATCTTGGGTTTCTTTGACTTCTTTCTCACAAGCCCATTATCTCTCCCTAATATTTTTCTGTCTTTATTACAAAAGAAACAAATTATGTAAACTTAACCAAAACAATCACTCCATTCGAATAAAACAGTACCAAAAATCCCTCTAAAGTCTACAACTTACAAGCCCATTTGGAAAGTGGAAACTCTTTTATCTCTCTCTCCCCAAAAAAAAAAAAAAAAAAGCAGTATGAAACGAAAACGGGGTCATCATAAACCCCAAAACCCAAGCACAGCAACATCACCAAACGACATCGTTCCAATCCCAACCACCGACCCCGGTTCCACGGACCCAAACAACCCCTCATCCTCCCCCACCAGAGGACGCGGCGGTGGGGTCCGTCCGCGCAAGAACCCGCGCCCAAACATAGCGGCTTCACCCGAACGCCGCGGCTCAAGGCACGCCGACCAAAACGGCGACTTCACCCACTCTACGACGACCAGTACAGCAGCAACAGCGATAGCAGCTGCGACGTTGGACGCGGTTGGTGTTTCGGAGCTGGTGAAGTGGGAGGCGGTGGTCAAGGTGGTGCCTTCGATGGACGCGGTGGTGAAGGTGTTTTGCGTTCACACGGAGCCGAATTTCTCGTTGATGTGGCAGAGGAAGAGGCAGTACAGCTCGAGTAGCAGTGGGTTTATCATCGGGGGAAGGAGGGTCTTGACCAATGCGCATTCTGTGGAGCACCATACCCAGGTGAAGTTGAAGAAGCGGGGTTCGGATACTAAGTACTTGGCTACTGTGTTGGCTATTGGGACTGAATGTGATATTGGTATGGGATACATTTTGTGCTTTTTTTTGTTGTTGCTGTTTTGAGCTGATTTTGTTATCTGGGTTTTGGTGAAAATTGTTTGGTTTTCGTTTTTCTTTGAGTTTTTGCAAATAAAGGGTTAGTGTGTATGGGAATTATTGTGATGTTGGTTTAGTTTGAGCTAATTTGGTATCGGGGTTTTGAGGAAATGTTTGGCTTTGCATCCAGTTAGTGCAAATGAAAGGGATAGTGTGTATGGGACTGAATGTGAAATTGGTTTGGGAAAGATTGGTTTTATAGTTAATTTGAACTAATTTGGTATCTGGGTTTTTTTTGGAAATGTTTGGCTTTGCATCCAGTTAGTGCAAATGAAAGGGTTAGCGTGTATGGGACCAAATATGATGTTGGTATGAGAAAGTTTGGTTTTGTAGTTAGTTTGAGCTAATTTGGTATTTGGGTTTTGGAAAATTGCTTGGCATTGCATCGAGTTTTTTTTGCAATTAAAGGGTTAGTGTGTATGGGATTGAATGTGATGTTGTTATGGGAAAGTTTGGTTTTTTAGGTAGTTTGAGCTTATTTGGTATCTGAGATTGGTGAAGAATGTTTTTCTTTTCATCTAGTTTTCTCAAATGGAGAGTTTAGTTTTTGGGACTGAATGTGATATTGTTATGGGAAAGTTTGGGGTTTTTATTTTTTGAGCCAATTTGGTATCTAGGTTTGGTGAAAAATGTTGGGCTTTCCATTCAGTTTTGCAAGTAGAGGGTTGGTGTGTTTGGGACTGAATGTGAGATTGGTATGCGAATGGTTTATTTTTGTTAGTTTGAGCTAATTTGGTATCTGGGTTTTCGGAAGGATTTGTGTCCTTGGGAATGAATGTGGTGTCGGTATGAGAAGGTTTAGTTTTTTAATTAGTTTGAGCTAATTTGGTGTCTGGTTTTCTGGAAAAATGCTTGGCCTTTAAGTTTTCCATTCGGTTGTTGCAAGCCAAAGGTTAGTGTTTGGGATTGAATGTGTTAATGGTATGAGAAAGTTTGGTTTTTAAGTTAGTCTGAGGTGATTTAGTATCTGAGTATAGTGAGAAACTGAGAATGTTTGGATTTTTAGCATTTATGTTTTGTTGTTGCAAACAAAGGGTTAGTGTGTTTAAGACATAATGAGATATTGGTATGGAAAAGTTTGTTTTTAGTTAGTTTGAACTAATTCGGTATCTGGTTTTATGCAAATGGTTGTCTTTTTAAGCTTTCAATTCAATTTTTGCAAACAAAGGGATAGTGTGTGCGGGTATGAAGTTGCTTTTATTGAGAAACATGACTACATACGTGATGGATTTTGATGAATTGGATTGGGAAGAAAGTGCCAATAGCTTAAAACTAAATGTGTAGATTGTTGGGTGACATGAAGGGTTAGTTCTTGGGTTGCAATAGTACTAATAGAAATCTAAATAGTAATTAATCAAAGATAGAAAGGGAAAAAAAGAAGAAGAAGAAGAAGAAGAATTTTTAACTATGGTTTTATCAACTCAAATATCTTTTACTTATCCAACCAGGTATCTTGTAGTTATTATACGTAATTGATAGAATTTCTTAAAAGTTGTATAATAATATTGAAGAAATCGTAATTTGCATGTATGATGAAATGAATTTGTACAAGATGCTGGTGTGCTCCAAAATAGAAGAGAAAGAACATGTTGATGATTCATCAATTTATGGTTCTACAGTCATGTGCAATCCTAATGTCTTGTTTAATTCTAGTTAATCTTTAGAAATAGTATTAACAACTCAGCAAAAGATATAGTTCCAATTCATGTATATATAATCCAAAGGGTACTTTCCTACCCCTGTTTTGCAATGCCTCAGCGTTGTTGACAGTGAGTGATGATGAGTTTTGGGAAGGAGTTTCACCTGTGGAGTTTGGAGATCTGCCTGCACTCCAAGATGCTGTAACTGTAGTGGGCTACCCAATTGGGGGTGACACAATCTCTGTGACTAGTGGTGTAGTGTCACGCATTGAGATACTTTCTTATGTTCATGGATCAACAGAACTTCTTGGACTCCAGGTTATAGAATTTTGATCTTATCTTCTGTTAAGACTTACTGTTTCTTATCATATATTACTTGTTTATTGACAAATTTTTTGTTGTCTCCTGTCTCTGACATGCTTTTTCCCAGATAGATGCTGCAATAAACTCTGGAAATTCTGGTGGGCCAGCTTTTAACGATAAGGGAAAGTGTGTGGGTATTGCATTTCAGTCTCTTAAGCATGAAGATGTGGAGAACATTGGTTATGTCATACCAACACCAGTAATTGAGCACTTCATTAAAGATTATGAGAAGAATGGGGCATATACAGGTATGTTAAGAGTGTAGTTCTACTTTTTTCAACCCTCGTTCCCCCTGAAAATAAAAGACCCAGAATAATATAATAAAGAAGAAAGTCAGTGCAGATATATTATTCATAACCTTTTAGAGCTTATGTATCTATATATTGTCATCTCTTGCACATCTGATCAGCAATTGTAGAACGGGGAGAATAGCTGAATGTTGAGGTTGTTTGTTTGTTAGAATAATTGACTTGATTTTCATATCCTTTGTATAATCTTATGTTCATTTGAAATTTGTCAGGGTTCCCAATTCTTGGAGTTGAGTGGCAGAAGATGGAAAATCCTGATCTACGCATAGCAATGGGGATGGAATCTGATCAGAAGGGTGTCCGTATCAGAAGAATTGAACCTACAGCTCCTGAATCTCAGGTTCTGAAGCCATCTGATGTTATCCTTAGCTTTGATGGGATTAATATTGCTAATGACGGAACAGGTAAACAACTCCCCCCCAAAAAAAAAACACACACACACACACACACACACACACACACCTGTTGGTAATTATTTAAGCTCAAAAGTTTGTTGCTACTATCATGTACTGTATGTTTTTCATGTGTAAGTGATCAGTCTTAAGAAACATTTACCCCGAGGAATGATTAACTTACTATGATATCCTTCCATAAAAAACTCGTATAAGTTGGCATTTTTAAAAGTATTTCTGTGGGTTTAACATTTATTTATGGTCATTTGGAGACATGACTTATGTGGGTGTCAAAAGTGTGACACCTATAAAAAGTGAATGAGCTCTAATTCAAAAAGCACCTCTTCCACTTGTTGGAGCGAGGTGAAGGGTGAGACTGTGGGTTAAAGATCCATTGGGTATTTGGGTGTGTTTAACTTACCAGTAGAAAAGTGACTCCTGTCATAAATTTTTTTCTCTTGTAAGCTAGAGATGCTAATGCTTAATAGGTACAATAGGAAGCATGTGTAATTAAGAGGTTGATTGTTGGCAGCCATAGAAAGTAGACTTTTTTTGGAGAGAAGAAGAATTTGAACATTGGCAGAAGCTTAGCTTCAGCCCATGGCTAAACAAGGGCAGCTGATTGAGATGCTGCTCAACTGTGGAGTCTTCTGATTAAATTAAATGCTACTCATAGATCTGAGGATGACTGAGAAAGAAAGTGCATTATTGAGTTGTTAGTCAGAGAAAGTAACAGTTTCTATTCTCTACAAAAAAACTCCTGTACTTGATCCCTCATGATTGTGTTAAAGTGCAGATGATAATAAGATTTGAAGCTTGTCTGAAGTGCTTTTGTACCTCATGCTCTCTTGTATAAGGGTTATCTGGAGGTGGTGTGGTCACTCCTTTGTAGATAATTGTCATTCTCTTTAGTGTGGCCCAAAATTTTTCAATGAACCAAGACCTTCCATGAATTACTGAAGATTTTGTTTTGAATTTGATAAGTCTCTTGTAAAGACCAATGACCTTCCATGAGTCACTGAAGGTTTTTTTTTTTTTTTTGAATTTAATAGTCTCTTGGAAAGACCTATTAACTCTTGCTTTTTTCCTCTTTTTAGTTCCATTCAGGCAAGGAGAGCGCATTGGTTTTAGTTATCTTGTATCTCAGAAATACACTGGGGATTATGCCTTGGTAAAAGTTCTCCGTGATTCCAAGGTACTCGAATTCAACATAAAGCTCACTACTCACAAGCGGCTCATCCCAGCACACATCAGGGGCAGACCTCCTTCTTATTACATTATTGCTGGATTTGTTTTTACCTCTGTATCTGTTCCATATCTGCGTTCTGAGGTGTGTATTTAATCTCACTACATTATTGCTTACTCTCTCTTTTCTTTTTTCTCTATTTCTTTTCTCTTTGTTAATTTCTGAGTTGCTCTATCAGAGAATTCGTTGAATAATAATTTGGTTATAAATGCATATACTTGATGGGGCTCTAAAACTTATGTTCATAGGTTAGATTGTTTGAGAAGCATGAGCTGCTCAGTTTTATAGTGAGATTGGATTCTGTAATAGTGTACAGTATCAACTATATAAATGGTCAAAATGAAATCATCAGCAGTGTTGCCCACATTGTGATCCTTTTATGTTTTGATCCCTCCTTCCACTCTTTGCTCTTCTAATTTATCCTCTGTTAGCATTTTTTAAGATTTTGGAATCCGTTTGTTCTGCTGTTCAGTAGAGTTGCATCCTTATGTGGATGTGCAACCCTATTCCTAGGTAACAAGTGAATTGCTGAAAATTCAACCTGATGTTGTTAGGTTAGATTTGTCTGCCTAGTCATATCAGGTGCAATGTTCAGCTGATCAGAACTGGTGTCACTGTGGCACTCAGGGACTTATGTGCTTGCAATTGCTAGTGTGCCCCATGTTACTCAAAAAGTGTAATAGGGCATACATTAACCATTCATTTTAGAATACTTTTTAGGGGAAATTGAAAAAACTGTCATATCAGTTGGTTACTTTTTCATTTTTCAACAAAAAATTTCCTAAAATGGTTTAGTAACATATGCCCTTAGGGCATACGTTAGTAAAACCCAATACAAAACTGTGTCCCCTGTCAAATTAACATACTGATTGCGGAAGGGATGCAGAGACACTATAGAAGCTGAGGTCCTATTTTCTCCTGTTCCGTGTTGCACGTTGTGCGAATCATGTATGCTGTGAATATTGAATAATTTATTTATGTATTTACTTTTGAAAAATTGCCATATCCTTCGTCTATAGAATAACATTATGTTTTCTTATTTTTTTTTAAAAAAAAAGGAAAGAAGAAGAAGAAGAAGATAAGATAAAGTTCTCTTGTTTAATGAGCTATGTATAAAGTTTTAAGGGTGTGAAACCTATTTATGATTCCCTAATGCAGATGTGAGATCCTAACATAGTAAATTCTATGCTTCTGCCTATAAGAGGGATTTTTATGTTAATTCTTAACTCTTGTTTTTTATTTTATTTTTACTCGTCTCCAGTATGGAAAGGATTATGAATTTGATGCTCCAGTCAAACTGCTGGACAAGCATCTGCACGCAATGGCTGAATCGGTAGATGAACAACTCGTTGTTATTTCTCAGGTTTCTCTTTTAGTCTCTCTCATCGTCATTCCCATGACATTTCATTTCATTTTCACCATATTGGTGCAAGATTTTGTTTATCTGGAACTCATCGTTTTTTTCCTCAAAATTTGTGCTAGGTTCTTGTTGCTGACATTAATATTGGGTATGAGGATATCGTTAATACTCAGGTCAGGAAATATGTGTATAACATTTGTTTTATAACATATCTGAAATGACGTAAAGTGCACTTGCTAACATCTTTCTTTTGTATTTGTAGGTTCATGCTTTCAATGGTAAACCTGTGAAGAATCTTAAGAGCTTGGCAAGCATGGTAGAGAGCTGCGAGGAAGAATATCTCAAGTTTGAACTAGAGTACCAACAGGTTCTCTCTCTCTCTCTCTCTCACACACACACACACAGACACACACAGACACGTGTGCGTGCATTCTCTTAACCATGGCAAGTCTTAAACTTTGTGCAGATAGTTGTCCTACAGACCAAGACTGCCAAGGCTGCAACTTTAGATATTCTGGCAACACATTGCATACCTTCTGCCATGTCTGATGACCTCAAGATTGACTCAAGATTGTAGGGGAAAGGCACAGAAGATTACCCTGCCTTAGCCTTAGCTATCCTCATAGTTCATTGTTTGATTGACCCCACGGATCTGACGCAATTCTTATTGTAACGTTTAAGTCTAATTAATGGGGTTGAGATTTTTCATTTATATTTATATTTATATTCACACCTTTTGTTTTAATGAATAGAACAAAGTAGGGAGGATGTGAAGGTTGGTTTTCACTGTCCACAAACATCTTATGATTTTCGGTTGTTAATTTTAACCCCCAAGATAGAAACTTTTCGAAATTATCTTCCATGTAATTTGTATCACTGGCAAAGTTATAAGAACAGTGCATATCACCCCTTTTTGGTGGGTTTTTGATTATCTTCATATTACTTCCATATTTATCATGTATTGATTAGTGCACTAAACCTTCATTATGGTGGAGTTTACTTATCTTTCTTGACCATTTTAATACTTGTAAATGCAACGTGAATAATTTCTGAACCTTTCATTCTCTTGTAGATAGAATCTACTGCATGCATGTACTTGTGCTCATGTACTTTGTGCTCTGGGTGAATGCACATTACACACGCATGTATGCACAGTTCAAGTCCCATCAAATTCATAATAGTTTCGAGACAGGTGTTTGATTATCATGTACTGTTGACAATATCTTTAGTTAACATACTTGTTGACAAGTGAATGTGATAAAATCTGCAGGTCTTAGTTCACCTCGCTTTCCTGGTAACTACAACCTTGGTGTTTGTCTTAATTCTTGGACCCCAAATGCCAATCACTGAAGCTACATTTACATTTTACAGAGACTGGTGAGTGCTGACATTTACTGTGAGTTGGGTGTTCTGTCATTTAACTTTGCTGATGGTACTAACATACGAGTCCAAATGGCTTTTCTTTAGAAGATTCCCTACATTATTTAAAAAAAAAAAAAAACTATAGATAGTGAGGCACATTTGATGTTTGCAGGTATGTGCTGTAAGCTGCTCTTTGTATGAATTTCATTGAGCCTGATCTTCTTTGATCCCTCAAAGTTGTGTATGTAGTATAAGGTGTGCTCTGACTAGTGACCACAAGCAAGTTCATATAATTCTCTATACTACAA
This sequence comes from Quercus glauca, assembly GCA_023736055.1. NCBI lineage: Eukaryota > Viridiplantae > Streptophyta > Magnoliopsida > Fagales > Fagaceae > Quercus > Quercus glauca. The sequence goes on from CM043316.1 coordinate 26,019,659, forward strand.
TTGGTTGCTGAACAATTTGTAGCATGCTTTGATACAATTGCTTACATTTAGCTTATACCTCTTGAGCTTTATAGCTCTGCAATAGAGGGGTCTTTTGGGTGGTAGATGGTGATTCCAGGCTACCAACTTCATGGTCCACACCAATCTCCTCTTTTGCTTTTCCCCACATTACAGTGTAGAAGCCGAAAGATATTATTGTTGCTCCAACAAGACTGCAGAGAAGAAAATGGAAAACTGATTAATGACAACAAACTGTGACCAAACTAGAGCATTGTATAGTTCTTTTCAGTATTGAATTTTTTAATTTAAATAACCAAAGATGACAATAACTTCTCGTGTGATGTGGACCGTTGTCTAGAGGGCATGCATTACACCCAAGTATAGTGCTGGCTTAGATCATTGATTTATTATATAGGCTTTTGATTAGTGGAATCATACATTATTGCCACTGAAGCTAATATAAGACAAGGAACAGAAAAAATCTTTCCTAGCTTGCTTTTGTTTGGTGGAAACATACATCATTGGTGCTGAAGCTTTTAAATAAGACAAGGAACAAAAAAGACATCCTCTAAGGAGGTTCAGAAAGGAATAATCTAAGATAGGTCGTTGAGATGAGCCACTGTCCAAGTCTCACATAAAGGATAGAATGGATTTGCATCTTCTTAAGAATTAGAGTTTTCTTTCTTTGGGATTAGCTACCATCCGATAAGTCAAAGTTTCATCTAAAAAAGACCTTAATTACTATAATTAACATTCATCTTTTGCCCGAGCAGAGGGGGGAGGGTTGTGTTGGGGGTGAAAATCTTTATTCTATACCTGCCAAGATGGAGGGTGTCACTAAGGAACATAACACCCATGGCAACAGCAATGGCAATCGACAAGGGCTTGAACATTGCTACAAAGAGAGGTCCTTTCACGCGCAAAGCCCACGCATGAACTGTGTTGTTTATGAATGATCCAAAAATTCCCTACACGAGAAATTTTCATTAAGACATTAAAGGAATGATGATAGACTGTTTTACTAATCACATTGTACCAATAGTCTCGTGCTAGCTTCTTACCGAGCACACAACCGAGACCAATGCTATATTTGGCCTCAATCTCCAAGCATTTGGATTTTTTTCTGTAATTAAACCTACAACTGCAGCTATGATGCTAACAGTTAGATTGTAAAAGAATATTACAGTAAGTTCATTTGGGTACTCCTTCATAATTTGTGCCTGTAAAACAAATAGTACAAGCTTAAGATTACTTTGTATCACTTCTCAACTAGTGCTAGACATTGAAAAAAAAATTCTGAATTTGCCTTTTGGGTAATGGTAAAAATGAAATCACCTGAACAATGTACCATAGTGGAACCAAAATATATTCAGCTGTGAGTAGAAGTCCACCAATTACCCAATTTGATTTTAATGAGTTTAGAGGTTGATTAAGTGAAACTGACGATGTTTGAGCAATGACGATTGGCGGGCCTTTGTAGAGAGTCACTACAAATGCACCTGATATTGATATTATGGTGCCCAAGACTTTTGCTTGACTGCTTGTGCTTCTCAATGCTACCTTTTCCATCCTTTTGATGCCAAAATGAGAAGGAAAAAAAAGTGTGAGAATAATAAAAGTAGTTAGTGGCCCACTTTGAGAAGGATTTTGACTTAACTTTTCAAGTGATAAGACCATAGGCCAAGAGGATGACAATTTCATTGAAATTGGTTTAGTGGTCATTATCATTAAATTATTTGGATTATTAAGATATACTATATATATAATATTTTGAGCTACAATTATTAAGATATTTATCCAGGTCAAGAAACATTTTAACCACAAACAAAACTTTAATATTTTGTATGCTAACAGCTAAAAAAGAAATGAAAAAAAAAAAAAAAGTAAAAAACTGGCCACTAATCATCTTTCCTACACCCCCACATATAAGAGAAGTGAAAGTGAAAATTTTGTGCACGAATATGAGTCATACAAAATTTTTCAAATTTTCTTAAGATGATATTGTGTTTGGTATATAATAAAAAAAAGTGCAAAAATAATTCTATGCAAAATTGATTTTTTTTTTTATAAAAAAAAATCTTAATTTATTTTAAGTGGAGAAGGGGATCCCAATCTTGTTTTGAATCAAATCACAATTTAAAAAAGTTTTAGGTCCTAAGATTTGTGGCAAACAAATTTAAAAAAACAAATTGTTTGTGGCAAACGATTCCGTGTCACTACAGCAAACAATTTTGTTTTCTTCTGGGCTGATTACATGACTTCGGCCACGAAGTTCTTCGTCCATAGTCCATACTCGATAGTCTAGGCTCGGGTTAAAAGTGCAATCTGAGGTTAACTTACACGTTACTCTTACCCATCCCAGGGATTCTAATTTGACATTTTCTAAAAACTGCATTTTTATTTTTTACCAAAGATATTTCTTTAGGCAACCCAAGAAAGGAATCTCTCAAAACAGAGTTACATTCCAGCGACCCTCGTTCCCTTTAACAAGTTGCAAAATTCAACAACACGTAACTCTCTTCAACTTTACCATATGATAAAGTTGGACAAAACAGGACAGTGATTAACACAAGGGAATTTTGGATTGGTTTTGTGCTCGTGTAACATCTACATACTGGACAACACAAACCAAACCAAACCAAACTTTAATATTTGCGCCATTTGATTTTGATGTTTAAGACGTGTGGAGGGTACTTTGGCAACCATGAAGTGAAAGTCGGAAAAAGTTTATAAAAAAAAAAAAAACCTGAAAATGATGGCAAGTATGAAGGTAAAGGCTGGCACCAAGTTGCTGATGGCTGAAGCAAGTGTTGGAGAACTGTAATTGATGCCTGTATATCCCATGATCTGAGATGAACTCCTGTCTCAGACCAAATTTAACACAAAAATTGAAACAACAACAATCAGAAATTTCTTGGGTTTCTTACTTCTTATACTGACATCAACAAAAATAAGCTAAACTCATCCAAAAGAAAAACATGGGTTTGTTTTGTAAACCCAAAAACTGTACCCTATGATTCCAAGAAGACCAATTTTGGACATTATGGAAAAGTTAAGGGGAGGAAGCACCCTTGATCTGCAAAAACATATGAAAAGGAACATGGAAATTTAACAATTAGACCATGTCTAATTTTGTTGAACTTTGTAACACTTCTAATAGTAGAAGATGAGAAAAAGAGAGAGACCTTCTGGAGATAAAAGGTGCAGGAAAGAGAACAAGAGCAGCAATAGCATAAGCATAGACAACAAAGACATGGTAGCTCATCCCTTGTAAAGTGGCGGCCTTGAACAGAGTGTTTAACCCAACGTTGATACACTCCATTGTCACCATGGCTGTGAAGGGCCACACATCTTTGTAACAATACCTCCCTCTCATCTCTCTCTCAGTTGCACACGCACAAAGACAGAATCACAGACTGAGAGTGAGGCAAGAAGAGATAAAGTTTTTTCCCAAGTTCTTAAGGCTTTCCAAGAAGGAAAACCATGGGAGGGGCCGTGCTTATAGACAAAGGAAACTATGAAAGGTAGGACTGGGACAGTCCTATTTTGGTTACGGCTGACTTGACAATGAATAAGGAAAACGTAGTATAATATTGAGTTGGGTTCAAGTTACACCTGGTGTAACTCTAAGTAATATTATACCATTTAATATTTTTTAATTGGATACAAATATTAATAAATCCACCGTTAGATTACATTATCTTTGTATATTTTTTATGCTTGCAAAATTTCAAGGTGATCAAAAATTAATACCTATGTCATCAATCAATTGTTAAAATTCAAATTTATGTAGTTTAAAATAATGCATAAAATATGAGTTTATGGATCAAATGGTAAATAGCATCCGATTGATATAAAAATTGGCATGTATGTTAAGAACATATAGAACATGTAATTCAACGGTTGGATTTTCAAAATATTAATTCAATAACAAATTATTGGGTGGTGTAACATTGCTTAGAGTTATACCAGGTGTAACTTGAACCCAACTCATTATTATTGGCTTGTTTAGTGCTTTAAGAAAAGTCATGAAGAAAAAAAAATTTGAATTTGGAAAAAATTAACAAGAGAAGAAGATGAAGGCTATTTTTTCATTTTAAAAATTAAAATAAAGGAAAAAAATTAAATTAGAAAAAAAAAAAAAGAAGAAGATAAAAGCTATTTTTTTCATTTTGAAAAAAAAATCCCTTTTAAATATTTTTTATGAATAAGTCTGAGAACATAATACTTTTCAGTTTTTACTGCTATATATATATATATATATATATTTTTTTTTTTTTAATGTACAAAAAATGGGTAAAGGGGATGATCTGAGTTGATGTTTATCACATTGACGTGATCATAGTGACACTTTACTCGCTGAGTTTGGGCCTACAGGAACAGAATATCCGAATGAGCCACAGCTGTACACCGAACTTCATCGAGGACACTAGTGTCCTTAATGGAGTTGGATTAACATAATATGTTGTGATTGATATATAATAAAAACATTGTATTGTCATATCAACATGTGTTTTCCTTTTATTATTAATTTTTTAATGGATTTGTAGGTGATGATAAGATTCATTTAGCAAGATCAATATTAATTTATTTTGTTTAGGTTTAAGGTTTTATTTTTAGGTATTACTCAATTTATTTTTTAAAACCTAATAAAAATAAACTATAATAATAATTACAATAAGTATTATGGGTCCGGTTAATATGTGCCTTTAGGGCACACATTAACAAATTTATTTTTAGAAAAGTTTTATCGGAAATTAAAAAAGTTGTCAAAACTTTTTCAATTTTCGATAAACTTTTTCTAAAATTGATTTATTATTTTATACCTTCAAGGCACACATTATTAAAATCCTTTGGATAATTAATAATCTTTTATATTATTGTATGCCTTTATTATTTGATAAACTTTTCAATTATTGTATGCCTTTATTATTTGGGTAGCATTGAAGTGTGAAAAGAATCTTTTGCATAATAATTTAGCATGTCAATTTCTTTCATGTGACATCATCTAAATGATAAGCTAATTAAAAGTAGTTCTGCATTATTAGTGCATGTGCATCACTAGACAAACAATTGCGTGTTGCTCGAGCTAAATTTATAGCATCTATTTCAATGATTATTTTATTATTATTATTATTTTTTTTTTACAACATATCTATTTTTTCCCCCTTTGGCTAATTAAGGTATACATAAACTAAAGAAACAAACGAGAGGGAGTTATCCATGCAACAAAACTTGGTTTTACAAATCTGACCGGATGTGCTTGTTTTGGAATAGGCTAATTATTGTTTTACACTTTTAGATGTGAAATGTTTTACATAATGATCAGACATTCAGATCAATTTAAGGTTAGGTACAAGATATTCATATTTTACACATGTTATGAAAGAGAGTGGATACATGATGTGAAAGAGTGTGAACATTATTTATTTATTTATTTTGAGAAAGGAGTGTGAACACTATTGAATGTGAAACAATCCAAGCCTTAAAAAGACTGAAAAATAAATTTAACAAATGACATTCAAATAAAGTATTGAATTACTTTTTAGTATTTTCTACGGAGACATTTAGGCAGGGACGGAGCCAGAACTTAGAGTTAGGGCGGGGTAGCGTTGCTGTTGGTTGTGTGTAGTGACTTTAGCCTCTAACTTTGTTGCTACTTAGTCACTTAGCTGCTACTTAGTCACTTAGCTGCTAGTTGTTTAAAGTTTTTTTTAAATGTCAGGTTGTTTGTTTTAGGTAAAATTGGTTGACTAGGCTTAATTTTTTGTTTTGTTTTACTATTGGTAATTTTTGTTGTTGTACTAATTTTTTTGGACTTGTATATTTCTTTTTTAGATTTTAGACTTATAAATATTTTTTAATGGTCTTTAAAATGAGGAAAATGTTTGAACTACAAACTTTTTTACAAATTGCAGATAATGTAAATGATGGGCCCAAATGCAAATCAATAAGAATTTGCTACCTTAACAGTTTGTAAAAATGTTATAGAAAAATTTGTGACTATAAAAATACTCTTAAAAGAATCAATAATATTTTTAAGGGGACAAAAGTATAATTTTCTAAAATAAAATTGTTAAAATTAGTACCAATATATAATAATTTTTTTTAAATGGTTGTGTGTTGGGGGGGGGGGGGGGGGGGGGGGGCATTTTCCCCCAAGTCCAACCATGGCTCCGTCCATGCATTTAGGGTTTAAATCCTGCCTCACAAACATTGAATTTGAAAAAAAAAAGAGAATTGAGTTATGTTAACCCAAAAGGGAGAAAACCAACCTGACAGAGCTAGATTCTTAAAAAAAGAAAAAAAAAGAAAAGAAAAAAAGCACGACTAGAGCCTACACCCGACTCAAGGTTCATTTTACAAAAATTGAGGGTTTTTTTTTTTTTTTTTTTTTTTATAAATTTTATTTATTTTTATATAAATAAGAATATATTATTAGAAAGAAATTAAGAGGAGTGGAATGCCTCTGTCCATCTCCATTCTCACTTCTCAGGGACAAAGACCCAGAGATGGTTAGGACTTAAGAGCCCATCCCTATTACAAAAAATAGTTCACTTAACAAGATTATGGGTAAAAAAAAAAAATTTAAATGTGTGCATACATAAAAAAAATCCTAATACAAAAACAAAAATGACTCATATTAGATATTAGATATAAGCTTAGCTAGGTGTCAAGCTTAGAAGAAGAGGCAGAAGGGCTTTGCATTGCATCAATCAGTATTTTAGAATCTCCTTAAGAAACTGTAAGGAGATGCTTGGGATTCTCCAAGCAGAGGGTCAAGAGAAGGGAGGATTTTTGAACTTGCAAACATTATTTCATCTATGTGTTAGTAATCAACTTTTCGTAATCATTTATATACTTTAAGATTGATCGTGTAAACGCTAAATACACTGTTAAAAATTTTCATGATCCAAATTTACATATAAATTTAGATGATAGGAATTTATATATCTCTATATATAATAATAGGTGAAACTGAGAGAAATTTAAATTATAATTCCAAATTAGAATTTCAATTTTGCGCCATGTGTCCTAAATTATTTATTCTAAAAGAGTTTTATTTCTTAATTTTAGAATAAAATGTGGGATCACATCATAAATATTCATCCAAAAGAGTTATTAAGTACAAAAACTAAAGAGTCTAAAATAAATGAACCGTAAAAAAAAAAAAAAAGTGCTTCACAATAATAAATAATAATAAAACATGGACAATTTACATTTTATACCTAACAATATCCTTACAAATTTTTTTTTAAGAGTTAACAAAATATAAATATGACTATCAATAGTATTTAAATTATATATATATATATATATATATATATATGAATTATATTATGTATCTCATTGTATATCTTTAAGTGTATCCATGCATATGCATGGAGTTATAAGCTAGTTATATTATAAATAGTATTATTTAGATAGATCATACTTATCATGGAATGAATATTATATATATATATATATATATATTTTTTTTTTTTTAAAAACACAATAAATTGAATAATTCTTGTTTTAGTTTAACTCAAAATTATTAAGTAGAATAAACCATTAAATGTTATCTATTTTATAAGAGTGAAATTTGACACACTACAAATTTTACTGCATAAATCTTACAAACTGATTAAAGTAATTAAATATTTTTTTTATTATGTTATTGATATGACACTAATCATATTTATTGTTATATTAAATTATAAAATTTTGTAATAAAATTAATAGTATTTTTTTTTAAAATGGGAAAATTAATAGTATAGTATCTTTAATAAAGAGGGACGGGGGAGTGGGACCTTGGATGTTGGAGAGAGAAAATGACATGAGAACAGTCGGGTAACTTGTGCCATAGCCATTCTTGGAAGTTTTTCAAATGAGGAAAGTCAAGATTTGAAGTGATTCCATCTCCTTTTTAAAAAAATCCCTTCTTCTTAGTTCTTACTTTTTTTTTTTTTTTTTTTTTTTTTACAAGGATAAATTTAGAGGGAGAGGATACCAAGTTGAATATATATTTTTTAATATTCTATTTTTTTACCAATACAAATTTAATATAACTACTAATAATCCACAAAAATATTAAACACATATATTTGTCAACATATGATATTTTAACCAAATTTTAATATAAAAAAAAAAACTAAATAAATTGGTGCCAAATGGAATATAGTCCGCCTTTGGATGGACAGATCACATTGAAAATAAAATGGAATTTGAGGGATGAAGTGGAAAAGACTAAAATTTGAAGGATGAAGATAAAAAGGGAATAAAATTTGTAATTGGCCATAAAAAAAAAAAAATGATAGCAAAATATGTTTTAGCTCCTCGTATTCTAAATTCCGAGAAGAACGTGGCACACACACTCTTGTTAGTAATTATGCAGGGAAAGAGGGACCGATTAGACTAAGGACCGCAGTATCTCTTGTATTGTCCGCAATGTGGGACACCATCCTTTCACGTTTTCTCCATGACTTGGACTCTTTTGCAAGCACTATTTTAAAATGTTATTTAAAAAAAAATTTATTACACTTTTTTTGTAGTGTGTGTGACTATCCTTAAATATGGGTAAGTATTTTATGATTAATTATTGGTTAACAACTTAACATTGTACAAGCAGACTAGCAGACCTTAAAAAAAAAAAAAAAATTATTTAACTAATAATTTTCCATATTTTAGTGGTTTGGCGAAAACAATATCTTCTTGCTATTGAATACGTTGGCTGACATTTACGTAGCAACCATTTTTTTTTTTTTTTAAATTTTTATTATTTTAGTATCCTTATAGTAATAGTATTAATTATTATTATGATTGTTTTTTTTTTTTTTTTTTTTTATGTACAGTTTTGTAATCATTATATAGACACACATATATAATTGATGTTTTGATAATGCTTTAATAATAAATACAGTTTTTTTTTTTTTGATGGGAATAAATACAATTTTTCAATACATATTAAGATATAGGCTGATTATTCGAACAATATTATAACTCATGTCATGTATCAAGAATAGATCAAAGTGGACCAAAATAGAGCGAAGTGGTCTGAATGATCTAAATTGGACCAAATAAACAAAGTGGACCGAATATGAACATTGTGGACTAAATAGGATCAAATAGGACCGAATAAGAATGAATGGACAGGGTAGGACCAAAGTGGATAGAATAGACTGAATGGGACCAAATTGGACCGAAATAAGCAGACTGGACCGAAGTGGACCGAATATGACTAATGTGGACTGAATAGGACCGAAATGGATATAGTGGACCGAATAGAACCAAAGTGGCCAAAATGGACCGAATCGGACCAATGTGGACCGAATAAGACCAAATAGAATAAAAGTGGACAGAATGGACCAAATAAGACCAATTGGACCGAATAGGACTAAAGTTAGGGCTGTAAACAAACCGAGCTTTGTCAAGTAGTGCATGTTCAAGCTTGACTCGTCAGGAAAAGTCAAAAGTTCAAGGTTAGCTTAAGCTTGCGACAAGTCTAATGAAAGCTCGGATTTGTACTAAAACACTAAAGGTTGTTCAGACCCCAAAATAAAAAAGATACGGCTAGATTGCTTTTATTCTTACTTAATCAAGGTGTGAAACGAAAGTAAATGTGTGCAATGAACCGATAACACTACTCTAAGCCATATCCATCCACAATGACAATAAAATGAAAACTTAAAGAGTAGGGAAGAGAGATGCAAATACAAGATAACACTAAGACGTGTTATTAAAGAGGAAACCGAAGAACTCGACGAAAAACCTTTCCGCGACCCTTCAAGTTAAAATTGATCTACTAGTGAATAATTTGGAGTACACGAATAATAAAAGACCCTTCAAGTTTAGTCTACCCAATGTACTTAAGTCCTCCAAGCTCCTGCTACCAACAGATTTCTTGGAGTTTTGTTTTCACTAGCTTTTCAGATCCCGCAATACCACCCGATTACATCCGCCAAGCCTCACCGGCTGGCAAATTCCCAATGCTTCCCAAGTTCCAAAAAAACACTCTCTACACTCTGAATAGGTGTGGGTTGTGTTTAGGTACAAATCTCCTCTCAAGGTATGACAATGGGAGAGGGAAGAAGAAGAGGCTACAATGATTTCTTACTAAAGATGAGTAGCTCTCTATGAATAGCCTATTTTTTTTTGTGGGTAATGAGGGTATATATAGTATGGATGAAAGGTAAGAAAGTCACACTTAAAATCCTTCAAGTAGAGAGTTTTGCGAGTACCTTGCGAGATGGCTTATCTTACGAAGTACTTGGGAAATGCAGCCTAACATTTGACTCTTCAGCTTTCAACATGTGCTTCTCACGTGTACTTTTCATGGGAACCTTTCTCACAAACTTCTTGTGAGCTAGTCGCGAAAACTGCACTGATCTTCATTTCATGCTCGATTCTTCACCAACTTAATACTAAACACATTACAATAAAATCCCACAAAATACAAGGGAATAATTTAATGCACTTATAACACTTTTTGTCATGGAATAAAGTTAACATAAAATATAGTTGTAAATCACAACTTTACACCTAAGAATAGTGTTTGAGCTTGAGCTCGTGGGAAAGCCAAATCTTAAGCTTGGATTGGTTTGGCTTGATTAATTAGTTAAACCAAGCTCAAACTTAATATCAAGCTCAAACTCGAGCTTATGTCAAACTTTTGAGCTTAAGATCTAAAAAAATTACATTATCAAATGCTTAAATCTCTAAAATTAAGAAAAAAGAAAAAGAAAATAGTATACTTATTTTATCATGTATCTAGTCCTACTTGAGATTAGCCATTATTCAAATTAAAACTTTACATAATTAAATTCATTTATTCATCTTTCCCTGTCTACAGTTTAGCAATTATTCAAAATACAAATTTTACATTCACATTAGATGGAGAAGAACCATAAAGATGCTTGTTTGTAACTATTATGAATAAGAAAATACTAATATGTTTCATAACTTTAATTTAGATGATTGATATGGAAAGATTATATGTGGCAAATTTAATTAATTAATTTATTTTTAAATGTAACTATAGTCTAAATTGATTTTTGGTTAGTTTAGAGGGAATGAAAAAATTAAGGTAATGGGTAGTGGTCCTATGTTGGCCATGTCATTATTAAAATTTGTGTAATGAGTATATTTAGCTAATAAGTCTATGCTTGAATTGTTTTGTATCAAGTTTAATAGCTCACGAGCTTGTTCGTGAACAATTTTTTTTGTTTAGGTTCGGCTTGTTTATTAAACAAACTTAAAACTAAGGCTCAAACTTGGCTTATTTATAAATAAATAAACATGAACAAGCTTTTTATCGAGCTGAGCTCAAGTTGTTCATGATCAGGTTAGTTCATTTATAGCCCTAACCAAAGTGGACCATATGGACTAAATTGGACCAATGTGGACCGAATAAGACCGAAGTGGACAGAATAGGATCAAATGTGGACTGAATGGACTGAAGTGTACTGAATAAGACCAAATGGATCGAATAGAGCTTTAGTGGGCAAAATGGACTAAATAGGATTGAATGGACTGATTAGGACCATATAGACTGAATGGATCGAATAGAACTTGTGTGGACTGAATAAGAATTTTGAATATTTATCATTTTTATTACATTTTTAGGGCTCATATTTCTAATTTCTAATGTCTATTTTATTTGTATTTTTTAACTCAAAACTAAAGAGTTTAGTCCAAATATAATAAAATTTCATACTTTTTAACCCAAAAATTAAGGGGGGGGGGGGGGGGAATTTTGAGCTAAACTTAAAAATACAACCTACAAAAAGAATCAATTTAAGGCTCAATTAGTCTATAATGGACTAAAGAGGACCGAAATAGAGCTAATTGGACTGAAGAGAAATTGTTTTATTTTTAGAGAGAACAAATTATCTTCAACAAATCTTAGAGACAAAATTATACATTGTATTACAATAGAAAATAATCATCCATTCTGTGACTAGTTGTTATGACTATTGAATATATTAAAAAAATAATAATTTACATGATAGTGGGTTCAGTTTAATTAGGAAAAAAGATGGGGTTCATTTTAGGATAATTTCATTCAACATTATTATACAAAGTACAGCACACCTTTATGCATAGGAATAATTTTAGTAGTTTGCTTCATGCTAGTTTCGGATCTTGTCAAATTGTCAAACCTTTTGCAGAGGTTTGTGTTTCTCTTAATTAGTATAGACGCAGCAACAAATCTGAAAATAATCTAGAGGGAGCTCTGACCCCAGAGAAGAAATTCAAGTCTAGTGAGCTAGTACACGTGGAAATGAAACCAAAGCGCCTTAATTTGGTCTATGCTGTGCCATTGTTTGAAGATCCCAGGCTGTCACAGCAAGAGTACTCACTTAAATCTTCTTTAGCTTTTGCCCATATGACAGCATACAACCCAATTGATGGTATAATTGCTCTAGTGATGCTGCAACATTAGTAAGAAAAGATATCATTCTTCCTGATCAGAAATCTAATTTTCTCTTAAAAGAACAAACATGATTTTTAGACATGAACACGTTCTTTTAGAAATGTACTTAGTATTATTGATGTATGAAATTAAAAAAGTTCTTGTATCACTGTTTGGAGTGAATGCACTATGAAGGTTCTAAATAGACCTACTTTAGACCATAAATGTCCATGTAATCTACTCACTTGTAGAAAGCCAAAAACATCGATTAAGTTGTTTTTCAGTGCTTTCAAAATATTGGGGTGTTCTAGTGTTCCAAAGGAGTGAAATGCAATGTGTAATTTGGATCTTTCATGCAAGCACGTTCACGTGCTTAAGTGAGAGAGAATTGTATACCTCCCAAGATAGAGAGCATCCCCAAGGAATATGAATATGACATTCATAACAGCTGCAATGGCTATTGAGTATTGACAATGGCTTGAAGATTGATACATACACAGGCCCCTTCAAGTGCAAGTCCCATGTGTGAACAACAGTGCTTAATGATAAACCAATTCCCTGATATATGTGTTGGGATTTATGCCCTAGAATCCTATTGTATAATACTATGTATTATATTATGTATGACATGATGTATGACTTAATATTGTAATTACTAAAGTTGTTTTATTATTATCTGAAATAATGGTAACATGAATATTTGGACATTATCATATAGTCCATGAGATGCATAGTATGTGATTTATGTGACTTAGTCACAAAAGATATAAGTCACAAGTTCTTTGTAAACTCAGAATTTGGTTCGTAGTCAGTGATGAAATTAGGCATTTCATCTGCGAAGACTATAACATATTAACTAAGATGATTTGTCTTGATTATGAAAGTGGTGACTTCTAGTTGATATGTTGATATGTTTTAAGAGTTAAGACATATTGAACTGGACCGCTGTGAGATTTATTATTCTCTTAATGACTGTCAATTGAATAATAAATCTCACAGCGGTCCAGTTCAATATGTCTTAACTCTTAAAACATATCAACATATCAACATAATAAATCTCACGACTTATATTTGCATGAACTCTTAATTCTGAGAGAATAATGGACCTGATCATAAAATGTAGGTTGCTTTGATATATCAGGAGTGAGATCTAAAGTAACGGTTAAAACCTCAGTATGTTGGGCAGTCACATTTAGTGTTGATAGAACATATATTTTCAAGATGAAATTCATAGTCTCTTAACGGAGATACAAAATATTCATTTGAGATAAGTTTAAAGGGTTTGTTATTCAGAGAGTTAGGCCTAACCACTTTGGTAAGAAATTACTAAAGTATATATTTATGAAATTGGATTTCATAAATATATGATGAATAACTTAAAAGGATTAAACCGGGTACTCAAGGATTAAGATGTAGTAATCTTTAAAGTGGCAGTCTATATTCATGACTTTGAATTACTACGAATATTTTATGAAGGGGCTACATGTATAATAAAGTCTTGAGATATAATTTATTAATAAGGCCTAGAGTGCAATTATATTTATATAGTAGTATTAAATATAATTAATGGTAACTTTGAACTTGTCAAAAGTTGATAGAAAAGTCCAAGGCCCATTGGAGCTAGTGTCTTATTAGTCTCTTTTGGTCCCACTCCAAGCCACACACTAAAGCCCAATTGGAAATGCCCAATAAGTCAGCCCAATTAGATAATCAGTTAGTTATAAAGGGAGAAACATACTGAATTTTTTCATTAGAAAAAAGAGAGACACCATTGTGAAATGGTGTGTATGTGTGAGTGAAGCCACTCGTTATTCTTCCTTAGAAACTGATTGAGAGACCACACTTCTGGGGCATAAAGTGGAATTAGAGTGAAGATTAAAAGTGTTCCCAAGTACTTCTAATATTTTGTTTTGAATTTCACTACACCAAGGTACGCAATCTTGTTCTTAAATTCTGAAATTTACATAATGCAAGTTATTAATCATGAAAGAAATAGATCCATGTTTGTTGTTTCCGCTGTGTGTTTTGTATGAGATACAAAATCAGATTTTCCAACAATTGGTATCAGAGCCAGGTTTTCATATCATGATTGTATAGCATGTGATTGGATTTTAGAATAAAAGAAAAACGGTTTCTTAATGTTCAACGTTGTTTCAAGTATAGTTATTGAAAGTCATTGAGATAACCGTTCATGATGATGACAATCGTATTGCATTGGTTTGTTCGAAGTGGCCTTTAACTATTAAGTGTTGATTCTGTGACTTATTAATTGCTTGGATATGGTTATATGAATCTAATTGTAATAACCATCATGTGCGTGAAGTAGTTATTGTCGATGGTAGTTATTGAAATGAAGGGTAGTTATTCTAATGCTCTGACCGATATATCCAAACCGTCTTCAAGTTTATGTTTTGGATATAGTTATTCAAATAACTATCATTTGCATGTGTCAATTCATTGCACAACTTGGATCTTTCATTGCATGGCTTGGATGTTAATGCACCGCTTGGATATAAATATATGTAAGGCTTGCATGGTTTGATTATTATATGCATGTAATATGTGCCTTGTATGTATTGAATGCTTTATATACAATTTACATTGAATCCGTATATTTTTTTGATATATATGGATTTATATGCAAATTTTTATAAAGGATTCATCATATTGTTGCTTGCCTTGGTTTATATATTTATATATATTAATGCTAGGATTAAAGTATTCATTTAATGTAATTTATTCCTAATGAGATTAGGATTATGTTTTCAAGGGTTTCTAGCATTATTATGGTTCTTTATCTTAAAAACCTTTAATTTAAAATATCTAGTGGGAGAGAGATACAAGAGTTGGATCTTACGGCCTCCATTATCAGTTCATAGTAGTGTAGATAAACACCTCGTCTTGGCGTATATGCCTTGCGATCCCAAAGGAGGGTGTTTACTTCATAGTACTACAAGATTGAACTAACCTGTTTAAAGTAGTGTGGACAAGCGCCTCGTCTTGGCGTATTTGCCTCGCGATCCTAAAGGAAGGTATTTAGTTCCATGGTACTACAAGTTTAAACATTATAAGGGAGATGAAATGTGGCTACACATGATTCTAGATAATGGTGTACACTAGACTAAATATAATGTTAACCTCCCAAAAGAGCTATGTCATTATCATTTAGAGGCTAAAGCTAATACGGCATATTATTAGTGTATGATAAGAGTTATTATTATAGCACTAATAATGAGAATAGTTCTCAATCAATTAATGTGTTTATAATAAACTTGCTACCAAGGAATTATAGACATGGATTGGTTTATCGTTGCATATATTATTTTATGATTTTATAAGGTTCCATATTATATGTTTATATGCTAAATTGATAATGTCTAGTTTACTTATTATATTCATGTTTGTTATTTTCAGATTTAAAATCATGGCATCATTTAGCCCACTTGTTGCTATTCTTAATCAAAACAAACTAACTGGATCCAACTATGTTGAATGGAAAAGAAATTTAGACATTGTTCTTACTGCTGAAGAGCACAAATATGTGCTTACTCAACCATGTCCTAGCTTTCCATCATTAGATGCTCCTTTTGAGGAAAAACATCGATATGAACGTTGGTAGAAATCTAATGAGATGGCTAAGTGTTATATCCTAGCATCTATTTCAAATGTTCTACAAAATCAAATGCAGGATGTAGAACTAGCTTCGGACATTATGCTATGTCTGAAAGAGATGTTTGGTGAGCAAGGCCGTTCTGCAAGGCAAGAAACTATGAGGCAGATTTATAATACCAAAATGGCTGAAGGTACTTCAGTAAGGGAGCATTGCTTAGGATGATCTCTAATCTGAATATATTGGAAGTTTTAGGTGTTGATATTGATGGAGAATTTCAAGTGGATATGATACTCCAGTTACTATCAGAATCATTCAAGGAATTCAGACTTAATTATAATATGAACAAAAAGATTTATACATTGTCTGAATTGATGAATGAGTTGGTAGCGGCGGAAGGCATCCTTGGTACTTCTAGTGTTGATGCTGTTGAGGTTCAAAAAGGAAATTAAAACAGCCCACCAATAGGCCCACAGAGAAAGAAAAGGTATTGGGCCCATTTCACACAAAAATAAAGAGAGAAAGAAAAGACCAGAGGATTGGGATCCAGAAGAAGAAGCCCAGCCAGCAAACCAGACCAAACTGAAAAAAGGAGGAAGCTGGGCCGGAATCCCAGAGAGCCTCCCAGAGGTATCCTAGGGCGCGCAGGAGGATCATAGCAGAAAGAAATTAAAGAAAGGCAAAAGACAAAGGCCACGCGAACCTTGTGACCCAGACACGCAGAGGAGGTACAGAGCATGCAAAACGCAGAAACCTGATTCAACCGTTTGGAGAAAAGACAAGGAAGAGTACAACTGGGAAAGGCTGGGACGCTGAGAAGAAAAAGCCAAAGGGGACCTCAGGCCAGCCAACGGGGAAATCCAGAAATGGAAAGGAGCCGAGGGACTTTTATTTGGTCGGAACAAAAAAGGAATTATGAAGAAAGAGGAAACGACACGATCCTGAAGCAACCAGGCACAGTACAGGCTTCAAAGGGTAAAACAGGGGAATGGCTGGTTCACCTGGGAGGCCGAAGTTGTGCTATAAAAGGAGGAAGGGATCCATGCTACAGGGGATTCAATTTGGGGGTGAACAATGAGATCATCTTAAGCATTCACCTTTGTCTTCCTAAAATCCTAGAAAAGTTGTAGAAAATACTCTGTAACTTGAAGGAAAAACAGAGGAACCGTTCCGGTATCCCAGTACAGCCACTATTGAACACGCTCGGATTCAACAAGTTCAAACTTTGCAAGTCTTTGAAGCTTGAATAGCTATCAAAGTCTGTAACTTATGAGCTCAGTTGAACCTTGCATCACGTTCTAGTGAGCATTGTAATCATAGCTTAATAAAATTAATGAAATGTACCTCACTTAATTAGAGGATCCCCAGCTTGTTCTTATGTTATATTTTTCTTTTCCTTTTCTATTTGTGTTAATCCTTTACTGCATAAATGTCGTCTAATGCAAATATTCTTGCTTTCTGTCTTGTTAGCTATTTGTGTTATGGAAAGTATGTTTTGTGCACCAATTGATTCTTAAAACAGCCCCTTTAGCTGCGGAGAATCAATCCCAGTCCACCAAGAACATTTATTTGGCCCAGGAACTTTGGGCCACAGTGCTGACAGAAAAGGGCACTCTCACAGATGCTAATATGGCTGAAGCTTCTACTTCTCAACCTAAGTCGAAAGGCAATGGTAAGAAGAAGAAGAAGAAAGACTTCTCCAAGAAAGATGGTAAACAAGTTGCCTTAGGAGTTGCCAACAAAGGAAAGAAAACCAAAGGAAAGTGTTTCCATTGTGGTGAGAAAGGACATTGGAAAAGGAATTGTCCAATATTTAAGGCTGCCAAGAATAAAGGTATGAAATGTACATTCCTTCTTGAAACATGTTTGGTACAAAATCCCACAGATTCTTGGTGTGTGGATTCAGGTTGTACTAATCATATCTGCAAATCCTTGCAGGAGTTTTAGGAGACCAGAAAATTGAATGAAGGAGAAATGTTTCTTATCTTGGCTGATGGGAGCAGGATTCCAGTTGTAGCTATTGGAGTGTTTAATTTATGTTTTGAATCTAGAGTTTTAATATTTGAAGACTATTTGTATGTACCTAATGTTTGTAGGAATTTAATTTCTGCAACTTATTTAGGTAAACATGGATATTATGTTATCCTAAAAGACAATGTTGTAATAAAGAAGGATAAAATATTTATCTGTTTTGGCAATATTGTGGATGGTTTTTATATTTTAACTCCTGATAAGTATGAATTATATAATTCTGAATTAGATCATAATTCTCATGTAAAATCATTAAAGAGAAAGTTTCCTTCTACTAATGAAGTATATCTTTGGCACTTGCGTTTGGGTCATATTAATCCAAACAGAATTCAAAGACTGATCAAAGATGGACTTTTAGAGCCATTGGACTTTGATGAATTTCCAGTTTGTGAATCTTGTTTGGAAGGCAAAATGACTAAACGACATTTTAATGAAAAAGGTAGAAGAGCCCAAGAGTTGCTTGAATTAGTTCATACAGATGTATGTGGTCCTATTTCAACCCAAGCGAAAGGAGGTTATGAGTAATTCATCACTTTTACCAATGATTACTCAAGATATGGTTATGTATACCTAATGAGACGGAAGTCCGAAACCTTTGAAAAGTTCAAAGAATTTAGGGTTGAAGTTGAGAATCAATTAGGTAAACACATAAAAGCCATCCGATCTGATCATGGTGGTGAATACCTTCTTAGGGATTTCAAGGATTACTTAACTCAAAATGGGATCATATCCCAATTGACTACATCTGGAACTCCCCAACAGAATGGTGTAGCAGAAAGAAGGAATAAGACTCTTTTGGAAATGGTTAGGTCCATGATGAGTTACTCAACTTTACCAGTTTTTTTTTGGGGATATGCACTAAAAACTGCAATGCATATTTTGAATTTAGTTCCATCAAAATCTGTTCTTAACACACCTAAGAAATTGTGGAGTGGGCGTAAGCCTAGTATGAAATATCTACACATTTGGGGATGTCCAGCACATGTGTTGAAAAGGAAGTCTGATAAGTTGGAAGCTAAAACCGAAGTATGCATGTTTTTAGGGTATTCAAAGGAAACAAAGGGTTATTTATTCTATAATCATAAAGATAACAAAGTGTTTGTTAGCACACATGCCAAATTTTTGGAAGATGATTATATGAATAATTTTGATTTTAGAAATAAAGTTGTTTTGGCTGAAATGAATGAACCTGTAAATGAACAACCAATGGATGAAACTAGGGATGATGTGACTATATTAGATATGTTGCAAGATATTACTCATGAGATGACTAGTACACAGGTGCCTCGTCGTAGTGGGAGAATTATTCGGCCTCCTATAAGATTTATAGGTTTAGGAGAAACTTATGAAGCTATCTCAGAAGAGGCTGAATCGGATCCCTACACTTATGAAGAGGTAATGAATGATATAGATGCACATTACTGGGTCAAAGCTATGAAATTTGAATTAGATTCTATGTATTCCAATCAAGTTTGGGATCTTGTAAAGGCGCCTAATGGCATTAAATTTGTTGGTTGCAAATGAGTTTACAAGAGAAAAAGAGGGATAGATAGAAAGGTTGAAACCTTTAAAGCAAGACTAGTGGCAAAAGGGTATACACAAAAAGAAGGTATTGACTATGATGAAACTTTTTCGCCAGTAGCCATGCTTAAATCTATCAGAATTCTCTTATCCATTGCTGCTCATTATGATTATGAGATTTGGCAAATGGATGTCAAGACTGCATTTCTTAATGGCAATCTTGAAGAAGAAATCTATATGATGCAACCGGAAGGTTTCATAGCAAAGAACCAATAGCATATAGTATGCAAGTTGAAAATGTCCATTTATGGACTTAAGTAAGCATCTAGGTCATGGAACATCAGATTTGATCAAGCAATCAAGTCATTTGGTTTTGAACAAAATCTTGATGAACCATGTGTGTACAAAAGACATCGAGATAAAGTAGTAATGTTCCTAGTGCTTTATGTTGATGACATTCTACTCATTGGAAATGATGTAGGGGTAATGTCATCAGTAAAAGTTTGGTTGTCAAGCCAATTTGATATGAAGGACTTAGGTGAAGCTAACTTTATTCTAGGGATCAAGCTTTAGCGAGATCGCAAGAATAAGATGTTAGGTTTATCACAAACTGGGTATATAGATAAGGTTCTAGAACGGTTTAGCATGCAAAACTCCAAAAAAGGATTACTTCCTTTTAGACATGGAGTTTCTTTGTCTGATGACCAAAGGCCTAAGACTCAAGAGGAAGAAAATATGATGAGACAAGTTCCTTATGCTTCTGCAGTAGGAAGTCTCATGTAACACCCCGACCCCAAATTAATAGTTAAACTGTGTTTAAATAGGTAATTATTATTTTCAGTCACTTACTATGTGTTTAAGTGATAAATTATTATTTTAAGCCACTTTCAAGAGTATTTAATAAAAAAAGTATTATTTTATAATACTTTTGAATAAGAATTGTGAAGATTATAAATAATTGAATGGTAAATTTTATTATATGTATATATATTAAGTATGGACAAAACTATATTAAGTGAGTGAGTTATGAGATATATATATATATATATATATATAGTTGTAGGTGTTTTAATCAAACATGATGCATGGGATAGTATAGTAGAAATTTCACCCACATGCAACCAATGGAAATTCCACACACCTTAAGCCAAAGTACTATGCATGTAGTCATACCCAAAGACTTCTTGGTTGGCCATGCAATCACCAAGTTCCACCTATTCTCTTCTTTGACTATTCAAGGTAACTAGAATTTCCAAGCTCTCTCAAGTCCACGGGTAAACACAAATCAGATTTCTCACCTCAAATTTACTCTCTTTTCTCTTAAGAAAAGAGCTAGAAACTCTCAAGTCTTCTCTTGAGTCCAAGGGTTCACACACCAAAAGAAATATAAGTCTTCATCTTATCTCATCTTTGACTCTTTCAAAGCAAATACAACTATCAAGAAACTACCTCCCACTCTATTCCCACGGGTCCAAGAAAAATCTGAAATTATCAACTCACTTTTCTCTCTTTTCTCTTAAGGAAGGTGCTAGGAAACTCCCTTGAGTCTTTCTTCCAAACCCACGGGTCAGCACCTCAAAATGATTAAGCTTCATCCCACTTCTTCTTCATACTCTCTCAAGAAACTAGAAGACTCAAAACTCTCTCAAGCTCTATCTCTCACACCTACGGGTCCAACCTCAAAGAAAGAAAACTCTCAACTTTTCCCTCCCTCTCTCATTGAAATCATATACCTCACTCTAAGGAAGAAATTAAAAGTTTAGCCCTAAGGTTTCAGCTTCAAAGTTGTGGGTAAGTAAATAAAAATCTCATTTTATCATGAGTATTTTAATGGTATTTGTGATTTGTGAAATTAGAGAATCATGAACTTGTAAGTTTATATATATATATATATATATATGTGTGTGTGTGTGTGTGTGTGTGCTGTTTTAAGAAGCTTTGAAACTATGTTGATGATTTGTTGATAGTAGCTTAGGGTTTTTACTAATTAAGGGTTGTGTATGATTAAAGAAGTAAGGAAAAGTTAGGATAAGTACTATTGAGTTTACTGCTGGGATTTTTGTTGAATTTAATTTTGCTATAAATGGTTTGATGACTATACAAAAGTGTTTTATAACATGTTTAATGAGTGCATAAAAATCCCCATATGAAAATACCATCCTTTGATAATTGTTTGTGAATTTACAAGAAAATGTTTCAAAACTGCCTCTGTGACAGATTCCGTGTTCATGCATTATAAATTATGTATTAAATCATTTTTTGTGAAATTGGATGCTAGGATTATTTTCTATGAAAGCTAAGACACGTATGGTTGTTGTGGAAGTGGTTTCACAGCATTTGGATGAATAGAAAAATAATTATTTAATTTCTAATTTGCATGAGTTTCTGCCAGGACAGAATTGAACACGTTGGTTTGTATGATTTTTAATAAATTATAGTTTTATGCTTTGACTACGAAATTTTTAGGGTATATACTGGACATACAGGGGAGTTGCTCTGTAAATTTACATGAGGATTGGGTGTGATTTGATGGCCCGTTTGTATTTTATAAGTTAAGTATAAGTTGCTGGAATGAAACAGTGAACAGCAAGGGACATGCCTAACTTTGAGGATTTAATTCTAAAGTTAGGGTAAATGATTTGAGCTATAATTTATTTTGCTCATCATATGATATGTCTAGATCATAGAGTAATTTTTGTATAACTTGGTTCAAGGTTTTAGTACTCAAAGAAGGGGTTCTAAACCATTCAACGGTTGTATTTATGAGGCTGTTTTACTGAACATGCTGTATGTTTCCTTAAGTGTGTTTATGGTTACATGACAATGCTTAAAAGAGTTTATGTTTATGCATGCATTGTTGCCCTAAGCTCAAAGCACCTTTTGAAATGAAGTTGGCTCTTATGAGAGTAATGTGAGAATGCTGGTTTTTATGATTTAATGCATCATGTTGTATGATGAATGAATTTTGTGTTTGTGGGAACCTCGTTGAGGGGGGATTAGGATTTCCTTAATTTTAAGAGATAAGCTTTGAGATGAATGTGTAAGTTTATGATGAGGAAGTTATGGATAGTAATAAGTTTTGATTTCGGTTTAGGTGTTACCAGTCGCCAGGTCTAAGCTCCTTCGACTTTAGGCTCTCGGTTCCTCTGCTATCAGGTAAGGGATAAGTTATATGGGCATTTGGTAAGTCATGAGGTTATTTTAAAGTATATTATGCATTAAAATGTTTTTGATTAGAGATATGGCATGTAAGCATTATCAAACCAAGACATGTTCGTGAGCTTCTTCGAAACTTTATGTATATGATTTAAGCATATTGATGCTATTATTAATTCCACGAACATGATGAAGAAAATGATAGAAATGCTTTTATTATGAAATGTTATGCAAAATAAGAAAATTCAGTATGATGAAAAGTATGAAATGTTTTCGGGTTATGTCCTCTGGTGATCTGAACTCGGTCAGTAGGGGTTAATTACTGGCTTTCCATGGAAAAATGTTATCTGTTTGGCCATTTAAAAATAGAGGAAATGGGGCTGCCCGTAACTCTAGGCCATTTAAAGTAGAGGAAATGGGGTTGCCCGTAACTCTAAGGCCTTCTCCCCAATGTGTACGGACGGCGGGGAGGAACAAAACCTGGAGGGGATGTGCCATCAAGCCTCCCAAAGGGGACAATATCATACACACGAGGTCACTCAAATGTGATGAGGCCTTCTCTGTACAGACTTATCAGATATGGACTAACCAATAAGTTATGTATGAACAGCTATATTATGTTATTAATCATGAGAGAATTATTTTGTTAAATGCATTGTAGAAAGTTAAAAGCTCTCATGAAAAGAAGAAATTTCTGATGAAAAGAAAGCTGTTCATTAAAGATAAAAGTTTCTGAAATTCTGTTATGCTATAAAGATAAAGCTTCTGATAAAAGTACAAATTTACGTTAAGAAGTTATTAGATATCTATTTTTCTTTATGAAACGTAAAGTTTTATAATTATGAAAGTTATAATATTTTACGAGAACAAGTTTATGAAGGAAAGTTTTATTATTATTTAAGATATTTTTAGTTTAAGACAAAGTTACCGATTATCTGATTTTAAATTAAAATGATTATTTTGTAATGAAAATATATATGGTGACTTTGTAAGAAATGAAAGAAATTCAATCCGAAAGGTTTCGATAATATTATTCTGATAAGAAAAAGGAGAACAATTATTTTCCTATGAGAAGCGTATAAGTTACTATTAAATATAGTATAAAATACTATGCATGAAAAGATGTTCTCCTATCTGAATAATTATAAAATGAAATGAATAGGTTTACATGCATCCTTATTAAATTCTCATATATCTTACCTTTACTGAGCTGTGTAGCTCACCCCTTCCACTCTTTCAGTTAACAGGTTTTATTTTGGAGCAGAGGGAGCCTTAGTCAAGGTTTGAAAGGAGCTAGTTTTAGTTTTATATGTATAGATTCTAAATTAGCAATTTGATGTTAGTCTGTAATATTGTGAATTTGAGGATCTAATGAAAGTTGTACCTTAAGGTATTAAGAGATGTATTATGTGAGATTTAGAAATGGAATGATTGGTGGATTATATTATTTTTGAGTACAGTGTAGATGCTCTGAATGTCACAGGAAAAGTTATATTTTTTTAAGTAAAGAAACAAGAATGTAAAGAAGGAGGAAAGCTTTTGTAAAAGTTTTGTAAAAGTTTAAGTTGGTTCGTGTTAATATCAGGCTTAGGCTTGGTATTAGCATGCCGGTCATGGTCACAAATCCGAGTATCGGGTTTGGGGCGTGACATCTCATGTATGCCATGCTTTGTACTAGATCAGATATCCGTTATTCAGTTGGCATGGTCAGCCGATATCAATCAAATTCAGGACCAAAACATTGGCAAGCTGTAAAGCATATTCTCAACTATCTACGGAGAACGAGAGACTATATGCTTGTTTACCGAAGTGAGGATTTGATTCCCATTGGCTATACAGATTCAGACTTTCAATCGGATCTAGATTTCAGAAAGTCCACATTAGGATGTGTTTTCACCTTGGGAGGTGGAGCCATAACTTGGAGGAGTGTCAAACAATCTTGTATTGCAGACTCCACCATGGAAGCAGAATACGTTGCTGCTTGTGAAGCAGCAAAGGAAGCTGTATGGCTCAAGAAATTCCTTTCTGACCTTGGTGTAATGAGAATGGAACAAGTTCTCATCACATTGTTTTGCGACAATAATGGTGCAGTTGCACAATCAAAAGATCCAAGGAACCACAAGAAAGGAAAGCACATCGAGAGAAAGTATCACATCATTAGAGATATTATTGCTCGTGGAGATGTGGTGGTAGCAAAGATTGAAAATGCAGATAATCTAGCAGATTCCTTTATCAAAGCCTTGCCTCAAAGGACCTTCGAGTCACATTTAGAAGGAATGGGAGTTAGATTAGTGCACAATAGTCTTTAGGGCAAGTAGGAGATTGTTTGGATTTATGCCTTAGAATCCTATTGTATGATGCTATGTATTATATTATGTAAGATATGATGTATGACTTAATATTGTAATTAATAAAGTTATTTTATTATTATCTGAAATAATGGTAACATGAATATTTGGACATTATCATATAGTCCATGAGATGCATCATAGTATGTGATTTAGTCATAGAAGATATAAGTCACAAATTCTTTGTAAACTCAGAATTTGGTTCATAGTCGGTGATGAAATTGGGCATTTCATCTGTGAAGGCTATAACATATTAACTACGATGATTTGTCTTGATTATGGAAGTTGTGACTTCTAGTTGATATGTTGATATGTTTTAAGAGTTAAGACATATTGAACTGGACCGCTGTGAGATTTATTATTCTCCTAACGACTGTCAATTGAATAATAAATCTCATGACTTATATTTGCATGAACTCTTAATCCTGAGAGAATAATGTACCTGATCATGAAATGTAGATTGCTTTGATATATCAGGAGTGAGATTTAAAGTAACAGTCAAAACCTCAGTATGTTGGGCAGCCACATTTAGTGTTGATGGAAGTCATAGAACATATATTTTCAAGATGGAATTCATAGTCTCTTAACGGAGATACAAAATATTCCCTTGAGATAAGTTTAATGGGTTTGTTATTTAGAGAGTTAGGCCTAACTACTTTGGTAAGAAATTACTAAAGTATATATTTATGAAATTGGATTTCATAAATATATGATGAATAACTTAAAAGTATTAAACCGGGTACTCAAGAATTAAGATGTAGTAATCTTCAAAGTGACAGTCTATATTCATGACTTTGAATTACTACGAATATTTTATGAAGGGGTTTCATGTATAATAAAGTCTTGAGATATAATTTATTAATAAGGCCTATAGTACAATTATATTTATATAATGGTATTAAAGATAATTAATGGTAACTTTGGACTTGTCAAAAGTTTACAGAAAAGTCCAAGGCCCATTGGAGCTAGTGTCTTATTGGTCTCTTTTAGTCCCACTCTAAGCCACACACTAAAGCCCAATTGGAAATGCCCAATAGGCCAACCCAATTAGATAATCAGTTAGTTATAAAGGGAGAAACATACAGAATTTTTTCATTAGAAAAAAGAGAGACACCATTGTGAAATGGTGTGTATGTGTGAGTGAAGCCACTCGTTATTCTCCCTTAGAAACTGATTGAGAGACCGTACTTCTGGGGCATAAAGTGGAATTGGAGTGAAGATTAAAAGTGTTCCCAAGTACTTCTAATCTTTTGTTTTGAATTTCACTACACCAAAGTACGCAATCTTGTTCTTAAATTCTGAAATTTACATAATGCAAGTTATCAATCATGAATGAAATAGATCCATGTTTGTTGCTTCCGCTGTGTGTTTTGTATGAGATACAAAACCAGTTTTTCCAACAATATGAGAGAATGAAAGTTAGACAGTACCAATAACCAGATTATCCTTTTGTAGTCCATGTGTCTTACTGAGTATATAATAGCGGCCAGTGCTATATCTGGCCTTAGTCTAAAAGAACTTAAGTTCCCTTCTGCTATTACACATACTGGTGTAGACACAATTGTCACACAAGAAGAATAAGAAGGCCTGAATGAACTCTGCTGGATATATTTTCATAACTTGGGCCTGTAAAATGTCACAAAATTCAAATTTAGCTTATAGATTTGCCCCTCTCGCTAAGTTTTCCAGATCTCATGCAAACACTACTGAGATTTCAAAGAATTGCCTCAATAAAGTACCTGAACATTGTACCAGATTGAAGCCAAAAGATACTGAGTTGCAAGTAAAAGGCTACCTATGACCCGTTTAGTTTGTGATGAGCCTAATGGAAAATGATGTGAAAGGGGTGGTTCTTGAGATGCGACCGACATGATTGTAGGGCCCTTGTAGAAAGCTACTATCAATGCACTTGATATTGATACTATTGTACCCATGATTTTTGCTTGAGTGACTGAGCTTCTCAAAGCTAGAACTTTGTTGTATCCCAAGGTCAGATGGCAAATAATTCTGAAGTAGTTGAAGAAGTTTGAATTTGAATAGAATTCTAATAAAATTATGCAATAGATTAGGATGGGGATTAAGATTTAATTTCAATTTGTATTTACATTTAGGTAGGAGTTGGATCCTATGTTTTAGGACTTGGTTGTGATGAATCTTATCTCCTTACTAGTATTTATGTACGTAGGAATTATGAATGAAGCAAGCAAAAAATTAATCAAAAAAATATCTATTTCCTCTCTCAAGTTCAAGAGATTAGTCATCTCGAATTGATTACACTATCTTTCAATTATCTCAGTTCACAACATTTGGTATTAAAGCCAATAGATCCACCCAATTTCTTAAAAAAAAAAAAAAAATTCAATCGTATTCTCATCCCATACTATCCTCCAATCTACAACCCAAGGAAAACAACAGCCAACATACTTCCAGGCAGCCGCTGCAAAACCCAACCAAAAAAAAACCCACATCTACCTATCAAGAGTGTTAATCCCAGCAAACAAAGAATGGAGAGCATGTCGGAAATTGTCAACCGAATGTTAGATATTACCAAGGACATATCCAAAAGCATAGCAAGGATGGAAGCAAAGATGCGAGATTCTTGGGATCAAATGATAGAGGTCTTAGATAAACAACCCAATGTTCTTTTGGAACTCAAAGCACAATCAAAAGATCAAGGATCCCATGAAATTTCGGAGAATCAAAGTGATGTACTCCAAGCATCACCAACAATTTAAGAAAGTAATATGTTGGAGGGTGCACTTTTTACAAAAATTGAGTTTGAAGATCAAAGGTTCAATGAAGTGGAAAATGTTGATCAAAGGGATCTTTTCATGAATTCAAATGAGTCGATCTCAATCCCACACATTGAATTTGTCATTCCTGATGAGCTTAAGGGCATGAGAAGCAAGATATTTTTGTTTCTAGTGCTCACTAAAATGGTTAAAGAATTGGTGCAAGTCTCCATGGTCATAATTTTCCTTCAACACTTCAAAATCCGAGGCCGAGTATTCTCCAATCAATGTGAGCAAGGGTTAATTTCTATGTTGTAGAATCTTGAGGACAAGATTCATCTGAAGGGGAAGGGAATGTTGTGTCCCAAGGCCAAATGGCAAATAATTCTGAAGTAGTTGAAGAAGTTTGAATTTGAATAGAATTCTAATAAAATTATGAAATAGATTAGGATGAGGATTAAGATTTAATTTCAATTTGTATTTACATTTAAGTAGGAGTTGGATCCTATGTTTTAGGACTTGGTTGTGATGAAGCTTATCTCCTTACTAGTATTTATGTACGTAGGAATTATGAATAAAGCAAGCAAAAAATTAATCAAAAAAATATCTATTTCCTCTCTCAAGTTTAGGAAATTGGTCATCTTGAATTGACTACACTATCTTTCAATTATCTTAGTTCACAACAAACTTCCATCCTTTTTGAAACATCCATAAAAGGAGAGGAACGAATAAAATTTGGTGATAGTAGTTAACCTTAATTGTACTCTACTTACTCGGTAATTAAGAAATGAGTAATGCTATGTTTGCAACATTTTAAAAACAAATTTTTAGTGACAAGTCGTTATTGGTTTGAATTTAGTTTCACTATTGACATCACTTTTATACCCGCTAGTAATAGCTTGCCACTTTAAGAGTTAAGATATGTTATGAAAATATTGTAGATGTTGCATTATTATAAAGAAACTACTACATGGGCATACAAGAAAAATCAAATCGGAATTAAAATGCCTTATGGAAATAAAAATATATCAAATTTACAAAGAATAGATTAAATTTATAAAATATGTGTTACAAGTTATAACCATTGTACAAAATTAAGACATTCTCATATTCACAGGGAAAGATTCGCCAAGGAAGTTTGAATTTTATCACAAACCTAAATAAAATAAATAAAGACTCAAAATAACACACCAAACAGGACAATAAAAAATGTTATTAATTAGGATTTATATTTGTGTTGTCGAATTCCTCCATCAAATATGTGTCAATGAGGATTGTAATTATTGCATATATTTTTATACACCCTTTGAAGCATGACCTTCATGAATAAGGTAGTTGTAGAAGAAACATTTAAGAAAGTCTTTTCTTCCTTGAGCCTAAATAGAAAATTTGTAATTCCCTATGCTTATTATTTTCCACTAAAATAAAACCACAAAAGTTGTTAACTCTTGTCATTGAGTTTATTGTCGTATAACTTGTATTAGAGTTCCAAATTGGTGCAAATGAGTTCATTCGCAATGAAGATTCCATTAAAGAGATCCAGAAATTTGGACCCTCTTCAGTGGGAGACAAATGGACCGTTTGCTTATGTTGAGTTTGAATGCACAGTTTTTGTAAATAGAGGTTATTGTATTTTTTAAATTTATATATAATTTACATTACGGCGGTTATCCTCGGAGTGGTATATTCTTATGATTACTTCTAGGAGTGTGAATGGATTAAGTTGTGTTAGGTTTGATGGTTTTTTCAATACAACCTAAACTTGTCAAGTTGAGAAATTCTCAATCCAACTCATGTAATCGTTTGGGTTGGGTTGGTGGGTTGTGCTCTACATATTTCAGAACTTGTAAAAAAATTGTACTTTCATTAACTATTTAACTACTTTATTAAAATATTACAACTTACATAATATGCCTAAATTATATTAAATTTTCAAATTCATCAAAACTTAATTCTAAAAATACAAAATAAATCAAATTTAAAATTCAAAATAAAGGTAAAATAAAATAAAGGCCAGATTGGATCAAACAGATTGAAAATCCTATCAAATTGAACCCAACTTGACTTGAGACCTAAAATAAAATTCCAATCCAACTTAGCCGACCAACTCATGAAGTCCAAATTCACTAAAAAAAAAAAAAAAAATCTCATGAAGTCCAACCCAAGATGTCAGGTTGGATTGGGTTGGGTTGATTTTGTTGGATTGGTTGATTGTATGCATACATTATTAAGTTACTTCTTCACTGTGTTCAGTAAGCTTTTATTGATTAAATTAGTTCAAGTGATAATTAGTTTGATTATTGCATCAATGGGGTCATAATCAGTTTGTTTTATTTCGGTGGAAGACATGCATAATTGATTGGTTGGTGATGGTCATTTATTTAATACCAACTACTTATGCTTATGCTTTCTTAAAATATTATAGTTTTTCTTTAACCATGTGATTGTTTATACGATCCTCGAAAAATAAAAATGTGATTGTTTATAGAGACGAGTGAGGGTTAAGGACCCCTTTTTAAAAAAAAGGAGATTTTAGGGTCGAAGCCCACTGGACACAAGTTCAGAATGATAGCCTAATGTACTTCAGATCCAATACTTCACTTCGCTTCGGGCCAATCGGTTAGCCCAAGCCCTCACAGCACGAAGCCCGTCAGAAACACAAGGCTGCACCACACGTGGCTTGCAAAGGGGCCTAAGACTTCACTATACATGGTAACTTTGGGTTTACGTCATGCACTAAATTAATGAGCCCGGATACACTTGTGGCGGTTAAATTTAGCCCAAAGTTGTACATGCTTTTATACCTCATTCATGGCTATCCTAGATCATTTTCATTTTAAAAACATTAATTATTATTTGGCCAAATTGTGTTAAAATAATCACTAGTTTATCGTATATTCTTCAGAGTAAATCGAAATTACTATGCTACTTGTGTAAGAAAGAATTAGAATATTCACCTATTACAATAGGTTTATGAAATCAGGGTCAAATATGGTTCTAATACAATCTTAGTAAGGGTGCACTTAATTGGCGTTGTTAGGGCATTTGTTATTAATGGACTATTTTAGGAATTTTTTTTATATCACTTTCATGATAAATATAAAAATGTGTTAAAAAAGTCCATTACTTTTTATTTTTTTCATAAAAAGTTTCTAAAAATATTTCTTAAACTAATGCCTTAAGAGAATCTGTTAACTTTTCAATTTTAATAATATTTTATTTTATTTTAATCCATACCAAACAATGTATCTAAATTTTACCTTGAGCTGGATTGGGGAAAAAGGTTAACAGAGTTGGTGATTAATGATAGTTAATTTTTAATTAATTTTAGGAGTTGTCAACCCCTAGTCTGATTTGGAATTAGGAAGTCCAAATCTTAGTCTAGAAATAAGAAAATGTTGATAGTTTCATATCTATAACGAGAAAAGAATGAGAAGGAAAGAACAAAATGTTTATTTTTTATTTTTTTATTATTATTTTATTTTATAAATATTTTTATTGTGATAAATCTTTAAATTTCTGAATATGGTGGCCCAAGGAGTGAATAATTTATCCTGTAAAAGAGAAGATTATAACCTAGGAACTCATTAGGTCTTGAATGAAGAATAAATGATTTGCCTTGATTTATGCCATACTCACGAGTTATTATAGATAGAGTGCTTTGGTAGTGTAATAAATATTGAGTAATGCTATAGTCACAAATTATTTTACAAAATGTTGATGTGACCAATCTCTTATTGGTTTTCATTTAGGCCTACAATTAATATCACTTTTTCATTTACCAATAATTACTCACCACATTAGCAGTTTGTAAATTTTTTTGTAAAATAGTTTGTATCTCTAGCATTATTTATAAATATTTACTATCTCTTCCATCTCATATAATAATAGATTCCACTAATTAAATATACATGGTAAGACCCGTTATTCATATGAAAAAAGGGAGTACATATTTATGGAATACTTTATGCCTATATTGTATTAGTTATATTAGTTTTAGGAAGAATCAACTACTACTTGTGTACTCTAAAAAAAATTTCTCCCTTTTCAAGCCTAGGACATTATAGTTCTAGGAAGAAGAAAGAATCAACTTCTAGTTGTGTACTCTAAAGAATGAAAAATTATTAGTTATATTAGTTTTTCTTTTGTTTGATTAGCACTATATTTTTTTCCAAGGTCTTGTTTGGGTGCATAGTCTCTTCTTTTTTAAGAGAACTAGAATTTCTCTCACCCATTGTTATAAGATAAGTATTGTGTCTAAAACATTTTTATAACACTTTCACAACAAATCATAGCGGGAAAGTTGTTGTTGGTTCTAATTTAAATTTACAACTTAAATTACTTTTTTGCTCACCCATAACAACTAATAACAACTTGGTACATAAGATTTGTTATGAAAGTATTATAAAAATATTGTGGACGTAATATTTCTCTTTCTATAATAATTGAATTTATTGTTATTTTTTATAAAAAAACAATAATTTGCACTAAAGCGGTTTCATTTTAAGATAATTTCATCTAACATTATTTTACAAAGTAACAGGAAAATCAACAGATCCTCAATTTGCATGCGTACAACACACCTTTATGCATATATAGGAACAGTTTTAGTAGTTTGCTTCATGCTAGTTTTGAATCCTGTCAAATTGTCGAACCTTTTGCAGAGGTTTGCGTTCCTCTTAGTATAGTGGCAGGAACAAATCTGAAAATAATTTAGGGGGAGCTTTGACCCCAGAGAAGAAATTCAACTCTAGTGAGCACCTTAATTTGGTCTATTCAGTGCCATTGTTTGAAGATCCCAGGTTGCTATCCAACAAAGGGGTCTTACTATCTGATGAAGATCCCAGGCTGCCACAGCAAGAGTCCTCACTCAAGTCTTCTTTAGCTTTTGCCCATATGACAGCATAAAACCCAATTGATAATATAATTGCTCCAATGATACTGCAACATTAGTAAGAAAAGATGGTCAATGAATTGTTAAAAGATAAAAACTAACAGAGGTACTAGCTGATATCATTCTTCTTGATCAGAAATCTAATTTTCTGTTGGAAGATCAAACGTGATTTTAAAATACGAACACATTTTTCTAGAAATGTACTTAGAATTGTTTGGGGTGGCAATACTGTATTGTTAATGTATAAAATTAATGAACTTCTTGTATGAGTGTTAGGAGTGAATGCATGTACTAATTAATTATGAAGGTTCTAGATAGATCTAATTTAACCTATAAATATCCATGTATCTACTCACTTGTAGAAAGCCAAAAACATAAATGAACTTGTTTTTCAGTGCTTCCAAAATATTTGCGTGTTCTAGTGTTCAAAAGGGGGGAAATGTAATGTGTGTATCTTTTGTGCATGCACGTACACTTGCTTTAGTGAGAGAGAATGGTGTACCTCCCAAGATAGGGAGCATCACCAAGGAATATGACACCCATAGCAGCTGCAATGGCTATTGACAATGGCTTGAAGATTGATACATACACAGGCCCCTTCAAGTGCAAAGCCCATGTGTGAACAACAGCGCTAAATGATAAACCAATCCCCTGATATATGAGAGAATGAAAGTTAGACATTATCAATAGCCAGATTATCCTTTTGTAGTCCATGTATCTTACCGAGTATACGATAGCGCCGAGTGCTATATTTGGCCTAAGTCTAAAAGCACTTAAGTTCCCTTCTGCTATTAAACATACTGGTGCAGATATAATTGTCGCAAACAAGAAGTATAGAAAGACCAGAGTGAACTCTGCTGGATATATCTTCATAACTTGGGCCTGTAAAATGCCACAAAATTTAAATTTAGCTTATACATTTGTCGCTTTCGTTGAGTTTGCCAAATCTCATGCTAAAACACTGAGATTTCAAAGAATTGCCTCAATAAAGTACCTGAACAATGAACCAGATTGAAGACAGAAGATACTCAACTGCAAGTAAAAGGCCACCTATGACCCATTTGGTTTGTGATGAGCCCAACGGAAAATGATGTGGAAGGGGTGGTGCTTGAGATGCGATTGATATGACTGTAGGGCCCTTGTAGAAAACTACTATTAATGCACCTGATATTGATACTAAAGTTCCCATGATTTTAGCCTGAGTGATTGAGCTTCTCAATGCTAGAACCTCCATCCTTATCGAAATACCCATAAAGAGGTGAGGAAAGAATAAAATTTGGTGATAGTAGTTAAACATAGATGTATTCTACTTGGTGATTAAGAAATGAGTAATGTTAGATGTCCAATACATTTTCATAACAAATCCAAAGTAGCAAATTGTTACTAGTGGGAATTTGAGCTTGTACCATTGACATTACTTTTTTACTCACTAGTAACAATTTGCTACTTAGGATTTGTTGTGGATGTAGCATTATTTTTAAGGGCAAATTACAATTTACCCACCTGTGATTTAACCAAAATTTAAGTTGTCTACCTATAGTTTGAAATTTGACATTTTACCCACTTGAAGTCAGTTCAGTTAGATTTCTATAACTCACATCTGTTAAAAACAGAGCTAAATATGTAATTTTGCTCCACTTTTATGTTTTTCTCCTTCAAAAATATAAAAAACATAAAAATACAAGATCAAAAACTATCCATCGCAACACTTGTATCATAGAATTTCAATCCACAGGTAGGTAATTTAAATTTTAGTCAAACCTCAGGTGGGTAAAGTGTCAAAATTTAAACCATAGGTAGGCAACTTAAATTCAGCCAAACTATAGGTGGGTAAGCTATAATTTGTCCAATAAATAAATTACTACATGGACGGCAAGATAAATCAAATCGGTATTATAGTGCCTTAGGGAAAGGAAAAATATCAAATTTACAAAGTATAGACTAAATTCATAAAAGATGTATTATAACCACTATGCTGCATTTAGACAATCTCGTATTCATAAGGAAGAGATGCAATAAGGCAGTTTAAATCTTGTCACAAACCAAAAATAGATAAATGAAGACTCAAAATAACACACCAAGCAGGAAAATTAAAAAATATTAAGAGGGATGTAATTATCATATTTTTCTTAGGTAAAGTGTTGAATTTGGAGTCGCTTGAAAATCTCAAGTTGAAGAAAGGTTTACTTGAGTAAAATCATATACCTATTGTAGGGTTACGATTTGTAGCCCAAGCCCAATAAGTGTTAGATTATGGGTTAATGAGCCCAATACAATAAATTTGTAGAAAGTGGGTTGGAGAGCTAGGCCCTAGTGAGTATCACAACGGTTAGGATGGTTTTGTAAGACAATTATGCAAGAACAAAGCACGTAAGGTGAGGTGAATGTACTGTCCAAGGAGACAAATCTCTGTGTAGGTTGATAAAACTGATCACAAGTGCAACTTTGGTTGCTACAATATCTTTTCTTTATTTTTTTGATCCCCCTTCCTCCAGGGGTTTCTCACATTATATATCTCTTTTTCGGTGATCTCAGCCCTCCATTTGTCAACTATCTAAGCTACTACTTGAGTACCTGTCCCATCAGACACCCTTTCTGGCTTTTTGTGAGTTGCGGTAGCCAAGGAAGCACTGTTCAGGAGTCTTCTCCACATAAATGCGGCCAGAAAAGTAGCTGCGGTGCATTTAATGTGAAGGTAGCATCTTTTCCTTAAATATTTCTTGGGTTCCCCTCCTTTTCGTGTGTTCAAAAGGCACGCTACTAATACTAGAGCTTTGATGGAGGTCAATCTCATCATTAGAATTCATATCTGAGTTATACTTGTTGTAGCCGAGGAGGAATTTCCTCCTCGAACCGCCTTCTACTCCTTCCTTACTTATAAGACACTTGAACTGGTGTTCCTCAACTAATTATCCCTCCTCGGACATACCAACATCCTTAGACAAGGCCCAAGACCCAACATACAATTTTGGGCCCTTATCCCCACACATATCTTGCTAAGGATCATTAAAATGAAGTAGAGATTTCTCTTAATCCTTGCTTGACCAAGGTTATAGATTTTGCAATCCTAATTCTACTTAAAGACTGTTTTAACCTAATTTTTACCTATGTTTAAATACCCTTAACGCACAACCTTCGTAAATAAGATAATTGTAGAAGAAACATTTAAGAAAGTCTTTCCTTCCTTGAACCAAAATAGAAAATCCTTAATTCCCTATGCTTTTACACCCATAGAGCCTTGATTTAGTTTCCATCAAAACCATAGAAGTTGTTAACTCTTGTCAATGAGTTTATTGTTGTACCAAAGTTCTGAATTTAATGAGTTCATTTATGGTGAAGATTGCATTGAAGAGATAAAAAATTCTGGAACCTCTATGGTGAGAGGCAAATGGATCATTTACTTATATTGAGTTTGAATGCAAAGGTTTTGTAAATAGAGACTAATGTCACTTTTATTTATTTATTTAATATATAGTGAGTTTTTTAGGGTGGTTATACCTAGAGTGATTTTCTTTTTTGAAAAGTTCTTCAAACATTTTCCACTTTGTTTCAAGTCTTTGTGTTGAATTTGTTTTTATTTTCCTATTTTTGGATTGTGGTATTTTTATATGATTACTTCTAGGAGTGTGAATGATTCGGGTTGGACGGTTTTTTCAGCCCAACCTATGCTTGTTGAGTTGAGAAATTTCTAACCCATTCATAAAATGTGTGGAAACCAATCCAACCCACATACTTGAGTTAGGTTGGGTGGTTGGTAGGTTATTCATACATATATCACTCCTAAAAAAAAAATTGGACTTTATTTAACTATTTAATTACTTTTTTAATAAATTATTGCAAATCACATAATAAGCCTATATTATATTGCAAATTTCCAAATTCATGAAAGCTAATTCTTAAAATACCAAAATAAATCAAACTAAAAATTTTAAACAAAGGTATTAAAATAAACTTATATATATCGCGAGTCGAGTTAGGAGATGAGTTGAAAAACTTATCAACCAAAACCCAACCCGACTTGGGGCTTAAAAGTGAAATTCCAACCCAACTTGACCTACCAACTCACGAAATTCAACCTAAGATGTCATGTTGAATTGGGTTAGGCCAGTTTCGTTGGATTGATTGATTGGTTGTGCACCCTTAATTACTTTATCATTGTGTCCAGTAAACTCTTATCAATTAAATTAGTTCAAGTGATAATTAGATCAATGGGGTCAAAATTAGATTTCTCAAAAGTTTTGACTTCTTGCACCATCGATATCCTTTTTAAGACCTTTGTTCATTTCGTAATTCTTAATTTGTACCAAAAACTGACATTTAATCAATCATCTACATTGCTCAAACACGATAAAAAAACTAGCAAATATATTATAGGCGAAAACACTATTTTAGTTCTTATATTTTGAGGTTATAATCAATTTAGTCTCTATATTTTGGTATCAGTCAATTTAGTCTCTGTTATTTTCAACTTGCGGTCAATTTGGTCATTATTGTTAGTTCACTAACGAAAAATGTCAAATGGCAAACGGTTTGTCCACATGGCGCACATGTGGCTAATAAAATTAAAAAAAAATGTTTAATTACTTTTTAAAAAGCCACATCAACAATTTTAAAAAATAACAAAATCCCACGTCAGAAAAAATTTTTTTTTTTAAAAATGAAAGGGTGAATTAAAAAATTTTCTCCAGCTTTCCTAGCATTTTCTTAGAAACCAAACGCAACCCAGAAACACAAAAATCAAATCTAGCAATCATCCATCACACACTATCACTCCAAATCAAAATCAATCCCATAGTGAACCCAACAACCACAACACCACCGTCACAAATTAACCCAAAATTTAGTAAGTGGAGCTGGAAAATCAGTGGAAATGTTGATCCCCCAACGCCTTGAATTAACCAAACGAAGCACATACCTACCATTGCCACTTGCACTAGAACTATAACACTTGATCATAAGCTCCAACTCATCTCAAAATAAAAGTTGCCATGCCACTCATTTTCCAACTCCTTCAGCATAGCATATGCTCCACATAAATCTACTCCTCTATGCTCATTTCATTAAAGTCATTCATCACAGCCCCCATAACTGCTTCAACCTCAATTCTCTCTGAATCAAACCCATAGATCCACAAACTTTCATGCCCAAAACTCCACTTCGTAAACCCAAGCAAAAATTACCAATTTCTCACAACTAAAGCAAAACCCAATCATTGAATCAACCAAAAAGAGGCAAGTTAGATAAAAAAAGGGAATTTAAATACAAACTGGGTTTCGGTCATAGATGAGAAAAACAAGAGGGAAAAAATTAAAAAGAAATAAAAAGGAAAATAAAGAAGAGAAGCAGAGAGAGAATCTGAGGAGCGGCAGCCACCGCTAGTGGTGACGCCATCGTGGACTGGTGTCTGTTATGGTGTCACGAAAATCGATCATGGCTGAGCTCAAAGACCCAGTAGTGAGATGAGAGAGCGGATTCGAGAGAGATAGAGAGCCACCCCCGTTGTGACTTGCGGCGGTTGTTGACGGCAATCATGAGAGGTACATCCATGGAGTAGAGGTCTGGCTATTTTGGGTATTTGAGATGATTTCTAGTTGTGTTTGGTATTATATTTGGGTTGATTTATGGGGTGTGTTTTGGTATTATATGTTGATTTCGGTTGTGTTTGGTTGGCAAGAAAGTCAAAGAAAAGCTGGAGAAATTTTTTGAATTCACCCTTTCATTTTTTTTTATCCGATGTGGAGTTTTTAATTTTTTAAAATTGTTGACATGTCTTTCTTTAATAGTAATTAACCATTTTTTTATTGTTTAATTAGCCATGTATGTGCCACATGTGCAAACTGTTTGCCGCATAGATATTTTTCGTTAGTGTGTTAACGGTAGAGACCAAAGTGACTATAAGTTGAAAATAACAGCAGCTAAATTGACTCTTATTAAAATGTAAGGACTAAATTAACTATGATCCCAAAATGCAGAAGGTAAGATGATGTTTTCGCCTATATTATATTATTCCTTTAGCTTTCATAAGCAAGAGATATTTGTCATTGTTGAAAAACATGATGATTAAACAATTCTTATATTTTTTTTTAATCTTTGTTTAAATTGTGTTAATGTGGGTGAACACCAATCCCACATCATCACTAGGTGGTAGAGAGGAAGGATGGAATGATGGTTTATAAGTGTTTAATATATTGTAAGATTTGATCAGTTTAATTTATAAAGTTATATGGGACTGATTGAAATATATATAATATAATATGATACAATTACAAGGAGAAAAAAATTAAGGTAAATTGCAAAGTACACCTAACGTTTGAGGTGATTGAATTTTAAACCCAACATTTCAAAACTTTGATTTGACACCATAACCTTTAGTTCTGTTAGCAAATCACTCCCAGTTAGTTTTTGGGTTAATTGTCATGTCATTTTGCTGACGTGTTTTTTTTTTTTTTTTGCCAAATAAGCCCCAAAACGACACAGTTTCAATGGCAATGAAGTGATGGTGTGGCACATGCGAAATGGTGCCGTTTTCCCAAAAAAAATTTGCAACTTCACTAGTTCTCTACCAAACAGAAAATTTTAAAACCCTAAAGCACGCTCAGAGTGCCAATCCTTTAAAAAATTTGTCCCAATCAACAGTATCAAAGTGCTGTTGGTGTTGCTTGTGATTGTCTTTGTTTGCTGATTCTCAATGTCTCCATTGTTGTTGTTGCTTTACAGTTGCTTGTTTGTTTTGGAGTTTTGGTTAAGTGAAAAAGGTTGGATTTTTTTGGGTTTTCTTTTTGTGAGGCTTTGGGTAGGTGAAAAAAGAGTATTTTTTTCGGCCAAAATGCTTGTTCCGGACCGAAATAAGGAGGTGACCTTTTTTACTGCTCCTATGCACTTGATCTTGTCAATGGAGGTGAAGAGTTGCTTAAATCTTGTCTTGCAAAGAGAAGATCTGCACACTATGGTGAGAAGGTAGATGTTAAAGAAGTTGAAATAAAGGAGAGGAGAGTTGTTTGAGAGTGAGAGTGTCCTGTAGTGTGAATGTTATTGTGAACAATAAAAGAAGATGATGAAAGTAAGGTCAAAGAGAGAAGGAACATTGAGAAGCGGAAAAGTAAAATTAAAATTAAAAAAAGTAGAGGAGAGTCCGAGAGCCATGTGGGAAAGAGTTTGTGGGCCTTATTTTCTGTTTGGTGGGGAATCGGTGAAGTTGCAGATTTATTTATTTATTTTTTCTCTTTGGGCAAACGACACCATTTTGCATGTGCCAAGTCATGTCATTGAAATTGTGTTGTTTTGGGGTTTATTTGGGAAAAAAAAAAAAAATTCAGCAAGATGACATGGCAGTTAACAGCAAAAACTAATTTGGGGTGATTTGCTAATGGAACTAAACGTTAGGGTGTAAAATTAAAATTTTGAAACGTTGGGGTGTAAAATTCAATCACCTCAAAACGTTAGGGGTGTACTTTACAATTTACCTAAAAATATAAAGGAAAACATTAAAGGCTTGCAATAAGTTTTACTACGTTATATTTTATAAACTGATGTGATAATGAATATGAATGTGACGCATCAATTTATAAATTTAATATAATAAAACTTGCAGTAAAATGTTAACCTTATAGCTGTGATCCCTAAAAACTTTCAAAACTCTAGTTTTATAATTTCAATTTTTAACTTAGGTTTTATCTTTTTTAAAAATTGACAATGAAGTTGTTACAAAAATAGATAAAAAAATAGATTAAAAAAGAAGAAGCAATAAGGTGATGTTAGTGATAATTCCATGTAAAAATCAACGATAATTTACTATTATAATTTGTGAAAAATATTACATCTCTATGATCAAAAATACTAAAATCAAACTTGTAAAAAAAAAAAAAAAAAAAAAAAAAAAAAGAAGAAGAAGAAGGCTTAGAAAGAAAAGAAACCTGAAAATGACTGCAAGTATGAAGGTAAAAGCCGGAGTGAGGTTGCTGACCGCTGAAGCAAGAGTCGGTGAACTGCATTCTATACCTATATACGCAGATAACCGAGCTAGAAACCTGCCCTCCGGCCCAACATAAATCTTATATCATCATGTCCAAATCTCAAATTATCTAAATCAAATAGCAAAAACATTTTGTGTAATATTTTCGTACATACCCAATCACTCCAAGTAGGAAAATTCTATAGAGGAGAGACAACTGGAATGTAGGAAGCCCTGTTGTTCTAC
This sequence comes from Quercus glauca, assembly GCA_023736055.1. Lineage (NCBI taxonomy): Eukaryota > Viridiplantae > Streptophyta > Magnoliopsida > Fagales > Fagaceae > Quercus > Quercus glauca. The sequence goes on from CM043316.1 coordinate 26,060,542, forward strand.
ATGTATCAAATAAAAAATATATAGCCTTTTGTCAAATTATTTTTATTTTAATATATTTTTTTCTTTGGGTATGATGTAGAAAAGCAGGTTAAGAGAAATACCGGCGAAAGATGAAGACCAAGGGAAGAAGAACAATAGTAGCAATGGCAAAGGAATAGAAAACAAAGACGTAGTAGCTCAACCCTTTCAAAGTTGCTGCTTTATATAAGGTGTTTACGCCGACGTTAGTGCATTCTACTGCAACCATGGCTGAAAATGGCAGAACATCCTTGTAACAATAGCTACTTGCCATCTCTCTCTCTCTCTCTCTCAATGATTTCTATGTATCTTAAATAGAGTAAACAAGAATCTCCCCAATGGGTATTTACTATATAATTCTCCACGAAACATCATTGGTTTTCCTTTCAATGAATAGCTAGACATTGACATAATCAAATGTTATATTTCGGTGGAAGACATGCATAATTGATTCGTTGGTGATGGTCATTTATTTAATACTAACTTCTAACGCTTTCGTGAAATACTACTGTTTTTTCTTTAACCATGTGATTATTTATAGATAACCATGTGATTATTTATAGATACACCCTTTTTACAATAAAAGTAAGGGTTCTCGTTAGGGCTCACATAGTAGAGTAGTGTCTGTAAGCTCACATAGGATTATCAGAAATATTAGTGTTAGTCACATTTATACTATACTTCCAAATGATTAATTATAATTGAAATTTTTTGTAGTTATTAATAAAACCTTGTTCAACTTAGTATATGTTAGATGTGAGACTCATTATACACCCATACAATCAATTAATTTAGTTCATTATATTGAAGAAAAGAGGACAACACGTGTTAAAGAGAACAAAATTTTTTCAAGGACACAAGTCACACTTGCTTATTTTTGCCTTTGCACTTCTCCATCAATTGACCTTTTACAAGACACACATCAACTCACATAAATATACTTGCACACCTCACTTCTTGACCCCTACACACACTAGCTCTTGACTTTCTTTTCTTCACTTCACACACCTCACCTCACTTCACATTTCACTTCACCTCTACATATTTATATATGGGTTACCCTCACTTCACATTTCACATCACCTCACCTCACTTCTTATCTTTCTTTCACCAACCTTCTAGACAAGTGTTGAGGGTCATTTTCGTAAAGTCAGCCCAACCCAGCATAACAGATAATAATAGTGGCAGGAACGGAATAAAACTATTAGGCCCAAGCGGCAGGAATAGCAAAACACAGGCCCATAACACGAGCAAATGGGTCTTGAGGAAGCAAATGGGCCTAAAGGGCCTGGAAAGAGAGAAATGGCACCCATGGGCAATGTATGGTATGAAAAAGTGAGAATGGGCCGCGGCAGGCCCAAAGCGATGTAAAGAAAGTAGGGGTTAATGGCAAGCCCATGAACCCCAAGGATGAGAATGAGGAGATTGGGCCGAGGAAGCCCAATCAAGTTAGTAAATAAAAGCCCATGGGAATACAAAGTCAGTAAATGGGCCGAGGAAGCCCAAGGGCCGCAAGCCCAAAGAAGAAAGAAAGGGACAATGGAGCCCATAAAGTGAGAACACCAGCAGACTTCCATAAAGTCACTGGGGGAAGAAGTGAAACGGCAGGTCTGGAATGGGCCTAGCAGGAACATGTTGCCATGGTAGGAAAGGCCAAGCAATGAAAAACAAGACATAAAGCATAAAAACGAGAAATGGGCCAAGGGAGATATACTAAAGAAAGCCCAATCCAAAGGGGGTAGTGAAGGTGCAAAAGATCTGCGTAAAAGAATCAAAAGGAGCGGCAGACGAATACCAACAAGGCCCCATGAGCCGCAGGCCGGCTTCGAAACACACATAACAGGAAGCATGCGCAAAGCCCAGGTGCCACCAGCCTGTACCCAGCCAATATGGGTCATGGTGGGGCCATGGGTCCGTGGTAAGAGGGAAAGGGGGGTGTGGTTTGGTGGCGGGGAGGGGGGAAAGGATTTATTTTGCGTTCCCTGTCCAAACCCTTTTTGGAGGTACGTCCTGCTGGGATGACAGACCGTCCAAAAGGGGTAAGATTGGAGAGGGAACGCTGAGTGCATGCCATAGGAAGAGAGAGAGAGCATTTAAGGCCGCGGCAGAGCAGTGCCACTGCGGACAGAAACAAAACGAACCTATCTTTGTCTAGCGAGGGCAAGCTGTGCGCAGAGGGTGGTCGGCAAGCATGCCCAGACCAGACAAAGGCCGTTAGAGGGTAAAATGGTAAAAGAATGCTTGCGGCAGGCCCTATAAAAGGAGCCTCGCCGTGCCCTGTAAAAGGGACCGAAAACAGAGGAAGAAAAATACATAGAAAGAAAAACTAAAGGAAAAAGGAAAAGAAAGGAAAAAGATGAGAAAATCATTTGTGAGGATAATAGGCATGCACCAATAGATCTTTTCTTTCCTCTCCCCTTCAAAATCACACTCTCTAAGGGATAATGAAGCGGTAAAAAAAATAACAATAAGTTCCTTCACGCCTCAACCATCTAGGTCCGATTCCCTCAAAGTTATTAATCCCCACGGCAGGATACTTACCTGGGAGGTTGATTTCATTGAGAGGAAGCGTTCTTCCTCTTTGGACGGTCACCATTACGGACTTGATTATTGGCTTGATTTTTATCTTTGATTAAACCGCCATCATCGTATTGTTTTTTCTTTTCTTTTTAAAGCCGTTATTATTATTATTATTACTACTGTGACATTCTGCCACCATTATTATTGAAAGCTATAACATTCTGTTTGTTCATTTGGTTATCATTGTATCTGCCTGCTGTAATTTCGTTATAATAGCTTCGCTTGCCGTAAAGGGTGTTCCTGGCAGACTAGGTTAAGTTTGTGCCAAGCCAGCCCAAAGTGAGTTGCAGTTGGGCTGGTCTCAACTTCCCTACTCAGAAACACATCAGGGCCCATCACTTGCAGAGGGTAGCCCAGCCCAAACACAACAACAAAAAAAAGGCCCCTACATTAAATTGGCGACTTCACTGGGGAGTTGAAGACAGGGACAAGAGCCCACACAAACAAATGCCTCCAAAGTCCAGGACAACTCGAAACATGAGTGCTATACCCTCACAAGCAGAGTCGAGGCCTACAACGCCTCACCAACCACCACCCAACCAGGCAGAAGGTGCCAACGGAACGGGGGCTGACCCCCAACAGCCACCAAGAATGCCCACCGACAATGCCAATATTTTCATTGAGGTTTTACAGTCACTGCAACACTCGCAGCAGCAAATGATGGAAGAAATCCGTCAGCTGAAGACGGACAAGACAAAAGAAAAAGGAAGTCAGCATGACCCAGGGCATGCGACAGATAAAGAAGAGACGCCGGCAGGAGGCGTCCCACACAATGCAGAGCAGCGTTTCATCACAATGGCTGAGGTATCCGCCCTCCTGGAGCAGGAAAGGGCCAGAGCACCTAAGGAGAGGTTCTATGCACGAAGGCCTCCTTACCCACTGAGGGTACTCAGTAAACCATACCCTGAGAGGTATGAACCAAAAGCTTTCGCACAGTACGATGGTAGAAGGGGAAGTGCTGTCGAACACGTGAGCAAATTCATCGACACACTTGGCCCTTACGCCGTAGACGAGGACTTATGTCTTCAAGAATTTTCTAAATCACTATGCGACCGGGCTTACACTTGGTACATTGAGTTAAAGCCAGGAACTATCCCAACATGGGATGATATGGTAGATGTATTCTGCACCAAGTACTTCCATGGAGAAGAAACGGTGACGCTTGCAACCCTGCAAGTAACCAAACAGAGAAGCGGTGAAGATTTGATGGAATATATCAAGAGATTCAGGGACATAGCACTTGACTGCTATGACCATTGTGAAGAAAGGACGTTGGTGGAGATGTGTATGACTAACATGATCAGGGAGTACAGGGCTGTACTTGAGAATTTGGAAATCTCCCAATTCGCCCAGCTATTGCAGAAAGCAAGAAAGACGGCTCAGTCTGTAAAGCCAAGCTCAGACAAGAGAAACGCCCCACAGGCGATGGCGGTGTCCACTGGAGAACGGAGAAGGAAGACTGAGGGGAGGGAATATGACAATCCCCCGCCAATACCATGCACCTCAAAAGAATTAGATGTACTGCTAGACAGATGGATAGCAGATGGAATTTTCAAACCTAACCAGGTTGCCAGGGAACCCTCGGAGGAAGAGAGGAGGGACCCACGTTTTTGTCGTTTACACAATTATGTCCAACATGCTACGGCAGAATGCTGGGCCCTCCGCAGACTTGTTCACCGCAGGATAAAGGAGGGGACTTTAGAATTGTCCCAGCAGGAAGTCCAAAGAAACCCACTCTCGAACCATAAAGGGAAGGGTGTAGCAGCGGTGGTAATTTGTGCTGACCCAGGAGAGGATGAAGAAGAAAACTTGGCTCTGCCTGCGGCGGCCATTACCACTCTACAGCAGAGTTCTAAGTTCAGAAATTTATTTGACCAGCTGGGACTATCAGCAAAGGAGAGAAAGGTAGCCACCGAGGCCTTGGTGAGCATTGCCTCTGGTGCAGGAGTAGAGTGCCTATCGGCAGAAATATCAAATGAGAGGGCTCTCTTACAGGAGTCAACTGAAATCACTTTTAGTGAAGAAGATATGGAAGTGGGGCAACCGGACCACAGGAGACCCTTGTACTTGGCGGCATCCATAAATCAAATCCCCATAAAGAGAGCTTTAGTAGACACAGGCGCTTCTGTGAACCTCATTCCATTGAGCACTCTGCAGGCAGCAGGGATTTCAGAAAGGAAGATTCAGGGATGCCCAATGGAAGTAACAGGGTTCGGCGGAAGAGGTGAGTACACAGCAGGCCACATACAGCTATGGCTGAAGGTGGGCCCCATAGCCTCTTTAGCACGGTTCCACGTGGTAAAAACTGAAGTATCCTACCACGTGCTTCTGGGGAGGCCATGGTTGCATAAACACCGGCTGGTCCCATCCACCTATCACCAATGTGTGAAAGGAAGATTGAACGGTAGGATGGTACGCATAGCCGCGAATCCTTCACCATTTGAACGAGCGGAGGCTCACTTAGTAGAGACTATGTTCTACGATCAATGGGCTCCCTCTGGGGAGAGTTCAGTGTCAAAGCTGCTAGGTACTTTCGTACCTAGATGGAAGGATGTCCAAGATGACCCAGAACCTGATCTGAGGGAATTATTGGCAAGAAAGAAACGAAGGAAAGAAGCGCCCGCCGCAGGATTTGAAGACACACCCCAATGCACAAGAGTCAGAGGCTCTGACGGCAGAATCATTTACAAATTATGAAGGCACGTGGGGCCCACGGTTGAAACCCAGACGGGCCCCACCCAGAAAGAACAGCACGAGGGCTTGATGTGCTGTAGAGTCCAAGAAAGCCCAGAGGAGGGAGGTAACAAAGAGGAATACGAAAGAGTTATAACCGAAAAGGAGGTGCAGGTCATGGCAGAAGAGGAAATGGAAGAAGTTGACCTGGGATCTGTTTCACAAGGGCCGAGACCCATCTCGATCAGTGCAAGCTTAATGAAAGATGAGAAAAAAGAATTGGTATTGCTACTGAAAGAATTCAAAGACGTGTTTGCATGGGACTACAGTGAAATGCCAGGGCTAGACCCTGGGTTAGTAGCGCACACGTTGAATGTGGACCCGCAGGCTAGGCCAATAGTCCAGCCTGCCAGAATATTTCACACAGAAATCGAAGGGCAGATAGTCAAAGAAGTGCAGAAACTGCTAGCCGCAGGATTCGTTAAACCTATTCAACATCCTCGCTGGTTATCCAACATAGTACCAGTAAGGAAGAAGAATGGCCAGATCAGGTGTTGCGTAGATTTCAGGGATCTCAACAAAGCATGCCCAAAAGATGAATTTCCATTACCTAATATGGACTTATTGATAGATTCTGCGGCAGGAAGCACTATGTTCTCATTCATGGATGGCTTCAGCGGATACAACCAGATCAGAATGGCATCAAAAGATGCGGAGAAGACAGCCTTTAGAACGCCCATGGGAAACTTCCACTACACCGTAATGCCCTTCGGGTTAAAAAACGCAGGCGCAACTTATCAACGGGCAATGACGGCTATATTCCACGACATGATGCATCAGGAGTTAGAAGACTATGTGGATGACATAGTAGTCAAGTCCAGGAAGAGGGAAGAACATTTCCATGTGCTAAAAAGGGTGTTCGAAAGGTGCAGAGCATTTAAGTTAAGAATGAATCCCCTCAAGTGTGCGTTCGGTGTATCCTCGGGGAAATTCTTGGGCTTCCTAGTACACAGCAGAGGGATAGATGTTGACCCAGCAAAGGCTACGGCCATTGCAACTATGAGACCCCCAACCACAGTGAAAGAACTAAAAAGTTTCTTAGGGAAAGTCTCGTACATCCGAAGATTCATCCCTGGGCTGGCATCGATCACCTCGGCTTTCACCAAATTACTGAGGAAAGGGCAAAATTTTGTATGGGGAGAAGCGCAGCAGGCGGCCTTCAAGAGGCTGCAGCAGATCATGATGAACCTCCCTACCGTACAAGCCCCAATACACAAAAGGCCATTACTGCTTTATATGGCTACCAACTCATATGCCATCGGTGCCTTAATTGCCCAAGAGGATGGAGGTGGCATCGAGCAACCAGTATATTACATCAGCCACGCCCTGAAAGACGCAGAAACTCGTTATCCGAGGGCAGAAAGGGCATGTTTGGCTATTGTTTATGCCTCACAAAGATTACGCCATTACTTCTTGGCATATAAAGTATGGCTGATGACTAAGTCCCACGCCATCAAGGCTCTATTACAGCAACCAATCCTCTCTGGCAGGATATCACAGTGGCTGTTGCAACTATCGCAGTATGATTTAAGAATGGGGGCGCCCAAAGCAGTAAAGAGCCAGGCTATAGCAGATTTGTTGGCACAGTTTCCAGGGGAGGAAGAATTCCCGCTGGGTGACGAAGTTCCAGGGGAAGTAGCCATGGCAGAAGAACTCAGGGAACAGTGGGTAATGAAGTTCGACGGATCTTCCACCGCCCAGTCTGGAGGGGTTGGGGTGGTCTTGTATCACGAAGAGGATAAAGCAGTAGCGCTATCGTTCAAACTGGAGTTCCCCTGTTCAAACAATACGGCAGAATATGAAGCTTATTTAACGGGGCTGGCCACAGCCCTTGAGATGGGAGTTAAGCATTTGAAAGTATTAGGTGACTCCAACCTAGTAGTCTGCCAGACCAAAGGGAGTTTCTCCCTGAAAGAACCCAATCTTGCCCCGTACAGAGCAATGGCACAGAAAATGGAAGAAAAGTTCTTAACATTCGAAATAGAACACACCCCGAGAAACGACAATCGATTTGCTGATGCGTTGGCCGCGCTGGGTTCGCAAGTGATGTTTGAAGGGGAAAGCACCAGAGTGGAGATTAGCAAGAGGGAAGAATCCATAATTGAAGTATTGAAAGAAAGATTTCAGGAGGAACACCGCGAAGGAGATTGGCGAATACCCATAAAGGAAGTTTTGATGGGAGGAGAAGAAGCCATGGGGCTAAAAGTACTCAAGGACTACGCCCTGATGAAAGGAGAATTATACCGCAGGATGCCAGGCGGAGTTTTGTCCAGATGTGTGGGGCAAAAGGAGGCCCAGAGAAAGTTGAAAGAAGTACATGAAAAGACTTGCGGATCCTGCGGAGAAGTCAGCCTTTACCGCAGACTCCAAAGGGCGGGCTTTTATTGGCCAACCATGAGTAAAGACGCAGACCAAGTCCAAACCCAATGTGGAAGCTGCCAACTCACGGCAGACAGAGAAGAAAGTTACGCTGTGTTCATCAGTCAGGACTGGAGAGACCCATTTATACAGTACCTGACCGAAGGCATCCTGCCACAGAAGCACAGCGAAAAATACAAGCTCAGGAGGTTAGCAACGCGCTATTTTGTGCACAACAAGATCCTTTTCAAGAAGGGGTATGAAGGAGACCCCTTGAGGTGTTTGAGCCCTGAGGAGGCAAAAGAAATGATAAAAGAAGTACACTCAGGGGAATGTGGGGAACACCAGGGAAAGAAGAAGCTTTACAGGTGTCTGCTGCAAATGGGCTATTACTGGCCTACCATGAAAAGGGACACGGCAGAGTTTGTGAAAAGATGCCACAGTTGCCAAGTACAAGCCAATTTGATTCACACTCATCCACAGAACTTGCATAGCATGGTCACACCATGGCCGTTCCACACTTGGGGGCTTGACTTAGTTGGACCGGTGAATCCGCCGTCGCGAGGATACATATGGATACTAGTAGCTACAGAATACTTCACAAAGTGGGCAGAGGCAGTGCCACTTCGTAAGGCCACAGGAGGGGCAGTGGCAAACTTTATCAAAGAAAACATAATCATAAGGTTTGGAGTTCCCCACAGGATCATCAGTGACAACGGCACACCTTTTGTGAATAGCGAGGTGAGGAAAATGCTAGAGTTTTATCAAATCAAACATCACCGGTCATCACCATATTACCCTCAAGGAAATGGGCAAGCGGAGGCAACCAACAAAACCCTCATAAGAATCATCAGTAAAATGAGCCAAGAATACACGGGAGGCTGGGCAACGCATCTGCCAGATGCTCTTTGGGCCTACAGGAGTTCGCCTAAGTCAGCCACGGGTTTTTCACCTTTTTCTTTGGTCTATGGAACTGAAGTAGTAAGCCCCGCAGAAAAGATAACCCCATCCCTGAGAGTCATGCAAATGCAGGAAAAGGATAATGATGAAGAAGTCTTTGCGGCAGAAAGATGTGAAGACTTGGAAGGACTTGATAAGAAGAGGGAAAATGCTCAAGAACACAGCCGCAGATACAGGCAAAAGATGACTGAGGCTTACGGAAGAATGACTAAGAAAAGAATATTTACGGAAGGACAACTAATCCTAAAGGTGGCAGACTACGTTAGGAGAGGCCTGGCAGGACCATCGAAGTTCGCACCAAAGTGGGAAGGACCCTTTGTGATAAGAGAAGCACATCCAAGTGGGTACTATCGTTTGACTCAGATGGATGGAAAGGACTTAATGGATCCCATCAATGGGAAGTGGTTGAAATACTACTACGCCTAAGGGGAAAAGCAGTGTGACTATCTCTTACCCTTCTGTTTTACCAAAAGTTATAATGTTTTTCTTTTACTCTGTTTTGTCTCCCAAGAAATGACTATGTCATAAGTCGAAATCTGTAACTTGCATCCTTGCAATGAAAAACACGAAGTATCTTGTTATCATACATCATAGCGAAAGTAGCAAAGTATAGCATCATAAGTATAGTATCATGAAGTTAGATTACAAAACCCAAACTGTGGCAAACAAGCCCAAATAGGTGCTATAGAAAAGCATAATGTACTAAACAGAGTAACAAGGCAAAAGAAAAACTACGAAAAACAGGAAACAACTGCATCATCAATAAAGTCCGGAGATAAGTGACTGATCCCCAAAACGACCAAATCCTCCCACACCAGAAAGAAGACGCTCTCGGCGGCCCTCCAAGTCTGCCACTTCCTTCCTCAGGATCGCAAGGCGAGAATCAATGGCGTCGACGGTAGGCTAAACTCTCCTCATGAAAACTGCTCGAGCAATCTCTCGAAGGTGATCCAAGATGAACTCCACCGCAAAGCCAACACTGACGAGCTCCTGTACCGCGGCTCTCCACTGCAGAATCCTCTCTGTGGAGACAGTATCCACGAAGTTGTGCTCGATGTCGTTCAGCACGCTGCCTAACATCCTCAAGAAATGCTCTCTGATTGATCGACCAAGTCTGAATCCCTGCATGAAGTCCCCGCGACTATCGTAGATCATCACCAAGTGAGGAGCGCAGTCCGCAGGGACTCTGAAGCCATGAAAATCTATATAAGGGGGTTCGGAGCCCCAGAAAGAAGCAGGATCAAGGTCGTTGACTTCGGACTGATCAAAGCGCACAAAGAAGGCCGCAGCCTCGCTCGCAGGATCTGGAAGGGTGGCAGAGCTACTACCTATCTCAAATTGAGGAAGCACTAAAGGAGGTAGACCTGCCGGAAAATGCAAAGGTGGAAATAAAGAACCTTGGCAAGAATAAAAAGAAGAGAAGCCCGCGGAGAAGAAATGAGGGAATGAGATATGAAACTTACCAGAGCTAATAGTAATAGGAACTGAGGGGAAAGCAGAAGCAGGAACGGAAGGAACCGCGGAGACAGAAGTTGTAAATATGGCAGGAATAGGTGTTGTGAGCATAACAGGAGGAGCTACCGCAGACACCCCCGCTGAAATGCCTAACTCCTCAAGGGTCTCTGCAAGCAAAAAAAAAAAAAAAAAAAAAAAAATATAGACGCGCAAATGAAAAAGGAAATGAGTAAAGCTTAACAAAGGAAGAAAAAAGAAAGAGGGAGAGTGCATACCCATTGCCTCGGGTGGAACAATATCCTCCTCCTCAGACTCAGAAATCCTCCTCCCCAAGCCAGGCTCATCCTCAGGATCCTCAAAGATCTCCTCAGACTCTTCTGAGGACAATTCAGCACAAGACCCATGTGTGGCAGAAACAGGAATGGAAGAAGGGGTGACTACCAAAGAAGAAACACCCTGCACTGCCTGAGAGAGAGCGGCGAAGGGGTCACCAGTGGAGATGACGAGGGGAGTAGCAGGGGTGACTTCAGTCTCAGTGACGGCAAGAGGGGTGGTTTCCTTGTCAGGAGATGTCATGGCAAGAGGGGGTATGGCCTCACTAACCTCCCCAGTATGAGTACCCTCATCCATGGGTACCGGTCCAGTAGGGGAGATAGTGGCCGTAGGAGGAGCAGGCGCAGCAAACTCGCCCCCATCAAAAGAGCCTGCCATAGGAGTGCCCATGGGGGCAGAAAGCTCCTCGGCCGTGGGGCGATATATGGAAAGAGGCTTAGGCTCATCCTGGAAGAGCAGAGAAAGGAAGTATGAGGGGGTCGAGTTACTACTTCGAGCGAGTAAAGAGAAAAAAAAAAAAAAAAAAACAAAATGTGGCAGATTAGACAAAGTACAGGAGTAAGAGGAAACATACCTCTGATTCGGGCTCCTCAAGTACAATGGGATGGGTGGCTGACGTATCCTCCTTTTGCTTGGACTGTAAAAGCAAAAGGGATGAGAAAGTAAGTCAAAGAAAAAGTCAGCCAAGGTTCAGGAGAAGTCAGAGAGAAAGAGAAAAGAAATGTATACATATATACATGTACTTGGAAGACAAAACAAGAAAAAAAGTCTTGGAAACTTACCCTTCGCTGAGCGGTAGACACAGGATGGGGAGTTGTTTTCCTTTTGCTGCCTCGTGTTCTGCTGGCAGGAGTAGCACTTGCAAAAGGCTGAGGAACGGCAGACTTGGGCTTACTAGCAGACTTAGGCTTGGCAGGAGTTTTCTTGGCTGATGCAGGAATGTTCACCACTTTAACCTTCTTCGCCCAACCTGGGGGGTAATCCCCTGCGTGCCAAAACCACCCTCTTTTCTCTTCATCCCACTCAAAGATGGCAGACCGATTCTGTTTCCTAGCATAAGCCAACACGGACTTAGAAGGAAGGAGCAACCGAGGGTTGGGAGAGATAACCATACTAAGCCCCTCAGGAGGTACAAGGGAGAAACCGCGGCTGCCGGCTAACTCTGCACCAAACGAGTCCATGACAAGCTGCCAATAGACATGCATAGCAGCAGTGTAAAGACCCTCCCTCGAAGAACCGGCGACTGTGACGGCACTAAAACGTTCTCTCCAAAAGGCAAAGGTAGTAGACCGCAGGAAGGGTCTGGCTGAAGTGGGGGACTCCGCAAGGAAGGAGAGGTCATCAGGAATATCCTGGTCCAACCCAAACTGTCTCCTCACTTGGTTGGCAGGATAATGAACAAATCTAACACCCTCATCTGCCAAGTAGGGCAGCCATCCAGGATTGGTGGCAGCCAAGTATGTGATGCCCACCTCATCAAAGCCAGCCAGTGGGGTGGTAGTACCAACAGTATCAACAAACGGACCCATGACCGAATCCGCACAAGTATAACTAGGACGTAATTGTCTATAAGCTCTCCAAGAAAAACCAACACCTTCATCAAAAGACTCAACAATAGAATAATCTATGGGCTTCAAACCGGACCAACGAAAAGCCAAAGGAAAGTCATGCTCAAACCTGCCACAAAAATCAGTGATGGCCTGCGGGCAAGAGTGATACTTCTCCTTAGCAAATCTAACGGGCCTACACTTCGCCAAATACTGAGCACAACGCTCAAACAACAGCTGCTGCAGGATAGTGCTATGTACAGAAGAGGCGACTATGTGACAAGAACCAGCTTGACTCTCGTCGCTCCGCAGGATATCCAGTTGCACATATAAATGCCCTAAAAACATGGGGGCTAGCGGCAGACTCACCCCAGCAGATATCTTGATAGCCAAACGAAAATATAGAGGCTTTATGGCATAATGCGGAGGGGACTCGAAAACAAACTTGCAAAGCCAAAAGGCAATAAAAGCAGCACGGCGAGCAAAAGCAGAAAACTTAGAGGAAGAACTAACCCAAAAAGACAGCTTGGCATTTCCGGTCATCCTCTTCTTCAACTCCGCCTCAATGTCTTCCTCTTCGGGGGAAAGCTCAATAGTGGCAGGATCAGCGTCCCCAAGAATAGGCAAAAGAAGCTGGTTGGCCACATCCTCAAGAGTAACCGTAAGTTCGCCGCAAGAGAAGAAGAATGTGTGAGTGGTGGAGCACCATCGACGAACTAGGTGGCGGAGGTTGTAAAGGTCTCTAAAGTTGGAAAGGCTTCGAGAAAGGACGACGGCCTTCAGAACACCGGCCCTCTGAAGCAAACCCATAAAATGGGTATCAGACAACTCACTATCAACCCATTCTTTCCAACCCAAGGCGGTGCCGGACCCAAACTCGAAGTGAATGGGTACGGGGAGGGCGATACCTTGGCGAATGATCAAATCGGAGATGGAGGAAGACACCGGAGCCCAAGAAACTTCAGGCTTTCGCCGGCAAAGAGCAAGCCACACACGGTTCACCGGCGGCAGCACATATTCTCCAGGAGCCTTAGGAAAATGAGGACTAAGGTTGTACCAAGGATCAATCAGCGGGGCACACTCGCTGTCTGGGTCGCGCCGTGCTTCCTCCTCCTCGGAATGGTCCGAATCGGAGCGCACCTCTTCCTCTTCCACTTCGTGTTCTACTGGAGGGTCCACGGCGACATTTTTTCCTTTACGGCGAGAAGAAGCCGGAGTTTTCACTGGCGCCATGGTGTGAGAATTTGAACGGAGCAAGAAAGGGGTGGGTATTCGAGAAGAAGAAAATGGTGAGGAAAGGAAGAAGTTTTGAAATAAAAAGAGTTTGTGTTTGCGTTGGGAAGGGACTCTTCTCTTAAATACCTGGGTAATTAAGGCCGGCGTGAAGGGAGGCGACTGGTCAGCCATTGAAAAAGAGGATGGAATTAATGGGGCGGCAGTTATGTCTTAAAGCAACTACCGTTTTGGGAAATCCGAAGAGTCACCACTGTTCACGGCAAGAGAAAAAGAAAAAAATACCTGTACGTGCAGGAAAGAGTTCGTGGTTTCAAAAAGCCCGCGAAGGAAAAGGAGAAGTGAAAAAGACAAAAAGGTCCATCGTTCACATATGAACCGCAAGAACGCTCCATATGTTCAGGGGGCTAAATGTTGAGGGTCATTTTCGTAAAGTCAGCCCAACCCAGCATAACAGATAATAATAGTGGCAGGAACGGAATAAAACTATTAGGCTCAAGCGGCAGGAATAGCAAAACACAGGCCCATAATACGAGCAAATGGGTCTTGAGGAAGCAAATGGGCCTAAAGGGCCCGGAAAGAGAGAAATGGCACCCATGGGCAATGTATGGTATGAAAAAGTGAGAATGGGCCGCGGCAGGCCCAAAGCGATGTAAAGAAAGTAGGGGTTAATGGCAAGCCCATGAACCCCAAGGATGAGAATGAGGAGATTGGGCCGAAGAAGCCCAATCAAGTTAGTAAATAAAAGCCCATGGGAATACAAAGTCAGTAAATGGGCCGAGGAAGCCCAAGGGCCGCAGGCCTAAAGAAGAAAGAAAGGGACAATGGAGCCCATAAAGTGAGAACACCAGCAGACTTCCATAAAGTCACTGGGGGAAGAAGTGAAACGGCAGGTCTGGAATGGGCCTAGCAGGAACATGTTGCCATGGTAGGAAAGGCCAAGCAATGAAAAACAAGACATAAAGCATAAAAACGAGAAATGGGCCAAGGGAGATATACTAAAGAAAGCCCAATCCAAAGGGGGTAGTGAAGGTGCAAAAGATCTGCGTAAAAGAATCAAAAGGAGCGGCAGACGAATACCAACAAGGCCCCATGAGCCGCAGGCCGGCTTCGAAACACACATAACAGGAAGCATGCGCAAAGCCCAGGTGCCACCAGCCTGTACCCAGCCAATATGGGTCATGGTGGGGCCATGGGTCCGTGGTAAGAGGGAAAGGGGGGTGTGGTTTGGTGGTGGGGAGGGGGGAAAGGATTTATTTTGCGTTCCCTGTCCAAACCCTTTTTGGAGGTACGTCCTGCTGGGATGACAGACCGTCCAAAAGGGGTAAGATTGGAGAGGGATCGCTGAGTGCATGCCATAGGAAGAGAGAGAGAGAGCATTTAAGGCCGCGGCAGAGCAGTGCCACTGCGGACAGAAACAAAACGAACCTGTCTTTGTCTGGCGAGGGCAAGCTGTGCGCAGAGGGTGGTCGGCAAGCATGCCCAGACCAGACAAAGGCCGCTAGAGGGTAAAATGGTAAAAGAATGCTTGCGGCAGGCCCTATAAAAGGAGCCTCGCCGTGCCCTGTAAAAGGGACCGAAAACAGAGGAAGAAAAATACATAGAAAGAAAAACTAAAGGAAAAAGGAAAAGAAAGGAAAAAGATGAGAAAATCATTTGTGAGGATAATAGGCATGCACCAATAGATCTTTTCTTTCCTCTCCCCTTCAAAATCACACTCTCTAAGGGATAATGAAGCGGTAAAAAAAATAACAATAAGTTCCTTCACGCCTCAACCATCTAGGTCCGATTCCCTCAAAGTTATTAATCCCCACGGCAGGATACTTACCTGGGATGTTGATTTCATTGAGAGGAAGCGTTCTTCCTCTTTGGACGGTCACCATTACGGACTTGATTATTGGCTTGATTTTTATCTTTGATTAAACCGCCATCATCGTATTGTTTTTCTTTTCTTTTTAAAGCCGTTATTATTATTATTATTACTACTGTGACATTCTGCCACCATTATTATTGAAAGCTATAACATTCTGTTTGTTCATTTGGTTATCATTGTATCTGCCTGCTGTAATTTCGTTATAATAGCTTCGCTTGCCGTAAAGGGTGTTCCTGGCAGACTAGGTTAAGTTTGTGCCAAGCCAGCCCAAAGTGAGTTGCAGTTGGGCTAGTCTCAACTTCCCTACTCAGAAACACATCAGGGCCCATCACTTGCAGAGGGTAGCCCAGCCCAAACACAACAACAAAAAAAAGGCCCCTACAACAAGTTAAGAATATGTGGTTGAGGTTAAATTATGTAGTGAAGCTCTAGAGAATTCCGGAGAGAGAGATTAAGAGAAACTCTAGAAATTTCAACGTACAGATGAGAGTTTGTGTTGATCTCTAACACATCACACAATACTTCACTTTCCTTAGGGCCAATCAGTGAGCCCAAGCCCTCACTGCATGAAGCCTAAGACTTCACCATACGAAGTGCCTTTGTCTAACAACTCAGCCTAAGACTTCACTTGTAAATGCAGCGTGAATAATTTCTGAACCTTTCATTTTCTTGTGGATAGAATTTACTGCACGCATGTGCACGTGCTCTGGGTGCAAGCACATTACACATGCATGTATGCGTTGCACAGTTTAGTCCCATGAAAGTCATAATAGTTTCGAGACAGATGTTTCATTATCACGTACTGTTGACAATATCATAGTTAACATATTCGTTGACAAGTGAATGAGATAAAATCTGTAGTTCTTAGTTCACCTCGCCTTCCTTGCTAAATACAACCTTGGCGTTTGTCTTAATTCTTGGACCCCAAATGCTGATCACTGAAGCTACAGTTACATTTTATAGAGACTTCTGAGTGCTGACAATTCTGTCATTTAACTTTGCTGATGGTACTAAGATACGTGTCCAAATGGGTTTCCTTTAGAAAGATTCCCTACACTATTTATAAAGAAAAAAAAAAGAAAAAAAAGAAAAAAAAAAAAAAAAGATACGAGTGAGGCACATTTGATGTTCACAGGTATGTGCTATGAGCTGCTCATTGTATGGAAATTAATTGAGCCTGGAAATTTGGGTGATGGAAATGATCTTCTTTGATCCCTCAAAGTTGTGTATGTAATATAAGGTGTGCTCTGACTAGTGACCACAAGCAAATTCATATAATTCTCTATACTACAACTGGGTGCTGTAGAATTTGTAGCATGCTTTGATACAATTGCTCAAATTAGCATTTTACCTCTTGAGCTTTATAGCTCTGCAATAGAGGGGTCTTTTGGGTGGTCGATGGTGATTCAGGCAACCAACTCCATTGTCTACGCCAATATCCTCTTTTGTTTTTCCCCACATTACAGTCTAGAAACCGATAGATATTATTGTTGCTAGCTCCAATAAGACTGTAGAGAAAATCATCTAAACAATAAGCTAATTAAGAGTGATTCTGTATGATTAGTGCATCACTAAACAACAGTTGCGTGTTGCTTCCAGCTAAATTCATAGCATCTATTTCAATGATTTTTTTTTTACCATATATATATATATATATATATATTCCTTTGGGTAATTATGGTATACATAAATTAAAGAAACAACTAGAACAAGAGGGAATTGAGTTATCAATGCAACAAAACTTGGTTGCTTTGGAGATTCGCATGATTTTATTTCTTCTCCTTCCCTCACTTACAAATTCAACCGGATGTGCTTGTTTTCATATTAATTAGGCAAATAATTGGTTCACACTTTTAGATGTGAAATGTTTTACGTATAATGGACAGACTTCTAGGTCAGATATGAGATAAACATATTTTACAAATGTTATGAAAGAATGTGGGTATATGATGTGAAAGAGTGTGAACAGTACTATTGGATGTAAAATAATCAAAGCCTCCAAAACATAGAAAAATAAATTGTACCAAATGACATTCAAATATAGTATTGAATTACTTCATAGTGTTTCCAATAAAGATACCCATGGTTCAAATCCCCTTTCACAAATATCAAATTTAAAAAAAAAAAAAAAAAGTTTTGAGTTATGTTTGCATGCTAAAACCCAAAATCAACTTGACCAGAGAGACCTTCTAAAAAAAAAAGCATGACTAGAGCCTACACTTGATTCAAGATTCATATACAAAATTTGAGGTTTTTTTATTTTTATTTTTATTTTTTATATATAAATAATACTATATTATTTGAAAGAAAGAGGAGTGGAATGCCCGTGTTCATCTCCATTCTCCGAGACAAATACCCATGAAATGGTAAGGACAGTTGCGGAGCTAGAATTTGAGTTGAGAGGAGGCAAAATTTGTATATGATATATACACTTTCACAAAAGAAAAAAAAAAAGATCAAATATTATAATAGTTAAGTATAGAGGAGTTTTATCAAGTTTCATGATGAATTGTGGCTTTCCAAGCAGTGCACTTTGCTTTCCACATTGGTACGCAAGACTGCATTTTTGAAGGAATTGATCAGAGCCTTTTTGCTAAAGTACGGTAGGGAAACATTAAAACTTATGTGTAAAGCATACTAGTAGAGGACTTGTAGTTACTTATTTGTTCACTTAGAAGGTAGAGTTATGCTCTGTTTCAAGACTAATGAAACACAGTGGAGTTTTAGTTGGCTAAATTATCATTAAATGTGATTGAGTAGAGCTTTTGATTAGATGAAATTCCTCACATGATAAGAAAGATCTTTGATCTAGATTTCTATTTCTATCAAAAGAAAAAAATAGGTTGGGGTTTTTAATAAGTATTAGCTATGAAACCAAGGGTGTTTTTTGGACAAGCTTCACCCCTTAGCTATGAAACTAAGGGTGTTTTTTGGACAAGCTTCACAAACACAAACACCCCCCACCCACCCCCCCCCCCCCCCCCCCCCCCCCCCCCGGCGGTTGGCTCTGCCCTTGGGTAAGGAGCCCATCCCTATTACAAAAAAATAGCCCACTCAACAAGATTATGGGTTAAAATAAATAAATAAATAAATGTATGCGTACATACACGAAATTTCAATACAAAAAATGATTCAGATTAGATATAAGCTTATCTAAAAAGGTGTCAAGCTTAGAGGAAGAGGCTGAAGGGCTTTGCATTGCATCAATCAGTATTTTGGGCTTGGGCTTCTCCAAGCAAAGCGTCAAGGGAAGGAAGGATATTTTAACTTTGCAAACATTATGTCACAGTGCTTTTAAAGTCCATTTCCAGATTGATCGCTCTAGTAATGCTCAACTAGCACTGTCACGACTCACGAGTGGTAGTGGCGGATCTCTCACATAGACACCTCTCAAAGAACAACTAAAGCCTAAGTACTGCTCTGTACCACTTGTTAAGTACCACCTGTTAAGTACGACTTTATGTTCTACCAATCACAACTTGTCATGTATTGATTAATCAATATATAACAAGTTATGATTGACAGAACATAAAGTGGTATACAAAAAATGGTACAGAGAATTTGTATTCGTTTGTCTTACTCTCATTTTACACCCCAAATAAAAGCATGCAACAATAGTATGCACTTTGTCAAAATGAACTTGGATTTGGAGAAGTCAAACCTGGGTCCTAATTTAAGTTTTTATGAATTAGGATACTCTAGAATTCTTAAGGCTAACTCTATCATGGAGTTCTTGTAATCTTTTTATGCATTAATTTAAAAATGAGTGAATTGAATTATGCAACATTATTAATAATTTTAATAAATAATAAAATGGTTATAGTTAGCTGATTTTAAAACACTGATGACATAGGAAAATCAAATATATATATATATATATATATATATATAAAAGGTTGGATTCAAGTTACACCTGGTGTAATCCAATAACTTGTTATTAAATTCATATTTTGAAAATTCAACTATTGAATTACATGTTCTATATGTTCTTAACATGCATACTAATTTTCATGCTAATTGAATGTAATTTATTATTCGATCCATAAATTCATTTTTTATGGATCGAATATAGGTAGGGCTTTTTTTTTTTTTTTTTTTTTTAATATTATTATTTGGGGATTTTAGGCAATTGCATCAATTACTTTTATAGTTTAGCCGTGTGGCTTAATCTCTCTTACCTTTTTAAAAGAATCAGAGTTTCCTTAACCCATTGTTATAACTATTAAAAAAAAAAAAATCGTTTACTTGACAGCAGGGTCATTTTAGGATAATTTTATCTAACACTATTATACAAAGTTACAGAAAAATTTGCATGCGTACAGAATACCTTTATGTATAGGAACAATTTTAGGAGTTTGCTTGTATCCTGTCAAATTATCGAACCTTTTGCAGAGGTTTGCGTTTCTCTTTAGTATAAA
The DNA here is from genome assembly GCA_023736055.1 of Quercus glauca. NCBI lineage: Eukaryota > Viridiplantae > Streptophyta > Magnoliopsida > Fagales > Fagaceae > Quercus > Quercus glauca. The sequence goes on from CM043316.1 coordinate 26,080,050, forward strand.
GGCAGCAACAAATCTGAAAATAATTTAGGGGGAGGCCTGACCCTTGAGAAGAAATTCGAATCTAGTGAGCCAGTACATGTGAAAATGGAACCAAAGCACCTTAATTTGGTCTATGCAGTGCCATCGTGTGAAGATCCCAGGTAGCTATCCAACAAAGGGCTCTTTCTATCAGATGAAGATCCTGGGCTGCCACAGAAAGAGTCCTCACTCAAATCTTCTTTTGCTTTTGCCCATATGACAGCATAAAACCCAATTGATAATATAATTGCTCCAATGATGCCGCAACAGTAGTAAGAAAAGATGGCCAATGAATTGTGAAAAGATATAAATCCAAGGAAACTAACAGAAGTACTAGCTGATATCATTCTTCTTGATCAGAAATTTAATTGTCTGTTCTGTTGGAAGAACAAACGTGATTTTTAAATGTGAACACATTTTTCTAGAAATGTACTTAATTAGTATTGTTAATGTATGTATGAGTGTTAGGAGTGAATGCATGCATGTACCAATTAAGTATGAAGGTTCTAGATAGACCTACTTTAGCCTATAAATATCCACAGTCTTCTCACTAGTAGAAAGCCAAAAAAATAGATTGAGTTATTTTTTAGTGCTTCCAAAATATTTGAGTGTTTTAGCGTTCAAAAGGGGGGAAATGTATACCTCCCAAGCAGGGACGGACCCAGGATTTCAAGCTGGGGGGGGCCAGAGATAAGCGAAAAAAAATTTTCAAATACGCATCTATATAGTATTAATAAACTATCAACCAAGACAAATACCCAAAAATCATTGTTTCTTAATATATTATGATACAATCATCTACCAACAAAAACAAAAGACACGAAACACTATTATTTCTTAATACAATCATCTATGAAAAAGGAACTCGACGCTCTTTCAAATCTTCAAAATCATCTACAATTGAATCCAAACTAAATGTCGAAGCTATATCATTTTCAATGAATAACATCAAAGAGTTCATCGAATTTCATCACGTTGATTAACATGATATTCTCAAATTTGTTTGCGTATTCTGGGATCATAATCCAAAAAATCAAGATCAACTCTTTGAAATTGTGTTTGAGAGATTGGAACAACGACATTTTCCAGAATTGGGGAATGCACATTTTCTAGAATCGGAACATCCACATTTTCTAGAATTGGAATAGCAACATTAGTTGTTGGCAATCCCATGTTGATTTTGGAAGAATTTGAATCTTTTCTTTTGAAAAAATCATGCATTGTAGTTAATTTTTTCATGATCTACAAATAAAATAAGAATCATATATATTAAATTTGTGTGACAATTTTCTATATTATATAATTTGTTTTTTTCTTTTTGTTTTTGGTCTGCTTTTATTTATTTTTGTCTCTGACATTGACCCACTCACCCAATCCCACTACGGCACACTGACACTACAAATTTATTCTGCAGACAGCACTACTAACAAAAACTTTTCTTTTCTTTACTTTTTTTTTTTTTTTCTAGTTACAGTGTCACTTGTCCCTGTTATGCCCAACCACCAGTCAACAAAGATGAAAGCACAAACAAACAGTCAAAGTAATCTCTACAAACTCTACTCTCTCTCTCTCTCTCTCTCTCTCTCTCTCTTATCTATAGAGAAAGAGTCACAAACACACAAAGTGACAGAGAGTCACAAAGCCAAAAAGCCCCCCCCCCCCCCAAAAAAAAAAAAAAAAAAAAAACACCACAGGCCGCAGCAGTCAGCACATACTCAATTCACAGAATCACAATCACCAACATCAGTAATCAGTTCATCTTCATTGCTCATCATCAGTTCAATAAAAACACAAACACTTCACAAGCAAGCACAAACATTTTATCTATTTTTAAGGTTTTGAAGGAAACTAGGAAAGGATCATAGATTAAACACCTGTGAAGGCTCGAGCAACCAGCAGCAGCGGCAAGATGGGGCTCGCGTGGGCAGCGGTGACAGCTGAGCGTGATGATGGCAGTGTCGGCGTGGGGCAGTCCGTACTGGGTCTGGGTAGACTCTCGCTTTCTCACATCGGCGTCGGCGTGGCGTGGGTAGTCTCGCCTCTCTATCGCTCTCACTCTCTGTCTCGCCTCACTATCTCTGTTTCCTTTCTTTTTATTTTTCCTTCTTCCTTCTAGTTTTTCCGTTAGGTTTACTACTGAGTTTTTTTTTTTTTTTTTTTTTTTTTTTAACATGGGTCATGGGCTCTTGCCTCTTGGGCTGGATGGCTGGGCTTGGAATTCAAGAAGGGGGGCCTGAGCTGAAAATCAAGGGGGGCCCAATCCTATATATTCCTTTTTTTTGAAAAATTTAACCTGTTAAAAAAAAAATTTTGGACCCAGGGGGGGCCCGGGCCCCCTTAGCCCCCTACCTGGGTCCGTCCCTGCTCCCAAGATAGAGAGCATCACCAAGGAATATGAAACTCATAGCAGCTGCATTGGCTATTGACAATGGTTTGAATATTGATACATACACAGGCCCCTTCAAGTGCAAGCCCCATGTGTGAACAACAACGCCTAAGGAGAAACCAGTTCCCTGATATATGAAAGAATGAAAGTTGGACATTTTCCATAGCCAGATTATCCTTTTGTAGTACAAGTATCTTACCTAGAATATAATAGCGGCCAGTGCTATATCTGGCCTTAGTCTAAAAGCAATTAAGTTCCCTTCTGCTATTAAACATACTGGTGCAGATATAATTGTTGCAAACAAGAAGTATAAAAAGACCAGAGTGAACTCTGCTGGATATATCTTCATAAGTTGGGCCTGTAAAATGCCATAAAATTTAAATTTCGCTTATACATTTGTCTCTCTCGTTGAGTTTGCCACATCTCATGCTAAAACACTGAGATTTCAAAGAGTTGCCTAAAAAAGGTACCTGAACAATGAACCAGATTGAAGCTAGAAGAATTTTGACGGCAAGTAAAAGGCCGCCTATGACCCATTTGGTTTGGGATTGGGATGAGCCCAATGGAAAATGATGTGGAAGGAGTGGTGCTTCAGATGCGACCGATATGATCGTAGGGCCCTTGTAGAGAACTACTATTAATGCACCTAATATTGATACTAAAGTTCCCATGATGTTAGCCTAAGTGATTGAGGGTCCGTTTGGCTTTCCCATCACTCAGTTTTCTTAACTCAGTTTCAAAAACTCATAACTAAAACTCAAAACTCTTCCCTCAGTTCTCAAATCCCACTTTCACTAAAATCACAAAACTCTTGTTTGGTTTAAAAACCCAATCACATAACTCATCTTTTTAAGTCAACTTTTTGCTAAAGTTGTGGACCCCACCCATTGACAATACACAGTGATGAAGCCATTTCCTACCCGCGCCAGGTTCTTTTCTTTTTTTCCTCTCCTTCATTCATCCCATCAGAAAACCCCTTTTTTTCTTTTCTTCCCTTGCCTCCCACATCAACATAGAAGCACAACATAGCAAACCCAAATTGGTTTTGCTCTCTCTTTGATGGTGACGATCTGGTCTTGCTCTCTCTCTGATGCCACACAAAAAAAAATCCAAAAGAAAGCATAGCAAACCCAAACCACAAACATAGCAAACCCAAACTCAAAATCCTTAGATCGGAGACCTAAATCACGAAATTAGACACAGAGGTGAACCGATCTAGGCTAAGCTTGAACTGATCTCACGGTGGCTCGTGGTGGTTGCTCATGATGGTGACGGTGGTTGCTCGTGGTGGTTTCTCTGTATCTCCCTTCTTCAATCTGTATTTGATTTTTTATTTTCTCTTTTCTCTGTTTCTTTCTTAGCTGTTTTTGGTTGGTTTGAATAGGTGGTTATTGAGTTTAAAGTGGTGGGTTGTTTCAGTGGTGGAGATCGAGTTTGATTGGGTTTTTGGGTTTCAGTTGGTGTTTCGGTGGTGATTTGTTGCGGTGGGTTGTTGTGGCGGCGCTGGGTTTGTGTTTCGATGGTGTTGTGGTGGTGTTGTGGCGGCGCTAGGTGGGGCTGGGTTTGTGTTTCGGTGGTGTTTTGTTGTGGTGGCGCTGGGTTTGTTGTGGTGGTGCTGTGGTTGTTTGCAATGGTAATACCCAATAGCTTTGAATGGACAAGACAACACAGAAGCCTATGGGCCCCACAGAGTCCGAAAATTTACCATTTTGCCACTGAGTTATGTATCTCAGAAACTGAAAACATCAATTTGGTGTTTTCAGTTTTCATCACTCTCACTCAAAAATTTTGAGTTTGAGTGATGAAAACAAGATGAGGAAATCAAACCGAACAAATAAAACTGTGGGGGTCCCACATTTTTTCATAACTGAGATATCAGTTTCCAATGATATCACTCAAAACAGGCCTTAACCAAACAGGCCTTGAGCTTCTCAAAGCTAGAACTTCCATCCTTTTTTAAACACCCATAAAAGGAGAGGAAAGAATAAAATTTGGTGAGAGTAGTTACCCTTAAATGTATTCTACTTGGTGATTAAGAAATGAGTAATGTTAGACCTCTATAATATTTTCATAACAAATCTAAGGTAGCAAGTTGTTACTAAAGGGAATTTAGGCCCAATTTTGACATCACGTTTTTACTCAGGAGTAACAATTTGCTACTTAAGATTTGTTATGAATATAGCATTATTTTAAAAAAAAATTACTATATGGACATGCAAAAGAAATCAAATCAGTATTAAAGTGCCTTAGGTAAAGGGAAATATCAAATTTACAAAGTGTAGACTAAATTTATAAAAGATGTGTTATAACCATTGTGCTGCATTTAGACAATCTTGCATTCAAAAGGAAGAGACGCACTAAGTGTAAATTTTATCACAAACCCAAAAAAATTAAATACAGACTCAAAATAACACACCAAGCAGGACAATAAAAAATGTTAGGATTTTGATTTGTGTTGTCAAATCCTTCTATCAAATGTGTGTCAACTAGTATTGTGATTATTGTAATTTTTTTTTCATAGTTAAAGTGTTGAATTTGGAGCTGCTAGAAAATCTCAAGTTGAAGAAGGCTCACTTGAGTAAACTCATATAGTTTGCTCAAGCGATCATTAAAATGAAGCAGACTTCTCTTGATCCTTGCTTGACCAAGGCTATAGATTTTGCAATCATAACTACTCGAAGACTGTTTTAACCGAACTTTTACCCATCTTTAAATACTCTTCGATTCACAACCTTTGTGAATAAGGTAGTTGTAGAAGAAACATATAAGAAAGCCTTTTCTTCCTTGAACCTAAATAGAAAATCCTTAATTCCCTACGCTTTTACACCCATAGAGCCTTAATTGGTTTACATCAAAACCATAGAAGTTGTTAACTCTTGTCAATGAGTTTACCATCGTACCAAAGTTCTGAATTTGTGCAAATGAGTTCATTCATGGTGAAGATTGCGTTGAAGAGATCCAAAATTCTAGATCCTCTATGGTGGGAGGCAAGTGGATTGTTTACTTATATTGAGTTTGAATGCAAAGGTTTTGTAAATAGAGATTGTTGTGACTTTTATTTATTTATTTAATTTATAGTGGTTATCCCTGGAGTGGTTTTTTTTTTTTTTTTTTTTTTTTTTTTTTTTTTTTTGTGGAACATGGTTTTTAAACCCGGACCGGACCGTACGGTCCGACCGAATTAATTGTGAACCTCTCACAATCACGGTTCTTTTAGTCTTAAGAACCGGCCTATGCCCAAAAATCCGAAAACCGTCCGAACCGCGGTCCAACCGCACAGTTCTGAGAACCCTGATCAGACCGCGTCTCACGGTTCCTACTGGCCTTTGAATCTGCACCTAAAAAAAACCAAAAAACAAAAAAGAACACAGAATAACAAGCTCTAAATTCTGCTCCCTTCAAAGTAAATCACGCAACTCCCTTCAAAATACTTACACGCTTACAGCCATTGTTGAAGGCTTAAGCTTCAACCACCGTGAGATGCTATCAGACTTGAGATCGCACTGCCATCTTTCAATTCTTCTTCTCTATTTCGCTCGCACTCCCTCTCTGTGTTTTTTACGTTGCTGTTTCTTCATTTTTCCCTCCAGAGTCTTCTGTTTTTGGTAAATGAAGTCTTCTTTTTTGCTTGCTTTATTGCTGGTGCTTTGCTGTCAACCATCAAGCTTTACTGTCAACCACTCCTTTTTTTTGAAACAAGTCAAACAACTATCAACCACTAGTTCTGGGCTCTAGCTTTCCGTATTTATCTTCTTCTTCTTCTTCTTCCTTTTTTTTTTTTTTTTTTTTTTTTTTTTTTTTTTTAAGTCATAAATGGTGGACTATTCAAATGGGCTTGGGCATTAAAAAAAAAATATTTGGGCTGTCAAATGAGCTTTATCCATGGGCAAACATTAATTTATCTCTTTACCATTTTATTGGGTCTCATACAATAAAAATAAAAATAAAAATTATTGGGTACTCAATAGCTATTTATGTTTTTTTAGAATTTAATAAATCTTATTTGTATTATGAAAGTTATGTTATAAAAAATAATATCTATATTTGTTTTGGATTTTTTTAGTTAAATTTTCAATTTTTATTTATTTAATATATTTATTTATAATTTAAATAATTATTAAATTAATTATGATGTCATCACGGTTCGACTCCGGTTTGACCTCGGTTCGACTTCAAAAACCTTGAACCTCTCCCTTTTACTGTTCAATGAACGGTTCGGGTCTGAAAACCTTGGTGTGGAAAAGTTCTTCAAACATTTTCCACTTTGCCACAAGTCTTTGCATTGATTTTCTATTTTTATTTTCCTATTTTTGGATTGTGGTATTCATATATGATTACTTCTAGGGTGTAAATGGGTCGGGTTGGATGGTTTTTTTAGATCAATTAACCCAAGCTTGTTGAGTTGAGAAATTCCCAACACCCACCCATCAAATGTGTGGAAACCAACCCAACCCATGTTGTCGAGTTGAGTTGGGTTGGTGGGTTGTGCTTACATATTTCATGGCTCATAAAAAAATTGGACTTTCATTAACTATCTAATTACTTTTTAAATAAATTATTACAAATCACATAATATGCCTAAATTATATTGTAAATTTCCAATTCATGGAAGCTAATTCTTAAAATACCAAAATGAGTCAAACTAAAAATTTAAAATAAAAGTAATAAAATAAACTTATATATATGGTGGGTCGGGTTAGGTCAAATAAGTTGAAAAGCCTATTGTCGGGGACGTTTTGCCACAAAGGCCAAGATTGTAGCAATGAGCCCAAAACTCCCCTTGGGTTCGTTAAATTCGTTAGTTATTTGGAGAGTCAAGCCCAAAATTCGCAATGTGGAGTACACAAAGGCTAATGGTGCTTTATGGAAAGAGAAAACAATACAAAAAAGGAAGACACAAAAAAGGTGTAAAATCATATATTCATGAGTCAGAAATTTCGGCCCACAGTCACACAGAGGAAGAAATTGATGGAGGTCTTGAGCAAGGGAGGGAGAGTTCCCCTATATCAATATTTTCACCCCCAGGCCTTCAAATCATCCATACACTAAGGTAGCTGACTGGGTTCTTGTGTCAAAGTTTTGGGTTTTTTTGTAGAGAAAAACGTACCCCTTCTTGTGGGCTGGTGATGCATATTTATATCAAGCTCCAAGGGATGCTTGTGACCAGTTTTTAGGTGGGAGGAAGGCCTTGGACCTTTCAGATGTTATTTCTATGACTTGGTGTATTATGTTTTATGCTTAGGGAAAGGTTTGGTTGCCTTTTTGCATGATTATGGAAATAAAGTTGCTTTCCTCTTTACAGCTGCTACCTCTGGTCTCTGTTGACCTTGGAAGACTACATTTGGGTGGCTGAGTAGGCTAGACTGTCCAGCTTTTCCTTAGAGTCAGCTGCTTGGTGTGGGAAAATAGAGTTGGACTGAAAATTAGAGGCACAGTCACACAGAGCATGGAGTCAAATCTGGGGTGGAAGTTTCTGGTATTGGACCTCCTTCATGGGCCTTAGATGCCCCCAGTGTCCATAGCCCACTTCACAACACGTACAGGCTGGGCCTATGTAAAACATCCAATGGGAACTAGCCCACACCCGCCAAAACCATTCCTACTCAATTCCCCAATGATTCGCATGGGCTTGGACCATGCAGCAGAGCTAAATATATTGACAAAAATACATTAGTTTGACCCGCGAAGCAATTGGGCTTAGTCGTTTCGTCGGACCATAAAATTTGTCGCGAAAATGACCATTAACATTAGCCCCCCTCACACGAGTGGCGCTTGCGGCATGCGTGTGAGCTTCACGGAATTTTCGCAAGCTCCGAACACTTAACAAAGCATAGTATGGGCCCACACCTGATGTCAGCATGGCCTATTAAATCTTCGCGCTTTGCACAAACTAGTACGTTGTCTGCGCTTCTTTTCTTTTCCTAAAATCTCCTTTCCTTGTCTCATGTTGTTGCTGCCATCATTGTTATTGTCTTATACATATATATGCAAATATATATATATATATATATATATATATATATGTACGTGTCTGACTCCCTCCTTTCTTTTCACACCTTTTCCTTTGCTTTTTAGTCTTCATTTTTCTTATTTTCTTCAAATGACAGGTATGTCAAAGTTGACTCTTTATGACTTTTGTCTTATACACATATATGTTTAAATATATATATATACTCACATATATTTTACTTGTCTGACTCTCTCTTTTCTTTTCATGCCTTTTCCCTTTGTTCCTAGTCACGTACTTCTTTTCTTTTGTTCTTCGTTCTTTCCCATTTCTTTTTGTTCCTCACCTTTTCCTTGGGTAAAAGGCGTGTCACCCTCAGGCCCACATAAAAGAGCTGCTTTCTCACCACTTATTTATACCCACTAAAATCAGGTCCTGAGAAACAAAGACAAACTTCTCAACTCTTTTTTTTTTTTTTTTTCTTTCGCCGAATGGGTCTCCAGACTTTACTTTGCTGTGTTGTGCACTTTGCCATTTCATTTGTCATCACCATGGCTGATCAGTGAGGTGAGAAGAAAACCCTAAAAGGAAAAGAGAGAAAGAGCACAAGGGAATTTTTTTTTTTCTTTTGCCGAATGGGTCTTCAGTCTCCATTTTGCTGTGTTGGACACTTTGCCACTTCCTTTGTTGTCACCATGGCTGATCAGTGAGGTAAGGAGAAAAGCCAAAAAAGAAAGAGTACAAGGGAGAGAGTGAAGAAACCAGCTCTTCCCAAGGTCCGTTTTTTTTTTGGTCTTGCTTCATCATCCTACCATATGCTCAGAGCCAAATGGGTTCAAAACGGTCGCGTTTTAAGGGTGGCAGCAAGAGTTCAAAGTGGTTACGAACCAAAGATAGTGGTGATTCTTCGCCGTCATCTGGTGGGTTGGTGGCTGACGATTCACCATTGAGACTGCTCTGTGATCCATGGGTCACGACAACTTCGCCTTTCCCCTTTCCTTTGCCGCTCGATCCCGTAACTCCGACTGAGGAAAAAATGGAGATTGGGTCTGACATTGTGGATTCTGATGAGTTTAATCTTCCACCTCCAGATAGCATGACGGAGCTCCGACTTCGTCGCAAAGAGGTACTTCCTGTCCCTATCATTTTTAGAATGGAATGTGGCCACTCTGTTGATTGGGACCGTTGGGTTGATAGTGAGTTGCAAGATAGTGAGTTTGTGAATTTATTGAAGCAGTCTCGAATTTATGGTAGTGTATTGGTGTCCCGTGGTCTGAATATGAAAAAAGATATTGCTGGGTTGCGACGTCTAGTCCGTAGGTGGAATTCGGCAACCCATACATTCTTTTTTGCTTGGGATGAGGCCACTGTAACTTTAGAGGATGTAGAGAAGATTTTATTGTTGCCGTTGGTAGGTTGTAAGCGGCCATGGCCGATTATGTCAGTTGAGGGGAGTGAGGGTATCATTGAACAATTATACATTGGTTATGGTGGCCGTGATGCTCCACCATGTAATAAGCATTCTCGATTTGCTGCATGGGTTCGGTATTTTGAACACTTTGAGGGAACCCTTGTTCGCCGTGCTGCTTTTGTGGTTTATTGGCTGAGTCGTTATGTGTTAACTGAGTCCCCATTTGATCATGTAAAAGCACATTTGTTTCCTCTTGCTGTATTGCTGGCTCGTGGCGAATCTCTTGCTGTGGGTGTTATGTGCTTAAGTAACTTATATAATCATTTGGATGCTCTTCACATTTCCGAAATGGAGGGATCACCGTATTATGCTGTGGTGACTCATTTGAACTTGGCATTACTGCAAGTTTGGGCGTGGGAACGTGCTCTTCCTCTCGTAACACATGCTCGTTCCATCATAGCTGTTCGCAAGCGTTACCAACCAAGTCCTAAGAATAACCAGCTTGATTTTTTACAAAAATTCTACAAATCTCCTCCCATACTTCTTAAGTGGATAGGAGTTAAGTCTCCCTCACTACCTTGGGTCGAGTTGATGGACAGGGAGGCCGACTTTGTCTGGCGTCCATATGTTAGCATCGCTGATGGTTTTTCATTTGCGTTGTTGGATGAAGATGTTGAATTTGATGTGAATGCATATAGTTCTTTGTTAGCTCGTACTCCGCTTTGGTTATTTCTTTGTGGTCCCTCAGGTTCTTGGGCACGATATAACCCACACAGAGTTAGGCGTCAGTTTGGGTACGATCAAGGTGTGCCGAGTGAGAACCCAGTGGTGGTTGACCATGAGCATTCTGTGACTCCATTCATTCTGCGAACTGGACATTCTTGTTTGAATAAGGCACCTTTGCTGGCAGTGCTTCCTAAACATTCGAGAGTTGGGGTTCTTACCCGGAGGGCTTGTCGATATTGGAATGAGATAGCCGTTAGATTCAATGATTACGCAGCGGCTGGTAGGGATGAATGCACTTTTCCTCCCCCTCCTTCGGCACCAATTAACAGGTCGTGTCACATGAAGTTTAGTCGTGGATTGGTTGCATATTTTGCAAAGGAGAAAATAGGTTTTGTGGCTTGGCACGATGAGGTAGCGGCCTGGGTGGCGTACGCAGGCGAAGTTCCTGAACCTTGGAAAAAATATGAACCCATGGCCAAAGCTCGCGTCTCTGCTCCTTTGGCACGTGGTGAGTCCTTGAACGCCAAGCCCCAGCTAAGAGGGAAAGACCAGAAACTTCTGTTGATGCCTTTGCCCTTCCTCCTCCCTTACCTAAAAAAGTCCGCTCCTCAATAGTTGCGGGCTCGAGGGTTTTACCCCGCACAGTATTGGCGCTTCGTGCCATGAAGGACGATGCTCTCGCACCTTTAAATTGTGCTGTCACAACACGTCCTTTGCCTGGACTTGAGATTTCTGACAACCAGGTACATCTATTTCCTTCTCTTTTCTTCATTGTCTCATTTATTTTTGCACATATGTATATATATATATATATATATATATATATCTATCACTCCATCAGACTAATATTGCTCCCCTTTTTTTTTTTTAGGTTCCTTCCTCTCCTGTGGTCTCTGAAGGAAAAGTGGACATCCCGGAATCATTTGAAGATGACCTGTCGGACGATTGCGAGAATGTTGTAATGCCTATTGCTACTGCCTCTCCCTTCATCGTTACAGGACAAAGGTCATCAGTGGGCGCTGGCAATGAGATGACGAGTGAAAGCTATGATGAGACAAGTGAAAGTTCTGCTGGAACCATAGTGAGCCCTACAACCAAACTTCCTTTCCGTCCTTTCTCTTCTTTTTTTTTTTTAAAAAAAAAAAATAATAATAATAACAACTTCATGCCTCTTACTATGTGACTTTTTGTGCGTAGGGGACTTTGGATGCAAGCAAGGGAGTCGACGCCGTCGGGGAGGCGACTAACATGAAGCTTGTGATCGCGAAAGCCTCAGTGAGTATTTTAATACACACACACATATACATATATATATATATATATGTATGTATGTATATGTATATGCATATACGTCTTTCTCTTTTCTTCTTAGTTCATACACACATTTCAACTGGCCTTGTCGCTTACCTACAGGCTCAGGTTACCCTTGGTATGGGCGTTGAGACACCCGTCGGCGCCACCATCGTATCAGATTCTCAGGTTGAACCCATGTCCACATGTCCTGATTCCCTAGCTCTCATTTCCAATAGGGAGCACATTGAAGCTTTCTTGGGCAGATTCGAACAAGACAGAAATAATGAGCACGAGGCTTCTCATTTCTACAACTTCGTAGGCCCAAGCATACGTATCCATCGATTCTCAGTCCCTTCGGAAAGTGTTTCATTGTTGGAACATCTGCGAACCAAGCACAACGATTTCATTGGGCAGTTAACAGTCGGTTCAGTTGTCGGGAATCCTTTACTAAGGATCCTGGCGGCAGTGCTTATGGATATGCAAGAAACTCAAGTGGATGCCTTAACTGAAGAACGGTTGTTTGAGTGGAGAGATGCTGTGAGAGACCTCCATAAGGCTGGTTTGGATGTTTCCTTTGTTCTCCGCCATCTTCGAGATGTTGCTACATCGTGGTTTCGGAGAGACGCAAAGATTCGATTGGCATCTATTGTGCACCGAATTTCTGAATTGGAAACAGAGCTCGCGATATTGAAATCAGAGATGGCTCAGTTGCAAAGAAATCCTCCAAATGATGCCATTTTGGATAACACCGCCATTCACGCGTTGCTTTGAATTCCTGCTGTCTCCCCCCCTTTTTTTGTATGATAGATGTATCTTGTAGGGACGGTGCTTAGACCCCCCCTTTTTTTGGTATTTGGATGTGTCGCTTGGATTATCCTGTCATGGTTAACGTGACTCCCATTTTGTATCTAAACACATTGTATCTAAACACATTGTATCTAAACATATTATGTTCAAAATATATTATCAAATGTGTTTTCGCGTTTAGCTTTTTTTTTTTTGAAAAGGTTGTTCATGCTTTGTAGGTGTGTATGCATCTATTTTCCAATATTCAAATTAAAGTAGTTTCGTACCTTCCTTTGAGATCATGTATGTTTGCAGGCTATGTATTGCTACTTAGAAGCAAGTCGCAATTAGTCAGGCAGTTAGCTTACCATTATTCCATTCTCCGCGGAAGTGTCGATGAGCATGGTGCTTGACTTTTGTGGTCGTTAAAGGGTGATTTGGGCCTTCTTGTACCTTATTCTCTGCGCAGACTCGCAGATTACATATATATATATATATATATTTTTTTTTTTTTGCTCGCCATTTAGTGGTTACCTCTTCTGTATAGTATGCGAGGCCACCATGCTGGCATTTTTGGACTGTATCCATGTGCATTGCAGATCATGCCAGCCTGCCATTGTCTAGGGGGATGGTTTTGTTTTCCTATGTAGTCAAATAGTATAACTACCATCCTTACCTATGGTGGGCTATGGCACTAGTTGTATCTTGGCACTCAGTATCTCTATTGCAATAGCAATCAGCCATTGCTTAATATGTGTTAATTTATAGCATTCGACGCTAGCTTTTGATTCATAAGCCCACTCGCCGTTTTACCAGGTTTCAAGTAAGAACATGCGTCACCGCCCTTCCCTCTCTCTTTTTTTTTTGTTGGTCCCCTTACTATTTTGTAAGGTGTACCTTTGAGGGGATGTTAGGCTTCCTCTTGCGAATGAGGATTTAGCCGTGTCATTACTTCATTGACTTCCTTATCGTTTTGTAAGGCTTGTCGTCGAAGTGGTGCCTACCTGGCTTCCCTTACCTTATTGAGAGCATAGTAGTCTCGCATGTAGGGGTTTTGCCTTGATGGTGTTTTCATGAGTTCACTTATGAATTCGTAAGATTTGTTGCTTGAACAAAGTGATTTATGTTCTTTTAAGGCATGATTGCTCACATGTGCGTATATATATATACATACTAGAAAAGGGAAAAAGTGGAACGAGAATGTAATGATGCCATTTTTTTTTTAAGAAAAGTGGGCATTCTCATTAATTCGTTACACTCATACATCATGTTTCCCACAAGAAAAATGCAAGGTAAATTGCTAGAATGCAAATCACATGGCGGATGACGCCCAACCTCAAAAGTGAGTTGGTGTTTTTCGCCTTAGAGGAAATAAGATAATAAAAAAGAAAAAAAACACAAGCGATGCATGATACCTATGTTTCCAAGTCAAACCAGCACTTCTTGACTTCACTAAGCGTGATAAAGCTTAAGCCACTTGCCATTGATGGGATCCATCGTGGCAGACTCGTTCATGCTACAAAGGCGATAATACCCGCTTCCATGAGCCTCCTTCACAACATATGGGCCTTCCCAATTTGGTGCAAATTTGGAAGGGGCTGCTACTTTTCTTCTCACATAATCTGCTACCCTAAGAACGAGTTGGCCTTCCACGAAGATTCGTTCACGCACATTCTGCTGGTACATGCTACTCATTCGCTGTCGGTATCGCCGTACCTTCTCGCGTGCGATGTCGCGCATTTCATCCATTGTTTCCAAGTCCACCATCCGTGCCTCGGCACACATATTTGCATCTGTTTCAAGCTCTTTCCCTTGCAATGTGCGAGCTGTTGGCACCATCAACTCCACCGGTGAGATGGTTTCGGTGCCGTATACCAAAGAAAATGGCGAAAAGCCAGTGGCCGTTTTAGTAGAGCTTCTATAGGCCCAAAGTGTGTCGAGAAGATGTGTATTCCAACCTCCAGCATAGTCAAACACCATCTTACTAAGAATTCCCAATAAGACCCTATTGGTTGCCTCCGCTTGTCTATTCCCTTGAGGGTAGTAAGGGGTCGACCTTCGATGCTTGATTTTGTAATACTCGGTGATTGCTCGAACATCTTTGTTTATGAATGGAGTACCATTGTCGCTCACAATCTTGTATGGAATCCCAAAACGGCAGAGGATGTGTTCTTTGATGAAATTGGCCACAGCTGGCCCCGTCGCTCTCTTGAGCGGAATAGCTTCCACCCACTTCGTAAAATATTCAGTGGCGACAAGGATCCAAATGTAGCCATTTGATGGTGGATGGATGGGGCCGATAAGATCAAGCCCCTAGGTGTGGAAAGGCCATGGTGTGCTCATGTCTTGCAAGCTTATGGGATGGGTATGGATGAGGTTTGCATGCGCTTGACAAGTGTGGCAACATTTAACAAACTCAGTGGTGTCCCTCTTCATCGAAGGCCAATAATAACCCGCAGATAAGAGTCGCTTGTGAAGTTTCTTTCCTCCTTGATGCTCTCCACACTCTCCACCGTGTACTTCTCTCATTACGGCCTGCGATTCTGCGAGGCCCAAACATCTCAATGGATCACCATTGTATCCTTTACGAAACAAAATTCCTCCTTCAGCAAAATAGCGCCTGGCTAGCTTCTTGAGGTAATAAGCCTTCTTTTTGTCAGTAGGTAGGACTCCTTCCAAGATGAATTCCAGAAATGGTGTTCTCCAATCAGTCGTCTGGAAGATAGCATATGATTCTGCCCTATCGAACACATGTTGGCATGTTGGGCAATGGCTTTGCACTTCGCTTGCTTGGGTCTTCATATCAGGCCAAAAATAACCTAAGCGTTGGAGGCGTCGATAGAGGGGGATTTCGTTTTCGGCACAGCAGGTCCTCTCATGGACTTCGCTTAACCTCTTTGCTGCTTCTTCTAAATTTACACACCTTGCTAACACTCCTCCAGGTAGCCTCCGATAAAGCTCGCCAGCAACAAGCGTATAGTCTCGGAGCTGTTTGGCATCAATTTCCATTCCTTGTTCCGATAAGGCATCTCTCAAAGGTGCTCGCCAATCTTCAGCTCCTGTGGTCCCATTTTTAAACTCCTCTTGCAAGAGTAGTGTGATGGGGATGCTTCTTTTGAGGATTGTAACTTTGGTGCTTTCCCCTTCAAACATAATTTTGGACCCAAGCGTGGCTAAGGCATCGGCATGGCGGTTGTCCGATCTTTGCGTGTGTTCTATGGTAAGCTCGTCAAAATGATCTTCCAACCTCTGAGCCATTGCTCGATAGGGGGCCAACGAGGGCTCTTTTAGAGAGAAATCACCCCTTGCTTGACTTACCACAAGATTCGAGTCTCCCCGTACCTTAAGCCTCTTGATTCTCATTTCTCGAGCTATTGCTAGGCCAGTAAGATATGCTTCATATTCCGCCGCATTATTAGAATAAAGAAAGTCTAACTTGAAAGACATGGATATGACTCCGTTTTCCCCATTAGCTAGGACAATACCGGCTCCCCCGCCGGTGGAAATGGAAGATCCATCAAATGTCATCTCCCACAGACATTTATTCTCCTCTAGGCATGCTACCTCTGCGACTTCTCCAGGCACTTCATCCGTGATCTGTGAGATGTCCTCTCCGTGGAATTGGGCTAGAAGTTCCGCTATTGCCTGACCCGTAACTGCCCTTGGCATGACAGACACTATATCATATTCGGAGAGTTGGAGCAACCATTGTGCCAGCCTACCCGAGAGAACGGGCCTTTGCAGGAGCATCCTTATCGGATTGGACTTCGTCATTAAGTGCACTGTGTGGGCTAAGAGATAATGTCGCAGTTTTTGCGCCGCATATATCAAGGATAGACAAGCGCGTTCAGCTCTTGGGTAACGCGTTTCTGCGTTTCTAAGGGCTCTACTCACGTAGTATATGGGCTGCTCAGTACCATCTTCACCTTCTTGCGCGATTAGAGCCCCAATAGCCTTGTCATTTGAGGCAAGATACAGCCGCAGTGGTACGCTTGGCGTTGGTGACCTAACAGTAGGTAGACCGGTCATCATCTCTTGCAATTTGCGAAAAGCCAACTGATGTTCATCGCTCCATTGAAACTTCACGCCTTTCTTCAATAATGAGGTGAATGGGGCGATCGCTGCCGCTAAACCTGGTATGAATCTCCGAATGTAAGAGAGCTTTCCTATGAAGGATTTCAACTCTTTGACTGACGTTGGTGGTTTCATTGTGACTATGGCTTTCACTTTCAAAGGGTCCACATCGATTCCCTTTTTATGAACAAGGAATCCTAGAAATTTTCCAGCTGTCACCCCAAATGCGCACTTCAAAGGATTCATGCGCAGTTTGTAACGACGACACCTCTCAAAGACTTTCCTGAGGGTTCTCGTATGACTCTCTCTAGTTTTTGACTTTACGACTATATCGTCGACGTAGTCCTCGAGTTCCCGATGCATCATATCGTGGAAGATAGCAGTCATAGCTCTTTGATATGTGGCACCCGCATTCTTAAGCCCAAATGGCATCACGGTGTAGTAGAAATTTCCAATAGGAGTACGGAATGCTGTCTTCGCTGCGTCTTTCGGTGCCATTTTGATTTGATTGTATCCACTAAAACCATCCATGAAGGAGAACATCTCATGACCCGCGGCCGAGTCAATAAGCAGGTCCATATTAGGGAGAGGAAACTCGTCCTTTGGACAGACCTTGTTCAGGTCTCGAAAGTCGACACAACATCTTATCTTTCCATTCTTTTTCTTCACGGGAACTATGTTTGAGAGCCACTGTGGGTGTTCAATAGGCTTGATAAACCCCGCTGCTAACAACTTCTTAACCTCTTGAACAATTTGAGCTTCGACATCGGGATGGAAAGTCCTCCTTGGCTGCACCACTGGTTTAGCCCCCGATTCAATACTAAGAGCATGAGCCACCATTCCGGGATCTAGACCCGGCATTTCTTCGTATTGCCATGCGAACACATCACGATATTCTTTAATCAAAGACACTAATTCCTTTTTCTCTGGTGGCGTGAGCAAAGGATTGATGGAGATAGGCAGCTCTATATTATGATCATCGCTCAAATTGATTGTTTCAAGTTCCTCATTGTTTGGCGACAGCTTAGGCGGGGTCAACACTTCTTGCAATACCGCTTCTTTTTTTAGTCGGATCAAGTGCTTCTTCTAACAGGCAGCAAGAGGTAAAACAACTCCCCTCTATTAGTCCGGGGCCCTTTTGCTTGGTGCATAGAGGCCCCGCGCGCCTTCACAAGCGATAAACGATGCGCCCATCAGGCAGTTGAAACTTCTCACATCTTGGAGCATCATGGGTCGTCTCTTTTCGCTCTTTGCGTTTCCTCTTCCTTTCAAGGAGATCTCGCAAGTCCACTTCAGACCCTCCTTTAACATCCTCCCAACTAGGCAAAGGGGTGCCCACGGGCTTCGCAATTGCGTCCCCTCCATTCATGGTCAATTGATCATAAAAGGCCGCTTCTAGATAGTGAGCCTCTGATTGGTCGAAAGGAGTAGGATTCTGGGATGCGAATCGGTTTTCCATTTAAGCGTCCCTTTACGCATTGATGGTAAGTAGATGATATGAGCTTGTGCTTGTGCAGCCATGGCCTCCCTAATAACACATGATAGGACACAAAAGAATCGAGAACATGGAACCTAGTGAGCCCCCACAAGTGGTCCAACCTTTAGTACTAACTGAATATGTCCAATGGTATGTTCGCATCCTCCCCCGAATCCAGTAATCTCCATTGGCAATCCTTGTATTTTTTTTTGGGAAATGCCTGCTGCGATAAGAGTACTTAATGGAAGAATATTGAGGGATGAGCCGGTGTCCACAAGGGCTCTCCTCACATGAACTTCATTTATCATTGCTGGGACATATAATGGCCTCTTGTGATCGGGGTATTGGACTTCCATGTCTTCATCAGTAAAGGTGACCGTGTTGGTCGTCTCCAGAAAGGCTCGACTTGCATGAGCTTCTGCTGTAAAACAATGGGATCCGGATGAAGACGCAATGCCGACTATAGCTTCCGTTGCTGCCGTTCTAGCCTCGGGGGTTAATCCCAATTGGTTGAACAGCGAACGAAATGCGGGACTTCTTTGTAATGTTTTAATAGCGGCTGGAGTAAGTGTGGCAGATGTCATGGGATCTTCTTCTTCGTCGCCAGCATGTATGACCACAGCGACTATCCCCTTTCCCCTGTCATGCTGAGGCAAAGGATTCCTTTGTACACCTTGAGTGCCACGTCCTACTTCGAGAGTGCCATCTGCCAATTTCTCATGAAACATCCTTCGTATGTAGCGACATTCCAAAGTTGGGTGATGAACATATCTGTGGTAGCGACAAAAACGTGAATGTTTCTTGTCTTCCTCGGTTGGCTCTTTGTCAATCTTGTACAATTTTACCACTCCGTCTGCAATCCACCGATCAAGGATGACACCCAATTCCTCTGACGTGCAAGATATAGGTGGATATTCTTCAACTGCCCTGCCTTTCTCGTGCTTCTTGCTAGCAGGCTCATTGGCAGCCACCAAGAGCGCTTGAGGAGCATTCCTCTTATCCGTCTTTGGCCGCTCACTCGTTTTCCAAGTTCTCTCGTTCGTCTTCCAAGTTCTCTCATTCGTCTTCCATGATGCCGCGGTTTTGCGAGCCTTTTGGAGTAGCGGAGCAAATTGCTTGATCTCCAAATTCTCAAGGTGAATCTTGTACTCAGAAAACATATTATCAATGCAAATTTCAACCAGTTCATGCTCCTCGTACTTCACATGGCATTCGAGGGCTTTATCTCGGAATCGCCGTATGTAATCGAGTAAATCTTCATCGGTCCTTTGCTTAGTGTTGTGCAAACCAATTAACGTAACTTCCTCTTGCTCTTGGTAATACTTCCCGCAAAAGCACTCCACCATGTCCTCCCATGACTCGATCGATCCGGCTGGGATTGTGATGTACCATGAATAAGCCTTGTCAGAAAGCGACTTGGAAAACTCGCGAAGGCATAACTCCGAATCACTAGCGTGTGGGCCCATAGTATCTATGAACTTGCTTACATGCTCAAGAGCGTTTCCCCGTCGTCCATCATAGAGTGAAAATGTGGGAACTTCATAATTCCTGGAATATGGTTTGTGTAACAGCTCAGATGGGTAAGGAGGTTGGCGGACGAACTGCCTTGGCACTTTGGAGATTTTCGCTTGTTCCCTCTCAATGAGCTTTGCTACGTCAGCAAGCGTGACATATTGAGAATCATTATTAGCATCAAGAGCATCGCTGGCTTTGTCTTGCCTCGTCTTCTCGCTATTGTCCGCCACCTTTTCATTTTGACCTTTTTCAAGCGTGGGCTCCTCTCGCCGTGGATTTTCCTTATCACGAGCCTTGTTGGATTCTTCCATGCGCTGGATAGCTTGAGCAAGGTTATCTTGGTTTCGCTGCATGCCTCGCATCATTTCAAATAGTTCCTTCATTTGCTGAGGGGCTTGTTCGACCTCCTCCTCAAGACGTACTTCCCTCAAAGAGGAAGCGTCAGCAGCTGCCCCTTGAGATGGAGCAACGGTGTGGGACGTACGTTGGTTCTTTGACCTGGGAGGCATGTTTTCTCCTTCCTTAGCTGCTTGACTCCCCAGTGGAGTCGCCAAAATGTCGGGGACGTTTTGCCACAAAGGCCAAGATTGTAGCAATGAGCCCAAAACTCCCCTTGGGTTCGTTAAATTCGTTAGTTATTTGGAGAGTCAAGCCCAAAATTCGCAATGTGGAGTACACAAAGGCTAATGGTGCTTTATGGAAAGAGAAAACAATACAAAAAAGGAAGACACAAAAAAGGTGTAAAATCATATATTCATGAGTCAGAAATTTCGGCCCACAGTCACACAGAGGAAGAAATTGATGAAGGTCTTGAGCAAGGGAGGGAGAGTTCCCCTATATCAATATTTTCACCCCCAGGCCTTCAAATCATCCATACACTAAGGTAGCTGACTGGGTTCTTGTGTCAAAGTTTTTGGTTTTTTTGTAGAGAAAAACGTACCCCTTCTTGTGGGCTGGTGATGCATATTTATATCAAGCTCCAAGGGATGCTTGTGACCAGTTTTTAGGTGGGAGGAAGGCCTTGGACCTTTCAGATGTTATTTCTATGACTTGGTGTATTATGTTTTATGCTTAGGGAAAGGTTTGGTTGCCTTTTTGCATGATTATGGAAATAAAGTTGCTTTCCTCTTTACAGCTGCTACCTCTGGTCTCTGTTGACCTTGGAAGACTACATTTGGGTGGCTGAGTAGGCTAGACTGTCCATCTTTTCCTTAGAGTCAGCTGCTTGGTGTGGAAAAATAGAGTTGGACTGAAAATTAGAGGCACAGTCACACAGAGCATGGAGTCAAATCTGGGGTGGAAGTTTCTGGTATTGGACCTCCTTCATGGGCCTTAGATGCCCCCAGTGTCCATAGCCCACTTCACAACACGTACAGGCTGGGCCTATGTAAAACATCCAATGGGAACTAGCCCACACCCGCCAAAACCATTCCTACTCAATTCCCCAATGATTCGCATGGGCTTGGACCATGCAGCAGAGCTAAATATATTGACAAAAATACATTAGTTTGACCCGCGAAGCAATTGGGCTTAGTCGTTTCGTCGGACCATAAAATTTGTCGCGAAAATGACCATTAACACCTATCAACACGAACCCAACCCAACTTGAAACCTAAAAATAAAATTCTAACCCAACTTAACCTACCTATTGACAAAATCCAACTCAAGATGTCAGGTTGAATTGGGTTTGGTCAGTATTGTCAGATTGGTTGATTGAATGCACACCCTTAGTAACTTCATCATTGTGTTCGGTAAACTCTCATCGATTAAATTAGTTCAAGTGATAATTAATTTGATTATTAGATCAATGGGGGTGATTTTTATATTTCTCAAAAATTTTGACTTCTTGCACCATTGATATCTTTTTAAGACCTTTGTCCATTTTGAACTTATAAATTTATACCATAAACTGACATTTAATCAACCATCTACATTGCCCAAATACGATAAAAAAAAAAACCAGCCAATATATTATATTATTCCTTTAGCTTTCTTAAGCAAGAGATATTTGTCATCGTCGAAAAACCTTATGATTAAACAATTCTTATATTTTTTTTAATCTTTGTTTAAATTAGATTAATGTGGGTGAACACCAATCCCACGTCATCACTAGGTGGTAGGGAGGAATGGTGGATGAATGAAGGTTTATAAGTGTTTAATATATTTAATACATTGTAAGATTCAATTAGTTTAATTAATAAAGTTATATGGAATCGGCTGAAAAAATAAAAATATAATGATACAACTACATAAGAATAAAAAATAAAGGAAAACATTAAAGGCTTACAAGTTTTACTACATTAAGTAGGGGTGTTTGCGGTGCGGTGTGGTGCTATTCGGTTTTGGGCCATTTTTAGCACCGTACTTTATGATGCGATTTAGCTAAAACCATAACTACATCGCACCTTATTTTTGTGGTTACATGTGCGGTGCGGTGCAGTTAGTTTAGAGTTTAGCCAAAACCATTACCATACCGCACTTCATTTTTGCAATTACATGTGTGATACTATGTATAAGATGCGGTTTGAAGTTGGTTTCCTACTCAACCTAAAACTAATTTTTCCCTTTTTTGGGCAAAGTTTTAAATTATTGAGCTAATTTTTCTTTATTTTGGATTGGCTTTTCTACTCAACACTTGATAGGGTTATTAAACTTTTTTTTTTTTTTTTTGTGGAAAACTAGGGTTATTAAACTATTAATAATACATTTAATATTAAAAATAAATAAATTAATTAATATATAGAGAGGGTGCGGTGCGGTGCGGTTTGTGCAGTTTTTTTATTATAAAACCGCAAACCGCACTGCACCATGCGGTGTGGTGTGGTGCGATGTGGTGCGGTGCACTATTACTTGCGGTGCGGTGCGATTATGCCATTTTGTGGGTGATTTTGGTGCGGTTTTTGTGGTTTGTGTGGTTTATGCAGTTTGGTGAATACCCCTAACATTAAGTTTACAAACTGATGTGATAATGAATATGAATATGATACATCAGTTTATAAGCTTAATATAATAAAACTTGTATTAAAATGTTAACCTTAGATTTGTTCCCTAAAACTTTCAAAACTCTATTTTTATAATTTCAATTTTTAACTTACACGTAATCTTTCTTAAAATTTGATAATGAAGTTGTTACAAAAATAGATGGAATGAAAAAATAAATTATAAAGAAATAAAGTGATGTTAGTAATAATTCTATATAAAAATCAATGACAAATTACTACTATAATTTGTGAAAAATATTAGGTCTCTATGATAAATATAAAAAAAAATTATTATTATTATTATTATTATTAAAAAAAAAAAAAAACCTTAGAAAGAAAAGAAACTTGAAAATTACTGCAAGTATGAACGTAAAAGCCGGAATGAGGTTGCTGACCGCTGAAGCAAGAGTCGGAGAACTGTATTCTATACCTATATATCCAGATAACCGAGCTACAAACCTGCCCTCCGGCCCAACATAAATCTTATATCATGTTCAAATCTCAAATTATCAAAATCAAATTGCAAAAGCATTTTGGGTAATATTCTCGTACATTCCCAATCACTCCAAGTAGGAAAATTCTATAGAGGAGAGACAACTTGAATTTAGGAAGCCCTGTTGTTCTACATGTATCAAATATATAGCCTTTTGTCAAATAATTTTTTCTTTGGGGGTATGATATTGAAAAGCAGGTTAAGAGAAATACCGGCGAAAGATATGAAGACCAAGGCAAGAAGAACAAGAGTAGCAATGGCAGAGGAATAGAAAGCAAAGACGTAGTAGCTCAACCCTTTCAAAGTTGCTGCTTTATATAAGGTGTTTATGCCGACGTTAGTGCATTCTACTGCAACCATGGCTGAAAATGGAAGAACATCCTTGTGCCAATAACTACTTGCCATCTCTCTCTCTCTCTCTCTCTCTCAACGATTTCTATGTATCTTAAATAGAGTCCTCCAAGAAACATCTTTGGTTTTGCTTTCAATTAATGAATAGCTAGATTGTGACATATTCAATTGTTTTATTTCGGTTGGTGATTTTAAGTTATGGGTGCTGTACAGTACCCGTTTAGGTAAGTAAGAGTAACGTAACTAATATTGATTATAATTTTTGTCACAACTTACTTACAGGGCAAGTCGTGAGTGATAGATTGTGTACTCAAATGAACCTATTACTTTTTCTCCATCATTCATAAATTGTTACGTAAGTTGTGGCGAATGTTATAGGAAAAGTTGTAATTCTAGCATTTTTGGATAAGTATTTAGGCATGTGTAAGTTTTGATGGGAAAATTCAAATCATTTTGCAATCGGACTAAAATGTCCTTTAGTATTGTCCACTCTCACTCCTCACCTAACTGATTAAAGACTTAGCTTATTTTTTTTTGGTTTTAACTTTTAACATCTTTTGGCTTCTCTTAGTAATGTTAGGTTCTGTTTCTTCTTCTTCTTCTTCCTCTTTTTTTTTTTTTTTTTTTTTTTTTTTAATTTTTATTTTATTTTTTAATTTTTTTAATTTTTTATTATTATTTTTTTTAAGGTAATGCTAGGTTCCCACTATTTTTAAAACAAAAATATTTTGAAAATAGATTTTTCACAACAAATTTTATAATATTGGGCTTCTTTGGTAGAAGGATTTATATTTATGTTTTTGTTTTTGTTTTTATTTAAAAAATAGTATGAAAACAAGTTTAAAAAAATTGAAATTGAAACTTGTTTTTAGATAATAATTTTTACATTATATGTTAATATGTGTTTGACTCTCATTTTTAAGAACAATTTTCAAAATATTGAAAATAATAATAATAATAATGTTTGAGAGGCCATTTCTAAGATTTTTTTTTTAATTATACGAAAAGTAATATGCAGATTAATTTTTTTTTTTTAAATAATGATAAAGGAATAGAGCTCGTATACTTTTTTACATTTTTTTTTTTATAATGATAAAATTTGAAGTGTGATAATTCATTAGAACAAGTTGATGAAATCTAGGGTTCAATTTTCACCTACACCAAAAACAAATTAGTGTCTTAGTCTAATGATAAAAAACTATCATCAAGAGCGAACACTATAGATTGCAACTCTCCAAATGAGTCTCACTCGCAACTAAATGTCCATTCATTTGTACTACATTAAAACAAGATTAAAACAATCAACATCATAATTTAGGATAAATGAAAAAAAAACATGATACAAATAATATATACTAGCCTTTGAACATTAAATATGCTTGTCCGCCATTCATCCAAAAAAAAAAAAAAAATGCTTGTCCTCCACCGAAATAAAACAATTGAATATTCAGAGTTGAATGTTAAATATGCATGTCATCACAAATGTTAAATATGCATATTTAATCTTCAATTTTAAGAGAATCAGAGTTTCCTTATAAATATTAAATGAAAAAAAAAAAAATCGTTTGCATGACAGCAGGGTCATTTTAAGGATAATTTTATCTAACATTATTATACACATTTACAGGAAAATTAATAGATCCTTGATTTCCATGCGTACAGAACACCTTTATGGATAGAACAATTTTAGGAGTTTGCTTGAATCCTGTCAAATTGTTGACCCTTTTGCAGAGGTTTGCGTTTCTCTTTAGTATAGCGGCACAACAAATCTGAAAATAATTTAGGGGGAGCTCTGATGACCTCAGAGCAGAAATTAAAGTCTATTGAGCCAGTACATGTGAAAATGGAACCAAAGCACCTTAATTTGGTCTATGCAGCAGTGCCATTGTTTGAAGATTGCAGGCTACTACTATCCAACAAAGGGGTCTTACCATGAGATGAAGATCCTGGGCTGTCACAGCAAGAGTCCTCACTCAAATCTTCTTTGGCTTTTGCCCATATGACAGCATAAAACCCAATTGATAATATAATTGCTCCAATGATTCTGCAAAATTAGTAAGAAAAATGGCCAATGAATAGTGAAAAGATACAAGTCCAAGGAAACTAACAGAAGTACTAGCTGATATCATTCTTCTAGATCAGATATCTAATTGTCTGTTGGAAGAACAAACGTGATTTTTAAATATGAACACATTTATCGAGAAATGTACTTAATTAGTATTGTTAATGTATGAAATTAATGAAGTTCTTGCATGAGTGTTGGGAGTGAACGTATATATGCATGTACCATTTAAGTACGAAGGTTCTAGATAGAACTACTTTAGCCTATAAATATCCATATAATCTACTCACTAGTAGAAAGCCAAAAAAATAGATTAAGTTATTTTTTAGTGCTTCCAAAATATTTGAGTGTTCTAGTGTTCAAAGGGGGGTGTCGTGTCTGTATTTTTCGTGCATGCACATTCACTTGCTTGAGTGAGAGAGAATTGTATACCTCCCAAGATAGAGAGCATCACCAAGGAATATGAAACTCATAGCAGCTGCAATGGCTATTGACAATGGCTTGAAGATTGATACATACACCGGCCCCCTCAAGTGCAAGCCCCATGTGTGAACAACAGTGCTTAATGATAAACCAATTCCCTGATATATGAGAGAATGAAAGTTAGACATTATCAATAGCCAGATTATCCTTTTGTAGTCCACGTATCTTACCGAGTATACGATAGCGCCTAGTGCTATATTTGGCCTTAGTCTAAAAGCACTTAAGTTCCCTTCTGCTATTAAACATACTGGTGCAGATATAATTGTCGCAAACAAGAAGTATAGAAAGACCAGAGTGAACTCTGCTGGATATATCTTTATAACTTGGGCCTGTAAAATGCCACAAAATTTAAATTTAGCTTATACATTTGTCTCTTTCGTTGAGTTTGCCAAAAGTCATGCTAAAACACTCAGATTTTAAAGAATTTCCTTAATAAAGTACCTGAACAATGTACCACATTGAAGTCAGAAGATAATCAGTTGCAAGTAAAAGGCCACCTATGACCCATTTCGTTTGGGATGAGCCCAATGGAAAATGATGTGTAAGGGGTGGTGCTTGAGATGCGACCGATATGATTGCAGGGCCCTTGTAGAAAACTACTATCAATGCACCTGATATTGATACTATTGTTCCCATGATTTTAGCCTGAGTGATTGAGCTTCTCATAGCTAGAATTTCCATCCTTTTTAAGCACCCATAAAAGAGGAAAGAATCAAATTTAGTGATAGAAGTTAACATTTGTAAGGTTGAATTTAATCAACCATCTTGTTGGTTTTATTCCGTGCCAAATTTGTTTGTATTTTAGCAATTTGTAACCCTGTATTTAGGTAGGTTTCATGTAAGGGTAGTGTGTGAGAGAGTGTGAAGAAATGTTCAAGTTTGTGCAAAGATGCAGGGACTCGCGACTGGAACTCACGGGTGGCTCGCGACTGGCAAGCCGCCAGACGATGGTCACGTGTCAAGCATGCGGGAAACTGAAGCGTCATGTCAGCTGTTGCACTACATAACAAAAAATCTAGACTGGCAATGCAGTTACCTCGCGGCTTGAACTCGTGACTCAGTCAAGTTGCAAGGCCAAGCCGCCAGCCTGCTTTGTTTTGGAAAAACTAACTCTTCGCATTCCAGACACACACTACTATATATAGACCCTTATACCCATCAAATGTATAGAGGTTCCAGAGAGAATTTTGAGAGAGAAACCTTAGAGAAGAACAAGATTGATTCATCCACAATCTTCACCTAAGAGACTCTTTAAATTCATCTACTCTCACCCTCTTCATTGTTATATCCTTGAGAGGTTTTTAGTCAAATCATTTTCTCACCATACCCATATCTGTGAGAATGTTTTTTGGTGCTTTGGAAAGTAGTTCGAAAGGGATCAATTCATATTAGTTGATGCTATGGACTATAGCGGAATCCGGTAAGTTAGAAAAGAAAAAGGTTTGGCGCAACCTCGTTGGAGTAAGAAGTTTAGAAGGCTTAGGTACATTGGGTAGATTAGGCTTGGAGAGTCTATTGTTGTTCATGTATCCCAACTATATTTTCTAGTGGATTATTGACCGCTTGGAAGACGGCAGAGAGGTTTTACGCCAAGAGCTTCGATTTCCTCTTTGATAACACATCGAGTGTTGTCCTTGTGTTTGCATCTCTCTACCCTTTATCTTTGCCATTTAATTACTGCTGTGGTTGTGATTATTTATGGTTTAGATTGTTTATCAATTCTGTTTTAGCTTATGTTCATATTCCGCACATTTATTGTTTGATTATAAGCTTTAATTGATAATTTGTAATTTTGGGTCTAAATGGTCAAGGGTGTTTTATACACATTTTGAACATTCAACATTAAATGTATTCTACTTGGTGATTAAGAAATGAGTAATGCTACGTTTACAACAATTTTCATATATAATATATTACTGGTGGAAATTTGAGTCTCTTATTGACATTACTATTTTACTTATCATTAATAATTTGCCACTTAGAATTCGTTGTGAAATTTGAGTCTCTCATGTACATGCAAGAAAAATCAAATCAGTATTAAAGTGCCTTAGGAAAAGGAAAAATATCAAATTTACAAAATGTAGACTAAATTTATAAAAGATGTGTTATAACCATTGTGTTGCATGTAATTAGATAGTCTCATATTCATAAGGAAGAGATGCCGAAGGAAGTTTAAATTTTATCACAAACCAAAAATAGATAAATAAAGACTCAAAATAACACACCAAGTAGGACAATAAAAAATGTTAGGATTTGGATTTGCGTTGTCGAATTTATCTATCAAATGTGTGTCAACAAGGGTTCTAATTATTGTATTTTTTCTTCGGTAAAGTGTTGAATTGGAGCTACTTGAAAATCTCAAGTTGAAGAAGGCTTGCTTGAGTATACTCATTTACTATAGGTTTATGTGGAGTATAGTTTGTGTTTGATTCGGATTTTGACTTGACCCGATATAAAAGTGTTATAGTTTTTAATAAGAGATATTTTGAGGCTTAGTTCATGGAGCTTCGGCTTGGGCATTGTTGATTGTCTATGTGAGATATAGGTATTGTTCTATCAGATTAGAGTTTGGTATGTTGTTTTGAAAGAGAAACATTGTACTGTTGCATCTTGTATTTTTCCTTAAAAATAGTGAATCACTGCAGCTTGGCTTGGGTCAGATTGGCTTCTTTGTCCTTTTTTCTGTTCTTCTTTTGTTGTTTTGATTTAATTGGTTTTTTTAGAACAGAATTGTGTCGTATTTTGATTGCGTATTTCTATTTAGATTCATTTGAGGGATAGAAAGGATTTCAGTTCAGTTTATAGCCGTTGAGATAATTTTCATATTTTAATCAGTTGTGTGAAATATTTTTATTCCGGTTTAATGCTTTTGCTAATGAACAGTACTCTTCAAAACCAAGAAAGTGACTGTTCATGAGCAAAAAAACTTTTGCTTTCTAAAGAGGTTGTAGGAGCCACATTATGTTGGTTTTCTCTCTAAATTAGAGACATATTTGTGTTTGGAATGTCTCTGGGAGATGCTCTTTACTCTTGCCAATGAGTTTACTATCGTACCAAGGTTTCAAATTTGTGCAAATGAGTTCATTCGAGGTGAAGGTTCCATTGAAAACATCCACAATTCTGGATTTATGGGAGGCAAATGGATCGTTTGCTTAAGTTGAATTTAAATGCAAGGGTTTTGTAAATATTAAATAGAGATCTTTGCATATAGGAAAATTATTAGGTACTCCCGGAGTACCATAAATGTGTACTTCCTCATCTCATATAAATGGTGGGTTCCACCATGAATTTAATTAGTGGAACCCACCATGTGAAATGAGTGATTACGCATTTATGGTATTCCGAGAATACACAATAATTTCCTTTGCATATATATATATATATATATATATATATATGTGGATCATTTTCTTAAGTTGAGTTTTTATTAAGGTGGTAATCCTTGGAGTGATTTTTTTTTTTTGAAAAGTACATCAAATGTTTTCCACTTTGACAAGTCTTTGTGTTGATTTTTTGCTTTTACTTTCCTATTTTTAGATTGTGGTGTATTCTTATGTGATTACTTCTAGGGTGTGAATGGGTTTGGTTGGATGATTTTTTCAACCCATCAAATATGGGGAAACTATATAATTATCTTTCACGCATTATAAAAAGTTGGACTAACTATATAATTATCTTTTAAATAAATTATTACGAGATATGCCTAAATTATATTGCAAATTTCCAAATTCATGAAAGTCAATTCTTAAAATACCAAAAAAAAAAAAAAAATCAAACTAAAAATTTAAAATAAAGATAATAAAATAAACTTATATATATAGTGGGTAGGGTTTGAGTAGATGGTCTATCTACCTAAACTCAACTCAACTTAACCTACCAACTCACAAAATCCAACCCAAAATGTTAGGTTGAATTGGGTTGGGTTGGTTTTGGCGGGTCGGTTAATTGGATGCACAATTGCACACTCCAAGTACTTACTAATCATTGTGTTCCGTAAACTCTTATTGATTAAATTAGTTCAATTGATCATTAATTTGATTATTAGATCAATGGGGGTGATTATTAGATTTCTCAAAAAGTTTGACTTCTTGCACCATCGATATCTTTTTAAGACCTTTCTCCATTTTGTAATTCTTAATTTGTAACATAAACCAACATTTAATTAATCATCTACATTGCCCAAATAAGATAAAAAAACGAGCAAATATATGATTTTACTTCTATTTTCTTTCTTTAGCAAGAGATATTTGTCATCGTTCAAAAACATGATGATTAAACAATTCTTATCCCTTTTTAATCTTTGTTTAAATTAGGTAAATGTGGGTGAACACCAACCCCACATCATCACTAGGTGCTAGGGAGCAAGGGTGGACAATGAATGATGGTTTTTTTTTTTTTTTTTTTTTTTTTTGAGGAAGAATGAATGATGGTTTTTAAGTGTTTAATATATTGTAAAATACAATTAGCTTAATTAATAAAGTTATATGGAACCAACTGAAGTATATATATGAGATACAACTACATAAGAAGAAAAAAAAGTTAAAGCTTACATGTTTTACATATCAAGTTTATAAATTGATGTGACAATGAATATGATTGGTGGGTTTCAATAACCTAATGAATAAAATTTTGAATTACCTATTTACGATTAGTGACACATATTTGTAAGTTTAATATAATAAAACTTATAGTAAAATATTAACCTTAACTTTGATCTGTAAAAACTTTCCAAACTCTAGTATAATTACAAATTTTAACTTAATTAGATGTAATATTTCCTAAAAATTGATAACAAAGTCGTTACAAAAATAGATAGAATGAAAAATAAAATAAAAATCTTGAGGAAAGCCACGTTGTCGGTATCTTCGTAATGTTAGAGACCAAAGCCACTAAGTATACATACTAAGGTTATGTTAATAACAGTTTTTGTTTTCTATTTTCAAAAATTTGTTTTTGAGAATATAAAGAAAAAACAAATTTCTTATATTTTTTAAATAAAAAATATGTTTGGTTAGTTGAAATTAAAAAGATAGTTTTTTGAAGAAATAAATAGAAAATACTAAAATATGTTGTTACTAAGATTTGAACTTTAATGCTAACTCATTAAATGAGATAGATTTATTAAATTAAATGTATTTTTTCATTGGGAAATTATTGAGTACTCCCAAGTACTATAAATGCGTACTCCCCCCTCTCACATAATTGTGAGTTCCACTAATTAAATTTATAGTGGGACTCAGAATTCATGTGAAAGGAGAGAGTACGCATTTATGATACTCCCAGAGTATTCAATAATTTTCATTTTTCATTAACTTTTAAAAATTAAAAACTGAAAACAGCATTTTGCATGTTTTTAATTTCTTTCACAAATTGAGTTTTGAGAACAATTTTTGTTTTCCGTTTATTTTGGGTTGCTAAACAAGTTTTTTAGTCTCAAAAATAGAAAATTATTTTTGAAAATACAAAATAAAGAGAAAAAACAGTTATCAAACGTAACCTAACTTTTTTTCATAAAATTTATCCACAACTATCAAGATGGTAATATTACTAAAGTAAATACTCCATTCATCCTAGTTTATTTGTCCTCTATTCCATTTTGGGATGTCCCAAAATATTGTCCTGTTTTCAAAAATAAAAGTTATTAATTTACTAATGTTCCTATTATTCCCCTACTTTATTTTCAAAACTATTTGAAAAGAAAATTAACAAATATTTAAAAAATCAATCTAATTAGGGCACCTTTTTAGTTGCAGAATAACTCTTTTTTAAAAAAAAAAAAAAAAAACTGATAAATTTATTTAAGGATAAACAAGACAATAAATGATGTTTCTTTAAAAATTTTGACTTTTTAAACAGGACAAACAAATTGAGACGGAGAGAGTAATAGATAAGAAAGAAATGAAATGGTAATAGATAAGAAAGAAATAAAGTGATTCATGTGACAAGTTTATGTAAAATATCAACAACTTCCTAGTATAATCATTTGTGAAAAATATTACGTCTCTATGATTTAAAAATAAATAAATAAATAAAATCCAACTCAAAAAAAAAAAAAAAAAAAAAAAAAAAACAAACAAAAAAAAAAAAAAACAAAACAGAACAAAAATGGATTAGAAAGGAACGAAACCTGAAAATGACTGCAAGTATGAAGGTAAAAGCTGGTGTGAGGTTGCTGACCGCTGATGCAAGAGTCGGAGAACTGTATTCTATACCCATATACCCACACAACTGATCTACAAACCTGCTCTCTGGCCCAACATAAATCTTATATCATGTCCAAATCTCAATTGATCAAAATCAAATTGCAAAAATTCAGCAAAATATATAAAAAAGAAAATTAAATTGCAAAAGCATTTTGGGTAATATTCTCGTACGTACCCAATCAATCCAAGTAGGAAAATTCTATAGAGGAGAGACAACTTGAATGTAGGAAGCCCTTTTGTTCTACATGTATCAAATAGCCATTTGTCAAAATTTTTATTTTATTTTCATTGGGTATGATATAGAAAAGGAGGTTAAGTGAAAATACTTGGGAAAGATGAAGACCAAGGGAAGAAGAACAAGAGTAGCAATGGCAATTGGCAAAGGAATAGAAAACAAAGACGTAGTAGCTCAACCCTTTCAAAGTGGCTGCTTTAAATACGATGTATATGCCGACGTCAGAGCATTCTACTGCAACCATGGCTGAAAATGGCAGAACATTCTTGTACCAATAGCTCATTGCCATCTCTCTCTCTCTCTCTCTCTCTCTCTCAATGATTTCTATGTATCTTGAATAGAGTAAACAAGAATATCTCCTAATTAATGGTTAATTACTATATAATTCTCCACGAAATATATATCATTGGTTTTGCTTTAATGAATAGCTAGACATTGACATAATCAATTGTTTTATTTTGGGTGGAAGACATGCATAATTGATTGGTTGGCGATGGTCATTTATTTAATACTATCTACTTATGCTTATGCTTTCGTGAAATATTATAGCTTTTCTTTAACCATTTGATTGTTTATACGATTCTCAAAAAAGACGTGATTGTTAAATACTTTATAGAGATTAGAGACTAGTGAGACCCTAATTTAAAAATAAAGAGATTTGCTTTCAAAAAAAAAAATAAAGAGATTTAAGGGCCAAAGCCCAAGTTCAGACTGAAAGCCTAATGTACTTCAGATCCAAAACTTCACTTTGCTTCGGGCCGATCAGTGAGCCCAAGCCTAAGACTTCACTATATGAAATGTCTTTGTCTAAGAACCCAGCTAAGTAAAAATAAAAAAGGCCCAGGACCCATCTCACGCTAATGTAATCTCTCTCCTTTAGAGCAACGGAAAGATATTCTAAGTTGATCATTTTTATTTTAAAAACTTTAATAATTATTTGGCTAAATTGTGTGCTATTTAGGGTAAATCGAAATTACCAGGCTACATATGTAAGAAAGCCTTCGAATATTCACCTATTACAAACTGTTTATGAAATCAAGGTCAAATATGGTTCAAACACAATTTTAATAAAGGGCCTCTTAAGTCTTAACGGTTTCCTTAGGGCATTTTTTAAGGGATTATCTTAGGAAATTTTTTATACTATTTTAATAAGAAATATAAATATGTGTCAAAAAAGTCAATTCTTTTTTCTTTTCTCATAAAAAATTTCTAAAAATATTTCTTAAACCAATGCTCTTAGGGCATCCATTAACTTTTCATTTTTAATATTTCTTGATTTGATTTTAATCCATACCAAATAGTCTATCTAAATTTTACCTTGTGCTGGATTGGTGCAAAAGGTCAACAGAGTTGGTGGTTAATGACAATTAATTTGTAATCAATTTTAGGAATTGTCAACCTTCTAGACCAAGTTGGAATTAGGAAGTCCAAATCTTAGTCTAGAAATAAGAAAATGTTGATAGTTTCAAATACATGCCCTACCCATTTTCTTTCATAAAAAAACAAACTAATTATAATTAAATACATGATAAGACCTACTATTTGTGTAAGAGGGGAGAGTACTTATTTACGATACTTGGGAGTCTTCTATAATTTTCCATGGGCTATGTCTATTGCTCACAAAACTGTTGTTGGTGGTGTTTTTTACACTTCTTGTACCTTAGACACATGTATTGATGTTATTAGACAATGTTTAGTCTAGGCTTTTTCTAAGAAGGAAGTTGGGTCTGACGCTCTTGCGGAATGGGCTCCAAGGTCCGTTCTGCCGCTGCCAGTTTGTGCACAAACATTTAGTCCAAAGTTCAAGGACCGATGTTGCAAACTGGGCTTATTCTATGTTTCTACCGCAGAAGGAACATCTCTCCAGTTTTTGTCGCAGAGCTGACTTTTCTTAACTTTCTACTAAGTAGTAAAGCTTTTTTGCATTTTTCTGCAACGTGAATGACCTTCATTTTTTTGCTACAGAAATATTTCTCCACTTCCAGCACATAAACAACTCTAAAACCCAAGGAAGATACCCATCAAGAATATGTTAGTTTACATGGGTTAGCATATTCTCATATATATACATACGTATATTTGTATATATACTTATACGTATTCACATATAAATATATAAAATATACTCTGCAGAATATGAGCTACAATGTATATATATATACGTATGGCAGAACAATGATTAGTTCATATTAAAAGCAATGCACATAATAACAAAGAAATAATGAAAGCTTCAGCAGAAATAATCATAGGTAAAGAGTATTCGTAGCAGGATGTTGGCTAAAAAGATCTCAATCCCAACCCACACAACCTTATTACCAAATAAGGTTTTAAAGTTATATGGTTTGGAACGTGAGTCAAAGTAGGCATCCTTTGGAGATTGCAAAGAGTGTGCTTTGGTGTTTTTTGAGGGAGGAAAAGGATTCCTAGTGATGCATGCTAATTCTACAGTGTATTATCTACTTTCTCTCTTCTCTCAAATATCATGTTCTTTCTCTTTTCTTTCTTTTTTCACTTTCAACTCATTATTCAGATTTCCTTCATATTTTTTTCCTTGGTTTCGATGTTGTTCTCCCTCCTTATTGTTGTTGTTGTTGTGGTTGTTCCCACATTCATAGGTACTGTTCCTTTTATACCTAAGATCATCAAGCCTAGGTGATTTTCCTTCTTTACCCTTGTTTTCACTAACCATTTTGTCTGTCATGGGCATTTAGTCAACACCCACTACGCACCGTTCTGGCCGAGTGTAGGTGGGTTCAATTCCACTACTTTTTGGCCACTAGCAATGGGTTCAATCCCACTACTTTGGCTCCGCAACAAACTTCTTTGTCTTTTTAGGTAAAGGCCAACCGGCCACAATAACCTTGCCTCTCACTCTCTCTCTCATTAATTCTCTTTGTCTTCATTCTCTAGTATGCATCAGATGGCTCCCACTTACCTTCTTCCCATTTTTGGTAAAGATGCTTTCCCAGCAAAGCATATTCCCAAAAGTGGTCTTGGCGGGATACCAAATTTAGGTCCTTTCCCCCCTCCACCAAACCACACCCTCTACACCTCATTGGTCATAGGCCTTACTCTTTTGCATGGCTGGGATGTAGAAGGGCAAAACCCAAACCTTACCTTACTCGCTTGCCTTGCCACTTTTGTCTTTTCTCTAATTTTGTTTTCTTTTGCATTCATGCGTTTTTTGCTGCTGCTACTCCTGCTTTTGTTTTATTTCATCATGTTTCTTCATATTAGTTTTCATTTCTATCCTTTTATACAAAAGGATTTGGGCCTTTGAGGGCCAAATAATGTTTACTAGATCAAAAGGGTATTAGACCCAATTTGCCTTAATCTGACAAAGTCATTATGTAGAAGATCTGTATTCTGCAGAAAACCTGTATTGCAGCAGATCTGTATTCTGCTGCAGATTACTTTCTCTTGCATTTCTTTCTCAGCCCAGGCATAAGTCTAGGCTTTTGTTTCTTAGTCATCTTGGTGGGCCTTTTGGCCTTGCTTGTTATTGGGCTTTCTTCCTCATGGGCTTTTGGCCCTTGCTTTTTATTAGGCATTCCTCCTCATAAGCTTTTGGGTACAAATTTGCAAAAACGAGCATCAATAACTGTTTTATTCTCAACCTAGAAAACAACTAATTAAAACCGTGGCTTGAAGTTACGATTTTCAAGTCAAATTCTGACTTTAAAAGTCACAATTTCAATTGTTTTTTTGGGTTGTGTACAAAATAGTTTGTGTGCAACAAGTATTTCCCTTTTCCCATACTCAAAAAATTGTCAACATATAGAATAATAAAGATAGAAAGTTTAAATCAATATATATATATATATATATATATATATATATAAGCAAAGACCTCACGTGGGAGAGCATGAGATTCTGACATATGGCTACTCTTAAAGTACATCAGAGATAAGAACAAATTTAAAAATTGGAGCTCTTTATTTCCTTTGCGTCAATGTTTCAAAACTACTTTTTGTTACATTTTTTATTCAATGTTTTAAGTCTACTATTTGTTTAATTTGATTCAATGTTTCAAAACTTCTCCTCTCTCTCACACACAAAAAACTCTTTGCATTTCCATCCACCGTTTTCACTTTGACTCCTTTATATACACATATTCATAGCCCTTCATGCCATTCCATCTCAAATACACTCAAAAAAAAAAAAAAAAAAGCAATGTTAATTAGCTTCAACCTTTCAATGACACCTACATAACTCAACATTATGGTACCATTTAATCCTAACCTATATGAGTAGGCTATGACTAAGGAAGGGGGCATGTGTTTTTTATTCAGTAACAGTAGCTTACGGTTTTGATGTTGAAGTTAGACATTGTGGATTTTGTGAAGGTTCTAATTCGCTTTGAGTCTTTAGGTGTTTAGGATTTTGGTTTGAAAAGGTCATAAATGTATTTTATTTTAGAACTAAATAAAAAGAAAAAGAAACATTCTAATTGATTATTTATGAAGTTAGTTTTTTTATTTATTTAATTTGTGTTAGAACTCATAATTTGTAGGGTTTTTTACTGCTATTTTGTGCAGTATGAGCCATAGTGAAAAAAATAAAAATCGATGATGATTTCAAAGTATTTTCCTTTTTTTTTTTTTTAAAGGATACGGTCCATTATATGGATGGCAATTTTTCCCTACTCCACATAACCCACCCCTCCCCGCTTCGCCCCACGCGGGTTTTTCCCGCCCCGGCAGGCGGGGATGGGGCAAGATTTTAGCCCCGCACCATGGGGCAGGACGGGGATGGATTTAGACTTTTTAGACTGACCCCGCCCCGCATTGCTAAGGGTTATAATTGTAAATTTTTCATACCTTAAAACCCTACTATTTAAACAACCATATCAATATTAGCTTATTTTATTCTACCAAATATGGTTCTTTGCCTTTATTTTGTTATGTGATATACTATGAGATTTTTTTTTTTTTAATTTTATTTTATGATTGTCTTGTTAAACACTTGGATATATTATTCAATTTTTTCTAAAAATTGATTGGATTCGATGGGATAAATTTAATTGTAATTTCAAGTATATTTTTATTAATGAAATAGGTTTCATTAAAACAATTGTACTAGTTGTAGGGAAAATTAACAAAAAATAGAGTTTTACGGGGTGGGGAAGGCTTCGCCGGGCCCCAAAGGGCGAGGATGGGGTGAAAAAGTTTTCCATTTCACACAGGGCGGGGCGAGGATGGGGCAAAACAAAACCATATAGGGTGGGGACGAAGGCCCCATCCTTCGGCCCCGCCTCGCCCCATTGCCATCCCTAGATATGGAAGCCCAACTGAAAACAATTAAATTTTGATAAATGGATGTGTTTTAGCTAATTTCTCTTTGTTTTATCACGTTCCTTTTATGTTAATACTTACAAATAATTTCCTTAATTTCATTGAGATAATGAATTGGGTGTTTGCGATTGAGGTCTCCATATTTGGTTGTGAGAATAAAGTGGTCGAGGAAGTGTTTGGAAGGTTACTTAAATTTATGTAATTTTAGGATGTAAAAGTATTTTATACTTTAAATTCTTATTTATAGATTTCAAAATCATTTAATCAATTTAAAAAAATTAATCTATTTTTAATGATAAATATTATAATATGTTATAGTTTTATAGTTGTGGGTGAGAAAGCCCAAAGCCATATGTTGGGCCTGGGGCCCAGTCCAAATACGACTGTCCATCCGAAGAGGCTAATAGTACCAGCGCTTCACCATCCTGATGAAAAAGCAACTCATGAGGGACAAAGGCTCCGTCCGAAGACAACTGGTTGAGCCGAAGGGGCCATATCCATCAGATCAGTCCAGAATTTGATCAAACGGATATGCTGAGGGTTTCCCTGCGAGGATTAGGCTCCGCACGTGTCTAACTGAGTGGCTATCATGAAATCCCCTGCTAATAAAGCTGCCACCACCGCATTTAATGCGCTGCAACAACTTCTCTGGCCGCATTTATGTGGAGAAGACACCTGAACAGTGCATCCACACCCATCACCACTCACTGCAGGATAAAGCAAACGGCTGATGTGACTGGCACTCAAGTGGGCGTGTAGATGAAGGACAAGTGTGCGGTGGAGATGAGAAGGGAGCGCATATATAAGAGAGGCAAGCCTCACGGAGGAGAGGGAGAGAAAAAATTGTATCCATTAAGTTCTTAAATACAAAAGCTCTTCGGACCGAAGAAATTCTTGTTAAAGGCTAGTCTAATTTCTTTTCATTGGTCTGCTTGTATGAACCGTTGCTAAATCCAAACCCAGCCTAGCTGTTTAACCCGCTCTCTACAAATTTATTGTTGGAAATTTGTTGGGCTCACGATACAGAGAGTTGGTACCTGGCCCAACAAATTTGGACCCTACAATAGTGTTATACAATTTTTTTTTAATAAAATATGAATTAAGAAAATCAAGTTTCAAAGTATTCAAAAATATTGTGGGAAAATATAAATATTATACAACAAAATAACTATTATATGTAGGTCTTAATATACATAAGAGCATCAACACTGAGGAATGCTAATGTCAAATGTAAGGAGAACTTGGCATTTCAAGCCCCAAAGTGCTCTGCATCAAGAAATGCTATACCCAAATATTGCAAATTTTTTTGCAATACTGTTACAGTGCAATTCTAAAGGTAGAATTGCACTGTAGCAGTATTGTAAACCAAAATAATTATATTTTATTCCATTTTTTCACTTCTCTGACTTTTCTCTTTCAACTCATCTCTCTCACAGAGCTCTCCTCTCTCTTTCTCACCGGTACCATTTTCTTTGATTCTTTCTCTCATCCAATCCCTCCTTCTCTCTCATCCCTTTTTGTGTGGATCGGTGCCCATCTCTAAATCATACGGCGTGGTGCCGCGGCATGGCAGATGGTCGCGGTGGCGTGGGTCTCTTCCCTCTTTGTCTCTCTTTGATCTCTCTTCCCTTTATTTTTTTCTTTCTCTTCCCTTGAATCAAGCCTCCATGGGTCTCATGGTTTGGTGGAGATCATGGTTTGATGTGGCAGATCAGGGTGGTGCCGTGGTTGATGAGGGATCGGGGTGGTGCCATGGGTCTGATGGGTGTGGTGGCTGTTGCTGGCTCCGATTGGTTTGATGGTGGGTGTTTGTGTGGCTCAATTGATGGTTTGATGGTTTGTGTTTGTGTTTGTGTGTGTGTGGCTCTGTTGATGGTTTGGTGGTTTGTGTTGTGTTTGTGTGTGGCTCTGTGTGTGTGGTGATGGATTTGGATAGGTGGATTGGTGTATCATGGGTCTGTGTGTGCGGCTCTATGTGTTGAAACCGGTGCTAGAGGTTGAGGGAGAAAGAGAGGAAAAGGAATAGAAAAAGAGAAATAGTAAAAAAAAAAAAAAAAAAAAAGAATAAAAAAGAATATTTAAATAAAATGGGAAAAAAATAGAATTTTGAAATGTTAGGTGGGTTGTAAAATGATATGGTATAATTGATAAAGTAGCTTTTTAAAATGGTAAAATAGAATAGAGTGGCATTTCTTGATGCTGATACTCAAAATGATTTCAAATGAAATTGTAAAGTACTTTGCGCATCACATGGGACATTATTTAGTTAAATACAATGGATATGCCCCTTCATCTGCTAGCATTCATCCGCATACATCTATTCTATAATATTTATACTTTCAACTTTGTTGCTATCCAACAAAGGAGTCTTACCATCAGGTGAAGATTCCAAGCTACTATAGCACTTGTCCTCACTCAATTCTTCTTTAGCTTTTGCCCACATGACAGCATAAAACCCAAATGATAATATTATTGCTCCAATAACGCTGCAACATTAGGAAGAGCAGAAAGCCAATGAATTGGTAAAAAATAAACACAAGTAGTAGTTGATTCTTCCTTCTTCCTTCTTCCTAGAACTATTATGTCCTAGGCTAGAAAATGGAGAAAAAATAGTCTTTTTTCGTTAAGAGAGAGGAAGTGAGAGAATTATATACCTTCCAAGATAGAGAGCATCACCTAGGAATATGACACTCATAGCAGCTGCAATGGCTATTGACAATGGCTTGAAGTTTGAAATATACACTGGCCCCTTCAAGTGCAAGCCCCATATGTGAACAACAGAGCCGAAGAATGAACCAAAGATTCCCTGATCAGAGAGAATGAAAGTTAGACATTATCAATAGCCAGATTGTGATTTTGTAGTCCAATAGTTTCTTACCGAATATATAACGGCAACTAGTGTTATATCTGGCCTTAGTCTCCAAGCACTTAAATTTCCTTCTGCTATCAAACATACTGGTGCAG
The DNA here is from genome assembly GCA_023736055.1 of Quercus glauca. Taxonomy (NCBI): domain Eukaryota; kingdom Viridiplantae; phylum Streptophyta; class Magnoliopsida; order Fagales; family Fagaceae; genus Quercus; species Quercus glauca. The sequence goes on from CM043316.1 coordinate 26,120,749, forward strand.
ATACAATTGTCGCGCAAACGTTGTTTAAGAAGACTATAATTAGCTCTGCAGGATATATTTTTATAACTTGGGTCTGTAAATGCAACAGAATTCAAATTTTAGCTTCCAAATTATATCTCATTTAATTTGCCACATCTTAGATGTACTAATTAATTAAGCAAGGTACTCAGTCGCAAAGTACCTGAACAATGTAACAAATTGAAACTAGAAGATACTCGGCAGTAAGTAAAAGGCCGCCTATCACCCAATCCCAATTGGCTTGTGATGACCCCTGTGGAGAGGGAAGTGAAAGGGATGGTGATTGAGATGAAGCGGAGATGATTGTAGGCCCCTTGTAGAAAAGCACTACCAATGCACCTGATATTGATACTATTGTGCCCATGATTTTAGCCTGAGTGATTGAGCTTCTCAAAGACAGTATTTCCATCCTTTTTTGAAACACCATAAGAGGAGGAATGAATAAAAATTTGGTGGTGGTGGTCAACCTTAAATGTATTCTATACTCTCAATGATTAAGTAATCACTACGTGGACGTACAAGAGCAATCAGATAAGCATTACCGTGACACAAAACTTATTTGCAAATCATAGACCAAATCATGAAAAATGTTAAAAATAAAAGCAAGGCTTAAGAAGAAACCTGAAAATGACGGCAAGTATGAAGGTAAAAGCTGGTATGAGATTGCTGATGGCTGAAGCAAGAGTCGGTGAACTGTATTCTATTCCTTTATAGCTACACAACTGAGCCAAAAACCTGCCTCCAGCCCAAACATGAAAAATAAACATAAACAAAATAAACATTTCTTGTTCTTAATTTCCATTTTTATCATCTCCAAATCACAAATTCAAATTGCAAAAGCTTTTCATGTATTATATTTTCATACCCAATCACTCCAAGTAGGAAAATTCTATAGAGGAGAGACAACTTGAATGTAGGAAGCTCTCTTCTGCATATTTCAAGTAGCCTTTTGTAAATATTTTCATTGGTCATATCATACATACAGATAAAATTTTTTTTTTCTTGATACATAAAATGAGATTAGAAGACATACTGGCGAAAGATGAAAGGCAAGGGAAGAAGAAGAGGAGTAGCTATGGCAGAAGAATAGAAAATAAAGACGTAGTAGCTCAACCCTCTCAAAGTGGCTGCTTTGAATAAGGTGTTTAAGCCGACATTAGTGCATTCTGCTGCAACCATGGCTGAAAATGGCAGAACATCTTTGTAATAATAGCTCCCTGCTGCCATCTCTCTCTCTTTCCCTTGATGATTTCTATTGTATCCGTGTTAACATATTCACATCCTTCCTTTGCTTCTTAATTAATAGAGCAAATTTCAATACCATTCAACACGTAATATATATATATATCATTGGTTAATTTGGTTTTGCTTTCAATGAATCGCTAGATAGTGACATAATTAATTAATTATTTATTTATTTCTTTTGATATAAGAAATAATTGACTGGTTCGTCAATCCTTACGATTTGACACTTTTTTTTTTTTTTTTTAAGAATCGAAACTTGATTACTTGTAATTATATATACTAACTGTAATTTATTTTATACATATTCTATTGCCATATTTCAAAACACTTTTTTCTTTTTTAGCACTCTCCTATGTACCTTATTAATGGCGAAACTGGAAATTACCTTAATTATAAGGGATGACAAAAAAACCCTCCAACTAACCTTGACCTTGATATGCCCCAAAGTAAGAATAGAGCGGGGATAAGATACCCATGATTTTCTTCAAAGTTGAACATGCTTATAGTTGTATTTCCTAATTCATGACTTTCTGTATAAAAATTTAAGGATAAAATACTATTTTGATTATTAAATTTTACTAAAAATTGTTTTTTGTCCTTAAAATTTAAAAGGTTATATTTTTCATCTTTAAACTTTATAAAGACTAAAGAGTTCCTTTTAATGGTTTAGAGTAAAAAATAGAGATGAAAAAAAATAACTTTTTTCAATAATTTAGAAATGGAAAACAATCTTTTTAAATTTTAGGGATGAAAAACAAATATTTGATAAAGTTTAAGGATCAAAATAGTGTTTTACCTAAAATTGAATTATTTGGTCAAATTGTTAAAGTAATCACTAGTATTTTATATCTACTTTATACAGCAAATTGCAGCAAAATTGTTTGTGAAATCAAGTTCAAATATGGTTCGTACTCCATTAAAACCATACTAAACAGTAAACACTATCTAATCAATTTGTTTTGGATAAGTGTAAAAATTGTCAACAGAATTGATGGCTAATGACAATCATATTTTTATAATTTGTATTCAGTTTCAACCTCCTAGTCTGATCAATGTTAGATCCAAGTTCAATTCCAAATCTACAATTAAGAAAAATGTCATTTGAAATGTTGTTAATTTCATATTGGCTTTCAATGTGCTTGTATTTCTAATTGCCCTCTTTGATTAGACTGGTATACAGGGAGAAAAGGCCAAAAATGCTTACTCGGGGCGTGGAAATCGGCCACCAAAGCAAAAATATCTCCCAGGGCATGTGGAAGTGTCCCCATTTGATTGGATTAGTCGTTGGATTTCTTATCTGAAAAGTAAACCTTCTAATTTCCATTGTTATTAATACCATTTCGGACCCCGTTTCGGTTTGTCCAGTGGAATGGAATATTTCGGTACTGGCCGATTTCGGCGTACCGTTTCAGGGTGTTTCAGAGTTCTTAAAAAATAATTTATATATTTCCTTGTTGAATATAAAATTGTCAATTCTAATAAATAAATAACTAAATATCAAATAATACAAATCATTTAGTCTTAACTCTTAAGTCTTAAACATCAATATAACATCACATAATAAGAAGATTTACAAGACAATAACTAAATATAAAAAAATACAAGATTTACTCCTCCTCCTCATCATCATCCATGAGAGAATGATCAAATTCATCATCAAAAGAACTCCCAAGAACTACCAACACCCATTGGACCTTTACTCTTTTTTTTTTTTTTTTTTTTTTTTTTTTTTAATAATAGGCCAAATCCAGTCCGGCCAGAATTTGCATCTCGGTCGGAATTGGCCGGAATTGACCGAAATGGCCGGAATGGACCGGAATTTGACCCGAGGTGGAACGTGAGTATTCCGGTACGGGTTTGCATACCGGTACGAAAAATTTCGGCCGTTCTGGCCGAAACGGAACGAAATCAATAACAATGCTAATTTCACACTTCTCTTTTAGATGTCATATAATCAAACAGAATGCGTTCATGCAGTGAAACTAAAGAAACGTCATAGATTATGAAGAGGAGAAAATAAGCTGACGAATCCAAGCAATGTTGATGGACGGGCCCATTAGGTGCAAGACTCAGTGAGAACGGATTTGCTAGCCACATGTTAGACAGAATCCCTATATGGGAATACTTGCAGCACACCCCCTAGATTCTAGGGGTAATTAGAGTCCTAGCGCAATTAGGGTTCTAGAAGCTGCGTGCATCGATGGAGATCTTCTTTATAAGGAATATGACTTGTCCATCACGTTTGGGACTCCTCAAGAGGATTTCTACAAGGAAAGACTTCGACTCCAAGTAAAAAAGGTCAACTTTCGACTACTATAAAAGCCCCAATACCCTCACAAATCGAGGTACGCATAATTTACCCCCTCTCTAGCATTCTAGAGTTGTGAGAATATTCCTGACTTAACCTTCGGAGGGTATTCGGCCGACACCACACCGGCGCCTTCTGTTAGGTTTTCCTCTCTGTATTGTGCAGGTTTGCGTTCGAGCGTGTAGGGATCGTGTGGCTTACTGGTGAATTTCTCGGCATCATCAATTGGCGCTGTCTGTGGGAATATACACGATTCGTAAGCCATATTATCGCTTCCCGGACAAAAGAGTTGCATGGTACTCACACGCTCAATGGCAACCACCAACGACGTTCAAGGAGAGGAACCACCCACAACTACCCTCGAGAGACAAGTTTGCACTCTCGCTGCCGCCGTGGAACGTCTCACCAAACAAAACCACGACTTAGAAGAACAGCTGCGCCAGAAGAATGCAGCACCGAATGACCAACAAGAAGATCAAGAAGGGACTAGCGCTGCAAGAAAAAACAAGGAGAAACCTGAGGGCAGCCACGCCCCAAGCAGACTGGAGAGGCAAAATTTAAACATGCCATCCCTCACGGATGCAACTCCGCCACATATTGTCGCAAAGATGCAAGCGATAAAGGAGCAGATGGAGGTTATGATGAACGCGCTCAAAGGACGAGTGTCCAGTGACCTTGACGACTTGGTCAACCGCACCGACTCGCCTTTCACCTCGGCCGTCAACTCCTTCCCCCTACCCCATAAGTTCCGCATGCCGCATATAGACAGTTATGACGGGGTGAAGGATCCATTGGATCATCTAGAGACCTTCAAGACCCTGATGCATCTTCAAGGAGTAGCGGACGAGATCATGTGTAGGGCCTTCCCTACAACGCTGAAGGGCCCGGCAAGAATTTGGTTCAGCAGGCTGACGCCTAATTCCATCAGCACTTTCAAAGAGCTGAGCGCCCAATTCACGTCGCACTTTATTAGAGGACACCGATACAAGAAGTCCACAGCATGCTTGATGAGTATCAAGCAACGAGAAGATGAAACACTCAGATCTTACATAGCCCGCTTTAATAAGGAAGCACTCTCAATCGATGAGGCCGACGATAAAATACTCGTAGCAGCATTTACAAATGGGCTGAGGAAGGGTAAGTTTTTGTTTTCACTATATAAAAATGACCCAAAAACTATGCCGTACGTGCTCTACAGGGCCACCAAATATATGAATGCCGAAGACGCTCTACTAGCTCGTGAGGAAAAGCCCAAGAAGAGAGAAAGGCAGGAAGATGTCCGAGAGGAAAGAGGGCGGAAGACGGCAAGAACCGGAGAGCGAAGGGATGATAGGCGCTCCGAGCCCCCTACGGGGAGATTCACAAGTTTTACTCCACTGACCGCCCTATCGACCAAGTCCTCATGCAAATCAAGGACAAGGGGACACTGACTTTCCTTGGAAAGCTAAAGGGAGATCCCAACAAACGGTTCAGAAATAGGTACTGTCGCTTTCATTGCGATCACGGACATGACACAGCTGACTGCTATGACCTGAAACAGCAGATTGAAGCCCTCATTAGACAGGGAAAGTTGCAGAAGTTCATCAGCAAGGAAAGGACGGATCATCAACATCAAGAGCAGCCACCCCGCCGAGATAATGAGCACCCTAAACCACCTATAGGGGATATAAGAATGATCACAGGGGGCACGGCAACTATAGGGTCGTCCAAAAAGGCCAGAAAAACATACCTCAGGATGGTTCATAACGTCCAGCTAACGGGCTTCGTACCAAGAATAGCACGGATGGAAAGCCCGATCATAGGATTCTCAGAAGAGGATGCCCGACGTCTTCACCACCCTCATGAGGACGCGCTTGTTATCACCATACAAGTGGGAGACTTCAACATGCACCGAGTGCTAATCGACAATGGTAGCTCAGCGGACATCTTATACTACTCGGCATTCCAGCAGATGAGGATTGATAGAGAACGGTTAATACCGACAAATGCTCCGCTTATTGGCTTTGGAGGTACGAGGGTATTCCCATTAGGCGCGGTCACGCTTTCCGTAACAATAGGTGATTATCCTCAACGGATCACAAAGGATATGACTTTCCTTGTGGTCGACTGCTCATCTACTTACAATGCTATCATCGAACGACCCACCCTCAACTCATGAAAGGCGGTAACGTCAACATACCACCTAATGATCAAATTTCCTACGGAGCATGGGGTGGGAGAGCTACGAGGAAATCAGATGGCCGCACGAGAGTGCTACATTGCTATGATGGAGATGGAAGGGAACCTACCACTTCAAGACGCTGGACGGGCAAAAGCCGCAGCAACCATGGAACACGGAGCACCTATGGAGATACCACCAGAAGAGACGACATGAAGAGCATCGACGCCCCCCCCCCCCCCCCAGTTTCTAGTTTATTACTAAGTTTTTATTAGTTTTTTACTACGAACAATTTTTTCTATTATTTAGTTTTGCTATCGCAAGTTTTTCTTCAAACGATTCTTTCTACAAGTGCCTTTTTAAGCCCAAAGGGGCAGGTACCCTTTTTCTTCTACATGGTTTTCTTTCAATAAGAGAAATAGTTAGACACGCTTGTGTTCTTCCTACTTGATAAACTAAGTCCAAAAAATGGACGGATATAAAACTAAGTCCACAAGCTGGACGGATCATCCCAAGAAGATGAAAAAATCAAAAGTCCACAAAGTGAACGGATATAAACTAAGTCCACAAGATGGACGGACGACCCCAAGTGGACGACCATCAAGGTGACGAGGTAACACTTAGTCGCCTCAACAAGTCCACAACCTCAAGTGGACGACCATCAAGGTGACGAGGTAAAACTTAGTCACCTCAACAAGTCCATGACCCCAAGTGGACGACCATCAAGGTGACGAGGTAAAACTTAGTCACCTCAACAAGTCCACGACCCCAAGTGGACGACCATCAAGGTGACGAGGTAACACTTAGTCACCTCAACAAGTCCACGACCTCAAGTGGACGACCATCAAGGTGACGAGGTAAAACTTAGTCACCTCAACAAGTCCACGACCTCAAGTGGACGGCCATCAGGTGACGAGGTAAAACTTAGTCACCTCAGCAAGTCCACGACCTCAAGTGGACGACCATCAAGGTGACGAGGAGGTAACAGTCACCTCAACAAGTCCACGACCCCAAGTGGACGACCATCAAGGTGACGAGGTAAAACTTAGTCACCTCAACAAATCCACGACCCCAAGTGGACGACCATCAAGGTGACGAGGTAAAACTTAGTCACCTTAACAAGTCCACTACCCCAAGTGGACGACCCACAAGGCGACGACCCACAAGATGACGAGGTAACTCTTAGTCACCTCAAGAAGTCCACGACCACAAAGTGGATGACCAACAAGGTGACAAGGTCACACTTACCAAAGTGGACGGACAAAAAATAAAATAATAATATGAAGTCCATGACCAAAGTAGACGGACAAAAAAATGGACGTCCACCAAAAAATGGACGGATGCATGGACAAAATGGACGGATGCATGTCCAGGCATCCGTCCATAAAGAAAGTGGACGGAGGTCCACATCAAAAAAAAAAAAAAAAAAAAAAAGGGATGCATGTCCATGAACAAGTGGACGGATGAAACAACAAAAAGAAAAAATTCATGTCCATGAACAAGTGGACGGACTCAACCAAAAAAAAAAAGAGGATGCATGTCCATGAACAAGTGGACGGATGCAACAACAACAAAAAGAAAAAATGCATGTCCATGAACAAGTGGACGGACTCAACAAAAAAAAAAAAAAAAAGTGGACGGATGCATGTAAAAAAAGAAAAAAAGAAAAAAGAAAAAAAGAGGACGGATGCATGTCCATGCATCCGTCCATGAAGAAAAGTGGACGGACGTCCACCAAAAAATGGACGGATGCATCCACGAAGAAAGTGGACGAACATCCACATTAAAAAAAAAAAAAAAAAATGAAAGAAATATGGACGGATGCATATGTCCATCCAAGAATTGGATGGTCCATTAACACAAAGAAAAAGGTGACGGATGAACGTACACCAAAAAAAAAAAGATGATGGACGGATGCATATGTCCATCCAAGAAGTGAACAGACACACAAAAAAAAATTAAAAATAATAATAATAATAATAATGAAGAAGGAGGAGGATGGATGCAAGTCCATGATCAAAGATGGACGACCAAGCACAACTAAAAAAAATAAAATAAAATAAAAAACTTTGATGATGAGGTAACACTCAGTCACATTGGCAAGTCCATGATCTAAAGTAGACGGATAAAATACCTTAAGAATGGGATGCTAAGAGAGGACTACAACGTCTCCCAAAGGTTGAAAGTTCCATCATGCGTCTCGGGGGCAGTGTATCAATTTCTTACCGTGTAGAAGGATGCCCAATCCTACGGATAAGCATAAGACAAACGACAACGCTTCAATAAGACCTCAGAGGGCTAAACATTACAAAAAGGAAGCCGACGGACACCTAATCCTCATCCCAATGGGATGGATCGACAACCAAGGATACCGACGATCAAGGATGCTAACGGCACCTGATTCTCATACAAAATTTAAGTCTTCCTACCTACGGGTGGAAGGACGAACCAAGTCACTCACGAGTGCCTTGGTCAAAATTTAAGTCTTCCTACCTACGGGTGGAAGGACGAACCAAGTCACCCACGAGGGCCTTGGTGAAAATTCTAAGTCTTCCTACCTAAGGGGTGGAAGGACGAACCAAGCCACCAACGAGTGTCTTGGTACAAAATTTAAGTCCTCCTACCTACGGGGTGGAAGGACGAACCAAACCACCAACGAGTATCTTAGTATAAAATTTAAGTCCTTCTACCTATGGGTGGAAGGACGGACCAAGTCATTCAAGTGCCTTGGTACAAAAGTTAAGTCTTACTACCTACGGGTGGAAGGACGGACCAAGTCACTCACAAGTGCCTTGATACGAAATTTAAGTCCTTCTACCTACGGGTAGAAGGACAGATCAAGTCATTTAAGTGCCTTGGTACAAAAATTTAAGTCCTACCTACGGGTAGAAGGACGGATCAAGTCATTCAAGTGCCTTGATACAAAATTTAAGTCCTTCTACCTACGGGTAGAAGGACGGATCAAGTCATTCAAGTGCCTTGGTACAAAAATTCAAGTCCTACCTACAGGTAGAAGGACGGATCAAGTCATTCAAGTGCCTTGGTACAAAATTTAAGTCCTTCTACCTACGGGTGGAAGGACGGATCAAGTCACTCACAAGTGCCTTGGTACAAAATTTAAGTCCTTCTACCTACGGGTGGAAGGATGGACCAAGTCATTCAAATGCCTTGGTATAAAAATTTAAGTCCTTCTACCTACAGGTGGAAGGACGGATCAAGTCACTCACAAGTGCCTTGGTACAAAATTTAAGTCCTTCTACCTACGGGTGGAAGGACGGACCAAGTCACTCAAGTGCCTTGGTACAAAATTTATGTCCTTCTACCTATGGGTGGAAGGACGGACCAAGTCACTCACAAGTGCCTTGATAAAAAAAAAAAAAAAAAAAAAAAAAAAAAAATTTAGGTCTTTCTACCTACGGGTGGAAGGACAGACCAAGTCACTCAAGTGTCTTGGTACAAAATTTAAGTCCTTCTACTTACGGGTGGAAGGACGGACCAAGTCATTCAAATGCCTTGGTACAAAAATTTAAGTCCTTCTACCTACGGGTGGAAGGATGGATCAAGTCACTCACAAGTGCCTTAGTACAAAATTTAAGTCCTTCTACCTACGGGTGGAAGGACGGACCAAGTCACTCAAGTGTCTTGGTACAAAATTTATGTCCTTTTACCTATGGGTGGAAGGACGGACCAAATCACTCACAAGTGCCTTTGTACAAATTTTAAGTCCTACTACCTACGGATGGAAGGATGAACCAAGTCACCCGCGAATGCCTTGGAGAAAATTCTAAGTCTTCTTACCTACAGTAGGACAGATGGACCATGTCACCCAAAAATGCCTTGGTCAAAAATTTAGGTCCCCTACGCCATAAATAATTTCGGGCTAGCCTGTCAAAGACTGACAAGTCTCTCAAGATCTAAATCGAACCATCACCCCATGGGTCTTTTCACTCCAAGGTCATGGACCCATACGGTGAAGGGGGCAACTGAAGAGGAGAAAATAAGCTGACGAATCCAAGCAATGTTGATGGACGGGCCCATTAGGTGCAAGACTCGGTGAGAACGGATTTGCTGGCCACATGTCAGACAGAATCCCTATAAGGGAATACTTGCACCACACCCCCTAAATTCTAGGGGTAATTAGAGTCCTAGCGCAATTAGGGTTCTAGAAGCTGCGTGCATCGATGGAGATCTTCTTTATAAGGAATATGACTTGTCCATCACGTTTGGGACTCCTCAAGAGGATTTCTACAAGGAAAGACTTCGACTCCAAGTAAAAAAGGTCAACTTTCGACTACTATAAAAGCCCCAATACCCCCACAAATCGAGGTACGCATAATTTACCCCCTCTCTAGTATTCTAGAGTTGTGAGAATATTTCTGACTTAACCTTCGGAGGGTATTCGGCCGGCACCACACCGGCGCCTTCTGTTAGGTTTTCCTCTCTGTATTGTGCAGGTTTGCGTTCGAGCGCGTAGGGATCGTGTGGCTCACTGGTGAATTTCTCGGCATCATCAGATTACAACATTGGTAGTCATAAGTCAAAAACCACAGGAGAAATTTGAGGACCTCTTGAAGCCTTTTTTTTAAATTGAAGGAGTGTAAGGCAGTGTCGATAACTGAGTAAAATATTAACAAATGTCAAGAATGGCACCCTGTAGGGAAAACTTTACTCTCTAAAGTGGGCATATTGATGTGTACTGAGCTAAAAGAACTCGAGAAGCTGCTTATACCGCTAAACTTGATGTCAGCCATTATTACATGTATATGATAATAACACAGACAAGGATTACAATTTTAAGTCTTATAGGTGAACATATACCAAATTAAGAGCATTAGTAGATACTAAAGTGAGAGATGGAGGGAATCAGAGGGAGAGCTGGACTGCTGGAGCCGTGGGTGAGAGAGAGAGAGAGAGAGAGAGAGAGAGAGAGAGAGAGATGGAGAGAATGAGAGAGACTTTGAGATGATTTTAGGGTTATTTAAAGTATGTTGTCAAAACGGTGTGTTTTGATGAAATATTTTATGTTTTTTTTTAAAAAATTATTTCGGCTTGATTCGGGGCCTATTTCGGACTGAATAGGACCGATTTGGGGTCTATTTTGGCTTGTTTCGAACCGAATCGGAAATGAAAAAAAAAATTGGCCATGGATGCGCGTGCAACCGCATCCACGGCTGCACGGTGTGTCCATGCCTATCTAACTTGGGTGCACCAACGTCCACGACTGCACGGTGTGTCCATGCCTATCTGACTTGGGTGCGCCGACCCAATTGGCACACCCATGCTTCCTAGGTACATATACTATAAAGAAAAAGTAAACTATTTTTTTTTTTGGGAGAAGAAACATATCCATTTTAAGATAAATTAGTTTAATATTTTCATTGTACATTTGTATCCTTCTTAAGGTAAGATTAATTTTTTTAAAAAAATCATGAAACCAAAAATAAATGCAAAAGAGTGACACGGCTATGAAAATAAACTAATTTGTGTTATGTTCACAGATTACATACCATGAAATTAAAGTATGTTCAACTCTCTCACCGTCTTCTGCTCATCGATAGTGCGGCATTAAGACATGGTGTAAGTGTGTATGCATGTGTCTTATAGGTGATTTAAAACCATGGTAGAATATGGTTTTACATTGTGCACCAAATACTCTTTCTACTTATATACCCAAAACAAAAACTATCCAACAAAATTACCCAAACCTAAATGATCATATTTAAGCCCTTAATTTTATTTTTTTTTTTTAAAAAATTACCCGTAGGGGTTTCGGCAGGTTAAGGGGGAGGCTAGTATGATAGAGGTGACGGCCGATCTCTCAGATTTCTCTTTCTATCTCTTAAAAATGCTTTGTTAATCTCAAGTCTATTATTTTGGTAATAGTGAAACAATGGAGTCCAAATCTTCTGTCTCACACTTCCTGCTCCACTCTATACTCAACCAATAAAAACTTGCCACATGTCTATTAATTTAATTAAAATGCTAGATTTATGCTATTTTCTTATTTCAAATTTTTTATAATTTAAATTTAGATGAGCATTTAATTAAAAGAAAACTCATTCATATTCCCACCGCCATCACCACCAACTTCACCAGAGTGGCTGTCCATCGATGCCATTAACGCCTCCAGTCACTGTCAATTGCTGTCGCCAAGCTAATACCACCGGTCACTGTCCTCTGTAATTTCAAACCAATTTCACTGCTACCGACGAAACCCGCCACTTTGTCCCTCTCAAACCCAAGAAAAAAAATCCACCCAACACTAGAATGAACGTTCTATTAAGGTGTCCCATTCATATTTTTCAAGCCTTCAAACCAGCCTTTTGGCACTCCAAAACGAATCCCTTCAATCCCAAACTCTAAACCCAAAAACAGCTCTTGATTGGACTCACCTTGTACAACAAGCTTATGTACCAAGGCTTCTTCATTAACATCGATGACAACACATCTTCACTCTGTAAATTGCATTCAGATTCTCAGTGATTGAATAGCAAAGTTTGGAACTTTCCAATCTTTCAGTTCAAAGATTGAAGTTTTTTGGGTTTTTTCAAAAGCTAAAATTAAAGTTTTTTGGTTTTTCAAAAGCTAACTTCGATGTGGAACCTAAGCCGATCACCAGTTTTTTTCATGGGTTTGAGAGGGACAAAATGACTGGAGCCATACCCGGAGGTGTTGATGGTGTTGACAGGCTCTTGATAGTGGCTTCGAAGAAGGTTGGTGGTGAATCTGGTGATGAAGGAATACGTTGGGTTTTTTTAATATTTTTATTTATCTCAGGAAACTAAAATGAGAAAATGGCATAAATCTAACGTTTTGCTTAAATAGATAATCATGTTTCATGTTTTTATTTGTGGAGTATAAAGTGGAGTAGAAAGAATGAGACAAAAGATTTGGACTCAAAACAATGCGTATTATTTAACAATTCACAACATTTTTGTGTCTCTCTATCTCTCCCCAGAACCTTATCTATTTAGTTATTACTATAAATTCTTAATTTTTTTTTTTGTTTTTAATACTAAAACGGTGGGTATGCTAAAAGATATGAAGAAGAGAGAAATGTGTAATGTAAGCTCAGCCAATTAATGAGAGATTAATGAGATAACAATAAAAATGAGTTAATGTGAACTTTTGGGTAGTAGTAAAAAACAAACTTAATGAAAAGAGGTAAAAATAATAATAATAAATGCAAAATATGTTGGTACATTCTTGTGACAAAATATTTTTCATGTAATTTTCTTTTTTACCTCTTTTTATTAAGTTTTTTTTTTTACTGTTACTTAAAAATTCAATCTTGCCAAGTTCAGTGTCCAAGAACACATTTCATTCTGCCTTTTAAAGATATAATTACGCAATGACTAGGCCATTCTCCCCTTAAGAATTAATGTAGCACTAATTTCCATACATTTGTGAGAAATGGACTATATCCAGAAAGGTCTCACTAACGTAAAGTAAAATTAGAAGTAACAATTACAACGGTCACAATAAAGAATGTGGTGATCGCCCTAATATTTTTTTCCCTCTAAAACTCTTCAATCTTTGATCCGCTTGCATTCATCTGCATATATATATATATATATATATATATATATATATTCTATATTCCTGCAGCTTTGTAACTATGCAACAAAGGGGTCTTACCATCAGATGAAGATCCCAAAATACCATTGCAATGGTCCTCACTCAATTCTTCTTTAGCTTTTGCCCATACGACAGCATAAAACCCAGCTGATATTATAATTGCTCCAATAATGCTGCAAGAACAGAAACACAGTGAATTTTGGAAAAAAAAATTAGTACATTGCAAATAACATAAGTAATATTTAGTGTGTAAGTCTTTATATGTGTATGCTTCTGCAATTTCATGAGAAGGAAAGAGAATTATGCACCTCCCAAGACATAGAGCATCACCAAGGAAAATGACACCCATAGCAGCTGCAATGGCTATTGACAAGGGCTTGAAGATTGATACGTACACAGGACCCTTCAAGTGCAAGCCCCATGTGCGGACAACTGTGGTGAAGGGTAAACCAAAGAGGCCCTGACCAGAGAGAGTGAAAGTTAGACATTATCAATACCCAAAATTGTCATGTGTAGCCAATGTTAATTTCTTACCGTGAATATAATGGACACCAGTGCTATATCAGGCCTTAGTCTCCAATCACTAAAGTTTCCTTCTGCTATTAAACACACTGGCGCAGATATAATTGTGGCACACAATTTGTATAAGAAGACCACAGTTAGCTCTGATGGATATATTTTCATAACCTGGGTCTGTGAAATGCCACATAATTCAAATTTAGCATTTGTAACCTTAATTAGATTGGAACCATGCGGTCACAGGTTCAAATTTTCAATTTCACCTGCCCTTAAGGCCAAAACTCACTTATCAAAGAAAAACAATTGGGGTCTAAAGTTTTTCTAAGTACTTAATTTTACCATCTTTTAATGTACCTGAACAATGTACCAAATTGAAACCAAAAGGTACTCAGCAGCAAGTAAAAGTCCTCCTATGATCCAATCGGTTTGTGATGAGCCCAATGAAAAATGAAATGAAAGGGATGGTGATTGAGATGCGGCTGATATGATTATTGGGCCCTTGTAGAAAACTACTATCAATGCACCTGAGATTGATACTATTGTGCCCACGATTTTAGCCTGAGTGATTGAGCTTGTCAAAGCTAGATTTTCCATCCTTTTTTAAGCAACCATAAGAGGAGAAGAGAGAAGAAATTTTGGTGATGGTAATCAACCTTAAATAGCATGGAACAAAGTTACGTAGGCATAAAGAGTAATGAAATAGTTATTACTACCATGCATTTATAATAAATTTTAGTCACAATTAATTATAGATCAAATTTTCTTGTATTAATGAAAGAGGTGTCAAAACCATAGTACTGCAGTTTTTTTTTTTTTTTTTTGAGAGAGAGTTTTAACTTATAACGTTTGTTCCTGATGATAGCTTTTTATCATCAGACCAAAACATCAATCAGTTTTTGGTATAGGCGGGGATTGAACCCTAAATCTCTTATACAACCATCAGAGACTTTACCAGTTGAGCTAACTGGAACCTATGACCATAGTACTGCAATTAGATGGGCTTCAGAAGTTTCAATTTTATAACAAAGTTAAAATGAATAAGTAAAGGCTCAATGATACACTAAATGTGTCAAAAGCGTTGTATCTCAATTGACATCTCCTCGTATTTTCAATAAAAGTGTTCATGGCTCAAATAGCCCTCTCCATTATTGCAACTATCAAATTGTCCAAATAATAATAATAATAATAATAATAAAATGATAAACTAAGCGCAGACAATGAAAGAGTATTAATTCTTGCACTATACTATTTTTTCATCAATATATATATATATATATATATGTATGTATGTCTGTATGTATATATGTATGTGCAGCAGGGGTCACTTTCCAAGAAGTATAAACAATAGAAAATATTAAAACTGTTCATTTTATTACTAAATGTTTACAAATATAGTGGTACTAAATATAATTGGCTTCACTTTAATAATATAATAAATAAATATTTTGTTTTTTCAATAGATGACCTGTTAATTTGTAAGATTTTTTATATTTTAACAAAATTTTTAATCTTCATTCATAAACAAATGCATAAAAACAAACAAATATTATATTGCATCATATAATCCTATGACATTCAAATTGTATGTGATAAATATTTATACTTTATGTGACATTCTTTCTAAGCTAACGTGTGTGATTCCCATATACATGTCAGTAAGTCTTAGACTATAGAGTTTAGACTGCGAGACTCTGGAACTCTATTTTAATTATGTCTTAGCCATGACCTTGCAGCCTGGGCTGCATTTTGTACCGGTCACGGACCCAAGCCCCATCTCAACCACCCCTTTTTGGAATCTTGGGCCAAGCTTGAGAGGTTGGAACTTGGTACTTCCTCTCATTTAAAAAAAGTGCATAAAATATATAAAAATAAAATAAAACATTAGACTTTACTACTGTGTTGATGCCTAAAAGATAGAAAAGTTCTCGTTTGATATCTAAATTTAAAATATTCTAATTTTACTGTTTAAATGTTTACTTTGGAGCACTATAATTGATTCTTTCTGTTCAAGTGGACGATGACGCCACACATTAATATTTAATAGAAGTTTTAAATATTTCAGCTATTATATTGCAAACTACCCACTATTGTAGAGAGCATGAGAAGGACAAAATATAAGAGGAAACAAAACCTGAAAATGACAGCAAATATGAAAGTAAAAGCCGGTGTGAGATTGCCCATGGCTGAAGCTAGTGTCGGTGAACTATATTCTATGCCTTTATAGCCGCATAATTGACCTAAAAACCTGCATATGTGCCCTCCCAAATTAAAAAACATAGAATATAAACATAAGAAAAATACACAGTTCTTGTTTTCCAAATTTATCATCTTCAAATCTCAAAATCACAAAATTAAATTGCAAATGCTTGTTTTTGTTCGTACCCAAGAACTCCAAGTAGAAAAATCCTATAGAGGAGAGACAACTTGAACGTAGGAAGCCCTGGTCTGCATATATCAAGTAGCTTTATTTCAATATTTTGATTGATCATAGAGAAAAATATGTTTGTATGATATAGAAAAGGAGATTATAAGAGACATACCGGCGAAATATGAAGGCCAAGGGGAGGAGAAGGAGAGTAGCTATGGCATAGGAGTAGAGAATAAAGACATAGTAACTCAACCCTTTCAAAGTTGCTGCTTTGAATAAGGTGTTTAAGCCCACATTAGTGCATTCTACTGCAACCATGGCTGAAAATGGAAGAACATCCTTGTACCAATAGCTCCCTGCCATCTCTCTCTCTCTTTCTCAAATGATTCTGCTGTATCTTTATAGCAAATAGAATCCCTTTGTTTGCTTAATAATGAATGGAATAAAAAATATCTCTCAGTTGTTGTTGATAATAGTATTCTCCACGTTACATCATTGGTTTTGCTTTCAATGTTGTGGAATAGCTGGAAAGTGAGAATTTTCCTTACCTTCATTGGGAGACATAATCGATTAATTGGTAGGTTACTTTGCAAATAGTAAGGCTAAGGAACCAAAATTTTTTTACATTCTTTTCTTTTACAACTATTGAAACAATAAATTATATATAATTGGAATAACATTACATTCACATTAACTTATTACTTGCACTACTTTTATAAACACCCATTATAAGTTATAACATATCATCTCGCTAGTTATATAAAAAATTATGAAAAATCTTAAATCACTTGTTGATTTAAAATTTTAATTTCCACGAAAACTCGTTGCGAGTTGTCTAAGATATGAATTCAATAGTGTTCATATGACTTTTTAGTTTTTAACTTTTTATAGCTCTTTAGAAAAGATTGGGATGTTGTGGTCAAGTTACATACATATTATTTTGATGACCTTTTGGTTTGTTTACAAGAGAGTACATAATATATATTTCGGTACTCAAATCTCAAACACATTAGTTTTTATTTTTAATTTTTTTCATCTGAGATAGAATTATACTTTAACCTAATTTAAGTGTATGTGTGTAAAGTTCTTTCCCTAAAACTTGAACTCCGACCCTCAAATTTCAAACACATTAATTTTCACCTTTGAATATATATATATATATATATATCATTAGTTACTCAAATATATATATATATATATATATCATTCTTGCAAATTAATCAGCACATGTATGAACTATACAATAATTCCATAATTTAAATATCTAATTTCCTTTTAAAAAATGTGAGAATATACTTTTGTAAGGGACACAATATTCCCTTCTGGCTCTTGAATTTTTTAAAAACAGAGATTAAAAATATCATATTAATTGTAACGCCATGCTTGACTAAGCAAAGTGGGTTTGATTTAGTCCGACACGTTAGCAATGGTCTTCGAAAACCAACATTCAACGAAAACCAACATTCAAAAAACCGCAAAAGTCCCAAGCAACAGGGACAATTGACAAGGACCGAACTGTTGTGCCATACAGTCAGCCGTGTGGGTGAAGTTAGAATTTTTTTTTATGGGATCAAGTTTACATGGGTTATATTCTCAAAAATAAAAAATAAAAAAATTACATGGGGTAGAACTTTGTTTACAATCTAAGAGCAACCACATCAGTTCATCTAAAACTTTCTGTCTATTTTACACTAAAAATCTATTTTTTCTATTTTATACTACCACATTTCCAAAACACCCACATCAGTTAATCTATTTTACACATCTATTCTAATTAATATTATTCATTATTTATTTATTAATACCCATTCTCTCTCATAAACACCCACAACATCAACTCGCTCACACGTTCCTCTCTTTCCCTCACTCTCTTCGTCACAGCCACCTCACCCAGCCCCGCCGTCGCTGTCGATCCAGCTCGCCGTCTCAGCCCTTCGCTGATTCGACCTCCTTCTCGCTTTCGCCCTCCCTCTTTCCTTAGCCCCTCCACCACCGACCCTTCGCCTCCCACCCCCTACCGACAATCTTTCGCCTCCCACCCCCAACCGAAGACAGCAATGGAAGATTCAGCGGCAGCAATGGAAGACCATCAAGCGGCAGCAGTGGCAGCAGATCTGGCTCCATTGGGCATTTCACATGAGTTTTCCATTGAGTATGGTTTGGGCTAAGTTTTCTAGTGGGGTTGGACTGTTTTTGGGTTGGGTACCAGTGAGTTTTGATTGATTTTGAGTTGGGTTTTGAGTGGGTTTGTCTTGATTTTGAGTTGGATTTTCTAATTGCTTTTATGTTGATTTTGGGTTAATTCTCTGTGCCAGGTTGCAGTGTTTGGTGGTGGTGCTAGGTTTGGTGGTTGGGTGGTTATTTTGGCGCGCTGGGTTGTTGTAAATGTTGGGGAAGAGAAGGAGTTTGATAGAGGAGAGAGAAAAAAGAATTAAAAAATCGTTTACACGATGAACAGTAACCGTGTATATATGTACGGTTACTGTTCATTTGTAAGACCTCGTGTATATTTAGACATTTTTACAAAGACTGATATGGGGGGGTTTTGGGTTAAAATGTGCAAAATTAAGCACTTTTTGTATTTTAGAAGAGTATTCACGAGCTGGTATGGATGCTTTAAGCATTACGTGTTTACCTCTAACATAATTTTATTATGCACTGATTACAGTCAAGTAAAAATTATAAAAATTTACGTTATCATAAATTTTTTAGTGCTCTGTTTGTTTCAGCATTAACATTTTCTGAAAAATGATTAATTTTTCAGATAGCATTTTTTGGAAAACTATCTCATTTTCTGGTGTTTGGTACCAACCTTGAAAATAGGCTTGAGAATGTATTCTGGTGTTTGATATCCACTGTTTTTATAACATTTCTTGTATAATTTAAAACATGTATAATGTGTGTATTGTGTAAACTCACCTAATGTAATCAATATAAATAAATAATAATAAAAAAACCAAGAATGAATTTGGTTTCCAAACTAAAATTTTGACAACAGATACAATCAAAATTACCTATTCAATTTTCATAATCCCAAATACTTATCTTGCTCATGTATATGAATAGTAACGTACATCATATATATATATATATATATATATATATAGACCATACTTCTCCTAATTCAAAATAACCATTATAACCTTAAATTCCATTTTAAATAGTTCAAAATGCCATATAGGCCAAATAATTTCACTGGCAAACTAATCTAATACAAATAGTATGATAAATATACCAAAAATTGTTGTAGAACTGTTGACCAATCTGTGAGAAGAAAAAATAAATAAAAACCTTATTAAAGAACGGTGTTATAGAGGGGAGAAGAAATAAGGAGAAAAAAGAGTAGAGAAGCAGATAGAGATAGAATATGTGGGAAGAGAAGAGGCCAGAGGGTATGATAGTGAGGGGGTGAGAAGAGAGAAAAAACAAAGGGAGGAGAAGAAGTGAGAGAGTTTATTGTGAGAAAGACTGAATGAGCAAAAAAAAAAAAAATTTTTCATAGGTCAGAAGAAGATAATATTTATAGGAGTTATGCCCTATGTGATTACAGATTGTTTTCCAAAATATTTTTTTGGAAAACAACCTATAAAAAATAAGCCTCATTTTTATAAGAGTTTTCCGTTGACTAAATATAGTTTTCCATTGACTAATTTTTTTTATGCTACCAAACACTGGAAAATATGGAAAACTATCATTATAAAAAGTTTTACAGCGAAACAAACAAAACGTAGGTAAAATACTATTTCGGTCTTTAAATTTTACAAAAAGTTTGATTTTTGTTCTTAAATTTTTTTTTAAAAAAAAATTCATCTTTAAACTTTGTAAAGAGTTTTTTTTTTTAATATTTTAGAGACAAAAATAGGGAAAAAAAAATACATTTTTTGAAAGTTCAAAGACATGAAGTAAAACATTTTCAATAATTTAGAAATGAAAGAAAAAATTTGCAATAGTTTAGAGATAAAAAATGATCTTTTAAAAATTTAGAGATTAAAATAGTATTTTATTTACCTAACTTTTTGTTGAGGACCGTAAATTCGACCCATGTGGCATTACTTCATTGGCAACCCATGCCACATCAACATATTATTGATTTTTTGGGTAAATATATTTAAAGCTCAAAGTAAGCTTATATTTCATTCAACTACATGGATTGGGTTCACATGGCCCACGAGATCATGGTCCACATTTCCTCTTCATCAATTGAGATCATAACCCTACGACATCATTAACATCAACATATGGATTGGGCTTAAGCAATGAATCAAAGCTCACGGCCCATATTACCTCTCTTACGCTCATGGCAAGCGACTTCTTCAACAAGGAGCCCATATTTACACAAAATGACATCATCTCATCTTCGACTTATGATCCAAGCTCATAAGTCTTTTTGGGGAAACTTTGGGAGTCGTGGTTTGGAGGGCCATGAGGTATGTTCAGTAAAGCTCCAACGGTTTAAAGTTGATAAAAGAGACATGTTGCTTGACGTATCTTCTCCAACTCTCTAAACTCTGCCGAGTCCATGTGTAGTGGGTAACACATGGTAAGCGTCTCTTATCACATAGCACTTTAGATGATAAAATTCCCCATTGTTCTTTTCCTAAAACTTAATATTCATCATATGACAAATGCTCAATATCCTCAACCATCTAACTGCTGAGAAAATAACTGTTCATTCAATCCCCAGCTGTTGTTATACAAATTTAGAAACTTCATTATATTATTTTACATAAACTACATTACTTCTTTCAGCTAAAATCCAACTCAAACACATAACCTAATTTGATTGGCTATCTTTTATCTCTCTCTATGCAAAATATTCATGATATCTCTAATATCCAATTGCTGTCTGCCATAATCAGACCATATATTTCTCTGCTAGTTGCTAGAGCAGAGCATTAAATACTCTTCTTACTCACCAAGTTTAAGTCACAACACAATAAGACCTTGACTAAATCTCTAAAGTTTCTTTGACTATCAACCAATCCTTCTATTACTTATTAGAAATGTATTGTAATGGAACCTTGCACCAAAAACACAAACACCAGAAAAATGAAACATTTCCAACTGAACCCCAGCAGTGTATTCAACACTTGACACCTAACTGGAAGTGATATCATCAGCCATTTAATGCTGAAATCCTAGCAACCAGCTGTTATACCCAAAATAGCAAGATACCCTTCAAAGAGATCTTACCATTTTTCAGCCAAATCCTTGAAATCACCTCTCCAGCAGTCTGAAATGACCCATTTGACCTCATTGGCTTTTGCCCAAAGCAAACAGCTGTCTCATGATAGCTGTCACAGCTTTTCCTGACAACTGGGACAGCCTTTCCAGAACAGCTGTGACAGCTGACCCAGCTGCCTGACCATTACTTATATTTCCTCATTTGGCTAAAACCAAAACCAACTATTGAAACTACCTTTCTCTTGCTAAAATACTTTCCTTTTCTGCTACTCTTCCCCCAGCAGCTCTTACCCGAAATAGCAAGAACACCTTAAACCTAAACATACCATTTTCGGCCAAATCTTAAGATGGATTCTCTGAATATTCATTGCTATTTGGGACAGATTTTGGCTAATATTATTTGCTAAATTACCCCCTTAAACTCAACTCTAAAGGGGACCCTTCATCAACACCTAAAAGGGGGGACACCAATGGAGAACAACTCTCTCATAAACTTCTTTATTCTTTCTCCCTTTAATTATCTTCCTAAGCTCTTAATGAAGTGCGTAACTTCTAAGTTATTTTGAGTTTCTAAATGTGGAACTAAACTCTTCAACACATAGCTCATAAATGCCCTTCATAAGCCCTCATACATCTTCCAGCAGTAAATCCCAGCAGCTTTACTAAACACACTACAATGCTATTACTCTCTTATACTCATTATCTCACTCTCCATATTCTGAAAATACAAACATCTTGCTGCCCATATCTCTAAACATCTCTTTCTTCACTTCTCTTACACAATCTCATACATACTTACTACACCATTACATATAACACACCACAACTCACTAAGCTCCACTCTCATACTCTCTCACTCTGAAATTCTATTGTGTTGCTGCCCATAAACACATCTCAATACTCTTCTACACCTATCTTACTGTTTCTATCTCCAAATATCTAAACACATCTCCATACTCTTTTCTTACAAAATATCTCCTCTTGAAAAGCAATCTTTACAACTTCTCAAGTGGTTATAATCCCATATTTTTACTATCTTTAACCTCCACATCTCTCATACTTTCATATATCATACATATTACAAATACTACATCCCATAAACACATTTATGTCTTTACCATCTTCACACTTTTCAAGAGATGCTAAACACTCATACTAAAAGCCCTTCTCATGGAAGGCATGAACTTCTATTACTAAAACCCTTCTCCTAGAAGGCACCAATATATCATATCAAAGCCCTTCTCTTAGAAGGCACAACTACTATTTACATAAAACCCTTCTCTTAGAAGGCACAAATACTCCATGCAAAAGCTCTTCTCATGGAAGGCAACACTATTCATAACTTCACAACAACTAAAAGAGCATTGTTAAAAGGAAAACTCATTTAAGTGCATGATAAGAGGGGTAAGCTTAATCAGCCCCTACACACAGCTGGGCATACTCTCTCTCCCTCTAGTTGCACCAATTTTTCCCCCTTCAATCTTAAAGTTATCATGGCAAACTGTCTCTTTACCGCTGGGGTCACTCTACTGGGATATTATTAGCTCACAAAAGCTGTATAGCTGGGGCTA
This sequence comes from Quercus glauca, assembly GCA_023736055.1. Taxonomy (NCBI): domain Eukaryota; kingdom Viridiplantae; phylum Streptophyta; class Magnoliopsida; order Fagales; family Fagaceae; genus Quercus; species Quercus glauca. Next base: position 26,143,698 of record CM043316.1, read on the forward strand.
CAAACCATCAGAGATAAGTGACTCTGCTTTTATATCTTTAAATTTACATTATTGAATGCATGATTACTCACATTTAAATACATATTACTTTATTCCAACTACTATCACAACTATTAACCAAGGCTTAAACTCATTTAAATGCATGATAAAAGGAGCAAACTTAACTAGCCTCTACCGCCGGCATTCTACTGAAATCCTATCAGCTCACTGATGCTACACAGCTGGGCTACAAATCATATAAAGATAAGTGACTTTGCTTCCTTATCTTTAAATTTACATTATTGAGTACATGATTATTTTACCTCTAAATAAATACTACTTTATTTTAATTGTTATTACAACTACTAATCAAAGCTATCAAATCAAACACATATTACATATTTACTCAACCATTATCGTAATTCTTAGATTTTGGCCTTAATGATTTTGTAGGCTTAAAAATACGCCGGTAGCTGTTGGACCACGTGGCTCAATGTTAAGTTCCAGACGCAACTCCCCAAAAAGAACCCGGGCCTAGTAAGGTTATCCCTCCAACAGACCACACATGGCTAGGCAACCGAAAAAGGCCCCCGAATACTTTTTTATTATATAATGATACGAAATAATTTTAAAATTAATAATGTATTTGAATACTAATTTATAGATGATGTTAAGTGTCTTATAAATGGGATGCAAAATGTCTATGTAAACAGTATTAGAAGGGGAGGAAATATGGTGGCCCATGCCCTTGCGAGGTTTGCTAAAAATGTTTCGGAGGACTTGTATTGGCTGGATGACGCTCCGCCTCCAGTGGTGGATGAATTGTACTTTGATATGTTGATTTTGAATGAATGAAATTATGCTGGTTTGGCTTTCAAAATATATATATATAAGTGGGATACCATTATCATAAATATTTTATTTAAATTTTTTAAGAAACTCAATCTCACGTTAGTTATCTATATTTAAAAAAAAATAAAAAAAATACAAGGAGTTAATGCACAAGGAAAGGGTGATCAATGTGCCAATAGGTCAACCAGTGGGTCATTGGTCAAATCATAGGATCAAATAAAAAAATTAAGAAATATATTAAAATTTTGAAAAATCATAAAATAAATATGCAAATCAAAAAAATAGTCATGCCAAATTACTAATTAAAATTAATTCCAAAAAATTAACCAAGTTCCATAATTAACAACACTAAAAAACATAGAATAAAATATTAATGCCACAAAAAATTGTAGCTAACTTTTTTCTAAATAAATAAATAAATAAATATTATTATTATTATTATTATTATTACATATCTTAAAATTCTAGGAACAAAATTATATCTCAAACTCCAAAAACTACATTAAATGCATGTTACATATCTCATTAGCTACTCCAATTCCAATAAATTATGATCAGAGCTAAACTTGAAACTCTATCTTCATTGAAAAATCTAATATCAAATTCATTAAAAAAAAAAAAAAAAACAATTGGAATACGATATTGTATGGGACCTATAAAAGTAAAATGTTGCAAAACCAACTTGGTGAAAACGACTCATCCAGATTGTTAAAAACCGGTTGGCTTTTACAAGGTTTACCTATTTAAATACATAAATGATCCAATTAAACAATATATCGGAGCAGCTTAGGTTTCTGCACCACTTGTTGGTCCTATATAGTATTTGAAAGATACGGTTCGCTCTGGAAGTTGCTTTGGAGGATAAGGATTCTTTATGCAAATTTCTTTGGAAGATACAGATTCTTTATTGGTGTGTTTGGATGGCAAGATTTGAGTATAAGAATTTGGATTTGGGTAATTAAAATCCAAATATCTTATTTGGATAATTTAAAATCCATAAAATATATTTTAATATTTGTGAATTTGGAATTAAAGTATTTCAAATTCAAATTTTAATCCAAATCTAAATTCAAGTATATTTGAAAGATCCAAAATGATTTATTACTGTATGTACTAGTTTCTTTTGGTAATAAATGTAAAAAATGTAAACAGATGCTTTATACCGACCACATAATCAATCTTTGAGAAAGAATTGTCTATAGAGTTTAGACTAGGTTATTGGTTTCAATGGTTAATTTGTCATGAATTTGAAAAGCATAATCTCTTAAAAAAAGAAAAAAGAATTTGAAAAGCCTAGTAGCATGTTTTTATTATTATTATTATTATTATACAAGAAAAAAATTATACTCTAGCCTAATCTAAGTATGTATGTTTATGAAACTCTTGGAGACTTGAATCTCGGCTCTTACCCCTCATCCCCCACAACTACTTATATTTGTGGAGTGACCATTACGCCAAAGTTGTGCTGCTTTTGATGAATTTAATAAATTTTATCTTAGACATAAATCACATGATAAGGAGGTGATAGTCAAAAATCACTTGTGCTAAGGGGGAAATTGGATAAAAGTAACTTTGTCTCTTTGGTTAATGTGAACAAATCTGGAAAGCATTTAGGGAGATCTATGACCCCTACCAAGAACTTAAAGTCAGAGAAAATAGGATAAAAGATTTGGTATTGACTATTATATCAATGACTATTACAAGAGGATTGAAATTTATATTCAAATTGAGTTTCTCCTTGGTTGAAGTGGACGAGATATACACCTCTTTCTTTCTTTTTCTTTTTTTTTTTTTTCTTTTTTTTTGGGTTAATAGTTAGACATCATAAAAAATGTCACTACTGCTATACTATCATTCAAAGTTTTGAATGAATTTTTTTTTTCTTTGACAGTAATATTTTGTTTTTGTTTTCTTTTCTTTTCTTTTTGGGGGTAACTTTCGGCCCCAAAGGAAAGAAGAATTGGAGATTCAAACTACTAACCTCTACTTAATGATGCATGGTTTCTAGCCAGTTGTGCTATCCCTTGAGATTAATTTTAGGGATATTGTCATTTGACATTATCATACAGAGTTACAAGAGCATTTAATATAACGACAATTTGCATGTCAATAGCAAATTCCTTTCTCATTCTCAATTCTCTTCTTCTATTCTCTCTACTTCTTGGAGGGTGACAACTTTGAACCAATCAATCACTCTCCCCTGTTCTTCAGTAACTTCGTTCCCCAAACACTACACACTCATTTCTTCATCAGCAACCTAAGAAGCTCATTTCATAATAAAATAAATAAATAAATAAAAATTTAAGAAAGAAAAAAGAAATGATTAATTGCTGTTTGTAGGTACTCAGATATCAACCCACTTCTTTAGCCCTTCTGAGGTGCACTTTTACTGTAAAAGTGAAAATACCATTGAGGTATTGGACTGCAAGCAGCTCAGTGCCATTCAATCTTTATTCAGCTAGTATTCATCCGCAAACATCTACTCTACATACCTTCAAATTTGTTGCTATTCAACAAAGGGGTCTTATCATCAGATGAAGATCCCAAGCTCAATTCTTCTTTAGCTTTAGCCCAAATGACAGCATAAAATCCAATCGATAATATTATTGCTCCAATGAGGCTGCAACAATAGGAAGAAAAGAAAAAATGCCAACGAAGTGTGAAAATTAGTTGATCCTTTCTTCATGATAGAGTACTCTAATTGGTGTTTTAGTCTGGAGGAGAAGGTAATTTGTGTCTCTATATACATGTATAAATGTGCATTTTTGATGAGAAGGAGAGATTTATATACCTCCCAAGATAGAGAGCATCACCAAGGAATATGACACCCATAGCAGCTGCAATTACTATTGACAATGGCTTAAAGATTGAAACATACACAGGCCCCTTCAAGTGCAAGGCCCATGCGATAACAATACTCATGGATGAACCAAAGAATCCCTGATCAGGGAGAATGAAAGTCAGATATTATCAATAATTTGTTCTATCATTTGGTATTGTCCACGTTTCTTGGTTCTTACCGAGTATAAAATGGTCACCAATGTTACATCAGGCCTTATTGTCCAAGCATGTAACCTTCTTTCTGCCATTAAACATACTGGTGCAGATATAATTGCTGTACACAAGACGTATAGGAAGACCACAACTATCTCTGCTGGATATATTTTCAAAACTTGGGTCTGTAAAAAATTCCAGAGAATTCAAATTTAGCTTATCTAAAGACTTTGACTCACAATGTCACAAGACAAGAAAATGATTACTCACGTTTGTACTATATATTGAAAGCACTAAACAAGTTACAGTCATGGCTACTCATAATCATTTATACAAGCCAAGCCAAGATCTACTAAGTAAACACCCAATGTGGTACTTAGCACATGCTGCGCATCACACACTCATACAATCCAATCCAATCTATTCAAATCCATGCTTTGAAGTATCACCTATCAAATAAAAGTACCTGAAGAATGCTGCAGCCTGAAAGCAGAAGGTACTCAACAGCAAGTAAAAGGCCACCTATCACCCATTTTGTTTCTGATGTGCCTCGAGGAGAATGAAGTGAAAGAGACAGTGATTGAGATGGAGATATGATTGTAGGGCCCTTGTAGAAAACTACTACCAAAGCTCCTGATATTGAAACTAATGTGCCTATGATTTTAACCTGAGTGATTGAGCTTCTCAAAGCTAGATTTTCCATTCTTTTGAAGGACCAATAAAAATAGAGGAAAGAAGAAAACTTAGTGAAAGTAATCAACAATAATTGTTTTCATGACACTCAATGATTAAAGCAGTAGGCGTAATCATTGTACTACAGTTAGACATACCTGTATATACAAGGAAGAGGTGGGTTTAAGAAGTTTAAATTTAATCACAGAGCTTAATTAATGTATAAATAAAATGCTCAATAATACATCAAGTATGGCCCTGAGCGCATGGCCGCCTGCACTATCTTTATATATTAGCCCTTCTCCACTTTGTACCATATCAAATGTGTTATCAACCACTCTATTGCTTAGCTTTAATTTTGGATTACTGATATCCAAAGGCGTTTAATCCATGGTGGTGCGGGTTAGTTATGCAGAAATTGCTGGTTTATGTATATGCAGGGTGCAAAAGGAGTGACTGGTCACAAATTTGACATTAAACTACTAGGATACCTTTCGAGAGAAGTTTCTGTCATCAAATTAGATTGCAGAATTCTTGGTGAGGCAAGATTTTACGCTCAAGAAGCAACAGCAACTTTCTTGAATATCTCAGGGGCTTCTGCCTAAGTGCCTGAGATGTTTTGTATATTTTTTGCAACCTGTTCTATGTTTGGGTTTTCTTTTCTTTTCTTCTGCTGTTTTCTTACAGTAGCTAACAGACTAGTGTATTGTCTTATTTATGTAAAGTACCAAAAACAAAAACCACGCTATTGCCATGATCATATTTTATGAGGTAGGGAGGATAGATGATAGGTTATAAGTGTGTATACAACTCTATACTTATCAAGGGACTCAGCCACTTGAAAAGAAACAAACTATTAGTGGAAGTACACATTACTTTAAAAATATATATATTATTTAATTTTTTTTTTAAATTGAAGATCACAATTGCAACATGTTACAAATTTTAGGCACTATCAAAAGCCTTTGTAATTCAATTAGCACTTCATGGTATTTCTAATGGAAACATTCATGATTTAAATCCCTCATTCTTAAAAATTGAATTATAAATAAAAAATTAGGTACAATATGACTTGAGTGAAGTTGTTGATCAGAATTAAGAAAGAAAAACCTGAAAATAACAGCAAGTATGTAGGTCCAAGCCGGTGTGAGGTTACTGATGGCTGAAGCAAGAGTCGGTGAACTGAACTCAATTCCTTTATAGCCACACAACTGACCTAAAAACCTGCATGCCCTCCCAAACATAAAAAATATAAACATAAGACCAAAAAACACATTTCAGACACATATTTTGGAGTTGTGTGTTACTGATTTTGGGCAGCTGAGTCATTTAAAATAAAATTTCATATTTCCGTGGGTGACAATTTAGTCATTGGTGCATGAGGTCCTGTCAAGTGACGCTTTAATTTTGCATTTAGTTTTTTTTTACCTCTTTCATTAGAATTTTTTTTATTGTTACCCAAAAGTTTACATTAACCTATTTTACAGTTATCTCATTAATTGTCTAAGCTTACATCACATCTTTCTATATCCTTCATGTCTTTTAGCATACCCACTATTTTAGTATTTTAAAAAAGTCAAAAAAATAATAATTAAGGACTAATAGTAATAACTAACCAAGATAAGGCCCTAGAGAGAAATAAAGAGACACAAAAATGTTGTGGATTGTTAAACAAAATGCACAATTTCACTATATATTACTAAAATAAAATATTTGAGACTGATAAAACATTTGAAACAAAGCGAAAGAGAAATCTGAAGGGTCATGACCACCTCTGTTATACTGATCTTCCATCACCATCAAGATGCCGAATCCCCTACTGGTAATTGTTTTTTTTTTCTTTTTTCTTCTTAAATTAGGGGTTCAAATATGATTTAGGTTTGGGTAGTTTGGTTTTTTTTTTTGGGTATATAAGTAGAGAGAATATTTTGTGCGCAATGTAAAACTATATTCTACCATGGTTTAATTTTAAATCATCTACAAGATACATGCATAAACACTTGCCTACACCATGTCTATGTGAACCTAATACAAATTAGTTAATTTTCATGGTCCCGTTACTCTTTTGCATTAATTTTTTGTTTCATGATTTAAAAAAAAAAAAAAAGTATTGTTACCTTAAGAAGGCTACAAATATGCAGTGAAGTTACTAAACTAATTTTTAATATCTCAAAATGTATATATTTCGTTAATCTAATTTAGTTTACCTTCTCTTTATATTATATGTACAACATTATCCAAAGCCGTCTTACATAAAATATCACAAAATTATTTATACATCGCACGGGTAACTTACTAGTTGTAATAATCTTACATTCCCATAAATTACGAACCAATGTATCCCACATTTCAATGAAGTTGGAAGTTGGTATGATTTCGTTACATCAAGGGAACCAAATGCATTTAAACAAATTAGTGGTTTTCTGTTAGCTCAACTCATAGTCTTCATCGAACAAAAGATCTGGGGTTTAAACCCCGTCTACACCATAAATTAATTAGTATCTTGACCTGATGATAAAAAACAATTATTATAGAGTAGATGTCACAGGTTGAAATTCTATCGTATTTATTAAATCTCAAATCAAATTGCTAAAGCTTTTTGGTGTAATACTTTCTTACCCCATTAGTCCAAGTAGGAAAATTCTATTGATGATAGGCCACTTGATTGTAGGAAGCCCGTTTGTTCTACATGTATAAAGAAGCTTTTTTGTTAATATTTCATCAAATATGCTATAACAAAATACATCATCAAAATTTGGAAAAATGTTTCTCTCTAAACTAGTTTGGAAAAATATCTTTTAAGCTTCTCTTATATCTTTTTATTAGATGTAAATTTTGAAAATCTAACTTTTTGGATTACATGTTCTTATTATATTTTTTGTACTTGCAAAATGCAAGAAGATCAAAGATTAATAACTATGTCGTCAATGACATGTTTAAATTTTAAGTTTTTATGGTAAAAAATTATGCATAAAAAATAAAATTTTTGATCAAATAGTAAATAATATCCAATTTGAACATTCGATATGCATGTTAAGAACATAAAAAACATGTAATCTAACAATTAAATTTTCAAAGTTCAGGTTCAATAAAAAGTTATAGGTGGAGTTTGAAGAAACCTTGTCCTCAAAATCTTGATGTAAAATCACATTATAAATGATATGAGAACATGAAAGATATTGAAAAAAAAATACTCATATATGATTTTTTTTTTTCGTAGAGAAACTACTCATAAATGAGGTTGTAATATCAAACCATAAAGTTCCAGGTAATTTTCATTTAACCTCATAGTTTTGGATAAGTTTTATTTAAATCTTATTTTTGAGGGGGTTTATTTAAATCTTATAATTTCAAATAATTTTATTTAATACTCATAGTTTCTATGATTTTACTTAAAAGTTATACTTTAAAGTAATTTCATTTTAAACCTTATAATTAAAAAAAATAAATAAACCTAATTGGTCAAGTGACCTTTAATGAGGAGATGGTATCTCATGCACCTGTCGCATAAATTATTTTTTCCTTTAATGAGATTAACGGAGTTTGGGGCAGAAGGTTTAAATAAAATGTTTTGTTTTTCTAAAAAAAACAAGTTTTAAAAAATGGCAAATTACAACTTACCTACTGTGGTTTGGTCAAAATTAAAGTTGTCTACTTGTGGTTTAAAAGTTGTTATTTTGTCACCTGAGGTTCATCTGTTAGGCTTCCATAATCCACCTCTGTACTTTTACCGTTAAAAAAAAAACAAAAAAACCAAAAACGTAAAAATCAAGATGTAAAAATATATTTCTTAAAATGGTGAAGTTTTGGCTTAAGAACATTCTTCCTTTTCATAAGAACATTCTCAAGCCTATCAATGCAAACAAAACTGTATAGGGGATAGAAAAGATTGAAAAAGAAATTTGTGGTAGAAATAAGTTTGAAAATATAATTTATCAAGTTTGTTTCACTAATATTATGGTAGAAATGGAAATCGAGAGACATACCCACGAAAGAGGGAGGCCAAAGGGAAAGGGAGGAGAACAAGAGTACGAATGGCAGAGGAGTAGAGAATAAAGACATAGTAGCTCAGTCCTTTCAAAGTGGATGCTTTGAATAATATGTTTAAGCCAACGTTTATGCACTCTGCTGCAACCATGCCTGAAAATGGAAGAACATCCTTGTAACAATATCTCCATGCCATCTCTCTCCAATGATTTCTATTGTAACTTTGCAACACCCTTTGTTTGCTTCTTATTGATGAACAGAGTAAAAAGGCATCTCTCAGTGGTTATTTTATAATAATGTCATTCTCCATGTGCAAATTATATTATAATCTTCGTACTCTCTCTCTTCCCCCAATTAGTTTTTTTTTTTTTCCTATTGGTTGAAGGCATAATTGATTGGTTGGTGGACTTTAGGTATGATACCTGATTTTGGGTGGATTTGATAAGATTGAATTGTATGAATATGACTATCATATGCGGAGCTAGGGTGGCCTCCTTTAAAAACCATAAAGGTTAAGAACAACTTACTTATTGGCTCCTAAGATTTTGGCAAAAAATATAGGCATGTATCAGTCCTCAAATCTTAAGTTTGTTCAAGGAAAAAAAAAAAAAAAAAAAAAAAAAAAAAAACCTTACTTAATATAGGCATGTATCAGTCCTCAAATCTTAAGTTTGTTCAAGAAAAAAAAAAAAAAAGAGAATTTGGCCCATTTCTTCAGCCCCCGAAAGCACCCCAAAAATAATAATTTTAACAAATTTGTTAGACTTCTATAACCCATCTTTGTACTTTTACCGTTAAAACTCAAATATTTTCCAAATCAAGGCTCCTAATTAAATAAAAATAAACTCCAAAAAATTAGCATAGTTAATATATAAAAAACTCCAAATTTCACAGCCGTTTACTCCCAAAATGTAAAAGTAAAAGTTGATAAAAAATATAAATAAAATAAAATTGCCCTTACGCCACCAAACTTGCAAGTATAACTCTAACTAGTAATCCGGTTCACGCTGTTGAAGAATTGAAGAATTGACTAGCCAATCTATCTTCACAGAGGTATCTCTCTCAGTCTTTCTTTTTCTTCAGTTTGAATCTTAAGAGTTAAGAGTTCTGCTTTTTCAATTTTTGAATAAAAGTATAGTTTAAAAAAAAAAAAAAAAAAAGAAGAGTTCTGCCTTTTTATTCGGAAAGAGTAAGGGCCTATTTGGTAAGCAATTTTAAATTGACATTTTCACATTTTAAATAATATTACACACATTTTCATACATTTTTTTACCCACACATATTTCAAAAAACTACAAATAACATTACTCAAATTACTCTACCAAACGCCCCCTAAAGTACTGGTACTTTAGTTTGACAATTTGATATTTGACACTTAGAGCATTGATCATATCAATTTGTTTATTTATTTATATATTTTTTTTGTCTATTTTAGCGTAAGGACTTACTTTTTTTTATTTTACACAAATATTTTTACAAAACACCCACATCAAATTATCTATTATACACTTTATTTTATTTAAGAAATCATTTTTTATTATTATTTTTTCTTCATCTATATTATCTATAAAAGGATTTTCTTTTTTGGACTGAACTTTTATATGATTAAGAAATACTCTTAAACCTTACGTTTATTAGAAATAAAACTTGATGATAACCTGGTAAAGATATATTTCCAACTCCACGTAAAATTCCTACAAAATAGAACACTCTCTATTAATCCATGTTTTCTAAACAAACTTATCCAAAAATAAAAAAATTAAAAAAAAAAAAAAAAAAAAAAAAACTTCTCAGTCCACTTTGGGATTTCCCTCAAGACGACGTTCAAACTTCTAATTTTATTTTTTACTTCATCAAGACTCACCGGTTTCTTTTATTTAAGTTTTTTTTTGAATTTCCGTTTTCCTTAATTCCTAATCTCACATACATTAGACCAAAAAAAAAGCCTCATTGCACGCACAAGCCGCGTGTGATAAGACTAGTATTTTTATAACTATTTCTCTTCTCTTTTCAGGTTCTCTCTCTTTTCCTCAAAAAAATAAAATGATCTCTCTCATCTCTCAACTCTTTTCTCTCTTCACTATCACAAAGCCAAACCTGCATGTCCATGGCTGAAGCTCACATAACCAGCACAAAGGCCAAAACCTAAATAAATCAAACTTTTCTCTCTCAAGCTCTCTAAACCCGAACTCCACCTAGCCTAGACCACCATGGCCGAACACCATGGATTCAGCCAATCGACCACCACAAGCCTATACCAAAATCTCTTAGCTTTGGGTTCTCTCTTGGGTTTGGGAACTTGGTGATTTTGTTGGAATTTTAGGCTTAGGTTTGGTGGCTAGACGGTGGTGGCTAGTTGACCAACTTTGTCTTGTTTGAGGAATTTAGAGGAAGAGAGAGTGAGTGAGGGAGATGGAGATGAAGATGGAGAAGGAGAAAGAAGAGAGTTTGGGGAAGAGAGAGAATGAGAGAAGGTATGATGAGGAGATGAGAGAAAAAAACAATAAATATTAAATACATAGTTACAATAAATATACAATCACTATAGCAGGTTTGTAAATATACACACTTGAATCTTGGATGGAGTTTGTAAATGATCAAAGCTTGTTTCGTGATTGTTTTAGGCCAAATTGTGTAAAATATAGAAATTTTTTCTATTATGCAATGGCCAGTGAGTGCTCTTACACGTTTTGAATCTTGGATGGAGTGAAGTAGTTCATTTTTATGCTTATTTTATTAACTTATTGTTAAATTGTATTATTTTATTAAAGTTGTAGTACTAGTACTTTAGACTTATAATTTTATTTTTTGGCTTAAATTTGATAATAGTAATATTTATTATTTTTTGTTTAATTAATACTTAATAGTAGTGTTTGACCACTTAACTTAAGCCATTGTTATAGAGTTTCTTATTATAATTAATTTAATTAGGAAATTTAAACATTTGAGGCCTTGTGTAACGGCCCAAAAAAAAAAAAAAACGCTAATTACATCTGCGCTATACCTTAAAAGGACTAGTCACAATTGAAACTTCTTGTAGTTGTTAATAAAACTTAAATCTACCCAGTAATATCTGATGTGGGACTCATCACACACCCACACACATCACACAATCAATTAAATTGGGGCATCACAATTTCCCCCACTTAAATCTCTAACGTCCTCGTTAGGGCTCACTTTGTGGGGTAGTGTCTCTGAGCCCACATATGGTCACCAGATCAGCTTTGATATCATATGTAATGGCCCAAGAAAAAACGTTAGCTATGTTTGCGCTATACCTCAAAATGACTAGTCACAATTGAGGCTCCTTGTAGTTGTTAATAAAGCTCAAATATACCCAGTAAATACCCAATGTGGGACACATCACACACCCACACACATCACACAATCAATCAAATTGGGGCATCACAATGGCCAGTACTGAGTTTTAGTGATTCTAATTTGGTGGGCTAATATCTCTCTCTATTCAAGGACTAAAGTATGTCAAGTTTAGAGGACTAAACTTATTTTAAGGGGGGAAGAGTATAATACCCCGATTTGATTTTATGATCATCACCGTTATCGTCATTATCAATATAGAGTTGAGGTACTATATGTGTGTGCATAGTAGGATGGGAGTAGACAATTTTGTGGTATTACAAAATAGGTGAGAAGATTAAAGTTTTAGTGCATACAATTTAAAGCGGTAGTTAAAATAATAAAAAAATAAATAAAAGAGAAAGAAGTTTTATGGGCCTCTTGGAGACTAAAGAGATAAGTTTAAATGGGTTTTAAACTACAGCCCACTACCCCACTAAGCCCACATATCTGATGTGTCAAATATAAGGTAGATGAAGAGATAAATTAAGGTTTTTCATAGAAAGGGATTCATCACTAAGGAGGCTAGGAGGTGTATTCCTTCCTTGGAGTTAATTAAAGAGGCAACCAAAGAATTCCAGATATGATTTCTCATTTGTTAGAATTAAAGAATTAAAAAGTTAGAACCTTATCATGAAATCGGTAGTGATGGGTAGATTGTTTAAAAGGGGATTGTTTACACTATAAATCTTAATTCATGTAGATGGTTTTACGTTCTTCATTGGGTTATATACATATTAACTCCTAGATTGCAAATCCTAATTCAGGGAAAGCATGGCTTTTATGTTCCTGGTGGTTATATGGATTAGATTGGCTTAACGTTTTTTTTTTTTTTTACTTTAGGATTATAAAGCCACGGATTACATTTAAGAACAAAGCCACTGCGTGCATTCTAGTACAAGCCGTAAATTGAAAAAGGTTATGTATATGGCTTTACTTCTTTTGGTTATATGTATATTAAATCGTAGGTAGCCACTGTTGGATTACGAAACTCAATTCATTTATATAGCTTTACGTTTTCATTGGTTTATATATAGACTAAATTTTAGATTTGGCCACCGTGTATATCCATGAACAAGTCATGGATCAAATCTTTAGTCATGAGGTTTTCACCTTTTCAATTGTGGTTATATATATATTAGGTGGCTTTAACTTTTGGGGTTTTGTATATTAACTTAAATCCTAAAGTATTAGCTGCTGCCTTTGAGTTTTAATAAATGCAAGGAAACATTATTGGTTAGAGAGACTTTATTTTAGTGTTAAAAGTGTATTAGTTCAGCAAAGTATAATCTTAGTGTGTCAGTTTGTATAATTCGATAAGCCATATATTTGGTGGGAGATATTAAGTAATTCTCATGGTTGATTATAGGACCTATTTAAGGGTGTATTGAGATTTTTGGTGGGTGTTTCAACTGGACTTTCAGAGTGATTCAAGTGGTGTAAGTAATTATGCATAATATGCACAATTTTGTTCATTAGGTTCTTAGATGTCAAAGGTTTTCAAAAGTTATGTTTTAAGCTTACGTTTACTAAAGTTTATCAAAAGCATTTTTACATCATTGAAAGAGAAACTTCGACCTTTAAATAATGTTTTAAAAAGAAACTTTGAATTCTAAATACCGTTTTGGACGTCCGAATCTCATTTAAAATATATGTTCAAAACTAAACTATTTTCATAAAATAATTGAGTTTCAAAGTAAGTTTTCTAAAAAGGTTCATGTTCTATAAATTTTTTAAAACTAAGTGATTTCAAAGTCATATTCCTATTCTTCAAATGGTATTTAAAATGTTTCTTTTAGCAAATTGAATTTTCATATTTACTCAAGAATTGTAAAATATTTATATAATTCATCGGTTCCTATTTGTTCCCTAAAGGAGTCAAGCATCCTTCGATTCTGTTTCAATTCAATATTGTGATATTCGATATGTCTCTATATCTAGAATAATTGTAATATTAAGAAAATTATTCTATTTTGTATATCTGTTGTTTTGTGATGTGTGACTCAAAATGAGTGTTTTTAGAATTGATCAAATATATGTGTAAATCCGCTCACAGGATTGTATCCGCTCACCAGTAGGGGTTAGATGTTGATCCCTCACCAGGACTGTTGATCCCTCACCAGTAGGGGTTAGATGTTGGTATCCGCTCACAGGATTGTATGTAAGAATATGTGATGTGTATATGTAACACTATGCTCTAATCAATTATCTGTATGTGTTTTCGAATGACTTTAAGATTTGATTATATATGAATTAAGTGGTTCTTTATATGTTTGGAAAACTATATCGGATATTTTGAGTGAAATTGTGAAATCAAAACACTCATGCTTTGCTTGACTCTATCATGTTGTGTATTCTGTATAATTACTTACTAGATGTGTGGCTGACCTCATCAATTACTATTTTCATATTAAAGTATAGTTGGGAATGTAGAACCTTTGGATCGCTTTGTAAGGTGCAAGGTAGAGCGTGGAAGTTGTAGGCGACTTCAGTATTACTTGAAGACTTATAGAATTTTAGTTACCTTTATTTTATAATTCATGTTTTATATAGTAGAGATTATTTCCAATTTGTGGAGTTTAGATTTTTGTAAGAGGTTTCTTTTTAAGAATATTGTTTCTTTGGAGTTTTAATTTATTTTGGATTAATTATGTTTATTGAGTTATATGAGTTTAGCAAGTTAGTCATGCATCTAAATTCATGTTCCAAGGATCTGGGTCATGACAGTGTTATTGATAATGATGATGACGGTGATGATCATAAAATCAAATCGGGGTATTACACTCTTCCCCCCTTAAAATAAGTTTAGTCCTCTAAACTTGACATACCTTAGTCCTTGAATAGAGAGAGATATTAGCCCACCAAATTAGCATCACTAAAACTCAGTACTAGCCATAACATGTATGAATGACAATCTTAAGAATATCTTCCTTCTTAACTTGGAGTTGATGGTAACCTAATTTAAGGACAATCTTGGGTAATCGATATTTATTCCTCACAGTCATCCTATTCAATTGCCTATTGTCTATGCATAACATCTTTTCCATAGGAAAATACACTATTGAATACAACCCTTATCTATAACTCAAAAATATCCTAATAACCAATCCACATTATATCATATCAAAATCTCAAATCTTTAAGAGAATTAAGTCAGCCATTACTTCCTTGTCTACTATCATACCCATACAATACTTACATAAACTCAACATCCATTGTTTCACTTAATAAGAGAAAATAAGGAGATGGTACCTGACTTAGTTTCCTCATCACTTTGCCCAGTAATAGCAAACACTCGCCCTTGGATTCTCGGCCGTTGCTTTACATCATTAGGGTTAACCATCGGCTCACTCTTCAAAGCTGGGCAATCTTTGATACAATGTCCCATTTGTCCACACTTAAAACATGCCCCACTTTCACGATAGCAAACACCGTTATGCTTTTTACCACACTTCGAATAATTCTCTATTACTTGTTGCACCACCTTAGGCTCTAGTTCTCAACAACTTTTGCCATCTCCACTATCTTACAATAAGCCTTCAATCATAAGGCTGCCATCCTAGTTCTGATACTTGGTCATAGTCCCCTTTGAAATTTCTTAGCCTTCCTAACATCATCAGACACAACATGAAGGGCAAATCAAGCCAACTCAGTAAATTTAGCCTCATACTATAACACCGTTTTATTCCCTTGAATGAGCTCCATAAACTCCACTTCCTTCTCATCCCGCACATTTTTTGGAAAAAATTTCTCATAAAAAGCATCAAGAAAAATAGTCCAAGTCAATATCTCATCTTCCTCAAGTGGCAAAGTCTTTTTCATGGATCTCCACCAATGCTCTGCTTCCCCTTTCAGCATAAATGAAGCAAAAGAGACTTTTTGTACCTCAATACAACCAACCACATCAAAATATTTTCTCCATTTGCATTATCCAAGTCTCTGCTTCTATAGGATCAGGGTTTCCCAAAAATGAAGGAGGACCCATTTTCTTGAATTGCTTAATGGTACATCCTTCAATCTCAGCATCTTTGGGCTTAGTTGTTCCACTAGTACTAACATGTTTTTCCACCACCTCAACAAGACTTCTAATAGCATTAAAAACACCCTCAAGGTTTTCAGGATTTGGTTCAGAACTAGAAGGGGTAGAATTGCGGGGTGTCATTTTCCTATATCCAAACGAACAACACTTTAGAGTTGGATAAACCTCAAAGAAAAATCATAGTATACAAGAGATACTAAAGCTTTTACTATTCTTATGATCCTAAGCATACATGTACACAGCTTCTAATAATTATCCAACCCATAAAATACCCATTGACTATCCAATGATTCAAGCCTATTCTTCCACATCCTATACAAAAACATCAGAAGTCCTAATCGTCTATAGAATCATAACTTGGCTCTAATACCAACACTGTCATGACCTAAATCCATGGAACATGAATTTAGATGCTTGACTAACTTGCTAAACTCATATAACTCAATAAACATAATTAATCCAAAATAAATTAAAACTCCAAAGAAACAATACTCTTAAAAAGAAACCTCTTATAAAAATCTAAACTCCACAAATTGGAAATAATCTTCACTATATAAAACATGAATTACAAAATAAAGGTAACTAAAATTCTATAAGTCTTCATGTAATACTAAAGTCGCCTACAACTTCCATGCTCTACCTTGCACCTTACAAATCAATCCAAAGGTTCTATATTCCCAACTACACTTTAATTTGAAAACAGTAATTGATGGGGTGAGCCACACATCTAGTAAGCAATTATATAGAATACACAACAGGATAGAGTCAAGCAAAGCATGAGTATTTTGATTTCACAATTTTACTCAAAATATTAGATATAGTTTTCCAAACATATAAAGGATCACTAAATACATATATAATAAAATCTTAAAGTCATTCGAAAACACATACAGATAATTGATCAAAGCACAGTGTCACATATTCACATCACATATTCTCACATACAATCTTGTGAGCGGATACCAACTTCTAACCTCTGCTTTTGAGGGATCAACACATATTCTCACATACAATCCTGTGAGCGGATTTACACATATATCTTATCAATTCTAAAACACTCATTTTGAGTCACATATCACAAAACAACATATATACAAAATAGAATAATTTTCTTAATATTACAATTATTCTAGATATAGAGACATATCGAATATCACAACATTGAATTGAAATAGAATCGAAGGATGTTTGACTCCTTTAGGGAACAAATAGGAACCGAGGAATTATATAAATATTTTACAATTCTTGAGTAAATTTGAAAATTCAATTTGCTAAAAGAAACATTTTAAATACCATATGGAGAATAGGAATATGACTTTGAAATCAATTTGTTTTAGAAAATTTAAAGAACAAGAACTTTTTAGAAAACTTATTTTGAAACTCAATTATTTTATGAAAATAGTTTAGTTTAGAACTTATCTTTTAAATGAGATTTGGACGTCCAAAACGTTATTTAGAATTCAAAGTTTCTTTTTAAAACATTATTTAAAGGTCGAAGTTTCTCTTTCAATGATGTAAAAATGCTTTTGATAAACTTTAGTATACGTAAGCTTAAAACATAACTTTTGAAAACCTTTGACATCTAAGAACCTAATGAACAAAATTGTGCATATTATGCATAATTACTTACAGCACTTAAATCACTCTAAAAGTCCAATCAAAACACCCGCCAAAAGTCTCAATACACTCTTAAATAGGACCTATAATCAACCATGAGAATTACTTAATATATCCCACAAAATATATGGCTTATCGAATTATACAAACTGACTCACTAAGATTATACTTTGCTGAACTAATTACACTTTTAACACTAAAATAAAGTTTCTCTAACCAATAATGCTTCCTTGCATTTATCAAAACTCAGAGGCAGTAGCTAATACTTTAGGATTTAAGTTAATATACATAACCCCAAAAGTTAAAGCCACTTAATATATATAAAACCACAATTGAAAAGGTGAAAAGCTCATGACTCAGGATTTGATCCATGACTTGTTCATGGATATACACGGTGGCCAAATCTAAAATTTAGCCTATCTATAAACCAATGAAAACGTAAAGCTATATAAATGAATTGAGTTTCGTAATCCAACAATGGATACCTACGATTTAATATACATATAACCAAAAGGAGAAGTAAAGCCATATACATAACCTTTTTCAATTTACGGCTTGTACTAGAATGCACATAGTGGCTTTGTTCTTAAATGTAATCCGTGGCTTTATAATCCCAAAGTAAAAAAAAAAAAAAACGTTAAGCCAATCTAATCTATATAACCACTAGGAACGTAAAAGCCATGTTTTCCCTGAGTTAGGATTTGCATTCTAGGAATTAATATCTATATAACCCAATGAAGAACGTAAAATCATCTACACGAATTAAGATTTATAGTGTAAACAATCCCCTTTTAAACAATCTACCCATCACTACCGATTCCATGATAAGGTTCTAACTTTTTAATTCTTTGATTCTAACAAATGAGAAATCATACCTGGAATTCTTTGGTTGCCTCTTTAATTAATTCCAAGGAAAGAATACACCTCTTAGCCTCCTTAGTGATGAATCCCTTTCAATGAAAACCCTAATTTATCTCTTCATCTACCTTATATTTGACGCATCAGAGATGTGGTCTTAATGGGGTAGTGGGCTGTAGTTTAAAACCCACTTAAACTTATCTCTTTAGTCTCCAAGAGGCCCATAAAACCTTTTTCTCTTTTATTTATTTATTTATTATTTTAACTACCGCTTTAAATTGTATGCACTAAAACTCTAATCTTCTCACCTATTTTGTAATACCACAAAATTGTCTACTCCCATCCTACTATGCACACACATATAGTTCCTCAACTCTATATTGATAATGACGTGACAATGATAATCATAAAATCAAATCGGGGTATTACACCTTGCAAATATTTTTTTTTTTAAAAATTAGTTCATAATCAATTGTAAATGATTTTAATGTGATGACAAAACTTTGCTGAGTTGAAAATAGTTTGTGTAATAACATAGTTTTTTAATCATGAAATTTGAATACTTAAGAACTTTATACAGCTTAGCTCAGTCCCCTTAAAAAATATTTCTAGCTTTACCACTGAATATGAGTTGTGTAAGTATAATTCAAATTTCCTGTGGGTGTTTATTAGGTGAATTTTAAGTTTATAAATGATTACAAGGATTTGGGATTCCGACTGCAATTTGATTAGTCCTTTTGGTGTATAAGGGTAAATGTGACTAGTGTTTCTTAGGGGTATTACAAATGTTACAAGAGCAAGCCTAATATTGACCGCCACCAAAATTGTTGTTAAGCTTTCTTTGACCATGCTAAGGTCATATACTACATACTTTCCAATAAGTATGAGTAATGAGTTCCATGTACTCATGTCATTATCTTTGTAGACAATGGCGAAGCTAAGGGGCCAGGGCCCCTAGCTTTTTGAATTTTCCAATATAATAAGTAATAAAATTAAAAATTGAATAAAAACGTATTCATCAGCCCCCCTGGAGGGTTTGCTCTCTCAAAATTTAGAATAGACTCCACAGAATTTTTGAACTTATCCATTAAAAATAAACCTCAAAAAATAAAATTTGTTAAAAAAAAAAAAAAAAAAAAGCTCAAAATATTAAATTTGGTATTAAAAAAAAAAAAAAAAAATCCAACATCTAAGCCATTTATGAGCCCGTGGCCTTTACAAAACGCCCCATTCTCCTCTAATAAATTTAAAATTACCTACATATATAAAGTTATTATAATTATAAACGCAAAAAAAAAAAAAAAAAAAAAAAAAAAAAAAAAAAAAAAAATTTATGGGCACCATGAAATTTTCCCCATCACGTCGCCTTGCTATATGTCAATTCACCGCACTGACGGTCACCCTGCTAGGAGTCTGTGAAACCATTCCTCGCCGGCACAACTGATACCATCTCCCCCTCTCTCTCTCACTCTGTGTCTGCGTGCTTTAAACTACAATGGAAACTCTTGACTGAATAGACTATTGAATATCTAAGATAGAATCTTGGATAAAATATTATTTTGATCTCTAAACTTTATTAAAAGTTCGGTTCTTAAATTATTAAAAATATTTTAT
Organism: Quercus glauca; assembly: GCA_023736055.1. Taxonomy (NCBI): domain Eukaryota; kingdom Viridiplantae; phylum Streptophyta; class Magnoliopsida; order Fagales; family Fagaceae; genus Quercus; species Quercus glauca. Next base: position 26,163,667 of record CM043316.1, read on the forward strand.
TCATATCCTTAAACTTTACCAAAAGTTTTTTTTTTATTCCTAAATTCTTTTTTTCATTCCTATTTTTGTCTCTAAACTATTGAAAAAAACTCTTTATAAAGTTTAGAGATGAAAAAAAAAAAAAAAAAAACTTTTTAAAGTTTAGGAACCAAAAGCAAATTTTTTATAAAATTTAGGAACCAAATAGTATTTAACCCCAATAATGAAGTGTTGCACAACACATTTACCATATAGTTTTTTTTTTTTTTTTTTTTTTTTTGAGAGAGAGAGAGAGAGAGAGTTTCAACCTATGATCATGGTATCTGCTTCTGATGATATATTTTTATCAGAGAGACAGAGATTTAACTTATGACGTCCCGTTTCTGATAATATTTCTTTATTATCAAACCAAGACACCAATCAGTTTTTAGTGTAAGCGGGAATTAAAACTCAAATTTTTATTTAACTATAACAGACTTTACCGGTTGATAAAAGATATTTGTTTTTGTTGATTTTATGTTATTTAATAACAATATATTATATAATTGTTTATATTAGGTTACTTTTTTTTTTTTAACATTAACACTTCGTTGTTCACTTTTTTTTCTATTTCTTATTTTAAAATTTGGTTATTTAATTTGAATTTTAAAATGTGAGTAATTTATAATTTAAGAGAACAAATATTCATTACTAACGTATAGTTTAAGAGAACAAATATTCAAAATTGGGAAGCTACTAATCAATTCTTTATCCCAAGTGATGGAAACTCTAGATGTTTAATCCCTTAAAAAAGCTGAAAGATATAAAACTAAGTAAATAAAAATGGGTTCCTTATAACGTGATACTGGATTACAAATTGTTTAACTGTGTCCATAGAAAAATAGATTATTAGAAATTTCAGTTCATAAGATTTAATGCATTTTGAGTTCACGGAAGCACAACTAACTTGGTCCCCCCCGGAAAAATTTCTTGGCTTCGCCACTGTTTTTGGATTTTCTTCCTTTTATGCTGCTTCAGAGTTTAGATATAACCTTGGCAACTGATTGTACTTCATGCTTTATCTCTTAGTGGTTCTCTATTCTTCTTTATGGGAATTGCTTTGCAAAAGAGGGATTCTTTATGATATTCGTTATATAGTTTCTTTTAGTAAATATGGAACAAGTGCTTAATGGTTCCATTAGTATTGCTTATGAGGACGTGGTCTGTGAGGAAGAATTGTCTAATGTGCTGTCACTTAGTGTTCAGCAGAGAGGATCTGGAATCACTTGAAATAGCACAACCTCTTCTTTGTTTGTTTTTAACAGTTAATGTGTTCCTCTTTTTACTGTTATTTTCTAAAGTATCCATATCCTTGATCTAAACCATTAGAGATGTGGATTCCATTTTAAATTTTATTTTTCCCAACGACATTAGCAAAATAATGCTATGTTTTACCAAGAATCCTTCTCTATAACAAGTGGCTTGAACTTTATCAACGCCAAATGTGTGAAATGACCATTAGTTTTCCTTCTTTTTTTTTAACAGCTTCCGACATTATATTTTTTAGATTCGTGAAAAAAATTTCAGGCAAGACTGGCATTCAATCTTTGACACTTGCTGAATTCTCTCTCACTCTATTTCACACAGACTCGCGCATATATGCTTCTGTAGGTTACTGGTTTGAAGTTTGAACGGTTAACTTGTCAAGAATTGGAAGACCCTAGCTGCATGTTGGAGAGCTGCAATGATGAATGATGACTGTAAGAAGTTTTATCTTGGATAGAAAAAGCATGTCCTCTGTCTCTCTTTTTCTTTCTATTCATGCCCACAAGCAGGGAAGTGATGGTAAATAACCACTTATGCTCTCATGTAAATTGGACAAATGTAATTTTGGTTTCTTTACTAAGCATGACTTATCTGCAAACAAATCTGGAAATAGTTCAGGGGGAGTTACAACTTACAACCACTGGCAGCAAGAACATCAAGTTCAACCAATGATTGCCAATGATGATAACAAAGGAACCAAGGAAACTTTTCTCTGTTTAGTGCTATCTTTTGTGTGTGTTAGTTGGCCACTAACAATAATATGAAATATTGGCTCAATGTGATTATATAGGAGTACTATGGGCCATTCCAGGTGCTTGAAAGAGCAGGCTAAGTGGCTTATAACTTGGACTTCATCCAGTTTTTTATATGTCCTGCTTGAAGCCGAAATTGGGAGCTCATGTGATTCCTTTATCTTCCTTGCCTCATGTTGATACAGAAGGTGTCATTTGTTCTGAGCTAAAAGCCAAGGAGGATGAAGAAAATTCATAACAAAGTCATCTCTTAAGTCATGGTTCATTGGCAAGGTACCCCTGTAGAAGATGCCACTGGGAGATCTTGCATGCTCTACAAGAGCATTACCGTCAACTTGTGGGCGAAGTTCTCTTAAGGGGGGGGGTTATGTCATGTAGCTAGCTAGAAATGCTGAAAGAGTTGTGGGTGAGCTGTAAAGTGATAAGATGCTAGAGATAGAGTGTGACGGTTAGTTGTCAGTCTGTTGAGTTAGTTATACTAGTAGTTGAGTCGTGGTTGAGTTGTATTGGTTCTCATTGGCTAATGCCATTGCAAGAATTTCCTATCAATACTTGTAATTGATACATTGACTGACATATCTGAAATGCAATGCAAATTCCTTTATCATTCTCCTTCTTTGTTATATTGACTGTTGAGTGACAGCATTTATCGGATGGAATGATCAGTAATGATGCTGTGATAAGCTGTTAAGTGATAAAGATGTTAGTGATACGGTGTGACAGTTAATTAGTTAGTTGTTACTTTTTAGTGACTTGAGTTAGTTATACCAGAAGTTGAGTTGTGGTTAAGTTGTATTGGTTCTCATTGGCTAATGCCATTGTCAGAATGACCTGTAAATACTTGTAATTGACCCATTGACATACATGAAATGTAATTCAGATTCCTTTCTCATTCTCAATTCTCTTCTTCTATTCTCTCTACTTCTTTTGGATGGTGACAACTTCGAACCAGTCAATCACTCTCCCCTGTTCTTCAATAACCTCGCTCCCCAAACAGTACACACTCATCTCTTCATCAGCAACCTAAGAAGCTCATTTCAAAAACAAAACAAAAGAAATGATTAATTGCTGTCTGTAGGTACTCAGAATCAACCCACATCTTTAGCCCTTCCAAGGTGCACTTTTACTGTAAAAGCGAAAATACCATTGAGGTATTGGATTGCAAGCAGCTCAGTGCTATTCAATCTTTAATCAGCTAGTATTCATCTGCAAATATCTATTCTACATACCTTCAAATTTCTAGCTATTCAACAAAGGGGTCTTATCATCAGACGAAGATCCCAAGCTCAATTCCTCTTTAGCTTTTGCCCATATGACAGCATAAAATCCAATTGATAATATTATTGATCCAATGAGGCTGCAACATAAGGAAGAAAAGAAAAAATGCCAATGAACTGTGAAAATTAGCTGATCCTTTCTTCTTGATAGAGTACTCTAATTGGTATTTTAGTCTAGGGGAGAAGGTAATTTGTGTTTCTATATACATGCGTAAATGTGCATTTTGATGAGAAAGAGAGATTTATATACCTCCCAAGATGGAGAGCATCTCCAAGGAATATGACACCCATAGCAGCTGCAATGACTATTGACAATGGCTTAAAGATTGAAACATACACAGGCCCCTTCAAGTGCAAGGCCCATGCGAGAACAACACTGATGGATGAACCAAAGAAACCCTGATTGGGGAGAATGAAAGTAAGATATTATCAATAACTTCTGTCATTGGGTATTGTCCACGTTTTTTGGTTCTTACCGAGTATATAATGGTGACCAATGCTACATCAGGCCTTAGCGTCCAAGCACGTAAGTTTCCTTCTGCCATTAAACATACTGGTGCAGAGATAATTGTTCCACACAGGGCATATAAGAAGACCACAACTATCTCTGCTGGATATATTTTCATTACTTGGGTCTATAAAAAATGCAGAGAATTCAATTTTAGCTTCTCTAAAGTCTGTCTCATAACGTCATGAGACAAGAAAAGTATTACTCACATTCGTGCTATATATCAAAAGGACTAATCAAGTTACAATCAGGGCTACTCATAATCATTTATATAAGCCAAGCCAAGATCTACCTAGTAAACACCCAATGTGGGACTTGGCACATGCCTGCACATAACACAGTCAGACAATCCAATCCAATTTAATCAAATTCGTACTTTGAAGTATCACCTATCACATAAAAGTACCTGAACAATGCTCCAGCCTGAAAACAGAAGGTTCTCAACAGCAAGTAAAAGGCCACCTATCACCCATTTTGTTTCTGATGTGCCTCGGGGAGAATGAAGTGAAAGAGATAGTGATTGAGATGGAGATATGATTGTAGGGCCCTTGTAGAAAAGCACTACGAAAGCTCCTGATATTGATACTAATGTGCCAATGATTTTAGCCTGAGTGATTGAGCTTCTCAAGGCTAGATTTTCCATTCTTTGGAAAAACCAATAAAAATACAGGGAAGGAAGAAAATTTAGTGATAGTATTCAACAACAAATGTGTTCATGACACTCATTGATTAAAGCAATATGTGTAATCATTGTACTACGGTTATACATGCCTGTATCTATAAGGAAGAGTTGGGTTTGAGAAGTTTAAATTTTATCACAAAGCATAAATGTATAAATAAAGGCTCAATAATACAGCAGGTAAGGCAATGAGCGCATGACCTCCTGCACTGTCTTTATATATTAGACCTTCTCCACTTTGTAATTCTTTGTAACATATCTGATATGTAATCAATCACTCTACCTCTCATTTAAAAAATTAAAAATTCGCATGTTCAAAGGCGTTAAATCCATAGTTTCTGTCATCAACTTAGATTGCAGAATTCTTGGTGAGTAATTTTCTTGAATATCTCAGGGTCTTCTGCCTAAGGGCCTGAGATGTTTTGTATATTTTGGCAACCTGTTCTATGTTTGGGTGTTCATTTTTTTTTGTTTTGTTTATTTATGTAATAGACTAGTGTATTGTCTTATGTAATATACAAAACCACGCTATTGCCGTGATCATTATTTTATGAACTAATTGAGTTCCTCACAACAAAAGTCACTTCACAAAAAGAATAAAAAAATGCATAAAAAAAGGGGCAAATATCATCACTCCTAATCGCTTTCGGGCAAGCAGGCTATATTAATTAAGTTCATCATTAAAATAATGATTTAACAATTTTTTTTTCTTTTTTCCTAAATTAATGAGTGCATTTTAGTAGGTAGGGAGGATGAATGGTAGATTATAAGTGTGTAAACGACTCTATATGTATCAAGGACTTCAACCACTTGAAAAGAAACAAACTATTAGTGGTAGTACACAATACTTTGCAAAAATATATTATTTAATTTTTTTTTTAATTTAGGGGCAAATGCATAAAAAAAAGGGGCAAATATCATCACTCCTAATCGCTTTCGGGCAAGCAGGCTACATTAATTAAGATCATCATTAAAATAATGATTTAACAAATTTTTTTCCCTTTTTTTTTTTTTTTTTTTTTTGTTCCTAAATTAATGAGTGCATTTTAGTAGGTAGGGAGGATGAATGGTAGATTATAAGTGTGTAAACAACTCTATATGTATCGAGGACTTCAACCACTTGAAAAGAAACAAACTATTAGTGGTACTTTGCAAAAATATATTATTTAATTTTTAAAAAAATTTAGGGGCACAATTGCAACATGTTACAAATTTTAGGGACCATCAAAACTTAAAAGCCTTGTAAGTTGTAACTCAATTAGCAATTCCTCGGATTTCTAATGGAAACGTTCATGGTTCAAATCCCTTCTCCTTAACTATTGAATTATAAATATAAAAAAATTAGGTGCAAAAATGACTGGAGTGAAGTTGCTGATCAGAATGAAGAAGAAAGACCTGAAAATAACAGCAAGTATGTAGGTAAAAGCCGGTGAGAGGTTGCTGATGGCTGAAGCAAGAGTCGGTGAACTGTATTCTATTCCTTTATAGCCACACAACTGAGCTAAAAACCTGCATACCCTCCCAAACATAAAAAAATATAAGCATAAGACCAAAATACACATTTCAGACACACATTTTGGAGTTATGTGTTACTACTATTTGGGCAATTGAGTCATTTAAAATAAAATCTCGTATTTCCATGGGTGGCAATTTAGTCATTGCAACCATTTGATGGGCAATCACATTATCTTTACACTGTAATAATCTTACATTCCCGTAAATTATGAACAGCCAACATATCCCACATTTCTTGGAAGTTGGAAGGAAGCTGGTATGCTTTGGTTACATCAAGGGAGCCAAATGCACTCAAACAAATAAGTGAATTTCAGTTAGCTCAACTCATAAAATCTTCATTGAACAAAAGATTTGAAGTTCAAACCTTGCCTATACCATGAATCAATTAGTATTTTGGCATGATGATAAAGGACAATCATCATAGTGCAGATGACATAGATTGAAATTCTATCGTATTTATCAAATCTAAAATCAAATTGCAAAAGCTTTTCTGTGTAATACACTCTTACCCAATCAGTACAAGTAGTAAAATTCTATTGAAGAGAGGCCACTTGATTGTAGGAAGCCCAGCTGTTCTACATGTATGAAGTAGCATTTTTGTTAATATTCCATCAAATATTCTATAACTAAATACATAGTCAAAATCTGGAAAATGATTCTTTCTAAACTAGTTTGGAAAGAAATTTGTTAAATTTCTCCTATATCTTTTTATTGGGTGTAAATTTTGAAACTTTGACAATTAAATTACATGTTCTTATTATATTCTTCATACTTTCAAAATTTTAAAAATATCAAATGCCAATATCTATGTGATAAATGACATGTTTAAATTTTAAGTTTTTATAGTAAAATATTATGCATAAAAAATACGTTTATTGAACGAATAGTAAATAATATCTAAGTTGAATGAAATTTGACATGGTGTTAAGAATATAAATAACATGCCATCTAAATCTAATAATTAGATTTTCAAAATTCACATCCAATAAAAGATAAAAGTGAAGTTTGAAAGGATTCTCTCCATATTAATTCAGAAAGAAACTTGTCCTCAAAATCTCGATGTAAAATCATAATGTAAATGATATGAAAATGTGAAAGATATTGAGAAAAAATATATATAAACCTCGTAGTTCTGGGTAAGTTTTATTTAAACCTTATAATTTCAAATAATTTTATTTAATACTCATAGTTTCATATGATTTTAATTAAAAGTTATACTTTTATATTGTTTCATTTAATCCTTATAGTCTAATGTAATTTCACCTCAAACCTTATAATTAAAAATAAAAGTTATCTTTAATGAGATTAAACAGAATTTGTGATAGAAGGTTTAAATGAAATGGTTTTTTTTTTTTTTTGGAAATTAAAAAAAAAAAAAAAAAAAACAAACAAACAAACTTTGAGGTTTACATAAAACATTTTGAAAGTTTAAGATTGAAATAAGTTTGAAAATATAATTTATCGAGTATTGTTTCACTAATATTATAGAAATGGAAATCAAGGGACATACCCACGAAAGATGAAGGCCAAAGGGAGGAGAACAAGGGTAGAAATGGCAGAGGAGTAAAGAATAAAGACATAGAAGCTCAGTCCTTTCAAAGTGGATGCTTTGTATAAGATGTTTAAGCCAACGTTTATGCACTCTGTTGCAACCATTGCTGAAAATGGAAGAGCATCCTTGTAACAATTTCTCCATGCCATTTCTCTCTCTCTCTCTCTCTCTCTACCTAACGATTTCTATTGCAATAACTTTGCATCCCTCAGTGGTTATTTTATGATGTCATTCTCCTCGTGCAAATTATTGGTTTTGCTTTCAATGAATAGTTATATGCTGACGTTATTAGTTTTTGTTTTCTATTGGTGGATGGTATGTTTGATTGGTTGGTGGACTTGAGTAATGATACCTGAAATTGGGTGTATTTAATTCAAATCCCACACGGTTGTTTATTTGGTGGATCTTTGAGTTTATAAATGATTATAAAGATTCCGTTAGCAATTTGATTGGTCCTTTTGGGGTATAAGGGCAAGCCTAATACTAATATTGACGGTCAACAAAATTGTTGTTAAGCTTTATTTAACCATGCTAAGGTCATGTCCTACATGCTTTCCAATAAGTATGAATTCCCTGTACTCATATCATTATCTTTGTGGATTTTCTTCCTTTATAATGCTTCAGAGTTTAGATGTAACCTTGGCAATTGATTGTATCTGCATGCTTTATCTCTTTGTGGTTCTCTGTACTTCTTTGTGGGAATTGCTTTCCGAAAGAGGGATTCCTTATGATATTTGTTATATAGTTTCTTTTAGCAAATATGGAACAGGTGCTTAATGGTTCCATTAGTATTGATTATTCCAGACTGGATCACATCTTTGGGTCTAGGAGTTGTCTGGTTCAAGTCATGCACTTTACAAAAATAGTGCGCCACGACGTGGATAGCCCTAACGTACCTAAGAGTGCCCCACGCTATAAGTACGGCGGGTTCAAGTGGGCCGGGTCAATGATCACATGCATGAGGCCCTCTTTTGTTCATCAAAAAAATAAAAGTATTGCTTACGAGGACATAGTTTGGGAGGAAAAATTGTCTAATGTGCTGTCACTTAGTGTTCAGCAGAGAGGATCAGGAAGTGCAAATCATTGTTATTCACTTATTCATAATATTTCATCACTTAAAATAACACAACCTTTTCTTTGTTTGTTTTAAACAATTAATTTGTTCCTCTTTTTCCTGTTATTTTCTAAAGTACCCATATCCTTGATCTAAACCATTAGAAATGTGGATTCCATTTTAAATTTTATTTTTCCCATTTACATTAGCAAAATAATGCTATGCTTTACCAAGAATCCTTCTCTATAACAAAGTGGCATGAACTTTATCATTACTCATTTCAACGCCAAGTGACCATTAGTTTTCGTTTTTATTTTACCATTTTCACGGCTTCCGACATTATATTTTTTAGATTCATGAAACAGATTTCAGTCAAGACTGGCATTCAATCTTTGACACTTGCTGAATTCTCTCTCTCTATCACACAGACACACGCATGTAGGTTTCTGTAGGTTACTGGTTTGAACGTTTGACTTGTCAAGAATTGGAAGACCCTAGCTGTATGTTAGAGAGCTGCAACGATGACTGTAAGAAATTTTATCTTGGACATAAACAGCATGTCCTCTGTCTCTTTTTTTTCTCTCTATTCATGCCCACAAGCAGGGAAGTGGTAGTCAATAACCACTCATGCTCTGTCGTAAATTGGACAAATGTAATTTTATTTTCTTTACTAAGCATGACTTATCTGCAAACAAATCTGGAAATCATTCAGGGGGAGCTACGACCACTGGCAAGAACATCAACTTCAGCCAGTGATTGCCAATGAAGATGACAAAGGAACCAATGCAACTTTCCTCTGTTTAGTCATCAGTACTATCTTTTGTTTTAGTTAGTTGGCCACTAACTGTAGCCTGAAATATTGGCTTAATGTGATTGTCCTAAATTATGTTGTACTATGAGCCATTCTTTAGATTTTCGTATGTCCTGCTTGAAGCCAAAATTGGGAGTTGATGTGGTTTATTTACCTTCCTTGCCTCATGTTGATACTGAAGGTGTCACTTGTTCTGAGCCTAAAGCCAATCTACAAAGGAGGATAAAGAAAATTCATAAGAAAGCCGTCTCTGAAGTCATGGTTCATTGGCAAGGTACCCTTGTAGAAGATGCCACTTGGGAGATCTTGCATACCCTTTAGCAGCATTATGCTCACCTTGTGGGCAAGGTGCTCTAATGGGAAGGGTAATGTCATGTAGCTGGCTTGAAATGCTGAACAGCAGTGGGTTCTGCACAACAGTTTGTTTTGAACTTGTAATATGGACTGTTGAGTAACAGCATTTATCGGATGGAATGATCAGTAATGAGCTGCTAAGTGACAAAGATGTTAGCGATAGGGTGTGACAGTCAATTAGTTAGTTGTTAGTTGTTAGTCTGTTGATTTAGTTATACCAGTAGTTGAGTTGTATTGGTTCTCATTGGCTAATGCCATTGTAAGAATTGCCAGTAAACACTTGTAATTGATCCATTGACAAACATACATGAAATGTAATGCAAATTCCTTTCTCATTCACAATTCTCTTCTCTTATTCTGTCTACTTGGTGGGTGACTCCTTCGAACCAGTCAATCACTCTCCCCTGCTCTTCAATTACCTCGTTCCCCAAAACACTACACACTCATTTCTTCATCAGCAACCTAAGAAGCTGATTTCAAAAACAAAACAAAACAAAACAAAAGATTAATTTCTGATTGTAGGTACTCAATATCAACACACATTTATACCCTTCTGAGGTGTGCTTTTATTATAAAAGCAAAAATATCATTGAGGTATTGGATTGCAAGTAGCTCGGTGCCATTCAATCTTTAATCAGCTATTATTCATCTGCATTTATCTATTCTACATACCTTCACATTTGTAGCTATTCAACAAAGGGGTCTTATCATCAGACGAAGATCCCAAGCTACCACAACAAGAGTCTTTTCTCAATTCTTCTTTAGCTTTTGCCCATATTACAGCATAAAACCCAATTGATAATATTATTGCTCCAACGAGGCTGCAACATTAGGAAGAAAAGACAAAATGCCAAAGAACCATGAAAAATAAATACAAAACAACTTACACATGTATTAGTTGATCCATTCTTCTTGATAGATTACTCTAATTGGTATTTTTAGTATGTAGAAGGTAATTTGTTCCTCTATATAAATGCGTAAATGTGCATTTTGATGAGAAAGAGAGATATATACCTCCCAAGATAGAGAGCATCACCAAGGAATATGACACCCATAGCAGCTGCAATGACTATTGACAATGGCTTAAAGATTGATACATACACAGGCCCCTTCAAGTGCAAGGCCCATGCGATAACAACACTGATGGACGAACCAAAGAATCCCTGATTGGGGAGAATGAAAGTTAGATATTATCATTAACTTCTTTCATTTGGTTTTGTCCACGTTTCTTGGTTCTTACCGAGTATATAATGGTGACCAATGCTATATCAGGCTTTAGTGTCCAAGCAAGTAAGTTTCCTTCTGCCATTAAACATACTGGTGCAGATATAATTGTTACACACAAGGCGCATAAGAAGACCACAACTATCTCTGCTGGATATATTTTCATAACTTGGGTCTGTAAAAAATTGCAGAGAATTCAATTTTAGCTTCTTTAAATTCTGTGTCTCATAATGTAATGAGACAAGAAAAGTACCACTCACATTTGTGCTATATATGGAAAGGACTAGTCAAGTTACAATCAGTGCTACTCAATCATTTATATAAGCCAAACCAAGATCTACCTAGTAAACACCCAATGTGGGACTTAGCACGTGCCCGCACATAACACTCATTCAATCCAATTTAATCAAATCCACACTTTGAAGTATCACCTATCACATAAAAGTACCTGAACAATGCTGCAACCTGAAAACAGAAGGTTCTCGACAGCAAGTAAAAGGCCACCTATCACCCATTTTGTTTCTGATGTGCCTCGTGGAGAATGAAGTGAAAGAGACGGTGATTGAGATGGAGATATGATTGTAGGGCCCCTGTAGAAAAGCACTACCGAAGCTCCTGATATTGATACTAATGTGCCAATGATTTTAGCCTGAGTGATTGAGCTTCTCAAAGCTAGATTTTCCATTCTTTTGAAGAACCAATAAAAATAGAGGAAAGGAAGAAAATTTAGTGATAGTATTCAACAATAAATGTGTTCATGACACTCAATGATTAAAGCATAGGTGTAATCATTGTATTACGGTTAGACATGCTTGTAGACATGCTTGTATCTATAAGGAAGAGGAGGGTTTAAGAAGTTTAAATTTTGTCACAAAGCATAAATGTATAAATAAATGCTCAATAATACATCAAGTAAGGCAATGAGCACATGACCTCCTGCATTATCTTTATATATTAGACCTTCTCCACTTTGTAATTCTTTGTACCATATCAAATGTGTAATCAACCACTCTATTGCTTAGCTTTAATTTTGGAGTACTGATATCCAAAGGCGTTTAATCCATGGTGGTGCTGGTTAGTTATATATGCAGAAATTGCTGGTTTATGTATATGCAGGGTGTAAAAGGAGTGACTGGTCACAAATTCGACATTAAACTACTAGGATCCCTTTCAAGAGAAGTTTCTGTCATCAAATTAGATTGCAGAATTCTTGGTGAGGAAATATTCTATGCTCGAGAAGTAACTGCAACTTTCTTGAATATCTCAAGGGCTTCTGCCTAAGGGCCTGAGATGTTTTGTATATATTGGCAACTTGTTCTATGTTTGGGTTTTCTATTGTTTTGTTTTGTTAGGGAGGATGAATGATAGATTATAAGAGGGTAAACAACTCTACATATTCCAAGGACTCAACCACTTGAAAAGAAACAAATTATTAGTGGTAGTACACAATACTTTAAAAAAAAAATTTTAATTTTTAAAAAATTTAAGGCCACAATTGCAGCATATTACAAAGTTTAGGAATGATCAGGGATCAAGAGTCTTGTAACTCAATTGGTAATTCTTGATATTTCTAATAGAAACATTCAAGGTTCAAATTCCCTTTACCCAACTATTCAATTATAAATAAAAAATTATTAAATTAGGGACAAATATGACTCGAGTAAAGATGCTAATCAGAATTCAGAAGGTAAGACCTGAAAATAACAGCAAGTATATAGATCAAAGCCGGTGTGAGGTTGCCGATGGCTGAAGCAAGAGTTGGTGAACTGTATTCAATCCCTTTATAGGCACACAACTGAGCTAAAAATCTGCATGCCCTCCCAAACATAAAAAATATAAACATAAGATCAAAATACACATTTCAGACACATATTTTGGAGTTGTGTATTACTAATTTGGGCAATTGAGTCATTTAAAATAAAATCTCATATTTCCGTGGGTGGCAATTTAGTCATTGCAACTATTTGATGGGTAATCACATTATCTTTACATTGTAAATAATCTTACATTCTTGTAAATTACGAACTAATATATACCACATTTCATGTAAGTTGAAAGCTGGTATGATATCTTTACATCAAGTGAACAAAATGCACTTAAACAAATGAGTAGGTTTTAGTTAATTCAGCTTATAAAGTCTTTATCGAATAAAAGATCTGGGTTCTAACCCCACCTATACCATAAATCAATTAGTATTTTGGCCTAATGGTAAAGAGCAATTATCATAGAACAAATACTATAAGTTGAAATTCTATCATATTTATCAAATCTCAAATCAAATTGCAAAGATTTTCGGTGTAATACTTTCTTACCCAATTATTCCAAGTAGGAAAATTCTATTGATGAGAGGCCACTTGAATGTAGGAAGCCCGGTTGTTCTACATGTATGAAGTAGCTGTTTTGTTAATATCCCATCAAATATTCTATAACTAAATACATCATCAAAATCTCGATATAAAATCACACTGTAAATGATATGAGAAGACTAGAAGAGAAAGATTTGAGAAAAAATATATATAATCATAAATGATTTTATTTATTTATTTTTGAGAAACTACTCATAAATGAGGTTGTAATATCAAACCATAAAGGCCTAGGTAATTATTATTATTATTATTATTTTTATTTTTTTTTTGAGAAGAAGGTAATTTTCATTTAAGCCGCATAGTTTTGGATAAGTTTTATTTAAACCTTATAGTTTCATATTATTTTAATTAAAATTTATACTTTTATATAGTTTCATTTAATCCTTATAGTTTAAAGTAATTTCACTTTAAACCTTATAAATAAATAATAATAATAATAAATTAAACCCATTCTGTCAAGTGACCTTTAATGAGGTTAACGGCATTTGAGACAGAAGGTTTAAATGAAATGTTTTTTTTTTTTTTTTTTTGGGAAAAAAAAAATAAAAAACTTTGAGGTTTACACAAAATATTTTGAAAGTTTAAGATTGAAATAAGTTTGAAAATATAATTTATGGAGATTTTTTTCACTAATATTATAGGAATGGAAATCAAGAGACATACCCACGAAAGATGAAGACCAAAGGGAGGAGAACAAGAGTAGCAATGGCAGAGGTGTAGGTAATGAAGACATAGTAGCTCAGTCCTTTTAAATTGGATGCTTTGAATAAGATGTTTAAGCCAACGTTAATGCATTCTACTGCAACCATGGCTGAAAATGGAAGAGCATCCTTGTGACAATATCTCCATGCCATCTCTCCCTCTCTCTCTCTCTCTAATGATCTTTGCAACACCCTTTGTTTGCTTCTTAATGAATAGAGTAAAAAGGCATCTCTCAGTGGTTTTTTTTTTTTTTTTTTTTTTTTTTTTATAATGTCATTCTTCACATGCAGATTATATTATTATCCTTGTACTCTCGAAGTTGTTTTTTTTTTTTCTATTGGTGGAGTGTATAATTGATTGGTTGGTTTAATGAGATTGAATTGTACGAGTATGTGTTTGTGCGGATTTAATAAGATTGAATTGTACGGGTATGTGTTTGTGTGGATTTAATAAGATTGAATTGTACGAGTATGTGTTTAAGTATAATTCAAATCCCACATGGGTGTTTATTAGGTGGATCTTGAATTTATATATGATTATAAGGATTCCAATTGCAATTTGATTAGTCCTTTTGGGCATAAGGCTAAATGTGACTAGTACTTTTTGGAGTATTTACAAATGGCAAGCCTAATATTGACTGTCATCAAAATTGTTGCAAACTTTTTTTTGACCATGCTAAGGTCATGTCTTACGTGCTTTCCAATAAGTATGAATTCCCTGTACTCATGTCATTATCTTTGTGGATTTTCTACCTTTATGATGCTCCTGAGTGTAGATGTAACCTTGGCAACTGATTGTATCTGCATGATTGTATCTTCTTTATGAGAATTGCTTTCCAAAAAAGAGATTCTTTATGATATTCGTTATATAGTTTCTTTTAGTTAATATGGAACAGGTGCTTTATGGTTCCATTAGTATTGGTTATGAGGACATTGTCTGCGAGGAAGAATTGTCTAATTTGCTGTCACTTAGTGTTCAGCAGAGAGGATCTGGCAGTGCAATACATTTTTATTCACTTATTCATAATATTTCATCACTTATAACAGCACAACCTTTTCTTTGTTTATTTAAGCAGTTAATTTTTTCTTCTTTTTCCTGTTATTTTCTGAAGTATCCATATCCTTATTCTAATCCATTAGAGATGTGGATCCAGAGTGTGTCCTCTGTCTCTCTTTTTCTCTCTATTAATGCCCACAAGCAGGGAGGTGGTTCACTTATGGTCTGTGGTAAATTGGACAAATGTAATTTTGGTTTCTTTGCTAAGTGTGATTTATCATTTATCTGCAAATAAATTTAGAACTCATTCAGGGGAGTGTGACCACCAGCAAGAACTTCAAGTTCAGCCAGTGATTACCAATGATGATGTCAAAAAACCAAGGCAACTTTGCTCTGCTTAGTGCCATATTTTGTTTTAGTTAGTTGGCCACTAACTATAGCCTGAAATATTGGCTGAATGAGATTGTTCTAAATTATATATGAGTACCATGGGCCATTCCAAGAGCTTCAAAGAGTAGGCTAAGTGGCTTGTAAGTTAGACTTGCTCTCTCATTCTAAGCTTCATCCAGATTTTTATATGTCCTGCTGGAAGCCAAAATTGGGAGCTGATGTGGTCTCTTTACCTTCCTTGCCTCATGTTGATACAGAAGGTGTCGTTTGTTCTGAGCCTAAAGCCAATCTCCAAAGGAGGATTAAGAAATTCATAACAAAGCCATCTCTGAAATCATTGTTCATTGGCAAGGCACCCACTGGAGAAGATGCCACTTGGGAGATCTTGCATACCCTTCAGCAGCATTACCCTCGTGTTGTGGGCAAGGTGCTCTAAAGGCGAGGGTAATGTTATCTAGCTAGCTTGAAATGTTGAAGAGCAGTGAATTCTGCAAAACAGTGGGTTTTGCACTTGTAATATTGAGTGATGAGTGACTGCATTTATCAGATGGAATCATAAGTAGTGATTTTGTGATAAGCTATAAAGTGATAAGATGTTAGAGATAGTATGTGACGGTTGGTTGGTTAGTTGTTAGTCTGTTGAGTTAGTTATATCAGTAGCTGAGCCATGGTTGAGAATTGGTTCTCATTGGCTAATGCCATTGTAAGAATTGACTATAAATACTAGTAATCAATCCATTGATAGACATATCTGATATGTAATGCGAATTCCTTTATCATTCTCAATTCTCTTCTCTTATTCTCTCTACTTCTTAGAGGGTGACTCCCTCCAACCTGTCAATCACTCTCCCCCGTTCTTCATCAACCTAATTCCTCAAAACACTCAAACACACTCGGTCATTTCTTCAGCAGCAATCTAAGAAGCTCATTTCAAAAACAAAATAAAAGAAATGATTAATTTCTGACTCTAGGTACTAAGAGATATCAGCAAACATTTTTACCCTTATGAGGTGTGCTTTTACTGTAAAATTGAAAAAACTATTGAGGTATTAGATTGCAAGTAGCTCGGTGCTATGCAATCTTTAATCAGCTAGCATTCATCTGCATACATCTATTCTACATGCCTTCAAATTTGTAGCTATCCAATGAGGTGTGCTTTTACCGTACAATTGAAAAAACTATTGAGGTATTAGATTGCAAGTAGCTCGGTGCTATGCAATCTTTAACCAACTAGCATTCATATGGCATACATCTATTCTACGTCTTCAGATTTGTAGCTATCCGACAAAGGGGTCTTATCATCAGATGTAGATCCCAAGCTGGCGCTGCAATAGCCTTGTCTCAATTCTTCTTTAGCTTTTGCCCATATGACACCATAAAATCCAATTGATAATATTATTGCTCCAATGACACTGCAAAATTAGGAAGAAAATAAACAAGGCCAATGAACAGTGAAAAAAAAATACAAAGCAACTAATACATGTAGTAGCTGATCCTTTCTTCTTGATATATTATTCTAATCAGTATTCTAGTATGGCAGAGAAGGTACATTGTGCCTTTGTATACATGCATAAATGTGCATTTTCATGAGAGAGAGAATTATATACCTCCCAAGATAGAGAGCATCACCAAGGAATATGACACCCATAGCAGCTGCAATGACTATTGACAATGGCTTAAAGATTGATACATATACAGGCCCCTTCAAGTGCAAGCACCATGTGTGAATAACACTGTTGAAGGATGAACCAAAGAATCCCTGATCGGAGAGTGAAAGTTAGATATTATCAATAATCTGTTCTGTCATTTGGTATTGTCCATGTTTCGTAGTTCTTACCGAGTATATAACAGCGACCAATGTTATATCAGGCCTTAGTATCCAAGAACTTAAGTTTCCTTCCACTATTAAACATACTGGTGCAGATATAATTGTTGCACACAAGACGTATAAGAAGACCACAACTATCTCTGCTGGATATATTTTCATAACTTGGGTCTGCAAAATGCCAGAGAATGCAAATTTAGCTTCTCTAAAGTTTTTGTCTAATAATGTCACGAGACAAGGCAAGCGTTAGTCACATCTATACTATATCCCAAAAGGACAAATTAAGTTACAATCAAGATTTCTCATAAGTCATAGTCATTTATGTAAGCCAAGATCTACCTAGAAAACCCCCAATGTGGGAGTGTGGGACTTAGCACATGCCTGCACAATACACACTTGAACAATCCAATCCACAATTTGAAGTATCACCTATCACATAAAAATACCTGAACAATGTACCAGCCTGAAAACAGAAGATTCGAAGCAGCAAGTAAAAGGCCACCTATCACCCACTGTGTTTCTGATGTGCCTTGTGGAGAATGAAGTGAAAGAGATGTTGACTGAGATGAAGATATGATTGTAGGGCCCTTGTAGAAAACCACTACCAATGCTCCTGATATTGATACTATTGTGCCCATGATTTTAGCCTGTGTGATTGAGCATCTCAAAGCTAGATTTTCCATCCTTTTTGAACCACCAATAAAATAAAGGAAAGGAAGAGAATTTGGTGATAGTAATAAAAAATAAATGTGTTCAAGAAACTCAATGATGAAAGAAATAGGCATAATGTATCTAGTAGGAAAAAGGTGGGCTCAAGAAGTTTAAATTTTATCACAAAAAAGCTTAAATGTATCAATAAAGGCTCAATAAAACATGAAGTAGGGCAATGGCACGGATGACCTATTGCACTATCTTTATATATAAGTCCTCCATTTTCTAATTTCTTGTATCATATCAGACATGTGATCAAACTGCTCTAACTCCCATTTAAAAAGTTAAAAACTCGCATGTTCAAGGGTTCTTCTTCTATTGCTTACTCTAAGAGAGCTTTAATTTAGGGATACTGATAGACAAAGGTTTTTAATTCCTAGTGGTGCTGCCGTGCTGGGTAGTTACACAGAATTGCTGTTTTATGCATATGCAGGTTGCAAAAGGAGTGACTGGTCACAAACTTGACATTAAACTTATAGCATCCCTTTTGAGAGAACTGAAAAGTTTCTGTAATCAAACCAGATTGCAAAATCCTTGGTTAGGCAAGATGTTATGCTCAAGAAGCAGTAGCAACTTTCATGTACAGTTGCTAATGGACAGGTGTATTGTCTTTTTATTTTTTATGTTATGCACCAAAAAACAAACCATGACAGTGCCTTAATCATATTTTATGAAATTATTTCTTCCTCACAACAAATCTCATTTTATAAAAAGAATAAACAAATGCAAAAAAAGAAAGGGGCAAATATAATATCACTCCTAATGGCTTTCGTAAGCAGGCCATATTAATTAATCATAATAGGGATGATGAACGATATATACAAGGACTGCACTTGTAAAGAAACAAACTATTAGTGGTAAATTTCATAAATTAATAAAAGTATTAGTGGCAGTACACAAGATTAAAAGATAAAAAAATAAAATCATATTAAAAAAAATTCAAGGTCCCAATGGCAGCATAGTACAAATTTTAGGTACCAACAAGAACTTTATAATTCAGCTAACAGTTCTTAATGTTTCTAATGTAGACGTCCATGGTTCAATAGCCCCTCTCCCAATTATCAAATTATAATATATATATATATATATATATATATATATATATATATATATATATAATTTTAAAAAAAGGTAGCAGAATGACTTGGGTGAGGTTGGTAATGAGAATTAAGAAGGAAAAACCTGAAAATGACAGCAAGTATGAAAGTAAAAGCTGGTGTGAGGTTGCTGATGGCTGAAGCAAGAGTTGCTGAGCTGAATTCTACGCCTTTATAGTTACATATCTGACCTGAAAACCTGCAAGCCCTCCCAAACATAAAATTATAAACATAAGATCAAATACAAATTTCACTTCAGAAAAATATTTTGAAATTGTGTGCTATTGACTTGGCAGTTTAGTCATTTAAAATAAAATCTCATTTTCCCATGTGTGTGGATCATTGCCACCATTTGATTGGCATATATCATTACATAATCAAGCGAACCAAATGCACCCTTCTTGTTATTGGATACTATCACCTTCAAATCTTAAATAAAATTTCAAAAAGCTTTTTGGTGTAATACTTTCTTACCCAAGTAGTCCAAGTAGGAAAATTCTATAGAGGAGAGACAACTTGAATGTAGGAAGCCCTGTTGTTCTACATGTATGAAGTAACTTTTTGTTAATATTTCATCAAAATTATTCTATAACTAAATACATCATCAAAACTCACTGTAATATCACACCACAAGTGATACGAGAACGTGAAGGAAATTATGAAAAAAAAAAAAAATCATAAGAGTAAAATATAATTTACTAAGAATTTTTTTTTTTGTTCCCCAAAATGTTTAGAAAAGTGGAGATAAGGAAAGGAGACATACCCACGAAAGACAAAGGCCAGAGGGAGGAGAACAAGAGTAGAAAGAGCAAACATGTAGAGGACAAAGACATAGTAGCTCAACCCTTTCTCGGAGGATGCTTTGAATAAGATGTTTAAGCCAACGTTTGTGCATTCCGCTGTAACCATGGCTGAAAATGGAAGACCATTCTGGTAACAATATCTACCTGCCATCTCTCTCTCTCTCTCTCTCTCTCTCTCTCCTAATAAGTTCTAATGAATAAAGTACTTCTTTTTATAAGGAAAATGGTGGTATATTCGGGAATAGCGTACTCCTTCTCTGATGGGTAGATCCCACCCACTATGGGTCAAAGCATACTCCCGGACCGGAGGATGCCCCCTTTCTAAAATGTCATGCTGGACTTTCCTGTCATTGGTTTTGCTTTGTCAAAAAGTAGTTAGGAGTTGACGTAATTAGTTTTTTTTTTTTTTTTTTTTTTCTTTGCGGAAGACACAATATCTTATCCATTGCCAGCTCAGTCTCCTCTCTCAATCTTTCTTTTAGGATATTTTATGCATACAGTGAAGGGAAATGCGAATTCGTTAAATAATTTATCTAAAAAAAGTTTTATAAAAAAAATAATAATTAATATTTTGAAAATTTTTTTTTATAAAAATAGTGTTACATTTTTTTTTTTAAATTGATTATTAATTAATGCACCCGTTAACATGACTTGCGGTGAATAGCTAATATGATTTTTTTTTTTTTTTAATAGCTTTTAGGAAAAGACAGGATTTGCAGCGGTCCAGCCAAGAGCTTCAGATTTTAGATGTTACCTTGACTGCTGCGGTGGTCCAGTGTGCTTTATCTCTTTGGAGCTTTTCAGTACTTCTTTATGGGATTTGCTTTGCAAAAGGGTAATTCTCTATGACTTTTTTTTTGGAGAAAGAAGTTCTCTATGACTCAATCATATACATTACACGGTTTCCTTTATTACCCAAATGCCTTGCAGCTAAATTAAAACTATTTAGGTATAAAGTGCTTGCAAGTCTAAAGAGAAAATTATTCGAAATATAGAATTAATAGTATATTGTACCTATCTCAAAAAATATATATATATATATATATTGCTAATGCTTACACTCAGTGAAAGATAAGATCAATATCCCTTTTATTCATGAGTTCATATCATTGCTATATATTCATGTACATATTTCAATTTATTAGTACTCATCTATATAATAATATCTACAAATTGAAATATAGGGTCCGTTTGGATTGAACTTATTGTTACTGAAACTGAAATCTGAAAACTGAAAACACTGTAGCAAAATAAATTTTAAATGTGTAAATAGTACTGTAGGACCCATTTTTAATATTTTTTATTGCGTAAACAGTGCGTGAACAGTAATGAACAGTGTGTGAACAGTAATTTTTGTCTCTGCACAGTGATTTAACTGTTCACGCGCAAAAAAAAAAAAAAAAAAATCTGAAAACGCAGCTGTGAAAACGCCGGATTTAGCTGAATCCAAACGCTCACATAGTATTTATTATTAATACATTCTTATTAAGCCATATTATCATATTATTTTGGTCCACTTTGGTTCATTTGGTCCACTCTGGTCCATTTTAATTGTAAAATCTATTAGTAAATAATTAAATAAGTTAATTTAACTATTTTTTTCAAATCAATTAATACTTGAAGTAATTTAAACATTTTTTTAATTAATATTAATCAAATAATAAGATCTTTTAAATAATGTATCTTTTGAATGGTTTCAATTAAATTTTTAATAGTAAAAATAACATTTAAACGATTATCATTTACCAACTAAAAATTTACCCAATGACCTGATTGGTTAGTTTCACATCAACAACATAATAAACAAATTCCTAATTATGTTTTAGTGATATTGTAGTTAGTACAAGTTTTACTATATATAAGTCTTACAATTGCAAATCTATATCTATATCCATATTATATTTAAAAGCTTAATCGTAGTATTTATTATTACTTCGATCTTGTTGAGTCACATTAGCATAGCATTTTGGTCAAATTTCAATTGTAAGATTTATTAGTAAATAACTAAATGAATTTAATTTAATTATTTTTTCCAAATCTATTAGTATATGAAGTCTATAAGGACTCAAATTGGATCGGACCCAAAAGAGGGATGGGTTTAAACCCAAACAATAAAATTTCTAGAGAGCAGGTGTAAGAGCTAATTCCAATTAGTAGAAAAAGACATGATCATTGTGCAGCAAAGGAAGCTTCAAACTAGTTAAACGATATCAACTCTCCTCGGCTAGGTTTCAGGGGATATCTTTATGGATTCTCTCGTGTTTTTCTTTTTTCTTCCAAAAGTCCTCTCTAATGTCACCTACTTTCCCATTATATACTGTGTTCCTCACCCCATTTTCACCGTACACGTGTAGGTTCTACTCTGAGAACTTCTTTCTGTCCCATCCAGCCCTTCCTGGAACCTTCGCTCAATGGCCATAAGGCTGCTTGGTTACTGTTCAGGTATCATCTCCACATTAATGCGGCCAGAGAGTTAGCTGGGAAGCATTTAATGTGGAGGTAGCAGCTTTAGAAGATATTTGCTACTTTTCCCGGTTCCTCCTTTATTCTATATTCACTTTTTAGTTCATACGCAACTTTGTGGAGTACCTTGAATACTAAAATAGTTACATCCACCTCGGACCTTGGTATCAGAGGTGGATCTTATCCTCGGACGCAGTTTGGGCCACTATACACGACTTACATCTCTTTGTCTTATATTACTCCCAAAATACCTTTCTTTAACCATCCTCGGATAAGTAAATGTCCTCGAACTGGGCCGTTGGGCTACAAGCCCACTTCCTATGATTTCTATGTCATTTTTTGGACAACTGGCCCCACAATAGCCCCTCAAAATCTCACTTTTTGTCACCTAAAAAAAAGGGAGATTTTGATATCTTGCCCTCATCTCTTTCATTGGACTTTTCTAACCTTCAGAACGCCTTTCTACCTGCCCAAGGCACACTCTTGACATTTCGGCATTAGGAGCACGCCATTATTAAATGATGGTGGCTTCTTTGTCCCCCACATTCCGGCAAGATGTGAATCTAACGGTGGAGGACTCTCGGTATTTATGGGTGGGATTTTTCCCGCTTACAATTTCTGCGCCCCTATAAAGAGCTTTTCAAATCAACTCTCTTTTCAGTTACAAAAATCACACCGTCTTAGCATGTATTCATTGAACCTGTCCCTCTTTCTTTTCTCTTCACGCTCTCATAAATACTGGGAGTCTGTCTGATGAGCTCATTTTCAATCCTCTTCACTAATTTTTCTTCACGATTTTTAGGAAATGGGTAGGTTTAAGTGTCTAGTCGATTCCGATGAGCAAATAGAGAAATTTAGAACTAAATATAGGATTCTCCCAATGATGGGCATGAGATATGCTTCCACAGAAACGTGGTTAGACGATAGGAAAATAGGGAAAGTGGTCATCCCTATGATCGCTTTCATAGAGGGAGGGATGACCATCCCTATGGGTAGTCTTACCAGAAGTTATCTTAGGTTCTTTAGGTTATCTCCCACACAATGCGCCTCAAATATGTTCAGGGTGCTAGGGAGTATAGAAGCCCTTAATGCGAGGATGAACTTAGGTCTGACCCATCACGATGTGAACTGGGTGTATAACCTCAATCATTTGAAGGGCCAGGGGTACTATCTTAAGTCCAGGTTCCCTGAGGTAAGGTTAATCCAGTGTCTCCCTACATCGAACAAGGGCTTAAAAGATGATTTTCTCATTTTTTTCTGGGGAATGACATGATGGCTTACCCTGTCCGAGTAAAGAGGGAAAACCATGTGGGGTTTTTAGGCTATACGCCTCTACAATTTAGATTATACTCTTTAGTTCAAGTTACCTTTATTTCTGATAGAATTTTTCTACTGTTTTACTGATTTTGCAGACAAGCGCGCTACCAGACCTCAGTTCAAACTGGTTAACAGGGAGAGCTTAGATAGAATCCTACGGTCCGAGGTGTATGTGAACCCATCTGACGGCCAACTGAGAGCAGCGCACATAATCCTTCAATGCAAACCAATTTCCAACGCCTTTCAAGCTCCCAAGTGTGTGATAAAGGCTAGAGATCCTTGGCTGCACCAAATTAGTGTAGCCTTTGAAGAATTTATCGTCCCTGAGGGTGTTCCGTTTCTTGAAGGCACCCCTTTTACTCAGCCGTTACCTGTAACCGCTCTTTCTGTAGGGGCTTTATCATTACGTTCTATTCCTCAGGAAGTGAAGGAGGAATAGGAGAAAGAAGAAGAGGAAGAAGAAGAAGAAGAAGAAGTTGTAGAATTGTTGGATTTTGCAGACGAATTTGAGGTTTTCAACCAACCCCAATCTCTCGAGATGACTTCTGACAACGTGGGCATCTAGAGAAAGAGCCAAAGGAGTTTACTGGATGTGATCAAAAGCCAGCCTGGAAAGGGGGCGCCGGGGAAGTCAGTTTAAACCAATCTTCCCCCCTCCTCCTCCTTCTCAACTACCCCAACCGCAGGGGATCGAACCTACTGATCCAAAGAGGAGGAGAGAGCTAAAAGACAAAGAAGTGGTGGAGACTGGGAGACCTCGCCCGACTCGTGAAGACGAGGTCCAACGAGCTGCGAAGTAGCAAAAGATTACTCATAGGCCTCAACGAGTTGTGGCAAGGCAAAATATTTAGTTCTCGGAACCCGAGGCCTGGCTCCCTGCTACCATGCTCGGTGGTGAGCCTCTGAGGGAAGATGCCTCGATTAGGGACTTCAACGGCGGAATTGGGTGCCATGTTGCCTCGGCCTTAGAAGAAACTCTCCTTCTTCCCAAGGATATGGCCGAGCTGAAAAACCTAAAGAAAAACGAGGTCTTCCTGAATATGAAAAGACATTTGGGCATGGTATGATACCCTTATTGCTTTTCTTGTCTCTTTTTTGAACGTCATGCACACAATTCAGTTTATTGCATCTCTAACTCTCTTTTCTCTAGGCTGTTCAAGCCACTTTCAGGCTGGAGGAGATAACCAATGCTTGTTACCAGCAAATAGATGAGGAGAAGAAGAAGTGAGCAATAGCTGTTCAAACGCTCACTGTTGCTGAACAGAACAATGTACAGCTGAAGAAAAAGCTAGCCGACGAAGAACATGCTCGGAAGAGTGCTGATTCAACCTTGGATAGTGCTCAAAGGCAGGCTGAGGACCAAAGGAAACGTCTGCGCGATGCCAATGACCAGCTGGCAACTTCCAAGGAGCAGATATCAACTCTATAGAAACAACTGGAGGAAGCCCAGAAGCTCAAAGATCAGGCTGAAAAGGCTAAGGCTAAGGCTGGAAAAGCAAGAGCTGAGGCTGAAAAAGAAAAAGACGAAGCCGAACAGCGTGGATACGATGTCGGCGTTGCTGAGACTGAGGATAACTTTCGGGCTGAGGTCCCCATCGTATGTCGGACATACTATGCCCAGACTTGGAAGGAAGCTCTCAACCGAGCTGGGGTCGAGCCATCCTCAGAGTTGAGAAGGCCTGAAAACATTTACTTCCCTCTGGCCATACGGGCCCCAAGTCCTTCTTTCTAACAACAAGAGGCCTCCTTTACTGCTATTGAATCGGCTGAAGAAGCTCAAATTCAGAATCCTTCCTGTACTAATCAGCAGAAGCAACCTGAAGTGCCTGAAGTGGTAAAAGATATTTCCTCGGCCAAAGTAGCAGAAGGACCTAAGGATGGAACAGCTTCTCAAAGTTTTGAACAGGACTTAGCTTCTACCATTTTACCTGCTAGGAAAGCTCCAAAGGAGAAAGAGAAATTTGTTCTTCCTCAGGAAACTGGCAAAGTCCCACAACCCAAGCTCCAAATAAAATTAAACAAATAGTTGACGTAGTTTTTTCCCCCTTTTTTTATTTTTATTTTTATTTTTTTTTAGGATATTCTTAATTGCGATGTGTATTTCCCTTTCCAAATTTATACGAGATATTATGGTTTCATCTATTACTTGTGTAATTTCCTGCATGAATGTTCTTTATTTTTACATTATCCCAAGCTATAGAGGAATAAAATCTGACACTATAAGAGAAAACTTAACTTTATGTATGCTAATTGAGAACCAAAGCAGACTGGAGATAGCATTCCAAACGATTAGTCCCTGGAGGTATTGAAAACCCTAAAATGCTTTAAGTGATGCTCATGGAGTTTGCCTTGATATACAATTCTAGTCGCACGGATCCCATTTAAAAAGCACTGATTTCTACTAAGTTTGTTGTATAAACCATCTGTCATACCTTAGTTTCAGTGTAATACTTCGATTAAGGTCACACTGTGTATTAATTTCCACCAAGTTGTGGTCCGAGGACCTGACATGACTTAGTTTTTGTTTAATACTTCAATAAATGTCATAGTGTATTAATTTCCATCAAGTTGTGGTCCGAGGACCTGACATGACTTAGTTTATGTTTAATACTTCAATAGATGTCATAGTGTATTAATTTCCACCAAGTTGTAGTCCGAGGACCTGATATGACTTAGTTTCTGTTTAATACTTCAATTGCTTGAGAAACACAAGTAATAGAATTTAGGATAAGCTGTAAAAGGGAAATAGAACAAAACTGCTCTTATTAATAGTAATACCTCTTTAGGTTGCTTACATTCCAAGGATGGAGTACAGTTTTCTCGTCTAAATCTTCTAAGTAATAAGCACCTATTCTTGCTACAAATGTGATACGATACGATCCTTCCCAATTAGGCCCTAACTTTCCCCAAGCTGGATTTTTGGTAGTTCCCAAGACTTTTCTCAATACCAAGTCATTTGGGGCTAATGGCCTCAGCCTTACATTTGCACCATAACCTTGTTTCAACTTATGTTGGTAATAGGCCAACTGAACCATCGCATTCTCTCGTCGTTCGTCTATCAGGTCTAGATTCTTACTCAAAAGCTCATCATTACCATCCGAGGTGAAAGTACTAGTCCTTAGTGTGGGAAAACTCGTTTCAAGTGGAATCACAGCCTCAGCCCCAAACGTCATTAAAAATGGGGTTTCCCCTATTGACCGTTAGGGCGTTGTTCGATACGTCCAAAGGACATGTGGCAGCTCCTCCACCCATTTTCCCTTTGCATCATCTAGCCTTTTTTTGAGCCCACTCATAATGACCTTGTTGACAGCCTCGGCCTGCCCATTTCCCTATGGATAAGCCGGAGTGGAATATTTGTTCTTTATCCCCAAGTTGGAACAATACTTCCTGAAAGTCTTGCTATTAAATTGAAGACCATTATCCGAGATGAGAGCTTGAGGAACCCCAAATCGCGTGATGATATTCTTCCAGACAAACCTCATGACATCCACATCCCTAATATTAGCCAGGGGCTTAGTTTCGGCCCATTTCGTGAAGTAGTCCATGCCAACTAGCAGATATTTTTTTATTTCCTATTACTTTAGGAAAAGGGCCAACAATATCTAAACCCCACTGAGCAAAAGGCCAAGGACTAGAAAAAGGGTTAAGAACTCCCCCCAGTTGATGGATGTTCGGGACAAACTTTTGACATTGATCACACTTCCTAACATACTCCTGCGCTTCCTTTTGCATGCCTGGCCACCAATACCCCTGAGTAATTGCCCAGTGAGATAAAGATCTTCCTCCAGTGTGACTCCCACAAATCCCTTTATGCAACTCTTCTAGAAGCGCCTCTGAGGCTTCAGGGTGCACATAAAGCAGATATGGCCCAGAGAAAGAGCACTTGTGTAACTTTTTGTCCTCAGACAGCCAAAACCGAGGAGGTTTTCTTTGTATCTTTTCAGCTTCTGATCTGTCATCGGGCAATATATCCTTCTTAAGGAATAACATTATAGGATCCATCCAATTACGCACCGAGCTGATTTGATTGACTTGAAGCGAGTCCTCCGTTACTGGAGTGGGTGTGTTTAAGTCTTCAACCATGATCACCTGGGGTAAGTTCTGCGCCAAGGAGGTAGCAAGGGTAGCCAAAGAGTCTACATGTGCATTTCCACATCTAGGGATATGGGACAATTCAAAAAACTCAAAATCCACTTGCATACGCCTAACCTGGCTCAAGTAACCCTGCATTCTAGTGTCCCAAGCTTCCAATTCCCCTTTAACCTGGCTCACAACCAGTCCTGAATCCGAGAACATCTCCACTGTTTTTCCACCCAGTTTCTTAACCATCGTCATTCCCATTAATAAAGTTTCATACTCTGCCTCGTTGTTAGTGGCTGAGAATCCTAACCTTAAAGACTTCTCGATAATGGCCATTTTAGGATATATCAGAACCAGCCCCACTTTTGACCTCCACTGATTTGTTACTCCATCCACATACACTTTCCAGGGTGAGGAACGTTGTGTGGAGATAAGGCTAACTGATTTTTCATCCATGCCATGTGGGCTTGCTTCTATTTCTTCAGGGCCTTCAGCAAATTCGGCCACCAGGTTGGCGAGAACCTGACCCTTCACAGAAGTACGAGGCATATTCTTAATATCAAAAGCCCCTAGAATTGTGCCCCACTTGGCAACCCTGCCAGTGTAGTCTGCACTCCGAAGTACTGCTTTGAGCGGATACTGAGTTAGGACGACCACAGTGTGTACCTGGAAGTAATGGGGAAGTTTCTTTGTAGTGTGTACCACTGCCAAAATGGCATTTTCCAACGGCAGATAACATACTTCAGCCTCATGAAGCGACTTGCTCACATAATAGACTGGCCGTTGTACGCCATTATCCACTCGTATCATAACAAAACTGATCGCATAAGTGGCTATCGCCAAGTAGGCAAAAAGGACCTCATCCACCTTAGGACTAGACATAATAGGTGGCTGAGACAGATATTCTTTGAGCTGCTGAAATGCCAGGGCGCACTCCTTAGTCCACTCGAATCCTTTCCACTTGTGGAGTAAAAGGAAAAAAGGTCTGTACCTATCCGCTGACCTGGATATAAATCTAATCAACACAGCGGTCATCCCAGTCAACCTCTGGACTTTCTTGGGATTCCGAGGTGGTTGCAAGCTACTTATGACTCTAATTTGGTCGAGGTTCACCTTAATTCCTCGGTAGGTCACCATGTAGCCCAAAAACTTCCCGGAGCTTACTCCGAATGAGCACTTGGATGCGTTCAACCGCAATTTATGCTTCCTTAAAACCTCAAAAGTGTTGGTGAGGTCTGTCACATGCTTGGACACTACCTTGCTCTTCACAATCATATCATCAATATAAACATCGATGCTCCTGCCCAACTGTGGTTTAAACATCTTTGTCATCATCCGCTGGTAAGTAGACCTTGCGTTCTTCAAGCCAAATGGCATTACCTTGTAGTGATAATTTCCAGTATTAGTGAGAAAAGCGGTCTTCTCCTGATCATCCAATGCCAGTGGGATCTGATGATAGCCTTGAAAGGCATCTAGAAAACTCATCCGAGGATGGCCCTTTGTTGCATCTACCAGCTGATTTATACGGGGCATAGGAAAAGGGTCTTTTGGACATACTCTATTAAGGTCCGTGTAATCAACACATATGTGCCATTTACCATTTTTCTTTTTCACCATGACCGTATTGGCCAACCACTGAGGGTAAAACACCTCCTTGATAGCCCCTGCCTGCTTGAGCTTGGTCACCTCGTCCTTGATAGCCTCAGCATGTACCTTGGACGAACGCCGAGGTGGCTGTTTCTTTGGAATTACAGAGGGATTAACATTCAAATGATGACAAATGAAATCTGGATCCACCCCTAAGGCTTCGTAGGCATTCTATGCAAACACATCAACGTTTCTCCTTAGGACCTCAACCAACTGCTCTTTCTCTAACAAAGGCAACTGTGCTCCAACCTGAAAGTACTTATCTGGATCATCATCAACATTCACCCTCTCCAAATTCTCACACTCCGCTTCTTCGGCGGACGTGCTGAAGAGGGTTCCCAAAGTCTTTGATTGCTATAAGTCATTCTCGGCCATAGCCGAAGTATTTATCTCTGACCGATGTTGAATGGCCGTTATTAGGTACTGCCTGGCCATGGCTTGTTTTCCCAATATTTCTAACACCTGGCCTCCTGATGGATATTTCACCTTCTGATGAAGAGTGGAAGAAACAACCCCCAAAGTATGCAGCCAAGGCCTACCCAAAATTGCCGTATACGGAGAAAAAACATCTACCACAATAAAATCCACCTCCACCACATCCGAGCCAGTCTGCACTGGTAATCTAATCATACCCATCGGAATGACTGATCTACCCTCAAAACTCACCAATGGGGAGCTATATGCTGTTAGATCTTAGGGTGTCAAATTCAACCCCCTGTATAGGTCAGGATACATCACCTTGGCTGCGCTCCCCTCATCAACCATCACCCTTCTCACATCATACCCCCCAATCCTAAGCGTAACCACCAAAGCATCATCATGTGGTTGTATGGTTCCTTTCTTGTCCTCATTTGAAAAGCCTAACACCAGTAAGGTGCTCAGTTTTGCTTTCTTCGGCATTGAACTAGAGCCCCCATCCAACAATGAGACACAGACATTATCCTGGAGGGACAAGACCCTGTTCTTCCCAGGGCGGCAAATATAACGTTTATTGTGCCTAGGAGGGCTCCTGAAGAGGCATCTCCTCGAAATGTCGATCCTGTTTGACTTCCTCGGCCACTGGAATGGTGCAGAAGGTGGGTCAACTTTCCTTCTCGGACCAGCTGTTCTAAGTGGTCCCACAGATTTCTGCAATTTTCAGTAATATGTCCATGGTCTTGATGGTATTGACAGTAAATGTTTTGATTACGTTTCGTAGGATCCCCTGCCATCTTATTGGGCAATCTGAAGAATGGCTCGTTTTTTATCTTTTCCAGAACCCATTGTACTGGTTCTTGGAATACAACATTAAGCACCTGGGATTTGGTAGATCCTGATTGCCCCCCAAAGTCCCTCCAAGGTCGGTTGTTATTATACCGGTCCGACCTGAAATCCCTCCTCTCCTGAGGGATCACCTTGGACTTTCCTCTATCCCGTATCGGATCCTCTTCTACTCTTCTATACTTGTCAATTCGGTCCATAAGCTGTCGCACGCTGGTAACAGGTTTACCAGTCAGAGATCTCCTCAGATCATGCTCAGTCAAAAAGCCCTCCTTAAAGGTATTAATGGCCACATCATCATTGGCTCCATCTACTTCGTTAAACATTTCTCAATATCTATCAGAGTAGACTTTTAGGGTTTCCCACTCCTACATAGACATGGATAATAACAATCCCAAGGGCTGAACAACCCTCTTGCAGGTGATAAAGCGAGCACCAAAAGCTTGGGTGAACTTCTCAAAGGAGTCAATAGTATTTGCTCTCAGACCGTTGAACCATCTCATCGCCACTAGAGCTAGACTAGATGGAAAAACCTTCCACATCAAGGTCTCGTCCTTAACATGAACGGCCATTCTCTGACTAAAATGGCTAACATGTTCCACTGGATCTGTTTGACCGTTATAAATGGTGAACGCAGGTTGATGGAACCACCGAGGAAGATTTGCATCATCAATGCGTCGCGTGAAGGGCGATTTGGAAACTTGACTCAGTGCTTTGTTCAATGCGTCATTCCTTAAGCCCTGGCGAGGTGGACTCTTATGTTTTCGCTCACGGTGATGCTCATCATTATACGAAAAAGACTCACTGGGCGGAATTCTTGACCTCCGTCTGTAACTGGTTTCATTTGACTCCTCAGAGGATTCCCCGGAGTTGTGAGCCATATGCTTCCGTGGCTCGTGTCGTAATTCCTTTTTTAATATGTTAATCTCATGCTGCATGTCCCTGTCGTTCTTTACGTGGGAAATATGGCTTTTCCCCCGAGAATGACTTCTATCAGTGTGAGTTGTTCGCGCACTTCCCTCACGATCCCTTTTTTGTTCATGGATTACCAACGAATTACCATGCTGAGAGCTCCTGGACTCTGCCTAGTGTGGATTAACATCCACCTGATGTGGGCCCTCCACTGGCTGCTGTAGTGCTCCCCCTTCCATCACAACTGTTGCATTTGTCTTTCTCTACAAACAGATCCAGCTCTTCCCACAAATGGCGCCAATTGTAAGGACTCAAATTGGATCGAACCCAAAAGAGGGATGAGTTTAAGCCCAAACAATAAAATTTCTAGAGAACGGGTGTAAGAGCTAATTCCAATTGGTAGAAAAAGACATGATCATTGTGCAGCAAAGGAAGCCTCAAACTAGTTAAACGATATCAGCTCTCCTCGGCTAGGTTTCAGGGGATATCTTTATGGATTCTTTCGTGTTTTTCTTTTTTCTTCCAAAAGTCCTCTCTAATGTCACCTACTTTCCCGTTATATACTGCGTTCCTCACCCCATTTTCACCATACACGTGTAGGTTCTACTCTGGGAACTTCTTTCTGTCCCATCTAGCCCTTCCTGGAACCTTCGCTCAGTGGCCATAAGGCTGCTTGGTTACTGTTCAGGTATCACCTCAATATTAACACGGCGAGAGAGTTAGCTAGGAAGCATTTAATGTGGAAGTAGCAGCTTTAGAAGATATTTGCTACCTTTCCCGGTTCCTCCTTTGTTCTATATTCACTTTTTAGTTCATACGCAACTTTATGGAGTACCTTGAATACTAAAATAGTTACATCCACCTCGGATCTTAGTATCAGAGGTGGATCTTATCCTCGGACGCGGTTTGGGCCACTATATACGACTTACATCTCTTTGTCTTATATTACTCCCAAAATACATTTCTTTAACCATCCTCGGATAAGTGAATGTCCTCGGACTGGGCCGTTGGGCCACAAGCCCACTTCCTATGATTTCTATGTCATATTTTTGGACAACCAGCCCCACAAAGTCATTTAAGAAAAAATTAATATTAATCAAACAATAAGTGCATCCTATGAATGTTTTCTTTTAAATTTTTAATAGTAAACATAACATTTAAACAATATCATTTACTAACTATAAAATTTACAAAGGGACATCATTGGTTAGTTTCATGTCAACAACATAATAAACAAATTTCTATTTATTTTTAGTGATATTGTAATTAGTACAAACGTTATCATATGTAAGTCTTACAAATTTATATAATATCTAAAAACTAAAGTGTAATATTTATTTTTGCCACACTTCTTTTGAGCCACAATAGTATGTTGGTTCACTTCAGTCTATTTCTGTCTACTTTGATCAATTTGATAAATTGCAATCTACTTTGGTCTATTTAGTCAATTTTGAATAATTAGGCCTTAAATTGATTCTTTTGGTAGGTTGCTTTTTTTACTTTTAGACTAAAATTTTCATTTTTTTTCTTAATTTTTGGGTTGAAAAGTATGAAATTTATTCTATTTGGAAAAAACTCTAGTTTTGGGATAAAAATACAAACAAAATAGACATTAGAAGTTAGAGATGTGGACCCTAAAAAAGCAATAAAAATTATATAGAATTGTGTACATTCTTGGATTTATGGCATGACTCCAATGAGACACCAAATAACACTCACAACTCTGAATGTAGTGAAGGAAATAGTGGTATCAATCTCCTCTCAAAGGTAGGTGGCTGTGGAGAGGGAGAGAGTAGAGAGAATGAGTAAGTGTTTTAATTTTTATTGGGTTTCTCTCAACTCTCATATGGGAATTAGGGTTAAATTTCGTGGGAAATAAGGAATGGGTAAAGGCTAGAACAGCATGTAACAGAATTATCCTAGGTTTAAGCATTTCGCTAGAGCAAAACTCCCACAAAGGTCCTGTGAAATCTTCTTGAATTGAATTTCAAATGACTGCCACATGCCAGATTCGCGGGACCAAAACTCAACTTTGCTCGAGCAAAAATGCTTCCTTAGCAACTTTAAATTTCAGCTCTTGAACCCACAAAAAGGAATAATACGTATTTGAATTTAATGAAAAGTAAATTTGACACAGAATATGTCAACGCAAATCAAGACTTAAAACACTTTCTTTTTGCAATGAAACACACTCGTGCAGATATAATAAATGCACCAAGGTGCACAAGAATACACCACTAATAGCTCTGCTGGATATATTTTCATGACTTGGAATTTACATAGGGATAAAAACTGTCGGGATAAACGAACAAATAATATACCTCTCCTATTGGCTTTCATAAGTAGAAGAATTTGCCCATAATAATCATTGAAACAACCAGTGATTTAACATTCTTGTCCACTAAGCACATGGCCAGTAAGTAAGAGACAAAATAATGGTGCACTTAGATAATCTACAAGCAATCAAATATAATAAGTTCCTAAGTTAATTAATTCAAAAAGAAAAATATTAGTTTAAAGACTTAAACAGAAACAAAAATAGAACTCTAATGAACAATACGAAATAATGAAAAGAAAATTAGAGAAGTATGAAAGCAGAAGTTGGTGTGAGGTTGCTGATGGCTGAATCAAGAGTTGGTTAACTGTATTCTATGCCTTTGTAGCCACATATCTGAATTCTGAACCACAGACCTGCCTTCTCCCACATAATCAATATAAGAAAAATACCCATCTTTTAAGGGGGAAAACATACCGTGTATTATGTTGAGCATGGCAAGCTCATTTTCATAACTATCAAATACTAAAACAAAGTATAGTATCGTATAGTGCCCAGCACAAAATAGAGATGCTAAAATTTAAAGTTCTACCATATAAATCCTTGAAGACACAGAGTTCTGCACAATATAAGTCTTACATACACAACTTTTTTTTCTGTGAGAAGGGATTTCTTGGTTATGCTTGTCATTCCATCCGCCAATTTGTTGTCCACTTTGCCTTTCTTTCTTCAAGCACTGTGTGTTACAACAATGGATATAAGCTGGGCTTGGTGTTGTGTTCTTTACCAAATTCTTTTTCTAACCCCTTATCCCATCTTAGTCACAGCCCTGCCTCGCAGTTATCTGACTGCGAAGTCTTCTACTTCCTGGAATAACAGTTTAATTCTGCTCCTGATTCTCTGAATTTCAATGATGGATTAATTTTGAGAATCATACTTGCCAACGACCGCTTCTGGAAACTGCCTCAGAATTCAAATTTGGCTTCTCTCAAAAGTTTTTTCCTCATAAAGTTTGCAACATCTCAGAAGTACTACCATTGAGAATTCAAAGAATTTTCCTTATAAAAGTACCTGAATAATCTACCAGATTGACAACAGAAGGTACTCAGCAGCAGGCAAAAGGCCACCTATCACCAACGTTGTTTCTGATGTGCAGCCCAGTGGAGAATAAAGCTGAAGGGATGGTGACTGAGATGGAGCCGATATTGTAACTTTGCAACGCCCTTTGCTTCTTATGACTAGAGTTAAAACGAATCTCTCAGTGGTTCTTTATAATGTTATTCACCACGTATTATCATTAGTTTTACTTTCATTAAATTCTTTTGGTGGAAAACATGATTATTTGGGTGCTGGATTTTATGTATACGGTGAATAGCTAGTACATATAATTTTTTGTAGCTGTTCGGAAAACATAGGATTGCAGCAGTCCAGCCGTGTGCTTCAGAGATTAGATGTTACTCATGTTACCTTGTCTGCTGCAGTGGTCTATCTTGCTTTATCTCTTACTGCTTCTCTATACTTTATGAAAGTTGATTTGCAAAAGAGCGATTCTCTAAGATATTCCTTACATATTTTCTTTTAGTAAATGGAGAACAGGTGCTTAATGGTTGAGGAACTGGTCAGTCAGTGAGGAAGAATTGTCTGATGTGCTGCCACTTAGTGCAAAGAATTTCAGCAGAAAAAATCCGGAGTCCAGATCATTGCAATTCATGTACATATTTCAAACAATTAATCCGTTCCTCACTTTCCTGATAATTTCAAAAGTATACATATTCTTAATCTATATCATTAGAGATGTGAATTCCATTTTAAATTATTTTTTTCCAATGACTTTTGCAGAATAATTCTATGTTTTACGAAAAATCTTTGTCCATAACTTGTGGCATGAGCTTTATCATGCTTCATATAAACACCAAATGACCATCAAGTTTTCCATTATTTTCTTTTTTTAATTGCTTCTGACAATATATTTTCAAGATTTGTGAAAGAAATATCAGTCAAGACTGGCATTCAGTCTTTGACACTATCTGAATTCTCCCTCTCTCTCTCTCTCTCTCTCTCTCTCTCACACACACATGTTTCTGTTGGTTATTGGTTTGAATGGTTAACTTGTCAAGAATTTGAAGAGCCTAGCAGCATGTTGGAGAGATGCAATGATGAATTAAAGAAAGTTTATGTGGGATATAAGCAGCATGCCCTCTGTCTCTCTATATTTCTTCTTTCACGCCCACAAGCAGGGAGGTGATAGTCAATAACCACTTATGGTCTGTGGCAAATTGGACAACTGTAATTTGGGTTTTCTTTGCTAAGGGTGACTTATCTGGGAACAAGTCTGGAAATCATTCAGGGGGAGCTATGACCCCTGGCGAGAACTTTAAGTCAGGTCAGCCAGTGATGATGACAAAAGAACTTAGGCACCTTTGATCTTTTAAGTGCTATCTTGTCTAACTCAGCAGGCCACTAACTATAGCCTGAAATATTGTGCCTCAGTGCATTATAAATTGGGGATTGTCCTAAATTATATACTATTTAATTTAAAACTTACAGAAGAAGCCACTAACTATAGCCTAAAACATTTCCTCAATGTATGATAAATTGGTGATTGTCCTAAATTATATATTATATTTACAGAAGAAAATGAAAGAATGATTAAGCGTTGACCATGGACATAGAGCTATCTAATAAAAAGGTTTGCTCTAAACTTGAAAATATCATTGACCAATTAGATCACAAATATGTGCTGAAGAATTTTTGGTCAGCTACAATTAATCTGTTTACATCTATTCTACATATCTTCAGCCTCATTTCTTTGCAACAAAGGGGTCTTACCATGTGATGAGGATCCCAAGCTACCAAAATCACAATCCTCACAGATTTCTTCTTCTTCTGCTTCTTTTGCTTTTCCCCATAGAACAGCATAAAATCCAATTGATATTATTATTGCTCCAACAACACTGCAACATTAGGAAGAAAAATAGACAAGTGAACCATGAAAAGTCAAATAATAGCCAGTTAAAGAAAATAGCAGTTGCTTCTTTGAATTGATTCAAATTTTCAACTCCCAAAAGTGGGAAAAAGTAAATTGTGTGCGCGTGCTCACAAGAGAGTACTGTACCTCCCAAGATAGAGAGCATCACCAAGGAATATAACACCTATAGCAGCTGCTATGGCAATTGACAATGGCCTGAAGATTGATATATACAGAGGTCCCTTCAAGTGCAGACCCCAAGTGTGGACAATGTTGCTGAAGGCTGAAGCAAATCCCTGATCAGAGAGAATTCCTCCAGTCAAACAATACCAATAGCCTTCTTTTTTCTTTTTCTTTTTTCTTTTTTTCCTTTTTTCATGTAGTCCATTAGTTTCTTACCGAGTATACAATTGCAACCAATGCTATGCCAGGCCTTAGTCTCCAACCACTCAAGTTCTTGTCTACCAATAAAGATACTGGTGCAGATATAACTGTCGCACACAAGTTGTATAAGAACACCACAATTAGCTCTGATGGATATATTCTCATAACTTGAGTCTGTAAAATGTTACAAGCAAATCAGCCACTTTGAATTCTATAGACCAGTACCAAATTTCATATATCAAGAAAGTACTTGAAATAAGAATTCACCAAGTACCTGAACAATGTACCACATTGAAAACAGAAGGTACTCAACAGCAAGTAGAAGGCCACCTATTACCCAATTCGATAGTGATGAGCTTAGAGGAAAATGAACTGAAAGAGATGGTGATTGAGACGAGGTCTCTATGATTGCAGGACCTTCATAAAGAACCACTACCATTGCACCTGATATTGATACTATAGTGCCCATGATTTTAGCCTGAGTACTTGAGCTTCTTAAACCAAGCTTTTCCATCCTTTTTGAAGCATCCATATAACATTAAAAGGAAAGGGGAAAAAATTTTCTAATGACATAAGCCAATAAGAACTGTATTTAACAAACTCAGTGGTTAAAGAAATGAAACGACTATATGGACAAATCATTCTCGTTCTGGTCTTTGATTCTGTATTAAAAATAAAGAGTTTACCATAGGCAATCTTTTTGTAGCACAGTTGCAATGTAAGCATCAATCTATGAGGAAGGGTTGGGGTTAAGAAGTTTAAATCTTGTCGCAAAGGGTCGAAAACACAATAAATGAATAAAAATTAAAGACTCAGTAATACACCAAGTAGGACACCGAAAATAATGATTCCTTATAAATAATTTTTATTAAAACTCCATTTGTAGTTAGCACCCACATTGTCCATAATCTAATCATGTAGCAGGAATCGCATTGCCTAAAGACCATTCAATGGAATGAATATTTCTAACCAATCAAATGTATTTCCTGCAACAAAAGTAACTTTACATAGGAATGAAAAACTGCCTGGAAAAGCAAACAAATAAAATAATGCTCTTAGTGACTTTCATAACCAGAAGATGTTGTCCATAAGAATCATTGAAATAACCAGTGATTTAATAATTCTTGTGCACTAAGACAAAAACAGAACTCTAATGAAATATAAGAAAGAATGGAAGAAACCTGAAAATTAGAGCAAGAATGAAAGTGAAAGCCGGTGTGAGGTTGCTGATGGCTGAAGCAAGAGTGGCTGAACTGTATTCTATGCCTTTATAGCCACACACCTGAGCTACAGACCTGCCTTCCCATCCATAATTTAAAAAAAAAAGAAAAAAAAGAAAAAGCTTTTGCCTTAGTCCATTTTTATTCGTCTCCAAATCAAAAACGAAAACAAGAATCTAGCTTCTTACCCAAGTACTCCCAGGAGGAGAATTCTATAGAGGACAGACAGCTTGAATGTAGGAAGCTCTGTGGTTCTGAACATATCAGATAAAAAGTCAATAAGTTAAAATAAATAAATAAAAAGCTAGAGCATGATGAAATTTTCATTGACTTTATGAAGAACTATACTTTATGTATGATATAGAGAATGAGATTAAGAGACAGACCGGAGGAAGATGATGAAGGCCAAGGGAAGAAGAAGAAGAGTGGATAAGGCATAGGAGTAGACATTAAAGGCATAGTAACTCAACCCTCTCAAACTTGCTGCTTTGAACAAGATGTTTAAGACCACGTTTGTGCACTCTACTGCAACCATAGCTGAAAATGGCAGAACATCCTTGTAACAACAGTTCTCTGCCATCTCTCTCTCTCACTCTCTCTCTCGCTCAATGACTGCTATTATGCCTTTGTACGATCGCTAGTTGGCTTCTAGTCTGAGGAAAAATGATCTCTTTATGAATGAATAAATATATGTAAAACACCTATCCAAAAAGAAAAAAAAAAAATATATATATATATATATATATATATTATATTTCCATTATCGCTTTTGCTTGTGGGAAAAGGTCAGATGTCTTCACCAAAAAAAAAAAAGGGTCAGATGTGACACATTTTGACTAGTTGGTTGAGTCATTAAGGTTTGTTTGAATAATAAAATTTATGTTTTTGTAAAATATTGCCTTTTCCTCATGGAACTTTGGACAGTGGTGTCATTCACAATTGATAATGCAAATCTACAGATGAAATTGTAAAAGCAAGGAGAGAATTTTGTAGATTTTGGGGCTTTCGATGGAATGGGCCAAAACTTTGAGTGAGAGGGGCTGAAGTACGAAAAAGAAAATTCATTTATTATTAATAAACTATCAAGAAATGAAAAGAGACAAAAATAACTATTTGTAATATGTTGGAATGTAATTATCTATAAAATAAATAAAAAAATCAAAATTCTTCAAAATCTCAAAAATTATATATTGATTCCTTACTAAAGGTGGTAGTATTACTAATTATTATTGTTAAGTAAAACACAAAAAATAAAAAATTTAAAGTTAAAATTAGAAAAAAAAATCATGTGAGAACAAATCACAAATAGACGAACAAAAAGATGCTAAACTAAAATAGTAATTTAATAGTAACATTCTTGCTAATTATTTGTATAATATTATTTGTGTAACAATGCTCTTTTGTCTCTCTTTGATATATTATATATAAAGTAAACAAAACCAACCCATCTAAACAAAACCCAAAATATAACCCAACGGAGAAAAAGATAAAACTTACTGATAACAGGACCCAACCCATTTACTACAGACTACGCTTTAGGTTCAAACTTACTCTTCACAGGACCCAACCCATTCGGGCTATTTTTGGTTTTAAGGGGCAACATCTTGTGGTGGGGGGGCCAAGTTTAATTTTGTTTGGTCCAAATTCAATTTCAACCAGAATATACATAGTCTATTTTTTTTCCATTGGGTCGGGGGGGCCATTAGCCCCACAAGCCCAAACATGGGTCTGTCTGTACTTGTGGTGTATATAGCGAGTAGCTAGTTCGTATGATTTTTATGACAGAAGGTTTAGATTAAACATTTTTTATATAAAAAAAATTAAAGATGTAAAATATAATTTACTAAGAAATTTTTTTTTCCCTAAATTGTTTAGAAAAGTGGAGATAAGGAAAGGAGACATACCCACGAAAGACATATTACTATATCATTTTGGTTTACTTTGGTCCATTTGGTCCACTCTGGTCCATTTCAATAGAAAAATCTATTAGTAAATAATTAAATGAGTTAATTAATTATTTTTTTCAAATCAATTAATACTTGAAGTAATTTAAGCATTTTTTAATTAATATTAATCAAATAATAAGATCTTTTAAATAATGTATCTTTTGAATGGTTTCAATTAATTTTTAATAGTAAAAATAACATTTAAACGATTATCATTTACCAACTAAAAATTTACCAAGTGACCTGATTGGTTAGTTTCACAACAAAAACATAATAAAAAAATTTATAATTATGTTTTAGTGATATTGTAGTTAGTACAAATTTTACTATATATAAGTCTTACAATTACAAATCTATATCTATATCCTTATTATATCTAAAAGCTTAATCGTAGTATTTATTATTGCTATGATCCTGTTGAGTCACATTAGCAAAGCATTTTGGTCAATTTCAATTGTAAGATTTATTAGTAAATAACTAAATGAATTTAATTTAATTATTTTGTCCAAATCTATTAGTATATGAAGTCATTTAAGAACTTTTTTAAATTAATATTAATCAAACAATAAGTGCATCCTATGAATGTTTTCTTTAAAATTTGTAATAGTAAACATAACATTTAAACAATATCATTTACTAACTATAAAATTTACAAAGGGACATGATTGGTTAGTTTTATGTCAACAACATAATAAACAAATTTCTATTTATTTTTAGTGATACTGTAATTAGTACAAACTAGCTAATATCCCGCGCGATGCGTGGTGCATTTTGATAAATTTTGTAAGAAATTATTTATGACCCATCAATTTCATGAATACTATTATTGTTAGTCACACTTAATTTATGAGGTTTTCAACTAAAACTAAATTCAAACTAAATACATTGGGGGGGAAATTTCTCTAATTCATGCAACCAAGAATGTCACCAGATTATAGTGAAATTGTCACCTACAAACATGTTGGTTCCTAGGTGTCTTTTTTGTATTATTTATATTTTATATATCAATTAGCTATAAAAACTTCTAGAATTTCATGATACAACAATAGAAAAAATAATGTCATAGTGATGCAATAATATCACAATTTAACCTCCAAATTTTAATTGAATTAAAAGTAGCAAAAAATAGATTCTTATCAGGTATACGCACCATACTAAAAACCAAAAATATAAATTGGCACATAATATGAAAAAATAAGCCTAAATAAATTACAATGATACATAAGTAAAATCGTATACATAAAATCTAAACAAAATATTTAAAATGAACATAATATTTTGAAAATTAACATACCTCTCAGAAAGAAAAACAAAGATATTGTGAGAAAATTATGGAAGTTTAATTTTTAAGTCCAATGGAAATGGAGATTTATACCAGACAAATAATATTTGCCCAATTCATTGAATTCGACTCTTGCAATTCTGCATTGAAGTTAGTCTTATGTAGAAAATTGAAAAGTTTTTTTGATTTCTACATTTCCCATGACTTTTTAAATCCGTCCGTATCAATTCAAAGCATGTACAGTTATTAATGTATACAAATTCTTTGAATTTTATTTCTACATTTCTCATAACTTTTTAAATTTATCTGTATCAATTCAAAGCACGTAAAGTTATAAATATATACAATTTTTTTGAATTTTATTAATACATTGAAATAAATGCATTACTTAATAGTTTGACATAAATGCTAAATTTAGATGAGGTGAAAGCCTAAATGAGAAGGATGTCATACAATGTACCACTTGGCAAAAACTCATGCTTTCCCACATAAGATTTCTGCTTTTATATATATATATATATATATATATATATATTGAATTGAATTGATGTGAAGACAAATAATATTTATCCAATTCATTGAATTCAACTCTTGCAATTCTACATTGAAGTTAGTCTTATGCTGAAAATTGAAAAGTTTTTTGATTCCTACCTTACCCATGACTTTTTAGATCTATCCATATCAATTCAAAGCATGTAAAGTTATAAATGTATACAAATTCTTTGAATTTTATTCCGACATTTCCCATGACTTTTTAAATCCGTCCATATCAATTCAAAGCATGTAAGGTTATAAATGTATACAAATTCTTTGAATTTTATTAATACATTAAAATAAATGCATTTGTCATTACTTAATAGTTTGACATAAATGCTAAATTTAGATGAGGTAGAAGCCTAAATGAAAAGGAAGTCATACAATGTACCATTTGGCAGAACATTGTGTTTTCCCACATAAGGTCTCTACTTTTATATATATATATATATATATATATATATATATATATATATATATATATATATATATATATATATATTAATTGATTGATGATTGATTAATTGATTAATGTGGAGGCAAATAATATTTGTCCTATTCATCGAATTCAACTCTTGCAATTTTGTATTGAAGTTAGTTTTATACAGATGTGGGGACCCGATTTGGGCGACCCCCGTACAATAAATTTGTAGAGCGTGGGTAGAAGGACTAGGCACTAACAAAAGATACAACAGTCGGTGTGGATTTATAAGATCAACAACTGAAATTTGACCAAGTGTTCTAAGGGAAAGTTCGTCCTCGACCCAGTCCGAAGAGCTCTTCCCTTAGAACTAACGAATACAAGGGTTGTCCTTGAACACCCTGAAAATCCCCTAACTTCCCAATCAAAGGACCAACCTCCCAGGGATCCACGCCCTAGGGACCAACCTCCTGAACTTTTGGGGTTCAGTCTATTATATAGTCTTGTTCAGTCGATCTTTGCCGTACACTTGTCGACTATCTGAACTTTGTGTCTGAGGGCTCGTCCCATCAGCCACCTTTGCAAGTTTTCTATTAGTTGAAGTAACTAAGGTATCACTGTTCTCTGGTCATTTCACCACTAATGAGGCCAGAATGTTGGTGGCGTACAATTAATGGGTGGATGACAGCTTCCTTCTTCAATGTCGGACTGCCGAAGACATGGGTATCATCGGCAAAGTTCCTTGATGGCTTGGGCCTCTCCCACTCATCCTCGGATTCTATGCTATCCTCGGCATGGGCCTTGAG
Organism: Quercus glauca; assembly: GCA_023736055.1. NCBI lineage: Eukaryota > Viridiplantae > Streptophyta > Magnoliopsida > Fagales > Fagaceae > Quercus > Quercus glauca. The sequence continues at coordinate 26,207,082 of CM043316.1, forward strand.
CCGGATATGGAGTGGGCCGAGGCTGCCAAATATTTGGGCCCCACAATAGCCCCTTAAAATTCTATTGTCCGGCCTCTCGGGCGGGGAGGAGGATTTTGATGCTCTCGAGTCCTTGTCCTGGCCTAGTGAGCCTTGTCTTCCTGTCAGTGTCAAAATCCTTTCAACTGCCCAGGGGGAGTTCCTGACGTTTCAGAATTTGGAGCGCACCTTCAATAAATTTCGGCGGCTCTGTGTCCTCCACATTCAACGGTGTGATGATGAATGGACAGTAGGGATGCTTCTGGCTCGTTGGGCGGGAAAACCCGTGTGGTTACTTCTTAATTGGGGGTATATATACCCAATCAAACTGATTTGACCCTTCATTTTTGTATTCAAAAGATCTTGTGCACATACTTCAAATTCGGTCACATTTCCAACTGTACTTGCGACTCCCCTTAGCACAAAAAGCCTGCCCGAGGAGCTTTTCCTCATTTCTGTAAATCCTCTTCTCTTTCTAGTTCGTACTGTTTACCTGAGTTTCCTGTTAGCTCTTTAGGATGGGTAGGTTTAAGAAGTTAGTTGAGTCTGAAGAATCAATGGACAAATTTGTCGCTGACTATAGGATCCCCGATACAGTGGGTTTGAAATACTGTGGAGAAGGGGAATGGAGTAAGAGGAGAAAAGAGGGTGAGGTGGTGATTCCTATAATCGCCTTTCTAGAGGGTGGAATGAGGATCCCCATAGGGCCGGTGACGAGGAACTATCTTAGGCACTTTGGCCTATCTCCCACATAGTGTGCCACTAATGTATTTAGAATCTTAGGCAGTGTGGACGCCTTGAATGAGAAGATGGGGCTGAGGCTGACCCATCATGATGTGAACTGGTGCTATAACCTCCAGCGCCTGAGGGGGAAGTCTTACTATATGAAGACGAGGGATGATAGGGTCCGGCTCATCTAGTGCCTCCTTGAGTCTAGCAAGGGCTTGAACAAAGACTTCCTAATCATGTCCGGGGAGTGGCACGAAGGCCTTCCTTGCCCAACAGTGGAGGGTATTCCAAGTGGGGCATTCAGGCTAGGAGAAGGTCTAATTTTCTGTGCTTTTGTGTCTTGCTTTGCTTGGTTCCTGACAGGAACTTGCTTTCTTTTATGCAGATCCGCGCGCTTTTGAACGTCACTTCGGCCTGGTCAACAAGGAGGATCTGCAGACCGTACTGAGGTAGGAGATTTTCGAAAACGAGGCTGACCATCAAGTTAGGGCTGCTCACAAGATCCTGGGGTACGACCCTATCCAAAAATCATTCTCAACTCCAAAGCACATGATCCAAGCTAAAGATCCTCGACTGCACAACATCATTGTAGTCGAGCATGGATTTCTGATCTCCGAGGGGTCTCCCATTCCCGAGGGCGTACCGTTGGTAGGTACTTCTTCGTCAGCTCAAGCCACCGAGGTCGAAAGGGAAGAGCTAGAGGAAGAGGAAGTGGCTGATTCTGGTCTCTCCGAGGGTGATTTTGACATATTCGACTAATTCCACTCACCCGAAGACCTTTCTGGTGATTTGGGTGATCCCAGCTTAACTGAAACGGACTTTCTATCCGAAGAAGCTTTTCCTCGGTCGAAGATGAGCTTCAAGAAGCGACCTCAATCTAGCTTGTTGGCCCTACTTGAGGGCCAGCCGGGGAAGGATGCACCGAGGACAAATGCGCCGAGGAGGGATACACCGAGGAAGTCCCCTCCCAAGCTTTCGCCTCCTCCACCCCAACAAAGTCCACCATCTGGTTCCAAGCCTACCAGTCCTCCGCAGAAGAAGGACAAGGGAAAAAGGTCCAGGGGGGGCGAAGAAACTGATCCTTCTGGGGGCGACACTCGGCCGCCATCCAAGTAGCTGAGGATAGGGCGCCGAGGTCAGGAAAAGCAGACCGTGTTCTAGCCCAGGGCCCAGGCTTGGCTCCCTGCCCCCATGCTTCATGGGGAGCCTTTGAGGAATGATGCCTCCCTTAGGGACCCTCGAGGGAGTAAGGGTACGTATGTGACTGACGCATTGGGGAGGTTCTTACTACTCCCAACAGACATGGCCTAGCTGGAGACTCTAAGGAACAAGGAGGTCTTCCTCGGCCTCAAACAGTATTTGGGCATGGTGAGTTTCCTTGATCGCTTGTGGCCCTTATGACTTCCTGTTTCTTGGCTCCTCATCTGTTGCACATTGGTTTCAATTAGCAGGCTATCCAGGCAACTTTTAGGTTGGAGGAGATAGCCAGTAGCCAGGGCAAGGCCGCAGGCTCGGAGCGTAGGAAGCTGTTAGACGCCATGCGGACTCTCGACGCCTCCAAGGCCGATCTTACGAAGGTGATGGGGCAGTTGGAGGAGATGAAGAGGGCTCGGGACATCGCTGAGACGGCCCTTTCTGCTACTGAAAAATTGGCCTTAAACCAAATGAGGTGCCTGTTTAAGGCGGAAGATCAACTGAGGGTCGCTGACGAGGAGATCGCGACCCTGAAGAAGAGGGTGCTTGAGGCAGAGAAGGCCAGAAGCATTGCGAAGTCTGCCAGGAACGAGGCCTTGAAGGCCAAGGAAGAGGCAGAATCTGCCAGGGCCGAGGCTGAGGCCTCCAAAGGCAGGGCCGCACAAGAGGCCTATGAGGCAGGGGTAGCTGAAACAGAAGACAACCTTAGAGCCCAAGTGCATGGGGTGTGCAGACTTTACTGCTCCCAGGTTTGGAGTGAGGCCCTTAAGCAAGCTGGGGTTGAGGCTTCATCCGACTTGTGGAAGGTGGAGAATGTGTATTACCCCCTGGCCATCCGCGAGGCTGCCCCTCCAAGTTCTGAGACTGAGGTGACTGTCGAGGGAGTTGGAGCTGTTCTAGAGGAAGGCGCCCCGGCTACTACCTCTTCGGACGAGCCTGCCAAGGAAGCCGATCCTCCTGGGACCGTTGAGGCGAGCGAGAGCCTTGGTGCGGACAAGCCTAGAGAGGCTGTGGACCCCCCAGCTGACGTCCAAGCCCTTTAAGTTGAGGGGGTATCTCTTCCAGCTGACCTTTTCCAGGCTGTAGTCCCAGGCGAGGGTAATAAGGACCTCGAGACCTCTACTGCCCAGCCCCCTATGGGAGGAATTGAGGTGGAGCCGAAGAAATAATCCTCCGCAGCACCTTTGTTTTGTTTTTCTTTTTTTTCTTTTTTCTTTTTTTTTTTTTTTTTTTTTTTTTTTTTTTTTTTTTTTTTTTTTTAATGTTGTAATGGCATATTTGCCTTGTATAACTTTTAAAAACTCAGTAAAGTTCATCTTTTGTTTCCTTTTACCTGTTTTGCTTGTGTTATATTTTGTATATACATATCTTCTTTACTTGCATGATTCTGGCTTTAATTGCGCTTTAGTCGACTTCATTGATCATCGTCACCTGCAGTGCTCATTACTAGTACCAAAGTGGTCAGCCTTGCAGTAGGTTTGGGCCCACGGTCAGTACAAAATCCTGGTTCTGTCCAGTGCTTAAATCCTCCTAAAGTGACTAGTTTCCCCATAGGTTTGAGTCCTTGGACCATACAAGACCCTAGTTCTGTCTAGTACTTGGATTCTCTTGAACCTACTAGTTTCCCCATAAGTTTGACGCCGAGGAGCACACAAGACCTTGGCTCTGCTTAGCACTTGGTATTTCATGAGGGAATGGTTTCTCTGTTGGCTTGAGTCCGAGGACCATGCAAGGCCTAGGTTTTGTCTAACACTTGTCTTCTTCTGAGGTAACTAGTTTCCCCATAGGTTTGAGTTCGAGGACTATGCAAGACCTTGGTTCTGTCTAGCACCTGTTTCTTCTGAAGTGACTAGTTTCCCCATAGGTTTGAGTCCGAGGACTATACAAGACCTTGGTTTTGTCTAGCACCTAGTTCTTCTTTAGTAACTAGTTTCCCCATAGGTTTGAGTCTGAGGACCATGCAAGGCCTTGGTTCTGTCCAGCACTTATTTCTTCTGAAATGACTAGTTTCCCCATAGGTTTGAGTTCGAGGACTATGCAAGACCTTGGTTCTATCTAGCACCTAGTTCTTCTTTAGTAACTGGTTTCCCTATAGGCTTGAGTCCGAGGACCATGTAAGGCCTTAGTTCTGTCTAGCACCTGTTTCTTCTGAAGTGACTAGTTTCCCCATAGGTTTGAGTCCGAGGACTATGCAAGACCTTGGTTCTGTCTAGCACCTAGTTCTTCTTTAGTAATTGGTTTCCCCATAGGCTTGAGTCCGAGGACCATGCAAGGCCTTGGTTTTGTCCAGCACTTGTTTCTTCTGAAGTGACTAGTTTCCCCATAGGTTTGAGTCCGAGGACTATGCAAAACCTTGGTTCTATCTAGCACCTAGTTCTTCTTTAGTAACTGGTTTCCCCATAGGCTTGAGTCCGAGGACCATGCAAGGCCTTAGTTCTGTCTAGCACCTGTTTCTTCTAAAGTGACTAGTTTCCCCATAGGTTTGAGTCCGAGGACTATGCAAGACCTTGGTTCTGTCTAGCACCTAGTTCTTCTTTAGTAACTAGTTTCCCCATAGGCTTGAGTCTGAGGACCATGCAAGGCCTTGGTTCTATCCAGCACCTATTTCTTCTGAAGTGACTAGTTTCCCCATAGGTTTAAGTCCGAGGACTATGCAAGATCTTGGTTCTGTCTAGCACCTAGTTCTTCTTTAGTAACTAATTTCCCCATAGGCTTAAGTCCAAGGACTATGCAAGACCTTGGTTCTGTCTAGCACCTAGTTCTTCTTTAGTAACTGGTTTCCCCATAGGCTTGAGTCCGAGGACCATGCAAGGCCTTAGTTCTGTCTAGCACCTGTTTCTTCTAAAGTGACTAGTTTCCCCATAGGTTTGAGTCCGAGGACTATGCAAGACCTTAGTTCTGTCTAGCACCTAGTTCTTCTTTAGTAACTAGTTTCCCCATAGGCTTGAGTCCGAGGACCATGCAAGGCCTTGGTTCTATCCAGCACCTATTTCTTCTGAAGTGACTAGTTTCCCCATAGGTTTAAGTTCGAGGACTATGCAAGATATTGGTTCTGTCTAGCACCTAGTTCTTCTTTAGTAACTAATTTCTCCATAGGCTTGAGTCCAAGGATTATGCAAGACCTTGGTTCTGTCTAGCACCTAGTTCTTCTTTAGTAACTGGTTTTCCCATAGGCTTGAGTCCGAGGACCATACAAGGCCTTGGTTCTGTCCAGCACTTGTTTCTTTTGAAGTGACTAGTTTCCCCATAGGTTTGAGTCCGAGGACTATGCATGACCTTGGTTCTATCTAGCACCTAGTTCTTCTTTAGTAACCGGTTTCCCCATAGGCTTGAGTCCGAAGACCATGCAAGGCCTTAGTTCTGTCCAGCACCTGTTTCTTCTGAAGTGACTAGTTTCCCCATAGGCTTGAGTCCGAAGACCATGCAAGGCCTTGGTTCTATCCAGCAACTGTTTCTTTTGAAGTGACTAGTTTCCCCATAGGTTTGAGTCCGAGGACTATGCAAGACCTTGGTTCTATCTAGCACCTAGTTCTTCTTTGGTAACTGGTTTCCCCATAGGCTTGAGTCCAAGGACCATGCAAGGCCTTGGTTCTGTCCAGCACTTGTTTCTTTTGAAGTGACTAGTTTCCCCATAGGTTTGAGTCCGAGGACTATGCAAGACCTTGGTTCTATCTAGCACCTAGTTCTTCTTTGGTAACTGGTTTCCCCATAGGCTTGAGTCCAAGGACCATGCAAGGCCTTGGTTCTGTCCAGCACCTATTTCTTCTGAAGTGACTAGTTCCCCTATAGGTTTGAGTCCGAGGACTATGCAAGACCTTGGTTCTATCCAGCAACTGTTTCTGAAGTAGTTAGTTTCCCCGTAGACTTGAGTCCGAGGACCATGCAAGGCCTAGGTTTTGTCTAACACTCGTCTTCTTCTGAGGTAACTAGTTTTCCCATTAATTTGAGTCCGAGGACTATGCAAGACCTTGGTTCTGTCTAGTACCTAGTTCTTCTTTAGTAAGTGGTTTCCCCATAGGCTTGAGTCCGAGGACCATGCAAGGCCTTGGTTCTGTCTAGTATCTAGTTCTTCTAGACTGCTTGGAGTTAGGGGGCTCATCCTCGGCGTTGGGGAATCTGCCTTTGGGGTGGCAGCGGCCTCGAGCCAGTTCCGCCGAGGGAGGACCCCTCTTCGGTCTAGCCTCTTCGTTCGGCACGTCTCTTCTGATTACGAGGAGTCTTTTGGGCTACTCGAGTAACGCGCTTGACGTTTCAATGCGCGAGGCGCCTCCCCATTAATATCCTTACAGATTTACGAGGATCCAGCAGCTGATAAGCCCCTTGGAAATAAGGTGGAGTTAATACCTCTGGTAATTTCTCCTTAGGATTTTGTGCGGGCTGGCTTTCACCAATTCTTTGCCTTCTATATAAGGCGTTTTGGAGTGACTCTTTCTTCAAACTTCACCAACATTTGAGTTCAAATCTCACAAACAGCCCATTTTCTGGGCATTTCAAGAGCCTTGCCAGAACAGCAACTTGTGCTTGGCGAAATGAGGTGGCCCTGGGAAAGGGTGGTGACCAGGAAGCCTAGCCCCTCTCAGGAGCCGAGGATGCCACTCCGATCCTGGACATCACCATGGAGGTGGGGTAGGCAGAGGCTGAAGATCCTTCTTCTTTTCAACCTAGCCAGAGATGGGACTCTCCTTGCAGTCTGGAGGGGGATCTGAAAGGAATGTAACGTCCTCCCTCCGCGTGCGGATTTGTCGGGCCTCCAAGCTGGTAGTGATTCGCCGGCTCCCAGTCGTTGTGGGATTAGGAGGGAAACCAGTAGGAACTGTCAGGCGCCGCGCTTTCCTCTTCCTTCTCCTTCAGAGCGCCACAAGTGTTGGCTGGGGAATTGTAGACGGCCTTAGCATAGGCCTGTCTCCATCTCTCCCTCCAATGCTTGGCCTGGCTTTAAAACAAGCCTGCCTAGGCCTCTCTTTTCTTCTCTTTCTTTTAGCTTCAGCACAAGCCTGCCTAGGCATTTACCTTTTGTAATTAGCTTTAGGACATGCTTGCCTAAGTATTTACTTTTGTAAAATGTAACTTTCCTTTATTTAATAAAGAAGTAGCCCCTTTTCGTTTTTTTAACTTCTTGCATCTCTTCATTTCTTATGATGTTTGCCTTCTAAATGAGTATGTTGCCATTGCTTGTATGTATTATTTTTTTTTTTGAAAGAAGTGTTGTTCTTGATCTTTCCACACCAACCGTCGCACTTGCTAACACACAAGTCCTTCCCACAGACGGCGCCAATTGTGGGGACCCGATTCGGAGGACTCCCGTACAATAAATTTGTAGAGCGTGGGTAGAAGGACTAGGCGCTAACGAAAGATACAATAGTCGGTATGGATTTACAAGATCAACAATTGGAATTTGACCAAGTGTTCTAAGGGAAAGTTCGTCCTCGGCCCAGTCCGAGGAGATCTTCCCTTAGAACTAACGAATACAAGGGTTGTCCTTAAACACCCTGAAAATCCCCTAACTTCCCAACCGAAGGACCAACCTCCCAGGGATCCACGCCCCAGGGACCAACCTCTTGAACTTTTAGGGTTCAGTCTATTATATTGTCTTATTCAGTCGATCTCTGCCATCCACTTGTCGGCCATCTGAACTTTGTGTCTGAGGGCTCGTCCCATCAGCCACCTTTGCAGGCTTTCTATTAGTTGAAGTAACCAAGGCATCACTGTTCGTTAGTCATTTCACCATTAATAAGGCCAGAGTGTTGGTGGCGTACAATTAATGGGTGGATGACAGCTTCCTTCTTCAATGTCGGACTGCCGAGGACGCGGGCATCCTCGGCAAAGTTCCTTGATGGTTTGGGCCTCTCCTACTCATCCTCGGATTCTTTGCTATCCTTGGCATGGGCCTTGGGCCAGATATGGAGTGGGTCGAGGCTGCCAAATATTTGGGCCCCACAACAGAATATTGAAATTTTTTTTGATTCCTACCTTTCCCCTGACTTTTTAGATCCATCCGTATCAATTCAAAGCATGTAAAGTTTTAAATGTATACAAATTCATTGAATTTTATTCCTACATTTCCCATGACTTTTTAAATCCATCCGTATCAATTCAAAGCTTGCAAAATTATAGATGTATACAAATTCTTTGAATTTTATGAATACATTGAAATAAATGCATTTGCCATTACTTAATAGGTTGACATAAATGCTAAATTTAGATGTGGAAGCCTAAATGAGAAGGATGTCAGACAATATGTCATTTGGCAGATCCTCATGCTTTCCTACATGAGGTCTCCGCTTTTATATATATATATATATATATATATATATATTGATGTTATCATATATAAGTGTAGGGTCCAAATTTGTTGGGCCAGGTTCCAGCTCTCTGTATTGCGAGCCCAACAAATTCCCAACAATAAATTTGTAGAGAGCGGGTTAAACAACTGAGCTGGGTTTGGATTTAGCAACGATTCATGCAAGCAGACCAATAAAAAGAATTTAGACTAGCCTTTAACAAGAATTTCTTCGGTCCGAAGAGCTTTAGTATTTAAGAACTTAATGAATACAATTTTTCTCTCTCCTTCCTCCGTGAGGCTTGCCTCTCTTATATATGCGCTCCCCTCTCATCTCCACCGCACACTTGTCCTTCATCTGCACGCCCACTTGAGTGCCAGTCACATCAGCCGTTTGCTTTATCCTGCAGTGAGTGGTGATGGGTGTGGACGCACTGTTCAGGTGTCTTCTCCACATAAATGCGGCCAGAGAAGTTGCTGCCGCGCATTAAATGCGGTGGTGGCAGCTTTATTAGCAGGGGATTTCATGATAGCCACTCAGTTAGACACGCGCAGAGCTTAATCCTCGCAGGGAAGCCCTCAGCATATCCGTTTGATCAAATTCTGAGCTGATCCGATGGATATGGCCCCTTCGGCTCAACCAGTTGTCTTCGGACGGAGCCTTTGTCCCTCATAGGTTGCTTTCTCATCAGGATGGTGAAGCGTTGATACTATTAGCCTCTTCGGATGGATAATCGTATTTGGACTGGGCCCCAGGCCCAACATATGGCTTTGGGCTTTCTCACCCACAATAGCCCCTCAAAATTTCACTTTTTGCCTCGCGCCCGAAGGGAAAAAGTGAGGTTTTGACCTTTCGACTAGTGAGGGCCCTGGATTTTGACTTCACACGTATGTGCGCGTGGATTTGGGCGCCTTCTTTATTGCCGCTGCTATCGCGCCGTTTCCGAGGCGTCATTAACTACGCCGGGCGGCGTCTTGTCAATGGAATCTATTGGTCCGTTTCAAATCCAACGGACGAGATTCTTTCCTGAAAATTCGAGCGGGATATTTTCCCCACTTCGCCTCCCCCTATATAAAGCCTCAGGGTGGGTTGTTCTCTTATTTTGCAAACTTCAGATCCTCAGACGACCTCAAGCGCTCAGACTCCCAGAGCCTTCCCTGTCATCTGCCTTGGCTCGCTCCCCAATCCACTGCCGTTCTCTTTGCCAGATTGAAGTTCGTCCTCCGAACTGATTCCGCGTAAGTTCTTTTCCCGAGGTTTTAGTAATCTGTACGAATTGCCTCTTCGGCGCGTGATAGATCTTCCCAGTCGCCGTTTCACGTCCCCCCTCCTTTAACCTTGTTAGAAATGGGTAGATTCGAATACCTAGTGGATAGTCCATCCCAGATAGAGAAGTTTAGGGCGGCCTATCGCATTCCACAGGAAGTCGGCCTGAGGTATTGCTCCACGGGGGGGTTATTATTGGCCCGAGAGGTAGGCGAGGTGATAATCCCCATTATCGCCTTCCTGGAGGGAGGAATGACCATCCCTATGGGTGAGGTCACCAGAAGTTACCTTACCGCCCATAGACTTAGTCCCGAACAGTGCGCACCCAACACATTTAGGATTTTGGGGGCAGTTGATGACATAAACCGCCACTTAGGCTTAGGGTTAACCTGGCATGATGTGGCGCATATGTACGAATGCCGTACAAAGGAAGGGGCGGGATACTACCTAAGGTCCCGGTCCGATGTCGTCAGACTTCTCTCCGGTCTCCCCAAGTCCAACAAAGGGATGATGGACGATTACCTCATCGTCTCGGGTGCCTGGCATGATGGGATTCACTGCCCCACCAAGCCAGGAACGCCAGGTGGGACTTTTCCCCTTAAGCCCTTCCAACTTTTGTACCTTCACCTATTCGGACTTCCTTTCATCATGTTGCAATCCCCCTGACAGTTCTTTTGCCATGTTTACAGATAGAAGGAACGTGACTCCTCGGCTGAGCCTCACCAATACTGCGGCCCTAAACTATCTTCTTCGGTCGGAGATCTTCGTGAGTGAAGACGGACAGCTTCGATCTGTTCCTCTCATCCTCGGTTACACTCCGAAGACTGAACTTCAGCCGAGAGGGAACGCAATCACAGCGGGAGATCGCCGCATAAACCGCATCGACGTGGCACGGAAGACCTTTCTGGCCCCTTTTGACCTCGCCCCAGTGCCCCATCCCAATCCACAAGGCATCCCAGCATTAGCTCAGCCAGTCCAAAGAGCGCCATTTGAACCAGCAGCCGAGGAAAGGATCGCCTCCTCTACCCCTTCGCTTGACGCCCAGATCGATCAGTTCAAGTTCGAAGAGGATACCTCGGAGGAAGTTCAGATCTTATCTTCCGAAGAGGCCCCTGACAGGCAGTCAGCTGCCCCAGTTCTGAACTTAGCTTTGCCAGAAGACTCCGAGGAGGAAGACATGCTGCCCCTAGGCCAGCTAATGAAGAACAGGAAAACGATCGCGGCCAAGGGTACTGGCACATCCCAGCCCCAAGTGAACCTCCCACCACCGCCTCCCCCTCCTCAAGCCCCAAAAGATTTAGGTCTGAAAGTGCTACCCGATTTGAAGAAGAAGAGGGTGGTGACGGACGTAACTGACGTCGAGGAGGGGGAAATGGTCCCTCCGAAGGGCCGCAAGCAGCAGAAGAAGACCCACGATACAAGAAATAAACGGGCTTCTTCTACTGAGAGCAGGGAGGAGAACGTGGCTGCTGACGTGCGGCGGGGGGTCCAGGTGTGGTCCCCAAAGCTTACTTTGGATGGTGCGGCCATCCCTTTTGACGCCTCCATCAGAAACTATGCTGGGGGGAAGGCCGGGTACATTGCTGAAGCGCTCGAGAAGCCCCTCCTCCTTCCGAGGGATATGGAGTCTTATCGGCGTTTCAGCGAAAAAGAACTCTTTTTGTCCCTCAAACGGGATTTAGGCATGGTAAGACAACTGATGCTCTTTCGCAACTATCTTGAAGCCCTCGTGCATGTATATTTTTATGTAACTGTCTTTTGGTCGTCATGCAGCTTGCTCAACAAATCTACGTGGCTGAAGAGTGGGTTCAGCGGAAGGATGTTGACGTGCAAGCTGAGATCCGGTCCAAGGAGGACGTTGAGGAGGCACTGGGCAAGGCAAAGGATGAAAGCGCCCGCATCTCCGATCAGCTGAAGGAGGAGGTGAAAGCGAGAAAAAATGTAGAGGCGGGCCTTAAAAATGCAGAGAAGCAAGCCGAAGACCAGCGCCAGAAACTGCTTGCGGCTGAAACCAATCTGGAGACAGAGAGGGCGATGGTAAAGGAGCTTCGGCTTGAGCTGGAAAAAGCCAGGGACGCTGCTAAGTTGGCCAAGGAGGACGCGCAATTGGCCAGGGAAGCAGTTGAGGCTGAGAAGAAAGCCGCCTACATGCTGGGGGTGCAGGATACCCAAGTAAGGCTGACCGAGGAGTTCGCCAAGGTCTGCAGGGACTACTGTGACATCACATGGAGCAAGTGCCTCGATGCAGCTGGAGTCCCTGCAGAGTCAGCTTTAAGGCAGCCTGGCAGCATCTATTACGATCCGGATTTATGTGATGCTCCTGAGGCCTTGGAAGCATCCTTGGCAGATCAGAACCCCCCAGCCCCAGCTGAGACGAGCCAGGCCCCTCTTCAGATCGGAGATGCGGGCAATTTGCCAAAGATCCACCCAGATACTCAAGATAAAGCCTAGAGCCTCCATCTTGTGTATTTTAATAGTATATTTTTTTTTGACCTTTTTTGTAAGGAAATTATCATTTAAATGAATGAAACGGCTTATTTTCTTTACTTGTTGCTTGTGGAGTACTTATCATATTGCATTATTGCGGCTAATAATAACAGTTTAGTGATTAAGAATGAATCATAAATGCGGTAATCTTCCATGTATGGCTAAGACGAAGAATTGTGGGAATAACCACTGACGTAGTTTTGCCTAAGTCCACATGTTTCGCTAAATTAGACTGGTAACCTGAGTGCGCCCACCAAACTAAAGCCTCTGATCCGAGGACTACCGGTGTAATCGAAATCGAGGTTAAACACTTGTAAGGATTATAAAGGAGGGGTAACTAACCCACATCACCTGGTCCGAGGACTACAGGCGTGATGGGATTTAAGTTTAAACACTCACAAGGAACGTAAAGGAGTGTTAACTAACCCACATCATCTGGTCCAAGGACTACAGGCATGATGGGATTTAAGTTTAAACACTTGTAAGAATCGAGAGGGAGCGTTAACTAACCCAAGTCATCTGGTCCGAGGACTACAGGCATGCTTGGATTTAAGTTTAAACACTTGAGAGGAACGTAAAGGAGTGTTAACTAACCCACATCATCTGGTCCGAGGACTACAGGCATGATGGGATTTAAGTTTAAACACTTGTAAGAATCGAGAGGGAGCGTTAACTAACCCAAGTCATCTGGTCCGAGGACTACAGGCATGCTTGGATTTAAGTTTAAACACTTGAGAGGAACGTAAAGGAGTGTTAACTAACCCACATCATCTGGTCCGAGGACTACAGGCATGATGAGATTTAAGTTTAAACACTTGTAAGAATCGAGAGGGAGCGTTAACTAACCCAAGTCATCTGGTCCGAGGACTATAGGCATGCTTGGATTTAAGTTTAAACACTTGAGAGGAATGTAAAGGAGTGTTAACTAACCCACATCATCTGGTCCGAGGACTACAGGCATGATGGGATTTAAGTTTAAACACTTGTAAGAATCGAGAGGGAGCGTTAACTAACCCAAGTCATCTGGTCCGAGGACTACAGGCATGCTTGGATTTAAGTTTAAACACTTGAGAGGAATGTAAAGGAGTGTTAACTAACCCACATCATCTGGTCCGAGGACTACAGGCATGATGGGATTTAGGTTTAAACACTTGAGAAACACTAGTATAACAAAAGAACAATCATGACTGAAAGAAGAATTCTTTTAATAGTAGTACCTTTTGAGGTTATTTACATTCCATGGCCGGGGCACTACGTGATTATCCAGGTCTTCCAGGAAGTATGCTCCAATGCCGGCCCTCGAAGTGATACGATACGGACCTTCCCAATTCGGCCCCAGTTTTCCCCATGCTGGATTCTTTGCATTCCCTACCACCTTCCTTAGGACAAGATCACCAGGCTCGAGGGGTCTCAACCTCACATTGATGTCGTAGCCCTGTTTGAGTTTCTGCTGGTAGTGTGCCAATCGGACCATCGCGCTTTCCCTTCGTTCTTCAATCAGATCTAGACTCTTTTCCAGCTGCCTGTCGTTGTTGGTTGGGTCAAAAGAGCTAATCCTGTGCGTTGGGAACCCAGTCTCGAGAGGTATGACGGCTTCAGCTCCATAGGTCATTGAAAAAGGGGTCTCCCCAGTGGACCTACGAGGCGTGGTTCTGTATGCCCACAATACGTGGGGTAGTTCCTCTACCCATCTACCCTTCATATCGTCTAGCCTCTTCTTTAGCCCGTTAACTATGACTTTATTGATGGCTTCGGCCTGCTCGTTTCCCTGGGGATAGGCGGGGGTGGAGTATCTATTTGTGATCCCCAGCTCACTGCAATAGCTTCTAAAAGCTTTGCTATCGAACTGAAGCCCGTTGTCCGAGATGAGGGTGTGTGGGACTCCAAATCTGGTGACGATGTTTTTCCAAATGAACTTCTTCACGTCTACGTCCCTGATATTTGCTAGAGGCTCAGCTTCTACCCACTTGGTGAAGTAGTCCGTTCCGACCAGCAAGAACTTCCTGTTTCCTGCTGCCTTAGGGAAAGGGCCAACGATGTCTAGCCCCCACTGAGCAAAAGGCCACGGGCTGGATAGCGGATTAAGGGTTCCACCAGGTTGATGTATGCTTGGCGCAAAACGTTGGCATTGGTCACACTTTTTAGCGTACTCATGCGCCTCTCTTTGCATATTTGGCCACCAATAGCCTTGGGTAATGGCTCGGTGAGCTAAAGATCTCCCTCCAGTATGGCTCCCACAGATTCCTTCATGCAGTTCTTCTAACATCGATTCAGCCGCCTCGGGGGCCATGCACAACAGATACGGGCCAGAATAGGATCGTTTGTACAGTTTATGGTCTTCGGACAGCCAGAACCTTGTAGCTTTTCTCCGTATTTTGTCTGCTTCCACTCTTTCTTCGGGCAACACATCGTCCCTCAAGAACTTGATGATGGGGTCCATCCAGCATGGGTTGGTTCCGACGCTGCGAACTTGGAGTACTTTTTTTTTTAACTTCGTGGGCCTCCGTACGTCTTCAACCAGGATGACTCTCGGCAACTCTTGCGCCGAAGAGGTGGCGAGTGTAGCCAGAGAATCGGCATGCGTGTTGCCGCTTCTAGGGACGTGCCGAAGGGAAAAATATTCGAACTCTGACTGCAGGGACTTGACCAGGTCCAAGTACTCCTGCATCCTCTCGTCTTTTGCCTCGAACTCCCCCAGCACTTGGCCGACGATCAACTTTGAGTCTGAGGATATCTCGGCGGACTTTCCTCCCATCCTTCGCACCATCTTCATCCCCATCAATAGAGCCTCATATTCTGCCTCGTTGTTCGTTGCCGAGAAGTCTAGCCTTAAGGCTTTTTCAATGATAATTTTCTCAGGGGATATCAGCACCAGCCCTATGCCTGAGCCCCTCTGATTTGATGCGCCGTCTACATATACTTCCTAGGGCGAGGTGTTTTGTGACGAAACTGTGCTGACTTGTCTCCCTTCTGTGCCTAGAGTTTGAACTACTTCCTCTGAATGGGGCTCTGTGAACTCGGCGACCAGGTCTGCAAGGATCTGGCCTTTCACTGACGTGCGCGGCATGTACTTGATATCAAAAGCCCCTAGCATCGTCCCCCATTTGGCAATCCTTCCTGTGTAGTCAGCGCTTCGGAGTACCGCCCTAAGGGGGAGTTGGGTAAGGACTATGACCGTGTGAGCTTGAAAATAATGGGGCAGCTTCTTGGTTCCTAGCACAACTGCCAGAATGGCCTTTTCCAGTGGCAAATAGCGGGTCTCAGCTTTTTGCAGCGACTTGCTCACATAATAAACTGGCTTTTGCACACCACAGTCTGTTCGGATCAATACCAAGCTTACAGCGTTAGGTGCCACGGCAATGTACGCAAACAACACTTCGTCAGGTAGGGGACTGGACATGATGGGAGGTCTAGCCAGGTAGTCCTTAAGTTGCTGGAAAGCGATAGCACATTCCTCCGTCCATTCAAAATCCTTCCACTTATTGATTAACAAGAAGAAAGGCCGACACCTATCTGCGGATCTGGAAATGAACCTATTAAGGGCAGCAGTCATCCCAGTCAGCTTTTGGATCTCTTTGGGGTTCCGAGGGGCTCGCAAGTCGTTGATGGCTCTTATCTGATCGGGGTTAACTTCGATTCCCCTGTGAGTGACCATATACCCCAGGAACTTGCCCGAGCCAACCCCGAATGAACACTTGGAGGCATTCAAGCGCAATCTGTGTCCCCTCAAAATTTCGAAGATGTCCCTAAGGTCCCCAATGTGTCCCGCAACAACCTTGCTTTTAACCACCATGTCGTCGATATAAACCTCCATGCTTTTGCCCAGCTGTGGCTCAAACATCCGGGTCATCATTCTCTGATAGGTAGCCCCTGCGTTCTTCAAGCCGAATGGCATTACCTTATAATGGTAGTTTCCTACAGGAGTCACGAAAGCCGTTTTGTTCTGGTCGGCGAGAGCCAATGGTATCTGATGATAACCTTGAAACGCGTCTAAGAAACTCATCCGAGGATGCCCAACAGTAGCGTCAACTAGCTGATCTATCTTCGGCATGGGAAACGGATCCTTCGAGCAAGCTCTATTAAGATCAGTGAAGTCCACGCACACCCGCCATTTCCCACTTTTCTTCTTTACCACCACCGTGTTAGCTAGCCATTCGGGGTAATAAATTTCCTTAATAGCCCCTGCTTGCTTGAGCCTAGTTACCTCCTCCCTGACTGCATCTGCGTGCTCCCTCGATGGACGCCGGAGGGGTTGCTTCTTGGGGACTATGGTAGGATCTACGTTTAGGTGGTGGCAAATGAAGTCTGGGCTTACCCCCGGGGCTTCCGCAGGGTCCCACGCAAAAACATCAACGTTTGCCCTGAGGAATTCTATCAACTCCCCCTGCTCCTGGGGAGGCAACATGGATCCGATTTGAAAAAACTTCTCTGGATCGTCGCCAACAGCTACCCTTGTCAGGCTTTTGCACTCTGCTTCTTCGGCAGGGGCTTCGGCATCCAGCGCCGAAGGTTTTAATTGCTATAAGCCTTCCTCATGACAGTGGGAGGGTTCGGCATGCTGCTCGTGTCGGATTGCTGCCACTAGGCATTGCCTGGACATGGCCTGATCCCCTCGGATCTCCTCGACAATCCCCTCGGATGGATACTTAATCTTCTGATGCAGAGTGGAGGGCACAGCCCCGAGGGTATGGAGCCAAGGTCTGCCTACTATAACAGTGTACGGTGAGTAAGCGTCGACCACTATGAAGTCTACCTCCACAACCTCAGTACCGGCTTGCACAGGCAGCCTGATCTGGCCCCTCGGGAGGATCATCTTTCCATCAAAACTGACTAATGGGGAACTGTACGGAGTCAAGTCTTCGGGGGACAAATTCAGCCCCTTATATAGGTCCGGGTACATAATTTCTGCAGCGCTGCCTTGATCTACTAGTACTCTCCTCACGTCATATCCACCTATTCTCAGAGTCACTACCAGGGCATCATCGTGCGGCTGCGTAGTCCCTATTTTGTCTTCTTCCGAGAAGCCCAAAACTGGGACAATTGTCTTAGATCTCTTCGGCTCTTTGTCAGCCTTGCCCAAGGGCGCCCGAGCGACTGACAATACCCTGGATGGGCAAGACCCTGTCCTTCCTGGCGCAGCGAAAATGACATTGATTGTTCCCAAGGGGGGCTTCGTAAAGTCGCCTCTCCTGGGCCCCGTGCTCGTTTGATTTCCCTGACCGCATGAGTGGTGCAGGAGGTGCTTCAACCTTCCTTCGCTGACCAGCTGATCCAAATGATCCCACAGGCTCTTGCAATCTTCGGTAGTGTGCCCATGGTCTAAGTGGTACTGACAGTAAAGATTGTGGTTGCGCCTTTCGGGGTTTCCTACCATCTTGTTCGGCCTCTTGAAGAATGGCTCGTTCTTTATTTTATCGAGGACCTGGTGCACTGGTTCGCGGAAAACCGCGTTGACCGCCTGGAAGTTCGCCGTGTTTTGTCCGGCCCAGTCTTTCCTCGGCCTGTTGTGGTTCTGCCTGTCCGACTTGAAATCCCTCCCTTGCTGAGGGATAACCTTCTCCTTGCCCTTACTTTGCTGTTGGTCCTCCTCAACTCTTTTGTACTTATCGATCCTGTCCATCAGCTGGCGTATGCTGGTGACAGGCTTGCGCGTCAAAGAAGTCCTCAAGAGGTGTTCAGTGGGGAGACCCAGTTTGAAAGAGCTGATGGCCACCGATTCACAATCCTCCTCCACCTCGTTATACGTTTCCCAGAACCTATCTGAGTACGACTTCAAAGTCTCACCTCCTTTCATGATAACGGACAGTAGAGACGCCACGGATTGAGGTACCCTTCGGCAGGTGACGAAACGGGACCCAAAAACCTGGGTTAGCTCTTGGAAAGAACTGATAGTGTTGGGCTTCAGACCATCAAACCATCTCATGGCTATTGGCCCCAAGCTGGATGGGAAAACTTTGCACATGAGGGCCTCGTCCCTGGAGTGAACTGCCATTCGCTGGTTAAAATGGCTCACGTGTTTCACTGGGTCGGTCCGGCCATTATAGATGGTGAATGTGGGCTGGTGGAAGCGTCGAGGGAGTCTGGCGTTTTCGATATTACGGGTAAAGGGAGATCTGGAGATTTGATCCAGAGCTTTACTCATAGCATCGTTCCCTACCCCCCTCGGTAAGGGACTCTGAGGGTTCCTCTCGCCATAACACATTTCTTCGTAGGCAAAGGGCTCGCTGATTGACGTCCGATGTTTCCGTCTGTAGCTGATATCCCGTTCGTCGCCAGAATCTTCTTGAGAGTACGAGGGACTGCGCTTCCTCTTCGCATGCCGCAACTCCCTCTTTAACCTGTCGATCTCCTTCTGCATGTCCTTGTTTTTCTCTGCATGGGACATGTGGCTCTCTCCATGTGAATGGTTTTGATCGTCGTGTGCGGTGTGCACAATTCCCTCACGGTCCTGCCTACGTTCCAAATGAAGAAACGGATCGGTGTGCTTAGATGACCTGGACTCCGCTGGTCGTTGCCTTGGTTCAGCCATCTTTTGAGGTGTTGCTTCCACCTTTGCTCTAGCTGTTTCCCACAGACGGCGCCAATTGTAGGGTCCAAATTTGTTGGGCCAGGTTCCAGCTCTCTGTATTGCGAGCCCAACAAATTCCCAACAATAAATTTGTAGAGAGCGGGTTAAACAACTGGGCTGGGTTTGGATTTAGCAATGATTCATGCAAGCAGACCAATAAAAAGAATTTAGACTAGCCTTTAACAAGAATTTCTTCGGTCTGAAGAGCTTTAGTATTTAAGAACTTAATGAATACAATTTTTCTCTCTCCTTCCTCCGTGAGGCTTGCCTCTCTTATATATGCGCTCCCCTCTCATCTCCACCGCACACTTGTCCTTCATCTGCACGCCCACTTGAGTGCCAGTCACATCAGCCGTTTGCTTTATCCTGCAGTGAGTGGTGATGGGTGTGGACGCACTGTTTAGGTGTCTTCTCCACATAAATGCGGCCAGAGAAGTTGCTGCCGCGCATTAAATGCGGTGGTGGCAGCTTTATTAGCAGGGGATTTCATGATAGCCACTCAGTTAGACACGCGCAGAGCTTAATCCTCGCAGGGAAGCCCTCAGCATATCCGTTTGATTAAATTCTGAGCTGATCCGATGGATATGGCCCCTTCGGCTCAACCAGTTGTCTTCGGACGGAGCCTTTGTCCCTCATAGGTTGCTTTCTCATCAGGATGGTGAAGCGTTGATACTATTAGCCTCTTCGGATGGATAATCGTATTTGGACTGGGCCCCAGGCCCAACATATGGCTTTGGGCTTTCTCACCCACAATAAGTCTTACAAAATTTTACTCAAAAAAAAAAAAGTCTTACAAATTTATATAATATCTAAAAAAAATGTAATATTTATTTTTGCCACACTTCTATTGAGCCACAATAGCATGTTGGTTCACTTCAGTCCATTTCTATCTACTTTGATCAATTCGGTCGATTGCAATCTACTTTGGTCTATTCAGTCCATTTTGAATAATTAGGCCTTAAATTGATTTTTTTGGTAAGTTGCTTTTTTTACTTTTAGACTAAAATTTTCATTTTTTCTTAATTTTTGCGTTGAAAAGTATGAAATTTTATCCTATTTGGACAAAACTCTAGTCTTGGGATAAAAATACAAACAAAATAGATATTAGAAGTTAGAGATATGGACCCTAAAAAAGCAATAAAAATTATATAGAATTGTGTACATTCTTGGATTTATGGCATGTCTCCAATGATTCTCAGTCACCAAACAACTGTCACAACTCTGTATGTAGTGAAGGAAATAGTAGTATCAATCTCCTCTCAAAGGTAGGTGGCTATGTGGAGAGGGAGAGAGTAGAGAGAACGGGTAAGTGTTTTAATTTTTATTGGGTTTCTCTCAACTCTCATATGGGAATTAGGGTTAAATTTCGTGGGAAATAAGGGATGGGTAAAGGCTAGAACAGCATGTAACAGAATTGTCTTAGGTTTAAGCATTTCGCTAGAGCAAAACTCCCACAAAGGTCCCGTGAAATCTTCCTGAATTGAATTTCAAATGACTGCCACATGCCAGATTCGCGGGACCAAAACTCAACTTTGGTCGAGCAAAAATGCTTCCTCTGCAACTTCAAATTTCAGTTCTTGAACCCACAAAAAGCAATAATACGTATTTGAATTTAATTACAAGTAAATTTGACACGGAATATGCCAACACAAATCAAGACTTAAAACAGTTTCTTTTTGCAATTAAACATACTCGTGCAGATGTAATTGGTGCACCAAGGTGCACAAGAATACACCACTACTAGCTCTGCTGGATATATTTTCATAACTTGGAATTTACATAGGAATAAAAACTGTTGGGATAAACGAACAAATAATATACCACTCCTATTGGCTTTCATAAGTAGAAGAATTTGCCCATAATAATCATTGAAACAACCAGTGATTTAACATTCCTGTCCACTAAGCACATGGCCAGTAAGTAAGAGACAAAATAATGGTGCACTTAGCTAATCTACAAGCAATCAAATATAATAAGTTCCTAAGTTAATTAATTCAAAAAGAAAAATATTAGTGTAAAGACTTAAACAGAAACAAAAATAGAACTCTAATGATCAATACGAAATAATGAAAAGAAAATTAGAGAAGTATGAAAGCAGAAGTTGGTGTGAGGTTGCTGATGGCTGAATCAAGAGTTGGTTAACTGTATTCTATGCCTTTGTAGCCACGTATCTGAATTCCGAACTACAGACCTGCCTTCTCCCACATAATCAATATAAGAAAAACACCCATCTTTTAAGGGGGAAAACATACCTTGTATTATGTTGAGCATGGCAAGCTCATTTTCATAACTATCAAATACTAAAACAAAGTATAGTATCGGATAGTGCCCTGCACAAAATAGAGATGCTAAAATTTAAAGTTCTACCATATAAATCCTTCAAGACACAGAGTTCTGCACAATATAAGTCTTACATACACAACTTTTTTCCCTGTGAGAAGGGATTTCTTGGTTATGCTTGTCATTCCATCCGCCAATTTGTCGTCCACTTTGCCTTTCTTTCTTCTAGCACTGTGTGTTACAACAATGGATATAAGCTGGGCTTGGTGTTGTGTTCTTTACCAAATTCTTTTTCTAACCCCTTATCCCATCTTAGTCACAGCCCTGCCTCACAGTCATCTGACTGCGAAGTCTTCTACTTCCTGGACTAACAGTCTAATTCTGCTCCTGATTCTGTGAATTTCAATGATGGATTAATTTTTGAGAATCATACTTGCCAATGACTGCTTCTGGAAACTGCCTCAGAATTCAAATTTGACTTCTCTCTAAAGTTTTTTCCTCATAAAGTTTGCAACATCTCAGAAGTACTACCATTGAGAATTCAAAGAATTTTCCTTATAAAAGTACCTGAATAATCTACCAGATTGACAACAGAAGGTACTCAGCAGCAGGGAAAAGGCCACCTATCACCAACGTTGTTTCTGATGTGCAGCCCAGCGGAGAATAAAGCTGAAGGGATGGTGACTGAGATGGAGCCCATATTGTAACTTTGCAACGCCCTTTGCTTCTTATGACTAGAGTTAAAACGAATCTCTCAGTGGTTCTTTATAATGTTATTCACCACGTATTATCATTAGTTTTACTTTCATTAAATTCTTTTGGTGGAAAACATGATAATTTGGGTGCTGGATTTTATGTATACAGTGAATAGCTAGTACATATAATTTTTTGTTGCTGTTCTGAAAACATAGGATTGCAGCAGTCCAGCCATGTGCTTCAGAGATCAGTTGTTACTCATGTTACCTTGTCTGCTGCAGTGGTCTATCTTGCTTTATCTCTTACTGCTTCTCTATACTTTATGAAAGTTGATTTGCAAAAGAACGATTCTCTAAGATATTCCTTACATATTTTCTTTTAGTAAATGGAGAACAGGTGCTTAATGGTTGAGGAACTGATTAGTCAGTGAGGAAGAATTGTCTGATGTGCTGCCACTTAGTGCAAAGAATTTCAGCAGAAAAAATCCGGAGTCCAGATCATTGCTATTCATGTACATATTTCAAACAATTAATCCGTTCCTCACTTTCCTGATAATTTCAAAAGTATACATATCCTTAATCTATATCATTAGAGATGTGAATTCCACTTTAAATTATTTTTTTCCAATGACTTTAGCAGAATAATTCTATGTTTTACGAAAAATCTTTGTCCATAACTTGTGGCATAAGCTTTATCATGCTTCATATCAACACCAAATGACCATTAAGTTTTCCTTTATTTTCTTTTTTCATTGCTTCTGACAATATATGTTCAAGATTTGTGAAAGAAATATCAGTCAAGACTAGCATTCAGTCTTTGACACTATCTGAATTCTCCCTCTCTCTCTCTCTCTCTCTCTCTCTCTCTCACACACACACACACACGCACACACACACATGTTTCTGTTGGTTATTGGTTTGAATGGTTAACTTGTCAAGAATTTGAAGAGCCTAGCAGCATGTTGGAGAGATGCAATGATGAATTAAAGAAAGTTTATGTGGGATATAAGCAGCATGCCCTCTGTCTCTTTATATTTCTTCTTTCACGCCCACAAGCAGGGAGGTGAAAGTCAATAACCACTTATGGTCTCTGAAAAATTGGACAACTGTAATTTGGGTTTTCTTTGCTAAGGGTGACTTATCTGGGAACAAGTCTGGAAATCATTCAGGGGGAGCTATGACCCCTGGCGAGAACTTTGAGTCAGATCAGCCAGTGATGATGACAAAAGAACTTAGGTACCTTTGATCTTTTAAGTGCTATCTTGTCTAACTCAGCTGGCCACTAACTATAGCCTGAAATATTGTGCCTCAATGCATTATAAATTGGTGATTGTCCTAAATTATATACTATTTAATTTAAAACTTACAGAAGAAGCCACTAACTATAGCCTAAAACATTTCCTCAATGTATGATAAATTGGTGATTGTCCTAAATTATGTGTTATATTTACAGAAGAAAATGAAAGAATGATTAATTGGTTGTAAGCGTTGACCATGGACATAGAGCTATCTAATAAAAAGGTTTAATTTTTAGACATGTGCTTTGCTCTAAACTTGAAAATATCATTGACCAATTAGATCACAAATATGTGCTGAAGAATTTTTGGTCAGCTACAATTAATCTGTTTACATCTATTCTACATATCTTCAGCCTCATTTCTTTGCAACAAAGGGGCCTTACCATGTGATGAGGATCCCAAGCTACCAAAATCACAATCCTCACTCATTTCTTCTTCTTCTGCCTCTTTTGCTTTTCCCCATAGAACAGCATAAAATCCAATTGATATTATTATTGCTCCAACAACACTGCAACATTAGGAAGAAAAATAGACAAGTGAACCATGAAAAGTCAAATAATAGCCAGTTAAAGAAAATAGCAGTTGCTTCTTTGAATTGATTCAAGTTTTCAACTCCCAAAAGTGAAGAAAAAGTAAATTGTGTGTGCGCGCTCACAAGAGAGTACTATACCTCCCAAGATAGAGAGCATCACCAAGGAATATAACACCTATAGCAGCTGCTATGGCAATTGACAATGGCCTGAAGATTGATATATACAGAGGTCCCTTCAAGTGCAGACCCCAAGTGTGGACAATGTTGCTGAAGGCTGAAGCAAATCCCTGATCAGAGAGAATTCCTCTGGTCAAACAATACCAATAGCCTTTTTTTTTTTCATGTAGTCTATTAGTTTCTTACCGAGTATACAATCGCAACCAATGCTATGCCAGGCCTTAGTCTCCAACCACTCAAGTTCTTGTCTACCAATAAAGATACTGGTGCAGATATAACTGTCGCACACAAGTTGTATAAGAACACCACAATTAGCTCTGATGGATATATTCTCATAACTTGAGTCTGTAAAATGTTACGAGCAAATCAGCCACTTTGAATTCTATAGACCAGTACCAAATTTCATATATCAAGAAAGTACTTGAAATAAGAATTCACCAAGTACCTGAACAATGAACCACATTGAAAACAGAAGGTACTCAACAGCCAGTAGAAAGCCACCTATTACCCAATTCGATAGTGATGAGCTTAGAGGAAAATGAACTGAAAGAGATGGTGATTGAGACAAGGTCTCTATGATTGCAGGACCTTCATAAAGAACCACTACCATTGCACCTGATATTGATACTATAGTGCCCATGATTTTAGCCTGAGTACTTGAGCTTCTTAAACCAAGCTTTTCCATCCTTTTTGAAGCACCCATATAAAATTAAAAGGAAAGGGAAAATTTTTTCTAATGATATAAGCCAATAAGAAATGTATTTAACAAACTCAGTGGTTAAAGAAATGAAAGGATTATATGGACATACAGATTGACATGGTAAAGATGTAATGAAACAACATTCAATACAAATCATTCTCGTTCTGGGCTTTGATTCTGTATTAAAATAAAGAGTTTACCATAGGCAGTCTTTTTGTAGCACAGTTGCAATGTAAGCATCAATCTATGAGAAAGGGTTGGGGTTCAAAAGTTTAAATCTTGTCACAAAGGGCCCAAAACACAATAAATGAATAAAAGTTAAAGACTCAGTAATACACCAAGTCGGACAATGAAAATAATGATTCCTTATAAATTATTTTTATTAAAACTCCATTTGTAGTTAGCACCCACATTGTCCATAATCTAATGATGTAGCAAGAATCGCCTAGCCTCAAGACCATTCTATGGAATGAATATTTCTAACCAATCAAATGTATTTCCTGCAACAAAAGTAACTTTACATAGGAATGAAATACTGCCTGGATAAGCAAACAAATAAAATAATGCTCTTAGTGACTTTCATAAGCAGAGGATGTTGTCCATAAGAATCATTGAAATAACCAGTGATTTAATAATTCTTGTGCACTAAGACAAAAACAGAACTCTAATGAAATATAAGAAAGAATGGAAGAAACCTGAAAATTAGAGCAAGAATGAAAGTGAAAGCCGGTGTGAGGTTGCTGATGGCTGAAGCAAGAGTGGCTGAACTGTATTCTATGCCTTTATAGCCACACAACTTAGCTACAGACCTGCCTTCCAATCAATAATTTAAATAAATAAATAAATAAAATAATAAAAAGAAAAAGCTTTTGCCTTACTCCATTTTTATTTGTCTCCAAATCAAAACTAAAACAAGAATCTAGCTTCTTACCCAAGTACCCCCAGGAGGAGAATTCTATAGAGGACAGACAGCTTGAATGTAGGAAGCTCTGTGGTTCTGAACATATCAGATAAAAAGTCAATAAGTTAAAACAAATAAATAAAAAGCTAGAGCATCATGTAATTTTCATTGAATTTATGAAGAACTTTACTTTATGTATGATATAGAGAATGAGATTAAGAGACAGACCGGAGGAAGATGATGAAGGCCAAGGGAAGAAGAAGAAGAGTGGATAAGGCATAGGAGTAGACAGTAAAGGCATAGTAACTCAACCCTCTCAAACTTGCTGCTTTGAACAAGATGTTTAAGACCACGTTTGTGCACTCTACTGCAACCATAGCTGAAAATGGCAGAACATCCTTGTAACAACAGTTCTCTGCCATCTCTCTCTCTCTCTCTCTCGCTCAATGATTGCTATTATTCCTTTGTAGGATCACTAGATGGCTTTAGTCTATGGAGGAAAAAGGATCTCTTAATGAATGGATAAATATCTCAAAATATATATATATATATATATATATATATATATTTGGGATGGGTTAACGGGCACCGTGCAATGACCGTTAAGCACAAAAATTTTTACTTTTGCCTGGTACAGAGTTTGTATTCTTTTTAGTTTATGCCTAGTTTTTAGTTTTGTCAATACTGTTTGAGATCTTTTTATTTACTTTTTCAGATAAATTTTTTTGTGTCATGTTAACGAGTGTTGTAGGGCATTGGTTAACAATCCAATTAAAGAAAGTTTTTATGGGAAAAGGAAAAAAAGTAATTAATGTTTTGACAGCTTTTTTTATTTTCCATAAAAGTGATATCAAAACTTTTTTAAAATAGATTCTTAACCAATTTCCCAATGACACTCGTTAACATTTTCTAATTTTTTGTCTTTCCTGCTCTTAACCAGCACCGAACGGTGCTGGTTAACATTCTTCTATATATTTATATATACCCATTATCGTTGTTGCTTGTGGTAAAAGGTCAGATAAGATGTGACACATTTTTAGTCATTAAGGTTTGTTTGAATAATAAAATTTACTTAGAATTTGATATTTATGTTTCTGTAAAATATTGCCTTTTCCTCATGGAACTTTGGACGGTGGTGTCATTCACCATTGAAAATGCAAATCTACAGATGAAATTGTAAAAGCAATGAGAGAATTTTGTAAATTTTGGGGCTTTCTGTGGAATGGGCCAAAACTTTGAGTGAGAGGGGCTGAAGTACGAAAAAGAAAATTCATTTATTATTAACAAACTATCAAGAAATGAAAAGAGACAAAAATAACTATTTGTAATATATTGGAATGTAATTATCTATAAAATAAAAAAATAAACTCAAAATTCTTCAAAATCTCAAAATTTTATATATTGATACCTTACTAAAGGTGGTAGTATTGTATTACTAATTATTATTGTTAAGTAAAACACAAAAAATAAAAAAAATTTAAAGTTAAAATATGAAAAAAAAAATCATGTGAGAACAAATCACAAATAGACGAACAAAAAGATGCTAAACTAAAATATTAATTTAATAGTAACGTTCTTGCTAATTATTTGTATAATATTATTTGTGTAACAATGCTCTTTTGTCTCTCTTTGATATATTATATATAAAGTAAACAAAACCAACCCATCTAAACAAAACCCAAAACATAACCCAACGGAGAAAAAGATGAAACTTACTCTTAACAGGACCCAACCCATTTGCTACAGACTACGCTTTAGGTTCAAACTAACTCTTCACAGGACCCAACCTATTCGGGCTATTTTTGGTTTTAAGGGGCAACATCTTTGGGTGGGGGGCCAAGTTTAATTTTTGTTTGGTCCAAATTCAATTTCAAGCAGAATATACATAGTCTATTTTTTTTCCCATTGGGTCGGGGGTGCCATTAGCCCCACAAGCCCAAACATGGGTCTGTCTGTACTTGTGGTGTATATAGCGAGTAGCTAGTTCGTATGATTTTTTGGGTTGTACTGTTTGGAAAAGATAGGGTCCAGCCACATTCATCTGTAGTTTTCCAGTGTATAACGTTTTTTTTTTTTATTTAATATAAATCTTTCAATTCGAGTAGGATGTAATTATTTCTGATCATGGGTGAGGACATTCTAGCATTTTACCTTTTTCGTTTTTTTTGACAATATGTCATTGTTTTCAAAATATATAAGGGCATGCCCCTGTTTCGATATTCAATTACCTTAAAATCGAGTTTCAATTAAATACTCGATTTGTAGAAAATCAAGTTATGCCCGATCAAACTTAAAAAAAAAAAAAAAAAAAAATTGCATGAAACTCGAGTTCCATGCAAAACAAAATTTAGTGTGATCGGCCCATACAAGGATCAGGAAGCCTTATAGTGGCGTTTTTAAGTCCTATAGTGACGTTTTAAAGCCCTATAACGGCGTTTTCCTGCAAATTTTTTTTTAAAAAGTGTGATCACCCCATACCAAGTTTAGGGAGCCCTATAGTGACGTTTTGGAACTCGATCTCCATAAAATCGAGTTATATGCAATTTTTTTTTTTTTTTTTTGAAGTTTAATCGGGCATAACTCGATTTTAAACCAATCGAGTTTTTCATTGAAACTCGATTTTAAGGTAATCGAGTTTCGAAACAGGAGCATGTACCTATATAGTTTGAAAATAGGGGCATATTGCCAAAAAAAAAAGGGGGTAAAATGCCAGAATGTCCTTATGGGTCATGTATACTTTCCCTTTACTCAAGACCCCCAAGTATAATTCCAGATCGTGGGGGAAATGGGCTTTTGCCCTTATTTTTTAAAATATCTAGCACAATATCCTTATTTTGAAACTTTAAGCATTGTGTCCCTGTTTTGAAACTCGATTTTAAAAAAATCGAGTTACAAGTGGAACTTGACATTAGCAATGTTGAGTTCTATGCATATTAGCAATGTTGAGTTCTATACATATAACTTGACTTTGAGAATATTGAGTTTTATACAGAACTTGATTTTGTTAAAATCAAGTTTCAAAAATAAGAGCATTATGCTAAATAGTTTCAAAATAGGGACATTGTGCTAGATATTTTAAAAAATAAGGGAAAAAGCTCATTTTCCCCTCTAGATCACCAACATACAAATTTAGATAGTTGTAAACAGGCTTGCTTAAAAGATTATTTTTACAACCACTGCACATCCTTAGTGCGATGGTCACTCCACAAGTAAAAATGCTTGTGGGGGTGTTGGGGGTAAGGGCTAGAGTTCAAGTCTCCAAGAGGGAACTTTACATACGTATACACTTAGATTAGGTTAGAGTAGAATTTCAATCTTGTATTTAAAAAAAAAAAAAGATTGTTTTTGCAAAGCTGCTTTTTATAAGTCGAGCAAAAATTTAGGAACTGCTATTTATTATCCCAAATTTTTTCACTGATGGCCATTGATTAAGATTATACTAACTCTAAAGTATACATTAAGGTCCAAAATGTCTCGAGTTCAGATCCTCCTAGAAAACAAACAAACCACAAAAAGAATAAGCAAATAATAGTGAGATCTAGCCTCAGATCTTTGCTTGTTATGTGTCTTTTAATTGGAATCTTTGTTTTACTATTTTGGAAGAAGGAAAATGCAAATGAAGCTAAGGAGTATTATTTGGATTATGTACCAGGGATGCCCACAAGATATGCTTATGATGATTTGCAAGCAATAATAGAAAATTTCAATAAGGAACTCAATGGGGGAGGATTTGGCACAATTTTCAAAGGGACTTTACCTAAGGGCACAAAAGTTGCAGTTAAGCTTGTTGACGGTTTTAGTCAAATCAAGAAATTGTTTTTGGCAGGGGTTAAGACAATTGGTAGGATTCATCATATCAATTTGGTGAGACTATTTGGATTTTTTGCTAAGAAATGTCATAGGCTTCTTGTTTATGAGTAAATGTCTAATGGGTATTTAGATAGATGGGTATTTCACAAAAATCCTGAGATGTTGCTTGATTGGCAACATAGAAAGAATTTCATCATTGACATTGCAAGGGGGCTAACTTATTTACATGAGGATTGTAGGCAAAAGATAGTTCACTTGGACATAAAACCTCATGATAGCCTCTTAGATGAGAATTTTAATGCAAAAGTCTTTGATTTTGGGTTGTTTAAATTAGTTGACCATGACCAGAGCCAAGTTGTAATAACCATGAGAGGGACTCCTAGCTATATGACTTCAGAATAGTTGAGTTCAGTGATAACAGAAAAAGTAGATGTCTATAGTTTTGAAGTAGTGCTATATGGGCACCCGGGACCCAGGCCCATTGGGCCTCGACACCTGTCTTGGCAGCCCAGCCCACCTCACCTCCCATCCCCACTTTGGACCTTTAGTCTCGACTCGGACACCTCAGGACCCAATTTAGGCCTAAGAGCTGAAATAAGACCACACTAGCTTGAATACCTCAAGCAAACCCCCCGATCACTTTTGACTTAGTCGGGAGAGTTATTGCTCGGAGACGCCTTGCTTTTGGCTGTCCAGTAGTGCCTTTGAGAACATCGTTGCCGAGCAGGCTTCTGAAAGTGGGAATCAGTTCCAATGCCATTTCCACCTTCCCGACGAAGCACCCACTTTGAGATGATAGAATTGGATCCCCATTCGCACTAGTAAGGGGGAGTAATCATGGCTCCTTCACTTACCCTAGCCTATAAATAGGAAAAGAGAATGAGAAAAAAAGGGTTTTTTTTGGCAATTTTAGAGAGAACAGAGAGGGGGAAAAGAATAATTGTTCTGAGGAAGAAAGGGAGTGAGACTCTGAGGTAAAAAGAAGAGTTTGAGGAAACAGGAGTGTACTCAGGGTGCAGAGCATAGGACCACCCATAGTAAGAAACCCAAAGCCCACAATACAAATAGATTGTGAGCCCAACAGCCATATTTTGGGTACCCACAATTGGCGTCGTCTGTGGGGATCTCCTACGAAGCTGTGGTTCTGCCAGGGCGCGCACGTGAAAATGTCAGGAGGACAATCTGGGAGCTATGCAAAAAGTGGCTTCGGGAGATCTTCTTGGGGATCCACCTGGCGGGAAAGAAGGCAGAAGTGACGCGAAGATAGGGAGTATGAGGAGTAAGGGCAGTCCGGATTCGAAGAGGGGTCGTTTCAAACGTACCAGACAGTGTCCGGCGCCTCGGGGTGCAATCGTTTCAACAGAAGGGATGAAGAACTTTAGCAGAGGGATGAGGAGCTCGAGTGTCTACGTAGGCTGGTGAGAGATTTGGAGTTGGAAGCAAGAGGTAGGTGTAGGAGAAATGACCACGAGGAGCGAGGGGAAGGGTCGGCTAGTATGAGGGGCTATCATGGAGAAGGTTCATATCAATCCAGATCTCATCGCCACCGGGATCGCTCTTAGGAATATGCAGACTGGGATTCGATTTCCCCGGAGGAGCGACAACCCCGGAACGCTGCCATAGATGCTATGAGCCGCGCGTTACGCCGGGCTGGCTGATTACCATTCTCAAGAGAAATCAAACAAGCCCCTATGCTGAGCAGATTTACACGACCGCCGTTCAATTCTTACGATGGAAAGACGGATCCCATAGAGCATGTGAGCCACTATATTCAAATGATGTCTTTGCACACTCATAACAATGCACTGATGTGTAAAGTGTTTCCCTCGAGCCTCGGCCCCACTACTTTGAGATAGTTCAATGGGTTAAGGAAATGCTTGATTTACAGTTTTTCCGAATTGATTCAAGAGTTTGTGTACGGCTCATGACCTATAGCCGAGTTCTGCAGCCCGTGGACGCGTTGCTATCAATGAAAATGGGGGGTTGGGGAAACCCTCCGCAGCTATGCTAACCGGTACTAGGAGCTGTACAATGAGATTGGCAGAGGTAATGAAAAAATTGCGATGAGTACTTTTCTAATGGGGTTGCCTAAGGATTCCGAACTACGGGGCTGGTTGATGAGGAGGCCTCCCAAGGATATGAGGAAGTTGATGAGGCGTATCGAAGAATATAAACAATTGAAGGATGATCAGTTACAGAGCAAAGGCAAGGCCCCAGTCATAAATAATCCTTGGCATATCGGTTTACAATCCAAACCCCGGAAGGATTTGGGGATTTAAGAGACGGGGCCACAGATGGGGGAAGTGAATGTAGCCTTCAAGGAGTCGGTGCACAGGATTGTGGATCGAATCAAGAATGAGTCGTACTTCCGGTGGCCGAACAAGATGTGGAGCGACCCTTCAAGGAGGAATTAGAATTTGTATTGTACTTATCATAGGGGATAAGGGGTACATCACCGAACAATGCAAAATGTTAAAAGATCAATTTGAGCAGTTAGTGAAGGCGGGGCATTTGAAAGAGTTTGTGGTGGACCCCAGGAATCAGGAAGCCGAGCAGGGTGCTCGACCCTGTGGGAATCCTCTCCTGCCCTCTTTGGGGGTAATAGAAGTCATCCACGCTGCCCCAAGCGGCTCTCAAGTGTCTAAGAGGAGGGAGGTGCTGGCTGTCGTATCGGCGGAAGGTAGCACGGGTGAGCAGCCCTCAGAGAAGAAATTATACACTCGGGAGCCTATTGCCTTTAATGATGATGATTTGGAGGGCACGATTCAACCGTATGATGATGCCTTGGTGGTTGCAGCCCAAATAAATGGTTTCATAGTAAAGAGAGTGTTGATAGATTAGGGGAGTAGTGCCGAGGTTATGTATCCCGACCTGTTCAAAGGGCTTAGCCTGAAGAATGAAGATCTCTCTAGGTACGATACACCCCTAATGGGGTTTGACAGCCGTATGGTGATCCCAGAAGGGCAGATCTCGCTTCCCGTGAATATGGAAGGTAAAGAAGTGATCGTAACGTTCATAATGGTCGCTTTTTTCTTCTCGTACACTATGATCCTTAGAAGGCCATGGATTCATACCATGGGGGTTGTACCATCCACCCTGCATGTAAAGGTCAAGTTTCGCACCGAGCAGGGAATTGTCGTAGTAAGGGGTAATCAGCAAGTGGTCAGGTAGTGCTTGGTGATTGCAGTTGATCCAGGAATCAAGCAAAAGGAGTCAATCGAGAAGACTCCTTTATAGCAATTACAAGAACCCCAAGAGGAAGTGAGGACCAACTGTGCTGAGGACCTGGTAAGAGTGAAGATATTGTCGAATGACGACATGAGTTTTCTGATTGGAGCAAGTGTGAAGGATGAAGAGAGGGTAGAAATGTTGTTGTTTCTTGTACAGAACGTAGACGTTTTCGCTTAGAGCTCGTTTGAAGTACCCGGGGTGGACCTCGAGTTCATAGTACACAAGCTTAACGTGGATCCCTTGTACCCTCCCAAGAAGTAGAAACTGAAGAGATCGGCTAAGGAGCACGTGGATGCTGTCAGGCAAGATGTCAAGAGGTTGAAGGAAGCCGGGACTATAAAGGATATTTTCTTCCCAGAGTGTCTCGTGAATACCATGGTGGTAAAAAAGAAGAATGGTAAATGGAGGGTCTGCATTGACTTTTTCGACCTAAACAAAGCGTGTCCAAAGGATCCGTTTCCGATGTTGAAGATTGATTAGCTGGTAGATGCCACATATAGGCACCCAAGGATGAGCTTTCTAGACACTTTTCAGGGTTATCATCAGATTGCCCTGGCTATCGAGGACCAAGAGAAGACAACATTTATAACCCTTGATGCTAACTATCACTATGCCATGATGCCGTTCGGGTTAAAGAATGTCGGGGCCACATATTAGCGGATGATGACGAGAATGTTCAGGGACATGATTGGGCATATAGTAGAGGTGTACATTGATGACATGGTGGTGGAAATCAAACAGGAAATGCAGTACATTCATGATCTCAAAGGGGTGTTTGAGGTACTTCGACAGCATAGGCTGCGTCTCATTGCCGATAAGTGTGCTTTCGGAGTGAGGGCTAGCAAGTTCGTAGGATACTTGATCACTAACCGTGGAATAGCAGTCAACCCCGACCAGATTGAAGTAGTAAAACGCCTTAAACCGCTGAGCAATCCAAAGGAAGTCCAAGTACTGACCAGCATATTGGTTGCCCTTAATTAATTCATTTCCAAGTTCGCCGACCGTTGCCGACCATTTTACCAGTTTTTAAAGAAATGGAAGGGATTTCAATGGAGTGAGGAGTGTGAAAGAGCCTTTCAGGAGCTGAAAGAATATTTGGTGCAGGCACCTATGTTGATAGCCCCAGAACTTGGAGAAGATTTATTCATGTATCTCTCAGTATCCGAGCACGCCGTAAGTGCCATGCTCCTGAGAGACCAAGGAGTCCAACAGCTAGTATACTACGTCAGCAAGACCTTGGTCAACGCCGAGACGAGGTACTTACCACTAGAGAAGCTGGTGTTAGCCCTTGTGCACGCTACACAGAAGCTTCCCCATTATTTCCAAGCCCACACCGTCTATGTGCTGACTGAATACCTTTTGCAATCCCTACTGAAGAGATAGGATTTCACGGGCCGAATAGCTAAATGGGGGATTCGGCTCGGTTCTTTTGACATTAGGTATAGACTAAGGAGTTCAGTTGAGGGCCAGCTTCTCGCCGATTTTGTGACGGAATTTTCCTCGAGGAGAGATGCCAAAGTGGTTTGTCATGTAGGTATCCAAATGTGGAAGGTATTTGTGGACGACGCTTCCAGTGCAATGGGGGCTGGGGTCGGGATTGTTATCATCACTCCAGAAGGGATAAGGTTGGAATATTATTTCAGGTTAGGTTTTAGGGCTTCCAACAATGAAGCTGAGTATGAATCCTTGCTTGCCGGATTGAGAGCTGTTCTGGATTTGGGTGTGTGGGAAGTGGAGATTTACTCAGATTCCTAATTGGTGGTTAGTTAGGTGCAGGGCAATTTTGAAGCTTGAGATTCTAGGATGAAGGAGTACTTGCAAATAGTGAGGCAGGTTATGAATCAATTTCTAAAGGCAAAAGTGATCTAGGTGGCCCGGGGGCAGAATTGACATGCGGAATCTTTGGCTACATTAGCATCGTCGATGACGGAGGAGGTACCTTAGATAATCAAGGTGGAGATTATAGCGGAACCAAGTATCAATGCCACGATAGGTGCCTCAGCGGTAATAGCGCCAGAGCCATGTTGGATGGATCCAATCATTGATTTTTTAACCGAAGGCCGAGTTCCGAATGATGAAAAGGAGGCCAGAAGGGTACGCCAAGTTACCACTCGGTACTAGTTATTGCCAGACCGTAAACTATACCGGAGGTCTTTTGGGGGGCCATATCTCTTATGCTTGCGCCCTGAGAAAGTTAATGAGCTCTTGGCTGATCTACACGAGGGGGTGTGCGGCGGTCATGTAGGGGGACGTTCATTGGCACACCGAGCAAGGACCCAGGGGTTCTGATGGCCACAGTTGCAGAAGGATGTTGCCGAATACGTGCAGAAGTGTGAGCAGTGCCAAAAGCACGCCCCACTGATCCACAAACCAGCAGGTTGTCTAAACCTGGTCAGCAGCCCCTGGCCCTTCACACAGTGGCGGCTGGATATTCTAGGCTTGTTTCCTCAGGCCACGGGCAGTCGGAGGTTTGTTCTAGTAGTTGTAGATTACTTCACCAAATGGGCGGAGGCTGAGGCATTGGCTAATATTCGGGACGTGGATGTTAAGAAGTTTGTGCCAAGAAATATAGTTACCAGATTTGGGGCGCCGGACTCCCTGATATCTGATTACGGGTTGCAGTTCGATAGTAAAGCCTTCCGCGAGTTTTACAGTGATCTTGGCATCAAGAACAAATATTCCACTCTGGCCTACCCCCAGAGCAATGGCCAGGCTGAAGCCGTTAACAAAACGATTATGAACGGATTGAAGAAAAGATTGGAAGGAACGAAGGGCAAGTGGGTTGAGGAGCTGCCAAATGTCCTATGGGCATACCGAAAAACCCCTAGAAGGTCCATAGGAGAAACTCCATTCTCCCTAACATACAGGGTGGAGGCCATCATACCAACCGAGATAAACCTATGTTACGCACGGGCTACAGGGTTTGCCCCTGCCCAGAATAATGAATTGATGGTGAAGCATCTTGATTTACTAGAAGAGTACCGAGAGTTAGCAACTATACGGCTAGCCGAGTATCAGCAGAAGCTCGCCCGGTGGTATAACCAGAATGTGAAGACACGAGAATTCGACGCTGGGGACTTGGTGCTGTGGAAAGCGATAGGACATATGCAAGACGCTAATGTGGGGAAGTTAGCCCCAACCTGGGAAGGGCCCTATAGAGTTATCGCCATCGTGGGGACGGGGGCATACTATTTAGAGGACTTAGACGAAAGACCGCTTTCCTGGCCATGGAATGCCCACAATCTGAAGAAATTGTACCACTGACTATCAATACACGGGGGTACGGATTGAATGTAATGTGATATGTGCATATTATTAATTAATACAACAGTGATGTTTATCCATACAAGTGTATTTTTACTTATAGTTCCATCGTTGTTAACTCATTAGCCCTGGACAATACACACAAAGAGAGCTAAGGCAGAATAGTCAAAGGACAGAAACTTGTCCTCAGTTCGATTTTCATCACCGGGCAGGTGGAAACCTTGCGCTAAAATAAAATAAGGACAGAAGCCTATTCTCAGTTCGATTTTCATCATTGGGCAGGTGGAAACCTTGCATTAAAATGTTCTAAGGACAAAAACCTATCCTCGGTTTAATCTTCATCACCGGGCAAGTGGAAACCTTGCACTAAAATAAAATAAGAATGGAAACCTGTCCTTAGTTCGATTTTCATCACCAGGTAGGTGGAAACCTTGCGTTGAAATATTCTAAGGACAAAAACCTGTCCTCGGTTTGATTTTCATCACTGGGCAGGTAGAAACCTTGCATTAAAATATTCTAAGGACATAAACCTATCCTCGGTTCGATCTCCATTACCAAGCAGGTGGAAACCTAGCATTGAATATTTTCTAAGGACAGGAACCTTTTCGCGGTTCAATCTTAATCATCGGACGAGAAGAAACCTTGCACTGAGTCGTACCAATAATAGAAACCGGCTTCCCGGCTCTATTCTAATCGCCGGATGTAAGGAAATTGCGTCAAATTATTCAGGGGATTGAAACTAGTCTCTAAAATTTAATCTAAATCATAGGGGCGACAATTACCCTACGCTAAATTTTCCTAGATAAGTCTACGTATGTCAAACTTGGTTCTTATCACCGAGGAGCCAATTCTTTCTAGACACAGGTGATCTCCTCTAGGTCGGTCCCGACCACCATACATGCTTGGATATTACCCAGCCTTTTGAAGATAAGTAAGAAAACAGTTTCAATCACTGATCAGAAGCAAACCAGGATTAAACTACCTGGTCATTTGGAATACGTGTATATATAAAAGAGAAAGACAATCAAAGAACATGATCGAAACAATAACTTAGTAGCTAACATTCATAATTAAAGCAAGCAAATAAAGATTAAACCAATGTTTTGTCACCACGACCAAGTGACTTTAGGGAAATAAAACTTAGGAAAGTAAGAGTTAAACCATTGTTCCGTCACCACAACCTAATGACTCTAGGCAAACCAAACAAATAACAGAATGGTAAACACGGATAAAAAATAAAAGCAAGTTGAAGACATAAGTATCAAACGGAAGGTTCGATGGGCGGGAGAAAGGCAGCATCTCCAGTATGTTGGCCGGTTATATCTTCAAGTGGCTGAGTTATTGTGGGAGGCTGGGTTTGAGCGCCCTCGGGGTGATCGTCTACACGGAGTCTGCTGGTGACTTCCAAGTCAACTAACTCCACGTGGGAGTCAATTTCCTACACCAGCTCCATCATGCTAGCTGTTTCTTCTTCCTCATCGGCATTTGGGAGGTTTTGGACGGGGGGAGCAGGGTCTGGGAAAGGGATCTGGTCGGGGTTCCTTAGTGGAGAATCTTCAGGAACCCCCATAGCTTGCAGGGCGACCAGCCACCCCTCCCCGAACGCAAGCCTCTAAGCTTGGCGGATGATAGGCTCCACGAAATTTTCTGCATCAGCCAAGCCTTTATTGTACCACTTGTTCTCACAAGCCTCTAAAGCCACCTTCAGATCGAGAATCTCTTCAGCTTGTGCGAGATTCAGGCTCTCTGCCTCCGCCAGCTTAAGCTCAGTCCCCCCGAGCTTTATCTCCAGCTCTACCCTCCCTTTTTCTGCCAACGCCCGAGCCTTCTTCGATGCTTGCGCCTTCTACTCAGCAACCTCAGCAGCCTTTTTTTAGTCCTTTGCCGTGGCCTCCGTTACATCCTTGAAGGCCTTCTCTCGTTCGGCGTCCTCAGTAGCCTCCCTCAATCTTGCGTCAATAAAATGGGTCAACTGTGCTGCCTGATTACACAAAAGCTAGACCTATAAAGGAAAATGAGAATTTGTAAGCTTCATAGTAAATGGAAGAAAAGTAGGAAGACGTGTTACCGCTATAGTATGTCACTGTAAGCGCTTGGCCAGCGATTCATCATTTGCGCCCAAGAAGAAATGGATGTCTTCGGGCAGCAGCAGTCCATGGACCAGACTTTGGGCCACTCACCCCCCTTCTCCCTGTGCTCACACCCTTACAACCGCAGTTACCGGCAATGGCTCACCACCGAGTATGTAGGTGGACTGCTAGCCAGGCTCCTGCCGTTAAGAAGAGGCAACGTGAGACCTGACCTGTGAGGTTGGCTGGGAATCACCACGAGATTCTTAGATAGTGAGCCCACTAGAGGCTCGAGGAGGTGTCCTTAATGACGCGTCCCCTGCACTGGTGGTGGGTTGCTCGGTTATGCGTTGCCTCTTCCTGGAGCGGCTGAGGGGAGGAGGAGGAGGGGGATTCAGATCCTTGCCCTGGGATTCTTGTTGTCGAGTTGCTGACTGGGCACCAAGCACGAACTGGTCAACTGTCAATACACGTCTCGTCACCATTTCTTCTTCGCCGGAATCGGATTCAGCTCCCGAGGATTGTATGGATTTGGCTGTTGTCGACTTAGTAACTTGCCCTGAAGCTTTAGGCTCCTCAATAGGCATGTGGACTCTGCGGCTTCGAGACACGCGTTCGGCTGATTCGTCCCTTACCGATGCAAGATCTTCTGCGGTGATGTATCTAGGGCCTAGGTCCCGAGCTTCACCAACTGTTAAGGAAGGCGGTAGGAAGTTGGCGTGCTGGACATCAATATATGACAACAACGGGCTATCCACCAATAAAGCTGGCCCGAAAGGCTGCCAGGTGGTATAAACAGGGTTGCAGCTGAGGATCAAATGCAAAGCCCGGAGCTGCCCGTCGGAGTGCACGAATATTTCGGACCAGAGCATGAAATTCAAGTCTCTCACTTGCACTACTCTAAGATCTGGCTTGAACCTTTTGCTTTTTGCATCAAAATAACACA
Source organism: Quercus glauca (assembly GCA_023736055.1). Classification (NCBI taxonomy): domain Eukaryota; kingdom Viridiplantae; phylum Streptophyta; class Magnoliopsida; order Fagales; family Fagaceae; genus Quercus; species Quercus glauca. The sequence continues at coordinate 26,245,528 of CM043316.1, forward strand.
AAAGTTGGTTAGTACCTACTTAGGCAAAATAATTAGGGGTGTGCTCGGTTCGGTTTCGGTCAGTTTGTATAGGTATGGCCAACCGAAACCGAATATTTCGGTTGGTGAAATTCTCAACCGAAACCGACCGAAATGGCTGGAAAACCATCGGTTTCGGTGTATATCGGTTTCAGTCGGTTTCGGTCGGTTTTCGATTTTCCAAAGAGAGGGTTATTGAGATTTTCAAAACCCTAAATTTAATCACATATAAAAAACAAAGTGATAGAACAACAGAGAGAGAGCAGAGAAAGAAAAATTTCCAACAATATTTGTTCAACAATTTACAGTATTTCATACAGATTCCAACAAAAAATTGAAAATATTTTGAATTAGCAAAAGGTCCAGACAGAACTTTACCAGAGGACATGTGACTTAGAGAGAAGAGAAAGGCATGGCCATGGTCCAAGCCTCCATCTCTCAAGCCCTCACCCTCTATCTCCGATCTCAATCCGCAGCGAGCTTGAGGCCCAGAGGCGACGGCGCACCACGAGGCTCTAGAGCGTCTTAAAGCCCTTCGTTAGGGCGGATCCCGCTGATTAGAGTCCAATGCCGGCGTAGGGTTCCAGATCAAGCTGGAGAAACGGATTTACGACACCGTCGAAGAGGATGAGCACGATGCACTTGTGGCCAAGCGGTGAGAGGAGGCTAGGGCTTTTATTGTCGACGACGACGGCCTCGGCTATGGCGACGAGGGCGAGGAAGAGGACTGGTCAAAGTCCAGCCTCCTGTTATCGTCCGGTAAGTCGGACGGCGAACCGGAGAGGCCGAAACGGAAGAAGGCAGAAAAGAGGAAGGCACAGCCGAAGAAACCCTCCGCTTCTTCTGCTTCTTTATCGGCCGCCACAGCTATGATGGGGAAACAAAGGCTCTCGTCGATGTTCACATCGTCAGTGTTCAAAAAGGGCAAGGACGAGAAGGCGAAAGGGTTTTCGGGTTGTGATAGTATTGTTGATGATGTGATTGCAGAGTTTGCATCAGATGAGAATGATAGAGAGAGACAGAGAAAAAATTGAGAGAAAAGAAATGGGAGAAGGGGCGGCTGAAGAAAGAAAAGTGAAGAATAAACAGGGGTATTTAGGTATTTATGCTACTACTAGGGTTTTAAAAAATTAAGTAGAAAAAATTACCCACGTCCAGCGCGAAGGCTCGAACCTGGGATCAGGAAGCTAAACCATAAGGAACATACCATTAAGCCACTGAGCAGTTATGTTTTAATGTTACATAAATTTATATATATTCGGTTGGTTCGGTTCGGTTTCGGGTGAAAAAATCCAACACCGAAACCGAAACCGAAAATTTCGGTTTTTAAAAAATGAAACCGAAACCGAACCAAACCGAAACCGAACCGAAAATTTGACAACGGTTCGGTCGGTTTCGGCCGGTTTGTTCAGTTCGTCGGTTTTTTGCACACCCCTAAAAATAATCAAGGATAAATGAAATTAAATAGAAAAAAAGTACAGATGCTTGGTACCGACCAACATTGTGCGGCGATAGCGGACAGGGGAGCTCATCGGTGAGCCAATTGCCGCTCATTCGGACAAACTCTCCTGCCGAGTTTCTGTTGGAATCAGGCAGGCATGATATAAGTCGTACCCGCATGTCTCTAGTTTTTAAATAATAGTCGGACCTAATGTTTCCACACAGGCTATACATAAAGTTGATGTCGTGGTGGTTTAATTGCAACTTGTATATTTGGTTTGGTCTGCTTACATAACTCACAACTCGGTAAAAATTGGGAAGGAGTTGGTAGGGGCAAAGGCCATAAAACCTAAGGGTACTTATGATCAGAGGGTCCACGGGGAATCTAACCCCACCCTCAAGAATGGACATTAAAGGAAAAAATGCTACATTGGGATTGGAGCGTCTATGGAGAGCAATATCGCCTTCATGATAGTAGGCGATATCATTGTCTCCAGGAACACTAAAGGTTGCTCTAAAATCAGCCAAGGCTGCCTCAGACACAAGGAGGTGAGAATATCCCATTCCTAAATTCTAGAATGAAGAAAAATTAAAAGAAAAGGGAGGAGTAATGAGAACTTACTTTGGGCTCTAAGAAGTGATTTGGAATGAAGTGTTTTATGCACAAGAAGAATATGCTCGGCAGAGAGGAAATCGAAGGAGAGAGGATACAAAGAGTAAAATGAACAAATTGTGGAAACTATTTGTAGGAGTGAAGGCATTTAATGAAAGAGGCAGGAAAAATCCTTCTGGATTCTGCCTGTAACTGCCACACGCGTGAGCTCGGGTTATGAACTGTCAGATTATGACAACGGTTAGATATAACAGGTTGGCGTAGCACCCCTTTTAAGAAAACATTAATGGCTGTCTCGTCCATTCAGTAGTTGACGGTTGGGCTTCCCGAGGAGTTACCAGTACCATGCAGATTGTACTTGATTTGCTCTAGGTTGTCGAGCACGAATCAAGGGGGGCTATTGTACGAGCACCCAGGCCCTAGGCCCATTGGGCCTCAGGACCTGACCTAGCAGCCTAGCCCACCTCCCATCCCCACTTCAGACCTTTAGCCTCGACCCGGACACCTCAAGACCTAATTTGGGCCTAAGAGCTGAAATAAGACCACACTAGCTTGAATACCTCAAGCAAACCCCTCGATCACTTCTGACCTGGTCGGGAGAGTTATTGCTCGGAGACGCCTTACTCTCGGCTGTCCGGTAGTACCTTTGAGAACATCGCTGCTGAGCAGGATTCTAAAGGTGGGAATTAATTCCAATGCCACTTCCACCTTCCTGACGGAGCGTCCATTTTGAGATGATAGAATTGGACCCCCATTCGCACTAGTAAGGGGGAGTAATCATGGCTCCTCCTCCACGTATCATAGCCTATAAATAGGAAAAGAGAATGAGAAAAAATGGGTTTTTTTTTTTGGCAATTCTGGAGAGAACAGAGAGGGGGAAAAGAATAATTGTTCTGAGGAAGAAAGGGAGTGAGACTCTGAGGTAAAGAGAAAAGTTTGAGGAAATAGGAGTGTACTCAGGTTGCTGAGCATAGGACCACCCATAGTAGGAAACCCAAAACCCACAATACAAATAGATTGTGAGCCCAAGTAGAGGTTGAGCCCAACAGCCATATTTTGGGTACCCACAAGTGCTATTAGAGATTTTGTGTGGAAGGAGAAATTTGGATCGCTCTCAGCCAGAGGAAGTGATGCACCTGCTTGATCTTTTCAGGAAAAATATTGAGGAGGATTGATTGTTGGATTTAATTGATAAGTATGGTGAAGATATATGCAATTACATGGAGTTGAAGTTCTGAATATGATGAGGATTGTAGCATTGTGTTTGCAAAATGATTTCACTAGGAGGCCTTCCATGTCCATGGTGGTTAAGGTCTTAGAGGGTGTTGTGAATGTTTAATCTAGCCTATTGTTACTGTTACTCCATTATTGTATTTAATTTTATCAGGACCACGATAACTTTTTACTGTGCCATCTTTATTGCTTGACCAATGAGGTAATTTGCACAATTTTAATAAATTCTAGCATCCAATAACTAATATTAATAGTGCGAATTTCTTGGGGGGTTTGAATCTTGGTCATTCTTGTGGCCATTTATTGATATTAGTGTGTAGCTCTGCTAATAATAATATGCGTTTCTTTATTTAATATTGTTGTTTTCCCATGGGTGACGCTAAAATTTCAATCCAAGTTGTGGACTATTTGATTGAATACAAAGTTTTCAACTCTAATATATCCATAGGGATCACTTTTCACCGATCAAGTGTCAAGATTATCCCAAGTCAGTCTGAGGTTTCTCTGTAAATGTAGAAGTTGGGTCTTCTCTCTAACTTCTCTTTCACAGTAGAATTCGGGTGTCCCTTCGAAGAAGGTGTTTAGTATCCTGGGAATAACACTGTTGCTTCTAGGCTTGTTAGGTTCTTTTTTAGGGTGTGGGAAACAGTTTGTGTGAGTTTAAGGATGGACGATTTGGCTCAGTTGTGGAACAGGCTTGCGCTGTCAGATAGGGAGGGTCCAGGGTGCTGTTTACTTGATGATGAGAGCAATGAGAAGTTTTCTATTGCTGCAAAATTTCTGACCAAGCAAGCCATTAACATGGAGGTCATAGCGAAGACGTTTAACCCGCTATGGAGAACGAAGAACGGCTTCAAAATCCAAAGCTTTAGAGATCATAAATTTCTTTTCTCCTTCGATAGTGAGAGGAAGTGGACAGAATTTTAGAGGGAGAGCCATGGACTTTCGATAAACACTTGGTAGTAATGAGCCGGTATGAGAGTGAGTCCTCATTGCAGGATGTAAGGTTTGAGAAGACTAAATTATGGGTCCAATTGCATGGAATTCCCATGAAGTTTATGATAGTAGAGGCTGCAAAAAAAATTAGTAGTGTCTTGGGGGAGGTTTTCGTACCGACGGATTCGAAAATATTTGATGGTGGGCATTTTATTCGAATTCAAGCCTCCATTGATCTGTCACTACCATTGTGTCGTGGTAGATTGATTTCAGTAGGTGAGGGAGGTAAGCAAGTGTGGATTTCATTCAAGTACGAGAGGTTACCGAATATGTGCTACTGGTGTGGATGTCTCACTCACGATGACAGAGACTGTGAGTTATGGATCAACAGTGAAGGTATGCTTACTCCAGAGCCGCGTGAGTTTGGTCCTTACATGAGAGCTCCTCCGTTTGTGGCTGCAAGAAGAAACGCAATTCTAGTACCTGGATTTTACGCCAAGAAAAAGAAGAGATTTTCAGGTACACTGGGGGACATTGATTCAGGCCAGAGTTCTGATTCAAGTAGAGAAAAAGCACCGGAGCAACCACAAGGAGAAACAGCTAGCAATAATGTCAGCATTGAAGGTGAGGAAATAAATGTCTCATTAAGGCGTAATGAAGGGGATGGGATTATTAGGGAAGATTCGGTCAATCAAAATAGGTTTAATGAGATAATTACTGAGACTCCAAAGGAAACTGAAATTGCTGAGAAGATGAGTAACGTGGAATTAAGTTTGGCTCAAGAATTTGGGGCGGCTAAGCTGTTGGGAACGAGTAGTAATGTTTCAAAAAACCCTAAGGCACGTGACAACTTAAGTGAGCCTCCTACACTTAATAAGTCACATGCTGCCAAAGAAAATAGGGTTCACGGGTCATCAACCCCACGTGCTTCAGCAACCTGGAAACGCAGAGAAAGAAAGAAGCCCAGAGGTATCATGCAGCAGGCTTTCAGTCACACGGGAAGAAGAGAGTGGCTGAAACAAAGGAAGATCAGTGTGAAGTTTCATCAAAGCGGTTTCAAACAGCCCTTAATGGAGAACACAAAACCTTGGAAAAGGTGGGAGCTGATGTTTAGCCCTGCCTAGAACAATGAGTTGTTTAGCATGGAACTGTAGCAGGCTTGGGAACCTAAGTACAGTGAGGGGGCTCATGGAAATCATACGGGCAAAAGATCCCACTGTAGTGTTTTTAGCCGAGACACTTACAGATGATGCAAGGCTAGAATTTGTTCAAAGGAGTATTGGGTTTGATCATAGATGGGTTGTTCCAAGAGTGGGTAGAGGTGGAGAATTAGTTCTTTATTGGAAAGCTTCGATTAATTTAAAAGTGGAAGGTGCAGACAGATACTACATTGATGCGGTGATTGATAAAGATAAAGAGAATGAGTGGAGATTAACGGGTTTTTATGGTGAACCGGAGACAACGAGACGTCAAGAAGCATGGAATAAGCTCAGGGCTTTGAACTCAAGACTTGAAAAGCCATGGCTTTGTTACGGGGACTTTAATAAAATTATCAAACAAGAGGAGAAAATTGGGGATGCTAGAAGGCCGCATAATCAAATGCAGCAATTTAGGGAGGTGATTGATGAATGTGGGTTCATGGACTTGGGATTTGAGGGCTCCAATTATACATGGAGCAAACACTTTGAAAATGGAGTTTCAATTTGGGAGAGGCTTGATAGATGTTTAGTCAATAATAGTTGGTTTATGAAGTTTGGAGGTTCAAGGGTGTTCCATTTGTCTTGTAATTCATCGGATCATGTTCCAATTCTTGTATCACTTTCGGGTGTGAATACACCTACCCGAAATTTTTTTTTAAGATTCGAACAGATGTGACTCTCAAATTCAAGTTGTGAGGAAGTGGTAGTTTCGGCTTGGGGTAGTGGAAGTGAAATTGGTGTAGAGGGTGACATACTAAGAAAAGTAGAGAAGTGTGGGAAGGAATTGGGGCAATGGGAAAAAAATGTTTTTGGGAATGTGAGATTGGAATTGAATCATTTGAAAAAGGAGCTAGCTAAAGAAGAGAGGATAGCCATGGTTAGTGGGAACAATTGTAGGGTGAGACAAATTAAAAAGGAGATTGAGGTATTGCAAGATAGGGAAGCTACGATGTGGGCTCAACGATCACGAATTCTATTGGCAAATGAGGGGGATAAAAATACCAAATATTTTCATAGTTGTGCCATAAAGAGATTTAGGAAAAATTCTATGGAAGGCATTAGGGATTTGGGAGGTGTGTGGAGAACTAGTCAGGAGGATATTGGGGAAGTTATGGTGAACTATTACAAATCTCTTTTCACATCAACGGATGGGAAGGTCTCCACAAGCATCTTAGATTGTGTGCCCACAGTGATTGATGAGGAGATAAATGAAAGTTTATGTAGAGAGTTTGAAGCAAGTGAAGTAGCTACTGCCCTCAAAGAAATGGCGCCCCTTAAGGCACCTGGTCCGGATGGCATGCCCCTACTCTTTTACCAACATTTTTGGAGCACGGTAAATCATGATGTCACTTCTTCCTTCTTGTCATGGTTGAACTCAGGTACTATACCTAATCCCCTAAACCATACTTTTATCACGCTTGTTCCAAAAATAAATTCTCCTGAATATGCTCACCAATTCCGCCCAATCAGCCTATGTAATGTCCTTTACAAAATTTATTCCAAGGTTCTTGCAAATTGCCTAAAAAAATTACTCCCTTTTATTATCACAGAACATCAATTAGCCTTCACAAAGGGTAGATTAATTTCTGATAATATTTTAGTGGCTTTTGAGACTTTGCATAGTTTACAAAACTATAAGGGGGGCAACTATGGTTATATGGCACTAAAACTGGACATGATTAAGGCGTATGACCGGGTGGAGTGGTATTATTTAGAGGGGGTTATGAGGAAGATGGGATTTAGGGAGAGGTGGATAAATCTTGTTATGGGTTGTGTGAAAACAGTATCGTATTCGGTCTTCGTAAATGGAGAACCATGTGGGATGATTTTTCCTACAAGGGGGATTAGGCAGGGAGACCCTCTATCCCTCTTCCTATTCCTTCTTTGTACGGAAGGGTTGAATGGTCTTATTAAATAGGCGGAGTTGCAAGGTGATATCCATGGCTATTCTCTTTGTAGGAGGGGTCTAAAACTAACGCATCTGCTTTTTGCAAATGAGAGTTTTATTTTTTGCAGGGCCACAATGGAAGAGTGTGATAATGTCTTGGAGATACTAAAACAGTATGAAGAAGCATCAGGTCAAAAAATGAATAGGAGCAAAACTTCCTTGTTCTTTAGTAAGACTACTTTGGAGGTGGTGAAGCATGGAATCAAGGTAGCCTTAGGTATTCTAGAAATCTTGCACTATGAAAAATACCTTGGGCTGCCCTCCTTAGTTAGGAAGGGGAAAAAAGAAAGTTTTAACTACATTAAGGAAAAGGTTTGGTGGAAACTTCAAGGGTGGGAAGCAAAAATACTCTCACAAGCCGGGAGGGAAGTGCTCTTAAAGGCGGTCATACAAGCCATCCCCACTTATACTATGGGATGCTTCAAATTGCAGGTGAGTTTGTGCAATGAAATTGAGGCTCTAATCAGAAGATTTTGGTGGGGACAAAGGGGTGATCGTAGAAAAATCCATTGGGTTAAATGGGAAGAGATGACAAAATCTAAGACTATTGGAGGTATGGGCTTTCGAGACCTTGCTATGTTCAATGATTCCCTTCTAGCAAAGCAAGCATGGCAACTCTTGAATAATAAAACCTCACTATTTTATAAAGTGTTTAAAGCTCGTTTCTTCCCCAATTCATCACTTTTGGAGGTAGCCGACTCAAGGATGGGGTCTTATGCATGGAAGAGTATACTTAGAGGAGAGATATCATTCAAAGGGGTGCCTTGTGGAGGGTAGGAAGTGGAGAAAAAATAAATATTTGGCAGCATTGTTGGCTGCCAAGAAAACACCGACCGATTCAGCCTATTTGCCTTTTGGAGAGTTTTGAAAATCATAACGTCGACTCATTTATTGACCCAAGCACAAGAAGTTGGAATGAGCAGATGGTGGATGAATTATTTGTGGAAGAGGATGCCAAGCTGATAAAGAAAATTCCACTTAGCCACTTCAGGAAACTACACATGTAAGTCCGGCTATAGGTTCCTTAAAGAAGAAGAGGAGTTGCAATTGAATGCTCAAACCCCTCCAATCTATCATAAGCGTGTTTGGAAGGAAGTATGGCAGATGCAAGCCCCTCCAAAGATAAAAAACTTCCTATGGAGAGCTTGTCGTAATGTACTTCCAACTAAACAAGCTTTGATGCGAAGGAAAATTTTGGAGGACCCGATATGTGAAAGGTGTAAAAGGACAATAGAGGATTCAGTGCATGCTCTATGGTCTTGTCCAAAGCTTGATGTTGTGTGGGCTATTAAGGAAGCATGGGGGTTCAAAGGTGAAATTGATTTTACGTGTGTTAAAGAGCTACTGTTATGGATGGTAGAGAAAGGAAAATCACTGGAACTGTTTGCATATATGGCCTGCACTATTTGGAGTCAAAGAAACAAGGTGAGGCTCAATCTTCAAGCTAATCCACTGCACCAAGTTGCTGCACAGTCAGCAGCAATGCTGGTGCACTTCAAAGCAAGCACAGTAGCTTCAGGTATGCAGATCAGAAGCAATAGTACAGGAGGTAACAGATGGCAAGATCCACAAGCGGGTTTTGTGAAAGTGAACCTTAATGGTGTGGTCTATGGTGAGTTAAATAAGTCAGGTGTTGGAGTTGTGATAAGGGACAATAGTGGGGCTGTTCTAGCTTCATGTTCAGAGAAGTTATTGCAGGCATATAAGGCAGAGGAGACAGAAACATTGGCTGCCCGGAAAGCCTTGATGTTTGCTCATGAGTTGGGGTTCCAAAGGATAATACTAGAAGGGGATGCTCTTGGTTTGATTCAAGCTTTGAAGTCACAAGAGAAGAACCTAAGTCCATTGGGTTTGCTAGTGGAGGATGTGAAACTTTATTCGAATCATTTTCAAAGAGTGTTGTATTCTCATGTAAAGAGAAACGGGAACAGTGTAGCTCATAATTTGGCGAAACATGCTATATGCATACCAGATTTCCAAGTTTGGATGGAAGATATTCCACCTCATATTGTTTCGTTTTTGTATTCAGATGTAACTCATTCTCATTAATAAAAATACTTGATTTCTTTCTCAAAAAAAAAAGTTGTGGACTATTTGTCGTATGGTTGCATTTCTACCTAAAGACCCATGCATAATATATGGTATTGTTTTAGTAAGTTTGTACAAATGCCTTGCTGAGATGTTCTTCATAATTTTATATATCTTCTATCTAGTTCAAACTGTCCTGGTTTTAGTCACCTCGGAATGATTGATAGGCATGTAAGAATAATTTTTATTTTTTTATTTTTTTGTGATTAACAGATTGATTGGCATGTAGGAATAAGCTTAATTCTAAATTCTAAATTCTAAATTCTAATCCATAATTAGGAAAATCTCATTTTCAAAGTTATAGCTTCAAACTAGCACAATATGCCCTAATTTATGAAATTGGATCAATATGGAGGGAAAAAAGAAAAGAAAAGAAAAAAGATGAGATGAATCACGACTCAAGGTAAGGAATTTGATTACTAGGCAAAACTTCAAGGGATAAACTATACCCTTGAAATTTGTAACTATTTTGGTTTATTAACCTTCAATATTAGAAGTATGTTCCAATTAGCTCAATTAATAAAGTTTTTATTATTAAAATTAATATTTGGGGTTCAAACTCCACCCATACCAAAAATTGATTAGTGTCTTAGGTTAACAATAAAGAACAATTATGAGAGAGTGGATGTCATAGATTAAAATTCTATCACATATGCAAAAAAAAAAAAAAAAAAAAAAAAAAAAAAACAATATTATAACATATCATAGATATTTAAGCCTATTCCTATGATCATGTGCTTCCTCTCATGTACCATGCTTAAATTGTACAATATTTTAGGTAGAGTAATTCTATTACCGCATAATAAGTCACGAATTTTTTCATAATTATCCTACGTGGCAAAATGTGATTGACTATTTGTCATTTTCATATGAACACATCTCTTTTTCTCCACCACTTATAGCCTGTTATAAAGACAATTGTGGCAAATTTTTATTTTTTTTATTTTTTTATGTGGTCCTAGAGTTTTTTTTTTTTTTTTTTTTTTTTTTTTTGTTTTTTTTGTTTTAGGTATGCAACATTAGAGCACTAGCAATGGGGGATGTAAAAAAAAAAAAACTATTTTATATCCTCAAAAAATACTTTAGGCAATTTATTATTTTATTGGGTTGTATGTAAAAATAAAAACAGTGATGTAGGGTGAGTTGTAAAACGAGTTGGTAAAATAGATAAAGTAGTGTTTGAGGATGCAAAATTTTTTTTTTTTTTTTTTTGGGCATCCCCGGATGCTAATGCTCTAGTTGCATATATGCAACCTTTACTATAGCTAGGATGAAAAAAAAATTGGGTTTACATACCCGGATGGAGCATGATTTTAAGGGTCTAGTTGCTGAAATAGTAACTAGCGAGTTTTTACACCCCAATCCTAGGGCTCTTTTAGCCTTTTTCATCTTGTCATTCCAAGGATGGTGGGAGTACTCAGACACCACATGCCAAAAGCAAAAATTACTAATTGTTGATGGTACCTTAGTAGTGGGCTTTTAATATTTATCAGTTCTCAAATTAAATGTATGTGTATGGATATTTAATGGGTCATCACTTAAAAGATATCTTTAAGGCGATTGTTAATAAACCATAATAGGAAAGTTTTGACACCACTTTCATGGGAAATATAAAAAAGTTGTTAACAACATTTATTATTTTATCATTCTCCCAATAAAACATTTCTAAAATTAGTTACTAAACCAATACCCTTAAGACATTGGTTAACATTTCCCTGTTATAAAACTTTCTTGTATCTTTTGCACCATGTGTTTTGCAAAGGTGGGGTCTTTTGGGTGTGGATGATTCCAAGCTATGAACGTTGTCAGCAGCCATGACTTTGTCCTTGGTTTGGCCCCATGTTACTGCATAAAATCCAAAAGCAATTACAATAGCTCCAGTCAAACAGCATAAAGGAAATGGTTCAGCATGCGTATTGTTCAGTTAACATATTTTAAGAACATGAGCATTATTGGCATGACAACTACAATGGCAGTGCCTAAGGTTTTGATATCTTTGTATTTGAACACAAATGAACTATATTAAAATTTGAAAAGTATTACGTTCACAATATTTTTATAATACTTTCACAACAAATCATAGATAGTAAGTTGTTATTGATTCTAATTTGAACAATTTACAACTTATGATTTGTTGTGAAAGTGTTGTGAAAATATTGTGAACACAACATTTCTCTTAAAATTTACCTGCCAATGTGAGGTATTTTACCAAGGAATATGATTACCATGACAACTTCAATGGCAAGAGTTGTCGGCCACACAGCAAGCAGAGAGAGTGAGGAGACTCGCGCTGGGGTGGGGGAGATGATCAGATGAGAAAATGGAATTGCAAATTTTGTTTTGTTTGAATTGTGAAATTTTCAGTCTCTGAACAAACACAATTTCACTTTTTTTTTACAAACCCAATTTCACATTCAAGTATTACGTTAAGTTGTCATTGGTGTATAATATGTTAATCTATATGGTTTCATTGGCTTTAAGCCCACTTTAGGTTTTTATCATGCACACATATTTGTACAAATCACACTACTTGTACTTTACACATATGCCTCTTATATTAATAATACTAGCTTGTAAGCCGATGCATATGCATGAATATACTTAAAGGATACACATTAAGATGCATAGTATAATAACTATATATATAATTTAAATACTATTGATATATAGTCATTTTTATATTTTGTTCACTCTTTAAAAAATCTTGTAAGAATATTATTAGGTAGAAAATGTAAATTATCCATATTTAAAATTTTTTTTTTATTAATTCCTAATTTTTGATATTGTGAAGCACTTTTTTTTTTTACAGTTCTTTAATTCTACACTCTTTGGTGTTTATACTCAATAACTCATTTAGATGAATATTTAAAATGTGGTCGCACATTTGGCTCCAAAATTAAGAAATAAAACTCTCTAAAAATAAATAATTTAGGATACATGGCACAAAATTAAACTTCAATTGTAGAATCTAATTGAATTTTCTCTAAACTTTTCCTATATATATAGATTTGTCTGATGTCTACGTCTTTTCCTTTTGTTCTTTTCTGTTGGGTTCGCAGATTCTGCAATTCAACAACTAGCTCACGTGGCCGCTAGATATACTGTTCAATCTAGGCTATCTTTCTTTTTCAATAATGGAAATCTTATGCATGTCACCAAGTTAGTCTTTAACGAAGATTTCCCTCCTTGTATTCCCTTTTTTTCTTAATATCATTGCAGATTATGAAAAAAAAAAAGAAAAAGAAAAAAAGGTATCTCATGTATGGCTTATTCTCAAGAAATGCAATACAATTATTTTGTATTCCTAACATAATAAAAATATTGACTATGATAGACTCATGTGAAAATAATGTTACTCACATTATAAATTAATTACTTAGCATGGTGCAAAATCAGGTGTGTTTGTAGCATTGATTTTTTTCTTAAGAGTAATACTACAACCATAAATTATTTTGCAATATTTTTACAAACTATTGATGTAGTCAACTGTTTATTGGTTTTCATCTAAGTCCACCATTAACATTACTTTTTCATTTACTAATAACTACGCATCACGTCAACAATTTGTAAATTTTGTTGTAAAAAAGTTTGTATATCTAGCGTTACTTTTTTTTAATGATCCTCTCATTTCTATTTCTCCTTCTTCTTTTAGGTTTTCTATATAAATATATATATATATATATATATATATATAACAGCAATTAAAAGTCCACTTGTTTCTATTAGATGCTGGAGCACACTCCCACAATAGGATGGAAATAATTGGATGTCTGTAATACCTTCCAGACACTTAGTACTCATCAATGGGTACTCCCACTAGGGGGGTAAGTTACAAACAAAGGGGGAGGCTGACCAGGGCCATATAATTACAAACTAAAAGGCCGACTGAGGCCATCTGGTTACAATTGTGAAGACCGACTGGGGTGTTACAATTGTAAACTGGGGTTGCCATCTGATTACAATACTAAGGGTTGTAAATGAGAGGCCGGTGAAGTAGTTTTTCTAAAACAAGACTTTTGAGGTGTATTTCGACCTACTTCAGACTAGGACTTGAGTTGCCTTAATAGACTGGAGGGAACCTTGGACTCCTCTGAAAATTGCTGAAAATTTGGAAGGTGAAATGCTTTTACTGGGGCTGAAAACCTTTTCCACCAAAAGCAAACAGTACTTTTGGATTATTGTGTTGGGTACTGTTCATGAATAATAACCCTTACTGTTCATGAATAGTGTCTTGTCTCCTTGCTTTTCCGGGGTACTGTTCACCAATAGTGACTGGTGCTGTGGATGAATAGTAGACTGTCTGGAATCTTGCTGGTTGCGGGTATTGTTCATGGACAGTGACTGATGCTGTAGATGAATAGTAACCTTTCTGAAAAACTGTTCTAAATAGTGACTGGTGCTATCCAGAATGCTCTTAATCACTATCCAAGTTGTTACCATCATACGGATCTTGTGAATCCTGGAAGGGGTCAATTGGATTGCGGTTGACTGATGCTTCTAAAGAGGCAGGAGAAACCCTTTCTTCTGACTCTAACTTCTTTGACTGGATGAGCAATTGCTGGGAAAGATCTTTTAATTCTTTGCTAGATTTTCCGGCGATTTGGATAGAGTCTAGGCTTGACTGGGATATTGTATTATGAGCAATGGCTCTCTGGACTGGAGGAGGGAAGTCCTTATGAATCTGACTGATGACTGTATTAATTCTAAAACTATCTCACCATTTTACAAGGAATTCTATGTCTAGTAAATTGGAGTTGATAGTGTAATTCCACATACTAATCCAGTGGATCCTGTACATGACTGTCATATGCAGAATTGCTGAAAACTGGGAACCATGACTTGAAGTCTAAAGTCTGGAGCTGAAATACCTGAGGGCATCCTGTAAAGGTTCTAGGAAGATCTGGGGAACTGAACCAAACATTTTCCACCACTTTAGGAACCAGGAAGGTATTGGACTGGAGAACTTCTTATCAAATATTAAGAACCATGAATGATTAAAGTTCTTGTTTTCGTAAAAGAGAACTTTCTCAAAGGTGTCCATGTAGTCATAATAACTGTAATGGAGTTCTAAACCTGTGAGAGATCTGATGTCTGTGTGTGTCTTGAGCAAAGAGGGGTGCCTTCCCTATGCAGCTGACAAAACCTGTGATGATGAATTTGTGGTAGAGGACTTCTGAAGGGTCCCCTTTGTTCATGATGTTTTCTGTGTGAGTAGACTTTTCTTGGATGAGGATGCTCTTATAGCTCTTTGGGTGTTTTGGAAGGTAGTGCCATTCCTGGAGTAAAACTTCCATGGCTAGAGCTAAAGGATCTTTTATATGAACTAAGTGTGGTTCAATATAAGAGATGTGCTGGACAAAAGGTTTCTTAACATAAGAAGACCTTTCTTTTTTGGATGGGTAAGAAGAGGGCTTTTGGGGAACTATGGGGCCAAAAGGCTCTTCTACAGTGTATGGGGTGATTGTTCTAGGGGGTGGAGTTACTAAGGTTGAACTGTAACTGGGTTGACCATAGGGCGGCTGTTCGTAGTTTGGTTTTAGGATTGTAGAAACCAAATAACGGTTGGCAACTAAAGATGGTGACACAGGTACTAACTGGCCAGGGTTCTTTGCTTGACTGGTACTACTGGTGGTTTGCTGGTTAGGCAACTTTGGGGGTTGGGGTTGGGGTTGTACGGGTCTTTTCCCCAACACCTTGGTTTGGACTTTGCAAAAATTCACGGGTGAGGAAGTCAGGGATACTGTTTTGAGTTCCTTCAATGAATTCAATGTCGAAGTCAAAAACTGAAAGGATGGCTTGCCATCATGCAAAAATTTGTTTTGATGTAATGTTTTGAACATCTTTTTCTAAAACATGTTTTGCAGATTTGCAATCAATCCTTATTAAAAACTTTTGATTCAAAAGATCACTCTAAAATTTTGAAAGGCATAGTACTATAGATAATATTTTTTTCTTAATAGTACTATAATTAATCTGAGTGGGAGTCCAAATTCCTGAATGGAAATAGACTATATGTTCAGGGGAAGTGGGACTGACATGCTGGAGGAGAATGCCACCATAACCAATGTTAGAGGCATTTGTTTGAAAAATCTTGAAGGAATTGACTGAGGGAATTCCTAAGCAAGGAAGAGTCTTGACATATTTTTTGATTTCTTGGACAACTGCTGTATGGGTTGGAGTCCAAGGGGGTGGACTTGTGCGAAGTCTATCAAAAAGGGGTTTGCATTGCTGCCTGAGATTTTGATAGAAATCTAAAATGTAGTTGAGAGATCCTAGAAATCTCTGAAGCTAGGTTTTATCTAGGATTTCATCTGGAAACTTATCAGCAAATTGGATAGCTCTATCTATAGGTTTGATGACACCATGATGAATATCAAAACCTAAGAATCAAACATGAGTTTGGAAAAGCTTGATTTTTAGGGCTAAAACAACAAGACCATTGAGCTTGATGGTATGGAGAAAAGCTTGTAGGTGCTTCCAATGTTGGTCCAGAGATTCTGAAAAGATGAGTACATCATCGATGTGCACAATTGCATGGCTGGAGAATGGATTGAAAATCTCATTCATAATGTTTTGGACTTCAGAAGGTGCATTTTTTAGACCAAAGGGCATTACATTCCATTCGTAATGACCAAAGGGTGTGGTAAAGGCTGTCTTGTACCTATTAGACTCTCTGATTTGTATTTGCCAAAAACCACTCTTCATGTCAAACTTGCTGAAAACCACTGCTTCACTAAGCCTATTGACTAAGTCTTTTTTGTTGGGAATTGGATACCTTACCCATTCTAAGACTTTGTTAAGGGGCTTGTAGTTGATAACTAGTCTAAGAACACCTCTTTCTATCTTAGCATTTTTTTGGACATAAAAGGTTGGGCAAGACCATGGCGATCTAGATTAGTTGATAATTCCTTTCTTGAAGAGATCCTCTATTTTTGCTCTACAAATATCCATGAGTTCTTGGTTCATTTGGATAGGTCGAGCTTTGGTAGGGATATCTTTCTCATTGAAATTTTTGACATAAGGGAGAGTCACCTCGTGTCTTTTTCTATGCCAAAAAGCTGTGGGTAGATCAGAGCAGACCTCCTGCTTAAGTCTTTCTTCAAACTTTCTGATCTCTGCTTGGGTATTTTTACAAGCTAGTTGTTCCTCAACCATCTTGTATTTCAAATCTTCCTTAAGGTACTTAAGGTGCTGTGTCTTGGCATTTATCAGGTTTAAGGTCTTAGAGACAGAAACTTCCTGGAGGGTGCTAGTTTCTCTAGGTTCCGGGCTCTTGAGGAACTTAAACTTAACTGGCT
Organism: Quercus glauca; assembly: GCA_023736055.1. NCBI lineage: Eukaryota > Viridiplantae > Streptophyta > Magnoliopsida > Fagales > Fagaceae > Quercus > Quercus glauca. The sequence continues at coordinate 26,262,301 of CM043316.1, forward strand.
GGCCAAAGGGATGGGTAATGATTCCTTCACTATCTGTGATGAAAGGATACAACAGACACATGAAAGGGTTTCCTAAGATGACCCTATCTGTCATATTCTTAACAAGAACAAATGTTGTCTTGAAACATGTATTGTCCTAGCACACATGGGCTTTTGGGATTTTGAATTCAATCTACATTTTTCCACCGCTTGCAGAAGTTAACCTTTCTCTGGTTTTTCTGAAGTACTTAGAGGGAATGATTCCTTCTTGAATGCAGTTGAGATCAGCGCCTGAATCTCTTAGGGTAATAACCTCAAATTCAAAATCTTTGCTGATGACAATCCTGACCTTGGAATGCCATTTCTAGAAGTTAATCCTACTGATGGTGTCTAAGAACTTCTCACTGGATGGCTCTTGGACCATATCAGCTGTAGGGTTGATTGTTTCATCAACCTCATCATTAGAAGGGTTCTGATTCTGAAATGAGGGTCCTTCCTTATTGTCTTGATGAGAAGTGTTTTCCAAATGCTTAACTCTTTGATCAAAGAAATTGTGATCAACCCTAAGAATGGTTAGTTCTTGCTTAAGGGTTCTAACCTCAAACTTGGTTTCCTTGATTTTCTTTTGAAGGTTGATAATAACTTCCTTCTTGGATTTGGTAAACCTATTGTAGATCTTTTCTAAGTCTACTTTGGGTTCCTGTGGTTCGGGTTTACTAGTTTCCCTAACTAAGGTTGTATGGAATTGGGTAAGCCTTTGAGCTTTGATGACAGGGTCCTCAATCTGTTCTATGAGATCAAGGAGGAGCTTTTCTTGCTTGCTGAGAACATTGATTGTTCTGTTTCTACAGCAACTATCTTCGCATGGTATGGGTTCATCTAGGCCACTGGAGGTGCTAGAGGAAGCTCTAGAGGGTTCAAAAGATGACTAGTTTAATTGGTGGATCTCATTGTCGCTAGAATTGCTGAATGACTCACTTTCTGTGTGGTCAAGTTCAAGGAGCTTGAAGATCTCATCCTTACTTGTTTGGTCACTAACAAGAGTGTTGATAAGGGATTTGGCCTTAGCTTTACATTCTTTTCTAAAATGACCTCTCTTTCCAAAGTTGAAACATTTTCCTGATGCTTTTGGTAAGGGTTTTCCTGTGGATTTGGATTTTCCTTTCTAATAGAAATCATTATCCTTGAAGTGGTTGTACTTCTGTTTTCTATAATACATGAAGGCTATTCTCTTCTTGTGGAACTTCTCAGAGGGTTTTTTGCCTCTATATTTGGATTTTCTCTTGGGAATAATTGAGGGTAAGCCATACTGTGTACAGAAGTTTCCTACTTCATACTTGGCTTTGCTCTTGCTGGCTTGGCTTTGGATTTTCAAATCTCTGCACATCTTCATTCCTTCACTTCGAATGGTGTTAGAGATATCTCCATAGGTTAGGTTATCATAATCTATGACACCTAAGGGGCTACAAAGGGTTTCTTTGACCTTCTCACCAAATCTGGGTAAGCCATTGATGAACTTCTCCTTCTAAAATAGAGAGTTACAATCACTTCTATGCATGACTCTGGTGGTAAAGACATCTTCGTACCACCTGTAGTCTCCAAGGGTTTTACATCTAAGGTTACTCAACTGATTGTAAATCCTAGATGTGATATTGCTAGGTTTTTCTACAATCGCTTCTATGCATGACTTTGGTGGTAAAGACATTTTCGTACCACCTGTAGTCTCCAAGGGTTTTACATCTAAGGTTACTCAACTGATCGTAAATCCTAGATGTGATGTTGCTAGGTTTTCCTACAAAGTGTTTCATGATCGTATAGATCCGGGTGTTGACTCCGTCAGGAATACCTTTACCTATGCTTTCGCCAAGATAGGGGTTCCTTCCTCAGCCTTTTAGATTGCATTCTTGATGTCTTCTCTAGACTTTTCTATTAGGTAGTTGTTTCACCATTGCAGAAGTTTTCCTGTGAATCCTAAAGCTATGAGCTCTATGACCTTTGTGTTGGGACGTCCTTCATTTAGGTAGTTGTTGGCTACCATGGTCATATGCTTGATCTTGTTTAGGATTTCTTGTTCTAATAAACCATCTATGTTCCACTCATAAAGTTTACCAGAAGACACTGAGAATTGGTTACTAAAATTACTTTCCTTGAACTGAAGGTTAGGGGGTGTTGGTCTGGGGTACCAATTCTTGGTTAAGCTGGTTAGGCTTACTTTGGGATGGTAAAGCCTATTTACCTGTAAACTTTGAAAGTAGTTTTCTAGTTTTCCAATCTCATTTTCATTGTCAGAGGAGGTTCCGTTAGAACTACTAGAGGCTGTGTGGATGTTTATGACATTAAGTTGGGGGGTTTTTGCCAGTTGAGGTGGTGTCAGGTGAAGGGGTGACTGGTTCCTTCTTCACAAGTTCCTCGAGCTTCTAGGTAACGATTTCTAAGGCTGTTTTATCCTTAGGTCTAAGGCTTGCTTGCCTAGTTGTGGGAAGCTTGACTAAAGGCTTTTCTAGGGTTTGGATAGGTTTGTTGGGGTTTCCTGTCTAGAGGATAACCTTGTTTTCTATCCTGTCTTCAATCCTATCAAGCTGTTTTCGTATAACTCCAAGACACTGGTTGGTGTAGTTGTTCTGTTCTATTACCTTCGTGACTGGTTTCTCCTCACTAGAGGGAACTTTAAAGGGAGAGGCAACTACATCACTTCCACGGTGTTTGAAGGATATGGCTTCTTGGGGAGGATGACTAGACCGAACAACTTCCTTGTTGCCTTTGTTGTCTTCTATGGTCCAGTTAGTTTTGGTGATGACACAAAACTGTTTGTGCCACTCAAAATGGTTCTCAAAGTATTCAAAGAAAGGGACATTGCTGGATATCTCTTTCATGAATTCTTTCCATTTTTCCAAAAATTCTTTCTTTTGCTCCCTGGTGTGGTTGGCTCTATAGGCTTCTCTTTTGACTCTGTTTTTCTCCAAGTCAAACTCTTTGCCTAAGGTTACTAGATCAGGGGTGAACTCTTTTCTCATAACCATGAGCTAGTGATCAATTTCAAGTTCTTGTTGAAAAGGATCTTCAATGTCTATTCCTGATGGGGAGGGGATTTTTTTACTGTTGTTGTCTTCTTCCTGATCGACAACTGAGTCCTGTCTCGCTGTGTAGCAAGGTGTGCTAACCTGGGATCTAGTTTTGACTCCTTGGAGTTCTAAACCTAAATCTCTTCTAGACTTTGGGAATGGTGCCAAAGGTCTGGTTGAGCTACACTGGGATGTAGGTCTATCTCTAAGGAAGATAGGTGACTACCTAATGGGTTGGTGTAGATCTATTGGGGATCTAAACCTGGATTCATCATATTCCAAGGGTGTTCTAAACCTAGACTGGTCAAAACTTAATCTAACCGTTCCATCGGCTAGTTATTGGACAAAGTCTAAGTCTAGATTCTGGGCTGGATTTTGGATCTGTAGAGGGTAGTTCTCATTCTCTAAAGTCCAATTTGAAGGGAATGTGACCTCAGACCATTTCAAGGTTTTGGGTACTTGAATCTTGGATCTAGGGTCAGTGATTTGGATAAGAGTGGTTTCTCCCATCTTTCTCTTGTCAAGTGCTTGAACATTCATGTTTGTCCTGATGCACTTATTGTACACTCTGTATATCAAGGCTATTTGGTGGACTCCCTATATCATGAGGGTTCCTTGGGTCTTAATATTAAGAGTGAAAGCTTTCATGACATGAGGGTCATGAAGGCCAACTGTGAAGTTGGGGAAATAGTCCAAATGAACTGGTCCACAACTGAGACTGGTTTGAATGGTTCCTAAGAGACCGTCATCGAACCTGATGTGACGGGTGTCTCTAAGGGCCATAAGGATTGAACAATTCAACCCTTCTTTGATCAAAGGTTTAACTTCAACCTGGACTAAACCTATGTGCATGTAATTGTGTCCTTCCTTCTTGTGCGCTAACAAGGCGGATGGTGAAAGCAAGTAACACGTCTCATACTCCTTGTTTATACCGTAAACTTGTTCTATGGTCTTGACATGGTAATCTGTCTTAAAATCCTTTTTTAAGGACCATGTAAACTTATAAATCTGATGGGTGGGAACCTTAGGGATATTCTAATCTCCTAGTTTTAAATCTAAATCAGATAACTCATAAGACTCTGAATTGAGAATTCCAGCTTCTTGTGGAATCTCTGGGAAGGATGATCTCTAACTGGTAGTAGAGTTACTTCTAAACAACCTATTCAACATTTTGGATTAAGAGCCTGAGTTAACAATTACAACCTAATTATCTTTATCCTCAATAGACTGGATCTAACTTTTAGATCTGAAATAGGGTGTTCTACAAGACGATCGCCTAATCACATGCAAACTATAACCTCTTGCTGCCACGGTCCTTCACTTTTGCCTCAACGCCTCACTTTGGCTAAACGGCTATTCCCTCAGGATATCGGGACTAACTGGGTTGATAAACAGCACATATCTGGTCTTACTTGTCTCAACAGTACACATCTGCAACAAACTTTAGGGCTAAACGCAGAATATAAAGAAAGTAGATAACTGGGAAATAACTGGTCAACTTGAACAAATAATCACAGAATAATAAACAGAAGGATTAGAGAGGAGGCTCAGCCTACCAACAAAAGATATTAGTGAAATCACTGAACCAATAAACAATGATGGAAAAGAAATAGTAGATGAAGAAAGTAATGAATGGTAATGGAAAAGTTATCAAAAAATAGATGTAAAACAAAATATATGAACTGGGAGATATATTCACGAAAATAATAATGCTCAAAATAATGGATAACTATGGCTGGATATACTGCCAACTTGATTGAAAATAAAATGTAACTTACAACACTGGTTTCCTTAATTTCCTTTTGAAAGTCGTTGACAGTAACTTCCTTCTTGGATTTGGTAAACCTATTGTTGATCTTTTCTAAGTCTACTTTGGGTTCCTGAATCCGTGGTTCGGGTTTACTAGTTTCTCTAACTAAGGTTGTATGGAATTGGGTAAGCCTTTGAGCTTTGATGACAAGGTCCTCAATCTGTTCTATGAGATCAAGGAGGAGCTCTTCTTGTTTGCTAAGAACATTGATAGTTCTGTTCCTACAGCAACTATCTTTGCATGGTATGGGTTCATCTGGGCCACTAGAGGTGCTAGAGGAAGCTCTAGAGGGTTCAGAAGATGACTGGTTTAATTGGTGGATCTCATTGTCGCTAGAACTGCTGAATGACTCACTTTCTGTGTGGTTAAGTTCAAGGAGCTTGAAGATCTCATCCTTACTTGTTTGGTCACTAACATGAGTGTTGATAAGGGATTTAGCCTTAACTTTACATTCTTTTCTGAAATGACCTCTCTTTCCACAGTTGAAACATTTTCTTGATGCTTTTGGTTATGATTTTCTTGTGGATTTGGATTTTCCTTTCTTATAGAAATCATTATCCTTGAAGTGGCTGTACTTCTGTTTTCTATATATATATATATATATATATGGAAATGCTAACGAGTGCCTTTAGGGTACTAGTTAAGAATCCATTTAAAGAAAGTTTTTATGGGAAATGAAAAAAAAATAATTAATATTTTGACAGTTTTTTTCATTTTCCATAAAAGTGGTATCAAAACTTTCCTAAATTGAATTATTAAGGAGTGCCCTAAGGGCACTCGTTAGCATGACCCATATATATATAATTTTTTTTGGGGATTATGAAAAGAAAGTTCCTTTTTAATAAAATATGGACCAAACTTGTTCCAACTTCCAAGATAACATCTAAAAATTTCTTAAAAAAAAGAAAAAAAAAAGAAAAAAAAAAAAAAGGAAAACATCTAAAATCCACTGGAATTGAATTGCATTAATTCCAGCTACGAGTGCCTCGCTTAACTGAAACGGTGACGTTCTATTAATGTCGGGCGCAGCTTTAATTAAGTTGAACGAGGGCTCTGCTCTAAATTACTTTTAACTTCTCCCGTCAAGTTGTTAAAGTAGCTAAAGTCAGCCAGTCAACCAGAAGTTTCACTTACAGTTTTCAGGCTGAAGCAATTCTTAAGTTATAGTACTAAAGAATCAACCAAACCCCCTTTCCTTCTCCACTTGGCCTTTCTTGATTCTAGACAATGCGTACAAGCTGGGCTGTTCTTCTTTACCTTTTTGTTCTTTTTCTCACACCTTGTTGTCCAATCCTAGTCACAGCCCTGCCTGGAAATAATCTGACTCCAAACGCTTCTACTTCATGGACCAACAGTCTTTCCGCTCTTGATTCTGTCAAATTCAATGATGGATCATTTGCGAGAATCATACTTTTAAGTAAATTCTCCGATGATTATTACGGTGCTTGTGGTTGTGGCTTCTTCTGTTATCAAACCTGCAACAGTCATCTCTTTGCCATTTTCTCTCTTACTTCCGACTTTGTCAATATTTCGAAATCTGAAGGTCCAATAGTATGGTCTGCTAACCCAGAGAATCCTGTTAGCATTAATGCGACTTTGTAGCTTACTTCAGAAAAAGGTTTGGTGTTAAAAGATGCTAATGGAACTACAGTGTGGCCCACAAACATCAGCGGCTACCCTAAACTTAACCGATACGTATAACCTCATGCTCTTGGATGACAAGAGTGCAACAGTAGTTTGGTAGTCTTTTGATCACCCAACCGACACGCTGGTTGTTGGGTAAACATTGGTGCCAAGGCAGCAACACTAGTCAAGGAGGATTGTTTTCGCTCTACGTCACCAGGCAAGGGTTATTTTCTTATATCAACTGTAACCCTCCCCTACGCTATTTTACTCTTCCAAGGTCTAATCTTGCTTCTATTCAATTATTGAACAAAAGCTTATCTATCGTCAGCGATCCACGGACACTCTATCGATCCAATATTACACTAACAAACTTTCCAAATCATTATATGAGATTTGGGCCTGACAATGGACACTTGAAAGTGTATGATAAATATTGGCAATGGCAGGAGGTACGTGATGTTTTCACTGGATTTACTGGCTTTGGTTCATGTAGTTACCCTATGGTTTGCGGCAATTACGGTATTTGTACAAACGGCCAGTGTAGTTGTCCTAGACCTACACCAATAAATGCGATAAGCTATTTTCAGCCCATCGAAGATAGGCAATCTGATCGTGGCTGCTCCTTGATTACTCTCTTGTCTTGTGAAGCTTCCAAAAATCACATTCTTTTAGAGCTCCAGAACATCATATACTTTCCCTTTACTCAAGACCTCCCAAGTATAAATCCAGATCACCAACATATGAATTTAGATAATTGTAAACAGGCTTGCTTAAAAAATTGTTCATGCAAAGCTGCTTTTTATAATTCGAGCAAAAGTTTAGGGAATTGCTATTTACTATCCCAAATTTTTTCACTGATGGCCATCGATCAAGATTATATTGACTTTAAAGTATACATTAAGTTCCTAAAGGTCTCGTGTCCAAATCCTCCTAGACAACAAACAAGCCAAAAAAAGAAGCAAACAATAGTGGGATCTAGCCTCGAATCTTTGTTTGTTATGTTTCTTTTAATTGGAATATTTGCTTTACTATTTTGGAAGAAGGAAAATTCAGATGAAGTTGAGGAGTATCATTTGGATCCTGTACCAGGAATGCCCACAAGATATGCTTATGATGATTTGCAAGCAATAACAAAAAATTTCAATAAGGAGCTCGGTGGGGGAGGATTTGGCACTGTTTTTGAAGGGACTTTATCTGACGGCACAAAAGTTGCAGTGAAATGTCTTGATGGTTTTAGTAAAATCAAGAAATCGTTTTTGGCAGAAGTAGAGACAATTGGCAGCATCCATCGTATCAATTTGGTGAAACTAATTGGATTTTGTGCTGAGAAATATCATAGGCTTCTTGTTTATGCATACATGTCTAATGGGTCTTTAGATAAATGGGTATTTCACAAAAATCCTAAGATGTTGCTTGATTGGCAACATAGAAAGAAGATCGTTCTTGACATTGTAAGGGAATCAACTTATTTACATGAGGATTGCAGACAAAAGATAGTTCACTTGGATATAAAACCACGTAACATCCTTTTAGATGAGAATTTTAATGCGAAAGTCTCTGATTTTGGGTTGTCTAAACTAGTTGACCATAACAAAAGCCAAGTTGTGACAATCATGAGAGGGACTCCAGGCTATATGGCTCCAAAATGGTTGAGTTCAGTGATTATAGAAAAAGTAGATGTTTATAGTTTCGGTGTAGTGCTCTTGGAGATTTTGTGTGGGAGGAGAAATTTGAATTGCTCTCAGCCAAAAGAAGCAATGCATCTACTTGATCTTTTTAGAAAGAATATTGAGAAGGATCAATTGCTGGATTTGGTTGATAAGTATAGTGAAGATATGCAATTACATGGAGCTGAAGTTGTGAATATGATGAGGGCTGCAACATGGTGTTTGCAAAATGATTTCACAAGGAGGCCTTCCATGTCCATAGTGATTAAGGTCTTAAAGGGTGCTGTGAATGTTGAATCTGACCTAGATTATTTCTGCTTAAGTCCATCTTTACCAAACATGAAAGGTGGAGATATATCGTTGCTGCTACTTCATTATTACCCGTAGTTTTATCAGGGCCACGGTGACTTTTCACTATACCATCTTTAGTGCTTATTTAATGAGGTTATTTTTGCATAGTTTTAATAAATTCTATCATCCAATAGCAAATATTAGTAGTGCGAATTTCTTGGGGGTTTGAATCTTGGTCATTTCTGTGGCCATTTATTGTTTCTAGTGTCTGGCTCCGCTGATAATAATCTGCGATTCTTTATTTAATATTGTTGTTGTCCCGTGGGTGACACTAAAATTTCAATGCAAGTTGTAGACTATTTGTCGTATTGTTGCATTTCTACCTAAAGACCCATGCATAATATATAGTATTGTTTTAGTAAGTTTGTACAAATGTTGCAGTCTTGCTGAGATGTTATTCATAATTTTATATATCTTCTATCTAGTTCAAACTGTCCTGGGTTAAGTCACTTGAGAATGATTGATTGACATGTGGGAATAAGTTTTTGTTTTGTTTTTGTTTTTGTAATTGGTTAACAGATTGATTGGCATGTAGGAATAAGCTAAATTCTAAATTCTAATCCATAATTAGGAAAATGTCATTTTCAAAGTTATAGCTTCAAACTGGCACAATATGTCCTAGTTTATGAAATTTGACCAACATGGACGAAAAAAAAAGAAAAGAAAAGAGATGAATCACGACTCAAGGGAAGGAATTTGATTACTTGGCAAAATGTCAAAGATAAACTATAATCTTGAAATTTGTAATTATTTCGGTTTATTAACCTTCAATATTAGAAGTAGGTTCCAAATACCATCGCACACCTTTGGTGCGATGGTCATTCTATAAGTATAAGTACTTGTGGGGTGTAAGGGTCGAGATTCAAGTCTCTACAAGGGAGCTTCATAGATATATATACACTTAGATTATGTTAGAGTAAAATGTCTATCTTGTATTAAAAAAAAAAAAAGTAAGTTCGAATTAGCTCAACTAATAAAGTTTTTATTATTAAATTAAATATTTGAGGTTCAAACCCCGCCTATACCAAAAATTGATTGTGAAGCTTCCAAAACTCACATTCTTTTAGAGCTCCATAACATCACATACTTTCCCTTTACTCAAGAATAAATCCAGATCACCAACATATAAATTTAGATAGTTGTAAACAGGCTTGCTTAAAAGATTGTTCATGCAAAGTTGCTATTTGTAATTTGAGCAAAAGTTTAGGGAATTGCTATATACTCTCCCAAATGTTTTCACTGATGGCTATTGATCAAGATAATGCTAACCTTAAAGTATACATTAAGGTCCAAAACATCCAAAATGTCTCAAGTTCAGATCCTCCTAGACAGACAAAAAAAAAAAAAAACCATAAGAAGAATAAGCAAATAATAGTGGGTTCTAGCCTCGGATCTTTGCTTTTTATGTTTCTTTTAATTGGAATCTTTGCTTTACTATTTTGGAAGAAGAAAAATGTAGATGAAGTTGAGAAGTATTATTTGGATCATGTACCAGGGCTGCCCACAAGATATGCTTATGATGATTTGCAAGTAATAACAGAAAATTTCAATAAGGAGCTCGGTGGGGGAGGATTTGGCACAGATTTCAAAGGGACTCTACCTAACGGAACAAAAGTTGCAATGAAACGTCTTGATGGTTTTAGTCAAATCAAAAAATCATTTTTGGCAAAGGTGGAGACAATTGGCAACATCCATCATATCAATTTGATGAGACCGACTGATTGGATTTTGTGCTGAGAAATGCGGCAGGCTTCTTATTTATGAGTACATGTCTAATGGGTCTCTAGATAGATGGGTATTTCACCAAAATCTTGAGATGTTGCTTGATTGGCAACATAGAAAGAAGGTCATCCTTGAACTTGCAAGGGGACTAACTTATTTGCATGAGAATTGCGGGTAGAAGATAGTTCACTTGGATATAAAACCACATAACATCCTCTAAGATGAGAATTTTAATGCAAAAGTCTTTGATTTTGGGTTGTCTAAATTAGTTGACCATGACCAAAGCCAAGTTGTGACAACCATGAGAGGGACTCCTGACTATATGACTTCAGAATGGTTGAGTTCAGTGATTACAAAAAAAGTAAATGTATATGGCTTTGGAGTAGTGCTCTTGGAGATTTTGTGTGGAAAGAGAAATTTGGATCGCTCTCAGCTAGAGGAAGAAATGCATCTACTTGATCTTTTCAGGAAAAATATTGAGGAAGATTGATTGTTGGATTTGGTTGATAAGTATAGTGAAGATATGCAATTACATAGAGCCGAAGTTGTAAATATAGTGAGGGTTGCAGCATGGTGCTTGCAAAATGATTTCACAAGGAGGCCTTCCATGTTCGTGGTGGTTAAGGTCTTAAAAGGTGTTGTGAATGTTAAATCTAGCCTAGATTATTTCTTCTCAAATCCATATTCACCAAACATGAGGGCTGGTGTTGAAAACCAGGACGAGCATATTCTTGTTGTTACTCCATTATTGCCTTCAATTCTATCAGGATCGACCACGGTGACTTTTCACTATACCATTTTTATTGCTTGATTAATGAGGTAATTTGCATTGTTTTAATAAATTTTATCACCCAATAACTAATATTAGTAGTTTGAATTTTATGGGGGATTGAATCTTGGTCATTTCTGTGGCCATTTATTGGTGTTAGCGTGTGGCTCCGTTGATACTAATATATGCGTTTCTTTATCTAATATTGTTGTTGTTGTTGTCTTGTAGGCTGTAGGTGACAATAAAATTTCAATTTGAGCTTGAAGCATTTGTGCTTGGATATTTAACATTTGTACTTGCTTAAGTGAATGTGTATGGATATTCTTATAAGACTTTCTTGTATCTTTGCATTATGTGTTTTGCAAGAGTGGGGTCTTTTGGGTAATCACAGTCCAAAATCCAAAATCAATTAAAATAGATCCAATCAAACTTCAAATAGGACAGAGTTGCACATTATTACTGCTAGAGGTTGCTGAAGAGAGGACTTAAAAGTGGCTGAAGCCTTAAAAACTAGTGGCCTCATATTAAAGAGGATAAAGCCTAGCTATTGCATGAGAAACTACTCTTCAAAGTCTAAGTACAAGTCTTCCTTTGATTTTTCTACCGAAAGTAGTTCAACTGCGCTCCCAGGTTTGTTTTAATTAATTTCCTAGGGGAAAATGCTTATAGAACATTCAGGTTGGTCTTCCCACAATTTATAAAAGGCTGAAGATGAAACCTATTTGAGAGAGAGAGAGAGAGAGATTTTGCCTATAGGCTGAAGGTGAAATTGTGCTACTCTTAGGGATTTTGATCCAAAATTGAGCCTCAAGGTATTTTTACATTATGCTGATGTGGCAATCTAGCTAGCTGTTCGTTTGGGAACAACTTTTTTTTTTGCTAAAATTTTTTTGTCGAAGTGTATTAAAGTATATTTATACTTTGAAAATTTTTTAAAAAGTGAGGTTTTAAAAAACTATACATAAAAGCTAAAAGTTGATGCCAAACTCATGAAAGTATCAATTTATTGACAAGAAAATTATATTTTATTTTAGCTGTTAGTCACGGCAGTATTTTCCATCAATCACCTAATGATAGAAATCATTTTGACATAATATCAAAAGGTTAAGAACCAAATTGACATATTTAAGAGTTTAGGGACTAAATTGACACATAACATAAAAGTTGAGGACCAAATAAATAATTTACCTCGAACCGTAATTAGTAAACATAACTTAAAAAATTAATAACAATTATAATAATAAAGAGATGGAAAACCATAATTTGTTATAAGTAATGCATTTTTTTTTTTTTGAAATAGAAATCATACTCTAGTCTAATATGTGTGTGTAAAGTTCCTTCTTATAAACTTGAACTTCGACTTTTACTCCTTCACCTTACAAGAACTTATACTTGTGGAAATACCATTACACCAAATGTGCACAGTGAAATAAGAAATGTATTCCAATATAATGAGAGTAGTTTGTTGTTTAAGTAACATCAATCAGATTTGTTATCATGTCTTTTTGTAACATAATTTTGATGTAAGCATCAATCTATGAGGAATGGTTGGGGTTAAGATGATTAAATCTTGTCACTAAGAGCATTTGCATTAAAATGCAAGATAAAAAATTTTCTCAGTTTTACACATCTAAGACTCAAAATCACTCGATTTCTAATCAATTTAGTCTTGTTCCTAGGAAGGGTGCTCTCGTGTCTCTGAGCACGTAGAAGCAGTTTTTGTCATGCAGCCCTTGCAAGAGTTTGCGTGACCTTTTGTGGGTGAGGTCGGGGTGGACGTTGGTTTTTTGTAAGGCAGCAGCATCCTTTGGGCTGGATTACTTTTCAGAAGTGTACAAATGGCTGAGGAACTGGAAGCGATGTGGAGTAAGTTATCCTTTACGAAGGAAGAAGATGCAGGTATTGAACTTGGGAGTAACAATACAAACGCTGCAAAGGAGGTTGGTAAAAACTTTGCTTTCATGAAGATCCTGTCCCTTAGAAGCATAAGTTTAGATGTTTTGAGGAAGAACCTGAGAATGCTGTGGAAAACAAATAAATGGGTCAACATTTCCGAACTAGAAGCTGAGGTGTTTTTGGTGGAGTTTGGAGATGGGAAAGACAAAAAGAAAATTCTTGATATGAGTCCTTAGAGCTTTGAGAAACAATTGGTGATTTTACAAGATTTTGATGGTGAGTTAACTCCAAAGGAGTTGGAGTTAAAATGGTCGCCTTTTTGGATTCAAATTTTCAATCTACCTCTGATGAGTAGGACAAAGGAAACAGGTTGGGCGATTGGATCCTCTTTGGGGGATGTCATGGAAGTTGATGTCCCTGACTCAGGGGTGTACTGGGGTAAGTGCCTAAGGGTGCGTGTCCAGATTGATGCTACAAAAAAACTCATTCGTGGCAAAAGAATTACCATTGAAGGGGGTGAGTCCAAGTGGGTTCAGTTCAAGTATGAATGACTCCCAAATTTTTGCTACCGTTGTGGATTGTTAAACCATGCTATTAAAGATTGTTCTGTATCACCTGTAAATGGCCAATCGGTGGAGGAGGGCCTTCAATATGGGACATGGTTGCGCGGCGACCCTCACAGAAGGCTTCAAAAGGAACCAGTAAAATCTAGTGGTGGTGGAAACGGAGGAAGTAAGGGCGGAAACGCCGGAGTAAGGCTGGAATGAACACGTGATCGGTCCGTGATGCCTGGGGAGAAGATATTGGAGGCTGGGAATCACGTGACTATGCCTCTTACCGTAGGTAGCAGTAGCTTGATACGGGATGACGCTATTTGTAGGGCGCCAGGACATCTGATAGTGACACCACTTGGAGAAGGAAAGGGTGAAGGCGAAGGTGAAAAGTCAGAAAATAAAAATTCCCCAATGCATGTTAACTCAGCTGTCACATACAACACAAGGGCCGAAGTTGTAGAAGAGATGCAGTGGGAGAAAGGGCATCATCAGGCTTAGAGGAAAGCGCCTATTGAGGTAAACCCCATTTCCATGCCAACTTGTCCTCTTTCCCTGTCTGTATCTGATCATTTAGGATTTGAGGAAGATATTCCTCTGGTTTTTGAGGGTCAACATATGGGGGAAGCTATGGTGACTAAGGTTGTTGATAAGTTTGAGGGGGATAAAGGGTTTGGTGAACATGCGGACATAATTAACCCTGAGATATTACCCTCCCCTTCTAAGAAGTCAAATGGGCCCTCTCTTGATGTAAAATGGGCCCTCTCTTCTGATTTAGGCCTACAGCAAGACCAACTCATGAACTCAAAATCTCACGTGACTCAAAGCCCAATATTAACTGATATCTCTAATCATCATGATACAAAACTCTCCTCTCTTGTTTTGGGTTCAAAATGGTCCCGCGTTCTTCGTTCTACACCAGGCAGCAAGGAAGCTCTGCTTTCACACGCTGGACAAAAAAGAGGCTCTGCTGAGGACTCTGATCAGCTTGAATTACCAAAGAAGAAGATTTGGGTTTCTCAAGATGACAAGGAAAATTCTTTTTATATGGCGGTGGCTGGTTCCCAACCCTGCCAAGATTTATGAGTTTCATGTGTTGGAACTGTCACGGGCTTGGGAACCAGCAGACAGTTCATGAGCTTGGGAATTTAGTCCGGGCACAAGATCTTGCAGTGGTGTTTGTAGCCGAAACATGGCTGGATGAAGCAAGGCTTTTAGCTATTCGTGATACTTTGAAGTTTGGTCATCACCATGGAGTGTCAAAAATTACTCTTGGTGGTGGTCTGGCTTTATTTTGGAAGAGGGATTTCGACTTAAGAGTTGAATCATCATCCCTAAATCATATCGATGTTATAATCAATGGTGGTAAAGAAAATGCGTGGCGTTTTACGGGATTTTATGGAGCTCCCGAAACTCAGCTTCGGACTGTTTCTTGGAATTTATTGAGGAATTTAAATGGACAGTCTTCATTACCTTGGATTTGTGCTGGCGATTTTAATGAGTTGCTTAAGTCTCATGAGAAATTGGGTGGTCACTTACGTCCTTATGGGCAAATGCAGCTTTTCCGTGAAGCCTTAGATGAATGTGGGCTGTATGATCTCAACTTCATTGGCAAAAAATTCACTTGGCTCAAGCATTATCCGAATGGTGGGTCTGTTTGGGAAAGATTGGATAGGGCGGTGTGCACAGCGGAGTGGTTCTCTCTTTTTCCAGCAACAAGAGTCCGAACTCTTTCGTGTGTTTCTTCAGATCATAGTCCTATTATTATTCTCCCGGATGGAATTACACCTAAGAAACAAAAGCCATGGAGATTTGAGCAATTATGGCTTGAGAATGAGGGCTGTCACGATATTGTTACAGCAGCTTGGAGTGAGGTCTCTAGGGGTCCACCCATGGCAGAAGTGATGAAAAAGATTGAAAATTGCCAAAACCAGCTTCGTAAGTGGAGTAAAAATTCAGTCTGCAATATTTCAAAAACTCTGTTGGAAAAGAAAAAATCTTTAGAATTGGCTGAAGCAGCAGTAGTGAGGGGGGGAAATATGGATTTTTTTTCTTCAATTAAAATCTGAAGTAAATGATCTCCTCAGAATGGAAGAGAAATTATGGCAACAAAGAGCTCATAACCATTGGATGGTGTCGGGGGACAAAAATACAGGGTATTTCCACAATAGGGCTTCTCAAAAATTTAGGCAAAATTCTATCACTGAGCTGTGAGGCTCTAACGGTGAGATGGTCTCGGGTGAAGATGAGATTGCAGCTCTTGCCGTGGAGTACTACAAAAACCTGTTTTCTTCCTCAACACCTATCAACATTGAAGATGTAGTGCAGCACACTCAGCGGGTTGTTAGTGAGGAGATGAACTCAGATTTGATAGCCAAATTTTCCAAGACTGAGGTGGAGATAGCTTTGAAACATATGGCCCCTCTTAAGGCTCCCGGCCCGGACGGGATGCCTCCAATCTTTTTTCAACACTATTGGTCCAGTATCGGTGATGACATTGTTAAGGCTGTCCTCTCTTGTCTCAACTCAAATCATATTTCTTCAGGTTTGAATCATACATTCATCGCTCTTATTCCTAAGGTAAAGAGTCTGAATCTATTACTGAATTTCGGCCTATTGCTTTATGTAATATTTTATATAAGTTGGTCTCTAAAGTTTTGGCTAATAGATTAAAAAGAATTTTGCCTCAGATCATTTCTGAGTCGCAAAGTGCTTATCAACCTAACAAAGCAATTTCGGATAATATCTTGGTTGCCTTTGAGACTCTCCACCACATGAAGACAAAGAAGTATGAAAAAGTGGGTCACACGGCATTGAAATTAGATATGAGTAAGGCCTATGACAGACTGGAGTGGATTTTTTTGCAAAAGACCATGGAAAAAATGGGTTTTCACAATATTTGGGTTGGCTGGATTTTGGAATGTATAAAATCTGTTACATATTCTATCTTAGTGAATGGAGAAGCGAAAGGTCATATTATTCCAACACGAGGTATCCACCAGGGAGATCCCCTCTCCCCTTACCTTTTTCTCCTTTGTTCAGAAGGCCTAAATGGTCTAATCCAACATGCAGTGGATGAAAGGAAGGTTGTCGGTGTCTCTCTTTGCCGTTATGGACCAAAAATATCTCACTTGTTTTTTGCAGATGACAGCTTACTTTTTTGTCGAGCTCAGATTGAGGATGTCAATACTATCCAAGAAATCTTGGGAAAGTATGAAAAGGCTTCGGGACAAAAGATAAATTCAGAGAAGACAAATCTTTTTTTCAGCAAGGGGGTTCCTGAGTCCTCAAAAGAGCTTTTAAAAAATTTTCTTGGAGTCCCGGAGATCAAGGAATATGAAAAATACCTCGGTTTACCTGCAGTGGTTGGTTGAAGAAAAAAGGCAAGTCTAAATTATATAAAAGATAGGGTGTGGAGCAAATTGCAAGGGTGGAAGGAAAAATTATTGTCTCAGGCGGGAAAGGAAGTCCTTTTAAAGGTGGTGGTACAAGCCATCCCTACTTTTGCTATGAGTTGTGTCAGATTGCCTATAGGTCTATGTCAAGATATTGAGATGCTTATTCGGAAATTTTGGTGGGGGCAAAGGGGAGATAGACGCAAGATTCACTGGAAGAAGTGGGAAGTTTTGTGTCGACCAAAGCTGGAAGGGGGTTTGGGCTTTAAGGACTTATGTAAGTTCAACGAAGCAATGTTGGCAAAACAAGTGTGGAGATTAATCCATGATACAGATTCCCTTTTTTATAAAGTTTTCAAAGCTAAATATTTCCCCCACGGTTCGATTTTTGAAGCATAGTTAGCATCGGGTTCCTTTGCCTGGAAAAGTATTTTGTTTGCTAGAAAACTTGTTGAGAAAGAAGCTCGATGGAGGGTTGGAGATGGTAAATCTATTAGGATTTTCCATGATTCTTGGTTACCAAATTCTCCAGATGGTAAAGTGGCTTCCCCTCAAAATTCTTTAGCACCTGATTCTACGGTTGATACACTTATTGATGCCCGAACAGGTTGGTGGAATACTCATCTCATTGATCTCTGTTTCTATCCGCCTGAAGCTGCCCTTATAAAGTCCCTGCCTCTGTGTACCGTTCCTCAACCAGACATCCTCATTTGGCCTAAAGAGAACTCTGGTACTTACTCCATGAAATCGGGGCACAAATGTCTCATGGAAGTTGATACCTTTGATACTGTTAGACCACCAATTTCGGCCACTCAAAAGTATTTTTGGAAGAATATTTGGAAATTGAAGGTACCGGGGAAAATAAAACACTTCTCATGGAGATCATGCACGAACTCTCTGCCTTCAAAAGAAAATTTGTTGAAAAGAGCCATTCCAATCGATCCCATATGCCATCTATGCCAAGGGGAGAATGAATCTATTCTACACGCACTGTGGGGTTGTAATAAGGTACAAATGGTTTGGGCAACTGACTTTGGTTGGGTTGACAAAAACAAAGCGGCTTCGGGCTCTTTCTCGGATTTAGTACAGCAAATTCTGGAGAAACCTCACACAGCTCCTTTATTCAGCATCACAGCATGGTCTATATGGTATCACAGGAATAAATCTCGTCTTCAAGCACCTTCTTTGCCGCTGGAAAAAATTGCGGTCTTCACACGAGATTATCTCTAAAGCTTCAAGACTCAGGGATCCCAAGAATGCCAATTCACGAGCTGTAGACATCCCTCCCCAAAGCATTGGCGTCCTCCACCTCACGATTGTTTCAAGACAAATTTTGATGGGGCAATGTTCGATGAATCAGATGAAGCGGGTCTCGGTGTCGTCATCCGAAATTCTAAGGGATAAGTAATGGCTGCTCTGTCCGAAAAGATTAAGAAACCTCCCTCAATTGTGGCGTTGGAGCTACTGGCAGCAAGAAGAGCAGCAGCCTTGGTTTCTGAAACAGGTTTCCAACAATCTTGTTTTGAGGGTGATTTGGAGGTTGTTGTTAAATCTCTTTGTGATAGGGGAATGGAAAATTCTGCTGTTGGTCATATTGTAAAAGACACTTTGTCTTATGTTAGCTTGTTATATAGCTATTCTTTCTCTCATGTTAATAGGCAAGGCAATGCAGTCGCACACGCCTTAATTAGCTCAGAGAGCAAGACTTTCATTTCCTTTACAAGTCTGGATGGAGCCTGTCCCACCAGATTTAGACGCTGTTATTTTGGCTGATTTAAAGCCCTTTGTTTAATGCTATGAAGTCTATTTTCTTTCTCAAAAAAAAAAAGACTCAAAATCACCCACATCAGTCAAGCTAAAGATGCGTAAATTTGAAAAATTGCTATAATAACCATATAAATTTATACTAATACTATTCATTTTGCATCTAATTTTTTTTTACGTATCCCAATGATAAAAGAAGAGAATTGACCGTGGTTGTTGTATGTTATGAAAGAGAAACAATTAAAAAATCAAGAAAGATTAATATTTTAATAAAATTGTAGTATAAAATAGAAAATCTGATGTGAGTTGTTTTGAAAAGTAAATACATAAAATAGAAAAAGTATGTTATTATATTAAAATAGACAGAAATGTTTGCATAAGCTAATGTAAATGCTCTAAGGTCCAAAACACAATAAATGAATAAAGAATAAAGACTAGGTTGAAACTATCTTTAAAAAAGAAGGAAAAAAAAGGTCTAGCAATACCACCAACTCCAAGTAAGAGAATGAAAATAATGATTCATTATAAAGAAAAAGACTAATGTCAACATATCTTATTGGATTCATGCAACCAAATAAATGGACTAGACTGAGTTTAATAGTCCAACTATAACATGAGAAACTATACTTTTCAAAGTCTAAGTACAAGTCTTCCTTTGATTTTTCAACCTAAAGTAGTTCAACCTTGCTTCCAGGTTTGCCTTAATTTCCTAGGGGAAAATGCTTATAGAACATTCAGGTTGGTCTTGCCACAATTTGAAGGCTGAAGATGAAACCTATTTTCAAGAGAGAGAGAGAGATTTTTTACCTATAGGCAGAGGATTAAATTGTGCTACTGATAGGGATTTTGATCCCAAATTGAGCCTCACGTGCTTGCCTGAGGTTCACTTATAATTTTTTTTTTTTTTGGTTATGCTGATGTACAATCTAGGGGTCAATTTATGTGACAATAAAATTATATTTTATTTTGGCCGTTAACCATATCAGCATTTTCTATCAATTACCTAATGGTAGAAATCACGCTAAAGGTGCGTAATAATGTAAGTAATGTATTCTAATGTGATGAAAGTAGTTTGTTGTTTAAGTAACATCAATTAGGTTTGTTATCACATCTTTTTGTAACACAATTGTGATGTAAGCATCAATCTATGAGGAATGGTTGGGGTTAAGATGATTAAATCTTGTCACTAAGAGCCTTTGCATGAAAAAATGTAAAATTAAAAAAAAAAAAAAAAATCCTCAATTTTACACAACCAAGACTCAAAATCATTCACATCAGTTGAGCTAAAGGTAAGCAAATTTGCAAAATTGTTATAATAACCATGTACAAAATAATGATTCATTATAAATTATTTTTATAAAACGGTGGCATTTTATATATATATATATATATATATATATTTGATACAAAATAAAATTTTTACTTTAATTTAATCTAAATGTATATATGTGTGAAACTCCAGACTTAAACTTGACCCTTACCCCACACCCTACAAACACTTATAGTATTACATACTGCTTAAGTTGAACGAAGCCGTACGTATGCTCTAAATTAAAATCCTGCATCTGCTTCTTGTCGGCATGTAGGTCAACCAAACAACTTTTTCTCGTCAAGTCGTTAAAGCGAGGCAACCAGGGAAGGGTCCATGAAATTACATAAACTATTCTCGACGTACGGTCCAGTCCTTAAAATACAGGTTTTAAGCGGAACTGAAGGAATTCTATAGTTATACTAGAGAAAAATAAAATCTCTCTTTCCACTGGACCTTTCTTGGTTCTAAGACTCTGTTTTACTTTACAGACAATGTTTATAAGCTGGGTTGTTCTTCTTTGCCTTGTTCTTTTTCTAACACCTTCTTGTACAGCCCTAGTCACAGCCTTGCCAGCTCCCAGTTATCTGACTCCAAACGCTTCTACTTCATGGACCAACAGTCTTTCCGCTCCTGATTCTGTCAAATTCGACGATGGATCATTTGCGAGAATCATACTTGTAAGTGGATCCTCCGATGAAGTTTACGGTGCTTGTGGTTGTGGCTTCTACTGTAATCAAACTTCGTGCAACACTCAACTCTTTGCCATTTTCTCTCTTTCTTACAAATCAGGCAAAATTTCGAAATCTGATAGTCCAAAAGTATTGTGGTCTGCAAACCCAAGTATTAATGCAACGACTTTGCAGCTTACTTCAAAAAATGGTTTGGTGTTAAAAGATGCTAATGGAATTACAGTGTGGTCAACAAACATCGGCAGCAAATCTGTGACTGGCCTAAACTTAACCGACATGTGCAACCTCCAGCTCTTGGATGACAAGAGTGCAACAATTTGGCAGTCTTATGATCACCCAGTTAACACGCTGTTTGTTGGGCAAAAATTGGTGGCAGGGCAGCAACTCACTAGTCTAGGGGGATTGTTTTCGCTCCATGTCACCAGGCAAGGATTTTTTGCTTATATCAATTCTATTCCCCCCCAACGCTATTATACTTTAGCAGTAAATAATATCCGTTATGTTCAATTCCTGAAGGATAGATTATATATATTCAGCGATTTAAGTTCAAGTTTGGTTTTTCCATCAAACTTCTCAAATCGGTATATGAGACTAGGGGCTGACAATGGACACTTGAAAGTGTTTGATATACATTGGGTGGAGGTATATGATGTTTTCAAAACTAATATTACATCCTGTGGTTTCCCTATAGTTTGCGGCAATTATGGTGTTTGTACGGACGGCCAGTGTAGTTGTCCTAGACCTACATATGTAACAAGATATTTTCAGCCCATCGAACCTGACCGTGGCTGCTCCCTGATTACTCCCTTGTCTTGTGATGCTTCCAAAAATCACATTCTTTTGGAGCTCCACAACATCACATACTTTCTCTTTACTCAAGACCCCCCAAGTATAAATCCCGACCTCCAACATGTAAATTTAGACAGTTGTAAACAGGCTTGCTTAAAAAATTGTTCATGCAAAGCTGTTTTTTATAATTCGAGTAAAAGTTTAGGGAATTGCTATTTACTCTCCCAAATTTTTTCACTGATGTCCATTGATCAAGATAATACTCACCTTAAAGTATACATTAAGGTCCAAAATGTCTCAAGTTCAGATCTTCCTAGACAACAAAAAAACCATAAAAAGGACAAGCAAATAATAGTGGGATCTAGCCTTGGATCTTTGCTTGTTATGTTTCTTTTAATTGGAATCTTTGCTTTATTATTTTGGAAGAAGAAAAATGCAGGTGAAACTGAGGAGTATTATTTAGATCATGTACCAGGGTTGCCCACAAGATATTCTTATTATGATTTGCAAGCAATAACGGAAAATTTCAATAAGGAGCTCGGTGGGGGAGGATTTGGCACAGTTTTCGAAGGAACTCTACCTGATGGCACAAAAGTTGCAGTAAAGCGTCTTGATGGTTTCAATCAAATCAAGAAATCGTTTTTGGCAGAGGTTGAGACAATTGGTAGCGTCCATCATATCAATTTGGTGAGACTAATTGGATTTTGTGCTGAGAAAAATCATAGACTTCTTGTTTATGAGTACATGTCTAATGGGTCTCTAGATAAATGGGTATTTCACAAAAATCCTAAGATGTTGCTTGATTGGCAGCATAGAAAGAAGATCATCACTGAAATTGCAAGGGGACTAACTTATTTGCATGAGGATTGCAGGCAGAAGATAGTTCACTTAGACATAAAACCACATAACATCCTCTTAGACGAGAATTTTAATGCAAAAGTCTCTGATTTTGGGTTGTCTAAACTAGTTAACCATGACCAAAGTCAAGTTGTGACAACCATGAGAGGAACTCCTGGTTATATGGCTCCAGAATGGTTGAGTTCAGTGATTACAGAAAAAGTAGATGTATATAGCTTTGGAGTAGTGCTCTTGGAGATTTTGTGTGGAAGGAGAAATTTGGATCGGTCTCAGCCAGAGGAAGAAATGCATCTACTTGATCTTTTCAGGAAAACTATTGAGGAGGATCGATTGCTCAATTTGGTTGATAAGTACAGTGAAGATATGCAATTACATAGAGCTGAAGTTGTGAATATGATGAGGGTTGCAGCATGGTGTTTGCAAAATGATTTCACAAAGAGACCTTCCATGTCCATGGTGGTTAAGGTCTTAGAGGGTGCTATGAATATTGAATCTGACCTAGATTATTTCTTCTCAAATCCATCTTTACCAAACATGAGAGGTGGAGTTGAAAACCAAGAAGTACATACTGTTGCTGCTACTCCATTATTGCCTTCAGTTCTATCAGGACCACGATGACTTTTCGTTGTACTATCTTTATTGCTTGATTAATGAGGTAATTATCATAATTTTAATAAATTCTATCATCCAATAACTAATATTAGTAGTTCGAATTTGATGGGGGGTTTGAATCTTGGTCATTCCTGTGGCTATTTATTTGTACTAGCATGGCTCCTTTGTTAGTAATATACATTTTTATATTAATATTGTTGTCGTCTCTATATATGTGCATTTTCGTGAGAGAGAAAGAATTATATACTTCGAAGATAAAGAGCATCATCAAGGAATATGACAACCTTAGCAGCTGCAGTGGCAATTGACAATGGCTTGAGAGAGAACTATATTCCTCTCAAATGGGTAATGCTTAATGCACACACTATACCCAGTTTATTTTTTGAACTGAAATGTGTGTATGACCCATTGACGTGCAAATTATTATTGCCTTTCCCCATAGAACTGCATAAAAACAATTGATATTATTATTGCTCCAACAACACTGCAACATTAGGAAGAAAAAAGATACAAGTGAACTATTAAGAACCAAATAAAATCCAGTCATGGAAAATAGCATCTGCTTCTTTGAATGTATTTTAATATTCAACTCCCATAGGTGGGAAAATTAATGTCCGTGTGTGAGGGAGAGAATACTATACCTCCCAATATAGAGAGCATCATCAAGAAATATGACACCTATAGCAGCTGTTGTGGCAATTGACAGTGGCCTGAAGATTGATATGCAGAGGTCCCTTCAAGTGTAGAAAATGTTGATGAAGGCTGAAGCATATCCCTGATCAGAAGTTACCAACAGCCTTCTTTGTCATGGTAGTCCATTAATTAGTTTCATACCAAGGATACAATGGCCATTAATGCTATATCAGCCCTTAGTCTCCAACCACTTAAGTTCACGTCTAGCATTAAAGATACTGGTTCAGATACAACTGTAGCACACAAGTTGCATACGAACACCACAATTAGCTGTGATGGCTATATTCTCATAACTTGAGTCTGTAAAATGCTATGAGCAAGTAGAAGGTACTCAACAGCAAGTAGAAGGCCACCTATGACTCAATTCAATAGTGATGAGCTTAGAGAAAAATGAACTGAAAGGGATGGTGATTGAGACGTGGTCTATATATATGATTGCAGGGCCTTCATAGAGAACCACTGCCATTGCACCAATATTGATACTACAGTGCCCATGATTTTAGCTTGAGTACTTACTTGAGCTTCTTATTAAAGAAAGCTTTAAATTTTTTGGTAAAATAGGTTGTATGTCTAGTATTATTCTTATGGTATTACAGGGAGAGAGAAAAGAACAATAAAATACATTCCTCTTTTTCTTTAAAAAAAAAAAATACATTCCTTTAAAAACTATCACCCTCTTTCATCCTTCAATCACAATAACCAATGGTACCCTAAATCAAAAATAAAAAATCAGCGTTAGGCCAGCCTGTCAGCAGCCCAATCATATCTCAAAACAAACCCTTCGTTAACCACAGTCAACTAACCCAAGTTAAAAAAAAATCCGGATATAAAATCCAAAGCCTCTCATCTTTGATCTGCCTTTTTCTTTTGATAATATCTGTGAGTTGAGCTCTTTATTTTTGAATCTGAGAAAATGAGAGAGTGCATTTCAATGAAAACTAAAGTTAAGTTATTATATAGTATTCTACAAATAGAATTGGATCAAAATGTAATTATAATACAAGAATGCATTATTATAATTGGAATGTGAAACAAAGTTGTAAAATGAAGGCAAGAAGTGGTTAGAGATAGATTACCCTTTGGCAATATGCCAGCCCCCAGACAAATTGGGCACATCAATTAGAGATGGATTACCCTTTGTGCACTCTACCGCAACCATAGCTGAAAATAGTAGAACACCCTTGTAACAACAGTTCTCTGCCATCTCTCTCTCTCTCTCTCTCTCTCTCTCTCTCAATGATTGCTATTACGCCTATGTAGGATCACTAGTTGGCTTAGTCTATGGAGGCAAAAGGATCTGTTTATGAATAAATAAATATATATAATACAAGTCAACAACCACACCTAGTCCTAAGATTTGGTTGGGATAGACTAAGATTCTTGACAGATTAGTATATATTCTTGATATGTATATATTCTTTATCGCTTTTGCTTGTGGTAAAAGGTCACATGTGACACATTTTGACTGGTTGGTTAGAGTCGGTTTGTTTGATTAATAAAATTTACTTAGAATTTGGGGTTTTTGTTTTTGTAAAATAGAATAATTTTAGGATCACAATTTATTCTACAAATTTTTTGTCACAACTCTGATTTGATAGATCGAAAGTGGTTAACTATCACTTACGAATGGACCTACTATTTTTTCTTCATCAAATCTACTTTACTATATTATAGTTATGGTAAGAAATTGTGAAAATTTTTGTGGTACTAGATTTTTTCTATAAAGTATTACTTTTTCCTCGTGGAACTTTGGACAGTGGGGGTTACACACCATTGAAAATGCATATCTAAAGATGAAATTGTAAAAGCAATGAGATAATTTTGTGGATATTGGGGTTTGCTAAGGGTGAAGCAAGAACTTCTAGTGAGGAGGGCTGATGTATAAAAAAAAAGAATCCATTTATTATTAACAAACTATCAAGAAATGAAAAGAGAGAAAATAACGATTTTTAATACATTGGAATGTAATTATTTATATAAAAAAAAGAAACTTGAATTTCTTCTAAATCTCAAAATTTATCTTGTGAAATTTACTAAATGTTGTAGTAATATTAATTATTATTGCTAAGTAAAACACGAAAATAAAAAATCTAAAGTTAAAATAATAAAAAAATCATGTGAGAACAAATCACAAGTAGACAAACAAAAAGATGCTAAACTAAAATACTAACTTATTAGTAACATTCTTGCTAAGATTAATTATTATTTGTATAATATCGTAACAATGCTCTTTTATCTCTCTTTGAAATATATATATATATATATATATATAAACAAAACCAACCCATCTAAACAAAACCCAAAGCATAATCCCCAAAATAACCCAACGGAGGAAAAGATGAAACTTACTCTTCACAGGACCCAACCCAACCCATTTGGGCTATTTTTGGCTTTAAGGGGCAAGATCTTGTGGTGGGAGGCCTAGTTTAATTTTTGCTTGGTCCAAATTCAAATTTCAAACAGAATATACATAGTCTTTTTTTTTTTCTTTTTTTTCTTTTTTTTTTTTTTTTGTTTCGATCGGTCGGCTGGGGGGGGCCATTAGCGCCTCAAGCCCAAACATGGGTCCGTCTGTACTTCTAGTTTATATAGCGAGTAGCCAGTTCATATAATTTTTGGGGTTGTACACTTGTACTGTTTGGTAAAGATAGGGTCCAGCCACATTCATCTTTGGTTTTCCAGTGTATAACGTTTTTTTATTATAATTAATTATTTATTTAATATAAATCTTTCAATTCGAGTCGGGTGTAATTATTTCTGATCATGGGTCATGCATATTTCTTAAACCATGATACTGCAGTACATGGACTGCTACAAGTTTAAACATTACCTATACGGATTGGTGGAAATAAGTTCAATTCTAATCCAAAATTAGGAAAATGTCATTTTTAAAGTTATAGCTTCAAGAAAATAATGTCACTTTCTTCTATGCAAGAGTGGGGTCTTTTGGGGGTGTTATACAATTCCTAGCTACGAACGTTGCCAACCATGACTTTCTCCTCGGCTCACCCCCCCACCCCCAAAAAAACACGTTAGAGCATTATTATTGGTGTGCTACAAAATTATATTGCTAACAACGTTACATTGTTGCTGACTTTCTCCTAACCCGCCCGCCCCCAAACACGTTAGAGCATTATTATTGGTGTGCAACAAAATTATATTGCTAACAACGTTAGAGCATTATTATTGGTGTGCTAAAAAATTATATTGCTAACCACGTTACGTTGTTGCTGACTTTCTCTTTGGCTTCCCCCCCCCCCCCCCCCCCCTAAAAAAAAACACGTTAGAGCATTATTATTGGTGTGCTAAAAATTATATTGCTAACCACTAACTACAAAATTGGGATTCCATTGGTAGAGTCAAAGCAAAAAATTATGGCTTCTCAGTTACCGTGTACAGCCATCTTTGATGGTACAATATAGCTCAAAGGTTAAAAAAATAAAAATAAAAAGTTTAGAGGCTGTTTGGATGACCTGTTTCCGTAACTCAATTTTCAGTTTCCATAACTCATAACTCAAAAATGATGGGACCCATAGCTCAATATCCGTTTGACTGCACGATAACTTTGTTACCATAACTCTGTTTCCATCACTCAATTCTCTGATTTTTGAGTTATGAGTTATGGAAACTGAAAACACATCTTGGCTGTTTTCAGTTTTCATAACTCATAACTCAATGGCATTTTTGTAATTAAACACACATGCTGGGACCTATTACACAACTTTGTCAACTCAACTCTTGACACTATCTCCTTCTTTTTCTCTTTCTTTCTTCTCCTAGGTTCGGTCTCCATTGTTCTTTTCTTTTCTTTTTTTTCTTTTTTTTTCTTCTTCTTTCACTGGGTTCGGTCTTCAGTTCTTCCTTTTTTTTCTTTTTCTTTTTTCCTTCTTCTTTCACTGGGTTTGGGTTTCTTGGTTTTTTATTTATTTATTTTTTTTTCACAGAATTTTTTGGTCTAAAGTTGCACTCCATGACCGGGTAAGGATGGGTTTGGATTTGGATTTGGATTTGGGGTTTCAAAATACCCACATGAATGGGTTTCAAAATACCCATTCCTTGAACACGGCGGTTGGGGTTTCGGCGTGGTGTCCCAGCCGAGACTGTGGACGAAGATCTCGCATCGGTTCTGTATCGGTTGATGGACGAAGACCATTGCCGTATCGGTTCTGTATTGGCTTGTCGTCGTCGTCGTCGTTGTCGTCCCGTCGTCACCGGCTGAGGTGGAGGTGGAATTAGCCGTCTAATTGGCCGCATTTTGTTGTTGTTGTTGTTGCTGTTTTTGTTATTGTGGATGAAGCTGGGTTCGGGTTTGTGTTTTGGGAGAGTAACAGGGGTGAAAGAGGGGAAATGAGAAAAGAGAAAATGGTGGGGCCCACAAAACAGTTTTGCTCTGACAAAGTGACAGGTATTGGACCCACAAACAGTGTGAAAAATATTGAGTGATGGTGCCAAACAGGTGTGATATTTTAGAGTAATGAGTGATGAGTGATGAAAATTGAGTGACAAAAAAAAAAAAAATTCAAACAGTCTCTTATTATTTCTCTCTCTTGCTTTTCCCTGGCTCTTTCTTCTCCAACTCTTTCTTTTTTCTTTCTTTCTTTGTTCTGTCTGTTTGACTGTCTCCTCCTCTCTTCACCTCTTTTATTTTATTCTTTTTTCTTTCTTCTTTATTACTTCACATCTCTTTCTCCCTTTCTGTTTTTTTCTTCTTCACCATTCAATGCACAGCCATCTTTAACTGAGCACGATGGCTCAAAGGTTAAAAAAATAAAAATAAAAAATTTATTATTTCTCTCTCTTACTTTTTCCTCTCTCTTTCTTCTCCCACTTTTTTTTTTCTTTCTTTCTCTGTTCTGTCTGTCTGACTGTCTCCTCCTATCTTCACCTCTTTTCTTTTATTCTTTTTTCCTTCCTCTTTATTGCTTCACCTCTCTTTCTCCCTTTCTGTTTTTTCTTCTTCACCGTTCCTTCTTCTCTATGATTGTGGTTTTTGTGAGTTTGGCCGGGGGTTGGTGGGGTGATTGATTTTGGGTGTGGGTTTTTTGGATTTTGGCTGGTTGATCAGATTTTGGCCTAGGGTTTGTGTCATTGATTGAATTGTGCGGTGGTTTTTGGCAGTGGGTTGTACATGGTGGCAGTCGATGGTTGTTGGGTGTGTCGTAAAATGATAAGTCAAAATAAATAAAGTGGTCTTCTGTGATGTTGAAAAAGCGAAAAAATTTTCTCCACAAATGTGGATGCTCTTACGGTATAAAAATCCAAAAGCAATTGCAATAGCTAATGCTCTTGGATGACAAGAGTGCAAAAGTTAATGCAAAATAACTAAGAACATTTGCATCAGAAAATGAAAAAAAAAAAAAAAAATTCCTCATTTTTACACATCCAAGTCTCAAAAAATTCCTCAAGTTAAAGATGTGTAAATTCGCAAAATTTCTATGTAACCATGTAAATTTTCACTAACACTATTTATTTTGCATTTAGTTTTTTTATTTTTTATTTATTTACATATTCTAAGAATGAAATAAGAAAATAGATTGTGGTTGTTGTATGTTATGAAAGAGAAACAATAAAAAAAAAATTTAAAAATTTAATGAAATTTTTGTATAAAATAGATAATCTGATGTGAGGTGCTTTATAAAATGAGTATATAAAATAGAAAAAAAAAGGTTCTTATATTAAAATAGACAAAAAAAATTTGCACGAGTTAATGTAAATGCTCTCATTCTAAAACACAATAAATGAATAAAGATGAAAGAGTAGATTGAAACTATCTCTAAAAAAAATAATAATAATATAAAAATATAAAAATAAATTAAATGAAAAGACTAGTGTAGGGTCAATTTTTGTTGGGCCAAGTATTTACTTTCTAGACTCGGCCCAATAAAACCCTTAACAATAAATTTGTAGAGTGGGTTGGACAACTGGGCTAAAAATAGATTCAACAACGGTTCAAACAGACCAAGCGAGGAGGAAAAGTGATGATCTGACTGGTAATCAGTAGGGATCCTCTTGAATCCGAAGAGGTTTAAAGTTTACAGATAAAAGAAAATAAAAATCCTCCCCCCATCTCCGTGAGACCTCCTTCCTTTATATATACACTTTTCCCTCCACCTTCACCGTACACTTGTTCTTCATCTAGGCGTCAACCGTACTAGTCACATCAGAAGTTTGCTTTAACCTGCAGTGAGTGGTAGTTGTTGAGGTTGCACTGTTCAGGTGTCTTCTCCACATAAATGCGGCCAGGAAAGTTGCTGCAGTGTATTAAATGCGGTGGCAGTAGTTTTACTTTTAAGATATTCCGTGATTTCCTCGTGCTTAGGCGTGCCCAGAACTTACTCCTTACCGAGGAATCTTCAGTATATCTACTTGATCAAGTTCTCCGGAGGTCTGATGAGTCGAACCTCTTCGGACCAGCCAGGTCGTCTTCGGACACAACATTCGTCCCTTCTTGGTTGCCCTTTCATCAGGATGGCAAAGCGCCGGTCACCTTAATTTCTTCGGACAGAAAATGATACCCAAATTGGGCCCCAGGCCCACATATGGCGTTGGGCTTTCTCACCCACAACTAGTAATACTAATAAATTAAAGGAGTCTCTAACTTAATAGTTAATATAATACAAGCCTTATCACACGCGCTTTGCATGTGTGATGAGGCTTCTTCTTCTTTTTTTGGTCTAG
Source organism: Quercus glauca (assembly GCA_023736055.1). Lineage (NCBI taxonomy): Eukaryota > Viridiplantae > Streptophyta > Magnoliopsida > Fagales > Fagaceae > Quercus > Quercus glauca. The sequence goes on from CM043316.1 coordinate 26,292,524, forward strand.
TGTCATAATTCCCCCCCCCCCCCCTTTTTTTTTCTTTCTAAATATATACTATCTATAAGAGAATTCTTCTCTTTGGACTGGATTTTTATGTGGTTCAAAATACCCTTATTAATGAATGGTTACTTTTCTTAGAAATAGGGTCATAAATGTCAAATAACAAATTTTATTTTGAATTCAAAAAGATAACTCTTAAAATTTAGGATTTTTTTTTCTTCGCGTTTATCTTTTTATTCCTTAAAATTTAGTCTTTTTTATTCCTTTTTCATCTAAATAACAGTAAGAGTAAAACACCCCCCAATTTAAAAAATAAAAAGCTAAGAAAACTCCTAAAATTTAGCCTTTTTCCCCTTTACTTTTACCTTATTTTTCCTACCCAAACTTTTCTCTATATCACTACACCACTTTCAAACATACATTCAAAAAATAAATTGCTTATCTCTAAAAATTATTGTTTTTATTTGTTTGAAAAATAAAAATATATATTTTCAAATCATAATAGATGTAAATTATTAACTTTTACAAAAGAAAATAGAAGAACCTCTGAACATGCGCAATGCACGTGCCTAGAGGTTAGTTTTGGATAAATTTGTTTTGAATACATGGATTAGTAGGAGAGTGTCCTATTTTGTAGGCATTTTAAGTGGAGTTTGAGATATATTTTTGCCAAGCTGTCCTCAAGTTTTTTCCTTATTAACCGTAAGGTTTAAGAATATTTTCGAACCACATAAAAATTCAGTCCAAAGATTAGCAGGAGGGTTTCTTATTTTGTATGCATTTTAAATGGTGTCGGAGATATAATTAGTATAGATAGATATAGAGATATCACTTAACTCAAAAGATTTAAACCTATAATTTTGGACCCAATTATGTTATATTTAGTTATTTACAATTACCTATTTTTATTCTTATTCAATGTGAAATTTTACTCATATTTGTATTTCCAACCATTACATTAATAATAATATGGAAATTAACTCATGACACCTGTTCTTTCACAATATTTGAAAATTTTCCCATATAACCACACCTTTTAAGTTCAAACTTCAAAACAAATTCATCTACCAAACCGATTAAAATTTCTCACAGCATTTTAACACAAATCAATGGGTCCAAATTTTAAACTTAAAAATATTATTAAAAAAAACTAATTATGATTTATTTTTTACGCAACACCAAAACTCTAATTCTTCCATTCATCCAAAGATCTTTTTTCCTTCAATCTCTTGATTCTTTTATAGTTTCAAAATATGATTTTTTACTTTTTACTGCAAACTCAAATTTTATAATTAATTAATTACAACAAATGAGAAATAAAGTTGAATTCTAAATATTTTTTTTAAACAATTAATCAAGGTAATGAGGCGGTATACAACTTTCTTGGTATATTGTTATATTTTTAATACTTTTGCATTCATTTATTTTCTCAATTTATTTTGAGTTATTGATGAACTATATGTTTAAACTTTAATTACTTGGATTAAAATCTTTAATTGATTATTATCATTAGATATAAATTGATTATTTTTGTTTCTTTATTACATAATTGTTTCTTTATTTTAATTAATATCAACTAATATTTTCCTGATCAATTCTGCTTTCAATCATGTTTTTTAATCTTATTTTTCTTCACCAAAATTTGGGCCCCGCCACTGAGTAAGGGCCTTTGCATTGAATAATCTTATTTTCTCCCTTATTTTAAAAGGCGTCTATGAGATGTGCGGCCTTTTGCTAAAAGTAAAAGCAGATAAATGGATCTATCAAAAAAAAAAAAAAAAGCAGATAAATGGAGAAGGGAAAAGGAAAAGGAAAGAAAGCAACAAAAAAAAAAGTAAAAGAAGAAAAAAGTTGAAGGGACACAATAGACAATACAACATTAACAAAGCAGCTAGATTGTATATTTTCTAGTATATTCTGTTCCACCGTTTAAACCGCCTGGATGCTTCTGGGCCGTCTGATTTGTCAACTCTGATGATTAATAGTAGTATTTTCATTTTCTATAAATAAATAAATAAAACAACTTCAACAATGCTCTCAGTGGTGTGGTTGTAGCTTGTGACCCCTACAGCATATTACTTTTTGAGGACTCAAGCAAACTATGTAATCTATCCAGGTAAGAGCAACCACATCAGTTCATGGATAATCTTGCAAAATACAAAAAATAGCTTTTTTTTTTACACATTTTGACCAAAAAAACACCTACATCAATGGATGTAAAATTGTGTATAAATATACAAGAGCTACAGTAACCATGCATATATACACGGTTACTGTAGCTCTTCTATATATTATTTTAATAATTTCTAATTTCGCTCATTTTTTTCTCTCTCTTCTCCATCTGCACAACCAACGCCCTCATCATTTGCTTCTTCCTCTAATACATACACTCCCACAGACAAAATCAAAAATCAACCACAAAAATAAAAAATCAACAACAAAATCAACCACAGACACCACAAAACCAAACACACCCACACACGGACACACCAACGGAGACAGAGAGAGTGGATCACCGCTTGTGGCGGATCGGCGCTTGTGGCGAATCAGCGTGCTTGAATCGGTGTTCTTCTCGCCTTGCTTGGATCAGAGTTTCAAATGGAAATTTCAGATCGGCGTTTGAATTTCAGATGGAAATTTCAGCTTGGATCAGAGTTTCAGATCGGCGCTGTGCTCCCTGCTTGGATCGAAATTTCAGAGAGTTTGGAATAGAAAGGAGTTTCAGAGAAGACTCTAGAATAGAGTCTTGTGAGTGGAGAGAGAGGGTTTGAGATAAAATAATAATAAAAAAAGTGAGAAAATGATTATTTAAATAAAACAAATTATAGAATAGATAAACTGATGTGACTGTTTTGTAAAAATGAGTGTGTAAAATAGAAAAAGTAAGTTTTTAGTGTAAAAATAGATGTGTAAAATACACTAACTGATGTGGTTGCTCTAAGCGAATGAAAATAATGATTCATTATATATTATTTTTATAAAAGGTTGGCGTTATATTAATATCAGGCGTACTGCTTAAGTTAATTAGGATCCTTACTGTAAAGCACATGCTGCTTGTGGACTTGTAGGTCAACCAGGGAAGGATCCATGAAATTACATAAACTATGCTCGTCCACTCGCTAAAAGTAGTTGGAGTCTACCAGTCATCCATAAGTTTATCAGTTGCAGGTTTCAGGCGGAACTGAACTGAAGGAATTCTTTAGACATCCTAAAGAATAATAAATCTCTCTTCCCTTGTCCTGTTGCCCACTGGGCCTTTCTTGATTCTAGATTGTGTTTTACAGACAATGGGTATGAGCAGCTGGGCTTCCTGTGCTGTTCTTCTTTACCTTGTTCTTTTTCTAACACCTTGTCCAATCCGATTCCTAGTCACAGCACTGCCTGGCTATTATCTTGCTGCAGACGCTTCTACTTCATGGACCAACAGTCTTTCTGCTCCTGATACTGTGAAATTCGATGATGGATCATTTGCGAGAATCATACTTTTAAGTAATTTCTCCGATTACTTTGATTACGGTTCTTGTGGTTGTGGCTTCTTCTATAATCAAACCTGCAACAGTCATCTCTTTGCCATTTTCTCTCTTTCTTACGACAACGATGTCAATATTTCGAAATCTGAAGGTCCAAAAGTAGTATGGTCTGCTAACCCAGAGAATCCCGTTAGCATTAATGCGACTTTGCAGCTTACTTCAGAAGAAGGTTTGGCGTTAAAAGATGCTAATGGAACTACTGTCTGGTCCACAAACATCGGCAGTAAATCTGTGGCTGGCCTAAACTTCACCGACATGTGCAACCTCCAGCTCTTGGATGACAAGAATGCAACAGTTTGGCAGTCTTTTGATCACCCAACGGACACACTGGTTGTCGGGCAAAAATTGGTGGCGGGGCAGCAACTCACTAGTCAAGGAGGATTGTTTTCGTTCTCTGTCGCCAGGCAAGGGTTATTTGCTTATATCAATTCTAATCCTCCCCAACGCTATTTTACTTTTACTTCAGAGAATACCACTAGTATTCTTTTTATGAAGGACAACTATCTCTCTTCAGCGATGGTGGAAAATTTATTTCTTTAGCTTGGCCTTTACCTTCAACAGAATACTACCCAAATCGGTATATGAGATTAGGGGCTGACAATGGACGCTTGAAAGTGTATAATTTGTTTTGGCGAGAAGTACAAGATTTTTTCACTAGATATACTGATTCCTGTGCTTTCCCTACAGTTTGCGGAAATTATAGTATTTGTACAAACGGCCAGTGTATTTGTCCTAGACCTATAAAAGCAACAAGCTATTTTCAGCCCATCGATGAAACGCAACCTGACCATGGCTGCTCCCTGATTACTCCCTTGTCTTGTGCAGCTTCCCAAACTCACATTCTTTTAGAGCTACATAACATCACATACTTTCTCTTTACTCAAGACCCCCCAGCTATAGATCCAGATTACCAACATATAAGTTTAGATAGCTGTAAACAGGCTTGCTTAAAAGATTGTTCGTGCAAAGCTGCTTTTTATAATTCGAGCAAACGTGTAGGGAGTTGCTATTTACTACCCCAAATTTTTTCATTAAAGGCCATTGATCAAGGTAATACTGACCTTAAAGTTTACATTAAGGTCCAAAATGTCTCAAGTTCCGAACCTCCTCGACAACAAACAAACCATAAAAAGAAGAAACAAATAATAGTGGGATCTAGCCTCGGATCTTTGCTTATTATGTTTCTTTTAATTGGAATCTTTACTTTACTGTTTTGGAAAAAGGAAATTGTAGATGAAGCTGAGGAGTATTATTTGGATCATATTCCAGGGATGCCCACAAGATATTCTTATGATGATTTGCAAGAAGTAACAGAAAATTTCAATAAGGAGCTTGGTGAGGGAGGATTTGGCACAGTTTTCGAAGGGACTCTACCTGATGGCACAAAAGTTGCAGTGAAGCGTCTTGATGGCTTTAGTCAAATCAAGAAATCGTTTCTGGCAGAGGTTGAAACAATTGGCAGCATCCATCATATCAATTTGGTAAGACTAATTGGATTTTGTGCTGAGAAATATCATAGGCTTCTTGTTTATGAGTACATGTCTAATGGGTCTTTAGATAGATGGGTATTTCACAAAAATCCTGAGATGTTGCTTGATTGGCAGCATAGAAAGAAGATCGTCATTGAAATTGCAAGGGGACTAACTTATTTGCATGAGGATTGCAGGCAGAAAATAGTTCACTTGGATATAAAACCACATAACATCCTCTTAGATGAGAATTTTAATGCAAAAGTCTCTGATTTTGGGTTGTCTAAACTAGTTGACCATGACCAAAGCCAAGTTGTGACAAACATGAGAGGGACTCCTGGCTATATGGCTCCAGAATGGTTGAGTTCAGTGATTACAGAAAAGGTAGATGTCTATAGTTTTGGAGTAGTGCTTTTGGAGATTTTGTGTGGAAGGAGAAACATAGATCGCTCTCAGCCAGAGGAAGCAATGCATCTACTTGATCTTTTTAGGAAAAATATTGTGGAGGATCAGTTGCTGGATTTGGTTGATAAGTGCAGTGAAGATATGCAATTACATGGAGGTGAAGTTGTGAATATGATGAGAGTTGCAGCATGGTGTTTGCAAAATGATTTCACAAGGAGGCCTTCCATGTCTATGGTGGTTAAGGTCTTAGAGGGTGCTGTGAATGTTGAATCTGACCTAGATTATTTCTTCTCCAATCCATCTTTACCAAACATGAGAGTTGGAGTTGAAAACCAAGAAGTGCATATTGTTGCTGCTTCTTCATTATTTCCTTCAATTCTATCAGGACCACGATGACTTTTCACTGTACCATAATGTGGTAATTTGCATAGTTTTGATAAATTCTTTCATCCAATAACTAATATTAGTAGTTCAAATTTGATGGGGGTTTGAATCTTGGTCATTCCAGTGGCCATTTATTGGTACTAGCATGGCTCCGCTCTGTTAGTAATACACATTTCTTTATTTAATATTGTTGTTGTCCTATAGTGTTTATTCTATAGGTGACACCAAAATTTCAGTTTGAGTTGTAGACTATTTGTCGTATTGTTGTGTTTCTTCCAAAGGACCCGTGCATGATGTATAAGTTTGTACAAAAGCTGCCCTTGCTGAGATGATATATATATATATATATATATAGTCCAAACTGTCCTGGTTTAAATCACATGAGAATGGTTTGGATCCCATACCTTCGAATATATAGCTCTCCAACAAAGGGGTCTTATCATCAGATGAAGATCCCAAATATGCTACCATAGTAATAGGCTTCTCTCAATTCTTCTTTAGCTTTTGCCCATGTGACAGATTAAAAATCAAATTGAAAATATCATTGCTCCAATGACGCTGCAACATTAGGGAGAAAAGGACAATGAATTGTGAAAAATATATACAAGGCAATTAACACATGTAGTAGCTGATTTTTTCTTCTTGATATAGTACTCTGATTCTAGTCTGGAGGAAAAGGGAATCTGTGTCTCTATGTTTGTGCATTTCCGTGAGAAAGAGAGAGAATTATATATTCCTAAGATAAAGAGCATCACCAAGGAATATGACACCCTTAGCAACTGCAGTGGCTATTGATAATGGCTTGAGAGAGAAATATATACATCTCAAAAGGGTAATTGTTAATGCACACATTGTACACAATTTATTTTTTGAACTGAAATGCTTGTATGACGTGCAAAATATTATTGCCTTTCCCCATAGAACTGCATAAAACACAATTGATATTATTATTGCTCCAACAACACTGCAACGTTAGGAAGAAAAAAAAAAGACTAGTGAACTATTAAGAACCAAATATAATCTAGTCATGGAAAATAGCATCTGCTTTTTGAATTTATTTTAATATTCAACTCCCAAAGGTGGGAAAATTAATGTCCATATGTGAGGGAGAGAATACTATACCTCCCAAGATAGAGGGCATCACCAAGGAATATGACACCTATAGCAGCTGTTGTGGCAATTGACAGTGGCCTGAAGATTGATATGCAGAGGTCCCTTCAAGTGCAGGATTCAAGTGTAGACAATGTTGCCAAGGGCTGAAGCAAATCCCTGATCAGAGAGAATTCCTCTGGTCAGAAGTTACCAATAGCCAACTTTGTCATGGTAGTCCATTAGTTTCATATTGAGTATACAATGGCGATTAATGCTATATCAGCCCTTGGTCTCCCACCACTTAAGTTCATGTCTAGCATTAAAGATACTGGTTCAGATACAACTGTAGGACAAAAGTTGTATACGAACACAACAATTACCTCTGATGGCTATATTCTCATAACTTGAGTCTGTAAAATGCTATGAACAAGTGGAAGGTACTCAACAGCAAGTAGAAGGCCACCTATGACCCAATTCAATAGTGATGAGCTTAGAGAAAAATGAACTGAAAGGGATGGTGATTGAGATGTGATCTATATGATTGCAGGGCCTTCATAGAGAACTAGTGCCATTGCACCAATATTGATACTACAGTGCCCATGATTTAGCCTGAGTACTTGAGCAGGGCCTTCATAGAGAACTACTGCCATTGCCCCAATATTGATACTACAGTGCCCATGATTTTCCATCCTTTTTGAAGCACCCTTATAATATTAAAAGGAGAAGGGAAAAGAAAATTCTGATGACAGCAGCTATTATGAAATGTATTTAACAAATTCAGTGGTTAAAGATATGAATGGACTATATGGATAATACAGTTTGATATAGTAAAGACATAATAAAACAACATTCAAAACAAGTCATTCTCGTTTTGGTCTTTGATTGTGTGTTAAAATAAAGAGATTATAGGAACTCTTTTGGTAACATGACCATGTAAGCATCAATCTATGAGGAGGGTTGAAGTTAAGAAGTTTAAATCTCTTCACTTTGGGTCCAAAACATAATAAACAAATATAGAGTAAAGACTAGTAAGTAATGCACCAAATAAGACAATGAAAATAATAATTCCTTATGAATTATTTTTATAAAAGACCCCCACATTGGCCTTATTATAATAATGTAGTGGGGATTTCATTGCCTAAAGACCATTCTATGGAATGCATATTTATAGTCTACCGATCAAATGAATTTCTTGCAACAAAAGAAACTTTACATAGGAATGTAAAATAGCCTAGATAAGCAAACAAATAATATTCTACTCCTAATGACTTTCATAAGTAGAAGGTGTTGTCCTCACTTGTCCATAACAATCATTGAAATAACCAGTGATTTAACAATTCTTGTCCACCAAGTACATGGCTAGAAATAAGAGACCTAAATAATGGTGCACTTGCATTAAATACAAGCAATAAAATATAATAAGTTAATTCATTCAAAAAGAAAAAAAATTATGTAAATACTTAAACAGAAACAAAAATAAAAGTCTAATGAACAATAAGAAAGAATGAAAGAAACTTGATAATTAGAGCGAGTATGAAAGTGAAAGCCAGTGTGAGGTTGCTGATGGCTGAAGCAAGAGTGGTGAACTGTATTTTTTGCCTTTATAGCCACACACCTGAGCTACAGACCTGCCTTCCCACACATAATCAATCAATATTAGAAAAATAATAATATTTTGTTTTAGCCCATTTTCATTTCCTACAAATGAAAACTAAAAAAAGAATAGCTTCTTGGGTATAATTTTCTTTCCCAAGTACTCTCAGGAGGAGAATTCTACAGAGGACAGACAGCTTGAATGTTGGAAGATCTGTAGTTCTAAATATATAATATAAAAAATCAGTAAGAACTTTTTTTTTAAGAGAAAATATTTTTCATTTGTTTATCAAAAACTTTTGTACAGTATTGAGAATCAAATTAAGAGACAGACCGGTGAAAGATCATGAAGGCCAAGGGAAGAAGAACAAGAGTGGATAAGGCATAGTAACTCGACCCTTTCAAACTTGCTTCTTTGAACAGGATGTTTAAGACCACCTTTGTCCACTCTACTGCAACCATGGCTGAAAATGGCAGGACTCCTTGTAACAACTGTTCTATGCCATCTCTCTCTCTCTTTACTGATTTCTATTATATCTATGCAGCATTTATTGGTTTTGCTAGAAGAAAAAGGATCTATCAACAAATAGAGAAATATATATGATCAAAATTGATTAGTCTATTGAGAATTCCTAACCCATCCCAGAATCTTGGGACTATATATATATATATATTAAAACCATTCATTCGTATTAATATCTCTCAGTAATGCCATCATTGCTTTTGCTTGTGGAAAAGGTCAGATGGAGACACATATTGACTGGTTGGCTAGAATCATCAAGTTCAGTTTGTTTTGTTTACCCCTGGTGGTAAATCAATAAAACTGAAACCACTAAGAATTTTGATATTTCTGCTTTTGCAAAATATTGCTTTTTTCTCATCAAACTCTGGACAGTAGGATCATTTAGAGATTATCCACCCTTGGAATTGCAGATCTGCAAATGAAAATGTAAAAGCAATGTGTTTATATATGACAGTAGAGACTGATAAGAATTCTGTAGGTTTTTTTTTTTTAATGAATTTTGTAGATTTTGGGGTTTGCTATATAGAGTTTGGGTGTATATAGTGAGTAGCTAGTTCATATGATTTATCAGGTTGTAGCTGTTGGAAAAGATAGTGTCCAGCCTCATGTACTTGTGTTGTAGATGTTATATTCACCTTTGATTTTTCAGTGTATTCTGAATTTCTTTTTTGAAATAAAAACCTTTCAATTTGAGCCGTGTGATATTATTTCTGAGCGAGGCCAACAAACTCAATTTCAATCATGCTTAATTCTCAAGCCATGATACTGGAGTACATGGACTGCTACCCATGCCTAAACATTACTTAGTGCTGCATTGGTGGAAATAGTCAACAGAACTGGTGGTTCATGATGGTTGATTTGTATTCAGTTACAACTTACAAGCCTTTTCAACCTTCCCCAGATTGATTGGCATGTAAGAATAAGTTTAATTCTAATCCAAAATTAGGATAATGTCATTTTCAAAGTTATAGTTTCAATCTAGCACAATATGCATGTAATTTATGATATTTGACCAATATGCAGGGGGTAAAAAAAGGAAAAGAAAAAAACGCCAAAGGATAAACTATAACCTTGAAAGTTGTAACTATACACAAAGAAGCTGCATTGGCAAACAAGCCACAACTATTTCGGTTTATTAACTTTCAATATCAGAACATATCATAGATATTTAATCCCTTTAGGAAAAATTTACCCTATGAGGTTTCTGATCCCAAGCTTCCTCTCATGTACCATGCCTAAATTTTACAATAATTGGCAATAATATTATAGTTATGCTTTATCTTCTCCCTGTCGATTGTCATTCCATGCATGGTGGAAGTAGTGCAACGCCATAGGCCCAAAGCAAAAAGTACTCACTGTTGGTCGTACCGTACTGGTTGGTTGGATATTTAACATTTGTGCTTGCATTAAGTGAATGTGTATGGATATTCTTATAAAACTTTCTTGTATCTTTGCATTATGTGTTTTGCAAGAGTGGGGTCTTCTGGGTGGATGATTCCAAGTAATGAACGCTGTCACCAACAATTACTTTCTCCTTGGCTTGCCCCCACAACACAGTATAAAATCCAAAAGCAATTACAATAGATCCAATCAAACTGCAAAGATGACAAAGTTGCACATTATTAATGCTCAGTTGATATAATTTAAGAACATGAACATCACTGAGTCAAAAAGAAATATTGTCATTAGCAGGAATATGATTGGGATGACAAGAGGTCAAGAAGGTTTTAATATCTTTATATTTGAAGATGAATGAACTAGATTAAAATTTACCTGCCAAGATGAGGATTTTCACCAAGGAATATGATTGCCATGACAACCGCAATGGCAGTGCCTAGTGGCTTGAACAGGGCCACATAAACAGGCCCCTTCTTTTGCAAACACCAAGCTAAAACACTGTTACGGATGACACTCCCACTAATTGCCTGAATTGAAGTCAATCATCGTTCAATAAAAAGTGAGATGTTTCCAAAACCCAATTTGTAGAATTTCTTATGCTTTCTTATGAATCGTAGTAGAAAATAGAAAGAAAAAAAAAGGGCAAACTTGTTACAAAGTACTAAAACATATAGCTGGAAAGGAACTTGTCATACCCCATAGGTAACAGCAATCACTCGAATCCTGGGTTGCAGTGCCCAAGAACTTACATTTCTTTCTGCCATTAAAGAGATAATTGCACATTGGATGGTCCCAAAGAAGCAGGAGAAAAAGACTAGGGTAATTTTTTCTGGGTACTCTTTAACAATTGCTGCCTGGAATAGCAATCAAGATCAGTACTTTTTTAACTACTCATCTTCCCATCTTACTTTTCAACTACAATGAAGAACTGCAAGATGGTCTGTCATAGTCCACCAAAAAAAAAAAAAAAAAACCTGAAATTTTGTGATGGTAAGCTGTTAAATTTGGAGTTACATTAATATTACCTGAAAAATGTTCCATGTTGCAGAAGACAGACAAGTGATTGTAAGGAGAAGGCCTCCAAGAACCCAGTTTGACATTTGTGCGAGATTTTGCTGAAGAGAGGTCTTAAAAGAGGATGAAGCCTCAAAAACAGGTGGCCCCTTATAGAAAGTCACTATGAATGCTCCTGATATTGATACTATGGTGCCTATAATTTTAGCCTGACTGCTTGTACTTCTCAGAGCTAGTTTTTCCATCCTAGAAATTAGTAATACATGATAGATTAAAGGGGAAGGGAAAAATTATAAAACATACACAGACAGAAGCAAGTAACCATGGTAGCCAGAAACCCAAAACTAACCAACAAAGCCAAAGTTCAAATCTTATTGTCAGGAAAAAAAAATTAAGAAATTATATTAATAAAACTGACATCATATATTTGGGGATCATTGTCAATACTATGATATACAAAATGTATAAAACAATTATAAAAAAAGAAAAAGAAAAAGAAAAAACATTATGTTTAATCTATAAATCTCATGGATCATGATGCCCAGCAAACATATACAATGAGCCCAATGATTATACAAGTACAAAACATTTTCTTGGAACCTTATGACAAATAGAAATGCATAACATGGTTGTGCTAATATAAGTTGACTTCATACCAACCTTCATATTCAGTAAAACATAAGATACTAAATGGTCCAACAGAACAAACAACTACGGCAGACATTGCTCCCCACCCAAAATAAATTAAATTAAAAATCCCCCTACTTCCATAATTTTAAATACCATTATTGTCTTATCCTATTTTCTTACCTGAAAATGACTGCAAGCAAGAATGTAAAACCTGGAATAAGATTGCCCATAGCCATGGCAAGAGTTGGAGAGCTGTATTTGATACCTGCAATAGCACAAATTTGCTCCAAACAAATCCTGCAATATAAAGTTTTTTTTTTTTTTTGGGTGATAATATGCTGTTCAATATAATTGTCACTTAAGTCTATAAAATTATCCAAATTCCTAAAAGTAATCCAAAAAAGTATGCTTTAAATAGAATGTGCTACCCAAGGAGTCCAAGGAGGAAGAACTTTAAGAGGAGGGAGAAAGTGAGAGGATGTCCCCTGCTTCTGTAAATAAACAAGAAAAAACAGTTTTTGGTGGGTATAATTCACGTGAGAAATTAAGTGTTTGATGAGAAACTCAAAGAATTAAGAGAAGAAAAGGAACCTGTAGCGGTGGAAGATGTAATACAGGAAAAGGATGAAGGTGCCAAGAGCATTGTAGTAAACAACAAAAGAAAAGTTGCTCATCCCACTTGTCATAGCTGCTTTGCTAAGTGTCACCATGCCCACGTTGCAAACCTCTACCATAACCAGTGCTGCAAAGGGCAGTACTCCATCCTTGTAATAATTCACATCCATCTCTCTCTCTCTCTCTCTCTCTCTCTCTCAAATGCTTTCACCAAAAGTATTTCTCTTCAGCGAGAGACAGACCCCAGGCAATCAATATGTCTTTGTCCGAATGGAAAGAGGCATCAATTATGTAATGATTCTCATTATCATCCATATTTAAAATAATGCTTGTTTATTACTTGAAGAAGGAGATTTTGGGTTTAAAATTAGTAGGAACAGTAATAAACTAATAAATAAAAGGATTAACAAAGATTTTGACGTGATTTTCTCCTCTCCAACTTGACAAATTGTACTACACAATTGTAATTTCATTTGACAATCCAAAACTTACGTCACGTCAAATGACACTCTACCTAAACTTATTGGACACACGTGACAAATCAGATCCAAATGTAAAATATTCAACATTCTCATATCATTTCATATTTAAATTGATCTGTTTTCTTCAAAATTGTCAATTTTATACAATTCTGTACAAATTTAAGCTTTAATTCCCCTCTTGAAGCTCAAAAAAACAATCTTGGTGGACCTCACTATAACTGCATTTCTGATAAGCTCTTACAAATGAAAAGAGGGAATAGAGAGTGATATACACCAAAATAAATAAATAAAAACAAAAGGAGAATAAACTGATCTAAAAACACCCTGAATCTACTGGTTTTAGCTCTTCCTTCGCTTTCTTTTCAAAAAAGGCATAGCACTTAGACCTCCTACAGAGGTGGTCCCAGTATCATTTTTAGTATTATCCTGCAGAGACACATGCTCCTTGGAATTATTATCATTACTTGAGGCATTTAGATGGTCCAGTTTGGACTCGGTATCATATGCATCTGTCTTCTCACTATCTTGGGCTTCATTTAAGGCACCTTTGGGGCCCAAGTTAAATTGAACTGAACCACAATCAAGATCTGCTTCATCCATTAAACCAGAGCAGTGGGATAGCTCAGCATTTCCTGAGGCAGTAGCCATAGTTGAGTCATGAGTTCCATCTTGGTCATTCTGTGTCTCATCTTCATCCAAGCAAAATCCACCTCCTATTTCGAGGTAGTCTTTGGAAAACTCAGCCTCAAAAGAATCGCCATGAGGGCTCACATCTGGTTGACCAATTTCAAATTCGTCAGTGCAAAATCCGCCACCCGTTTCTACATTGTCTCTATGCAAGTGCTCCTCAAGAGCAGGAGCTCCTGAATCATTTTGTTTCTTTTCGTCATGACCAGCAGCAGCATCTCCACTTACTCCCTGGGCCGAAGATAGATCTAGTTCTACTGCCTCTTCATCAGAGTATCCTTTATCACTTCGGTCTGATGACTTGTCTGCATCATCTGCTTCTAAGTCATTCACACTGTAATTCACAGGCTTCTGATATCGCCTTGACTGAAAGATACAAGCAGGACAATATGCAGAAAGATAATTGTTAAAGTTGGCCAAAGGAAGAAAGAAAATACTGCAACAAATTATTCTCTTCAATTGCATACATTTCTGAGGTCACAATACAAATTGAATGGTAAAGCACAATGTATACTCGAAAGAAGGCATGGTGGCACTAACTCCTTGATAGTGATATTTCAGCATAATTATTAATGGAGCATAAAAAAGATTGTAACTTACCCTTCTCACTTCTCCTGGCCCTTCTATCTTGTCCACAAGAACTTCTTGTTCATCACTACTGTCATCCTCGCTACTTTCACAAGATTCCAAACCAGTACTTCTTTTACCCCTTCCTCGTCCTACTCCCCTGCCTCTCCCTCTTCCTCTGCCTCTTCCTTTCCCACGCAACCCTCTGTTCTGATTTCCCCTGCCTTCTTCCTCCATAGTTGCTTCTAGATTCTCCTCTATAGACGGAACAGAGTCCCCAACATTCCTCCTTTTCCTTGACTGCTTGGGTGTAGATTTTTCCATATATTTACTCTGATACTGAACATCACTCTCCTTTATTTTCTTTGAAGGTTTTTCAAAGTTTTTATCCCCAGGTTCAGCAGGGCTTACTCTTCTTTTCTTTCTACTTTTAGAAACCTTTTGCAAGGGATCATCCATCAACTCCGAGGTCTGGTTTCCAGTGATTCCTTTAACAGCTTTCTTAATTCTCTTGCTACGAATTTTTGCAAACCGTTCATTAAAAGTGTAAAATGCCTCCAACCGCAATTGAGTCTTCACCAAACAAGCAACAAACATTATCAGCATCATTCTTCAAATTAAGAGATATGAATGAATCCATAACTGAGAATATGACACAGCAAACAAAATTAAGTTCCCCGAGATTATATGCATCAAATAATTTTAATTTAGTATTAGGTGATGCTAGATAAGACTGCCTGCGTGAACATGTGAGAGACATACAGAGAGCGAGAGAGGAGAGGGTGGGGAGAGAGAGTGCTTGAGCCCCTAACCTCATGTTTAGCGTACTCCTTCAGAACAGGTACTATCAACTCATCCACCTTCTGGCTACCCCAACCAAACTTTTCCCAACACAATCTGTACGCAAAAAAAAAAATTTTAAAAAATAAAAACAACAATAACAATAATGATTTGATAATCATCATGCATTTTAAAAACATGTCAAACACACAAAGAATAGTCTATGCCATGATATAGTCAGATGTATCCAGAAACCACATACTGGAAGCAGTGGGCATGAGCTTTCATAAAGTTATCTATAAAGATATCAGTCCAAACATGCAATCTACAAACTGAAGATACTCCAATAAAAAACACAGTCCAACATAAGAAATTACCCCCATGTTCACCAAGAATATGTTAGAGCATGTCTACAATATCAAAAAATTACATGAACTAATATGATTAAAAAAAAAAAACTTCTCATTCAAACTAGACTCTAGTAGATAACTTTAGCAGGAATACAGTAAACAGACCACCTTCAATTCATGAAACAGATAGAAGTAAAGAGTGAACCTAGTTGTAAATCTCTAAAATTATAGACAAGTTCTCACATTTTTTCCCTGTATCTAAATATGGAGAATAATCAACATAAAAGCTGGAATTCAAAAAACCTAGAAGTTAAAAGTCAAGAAATAGCTCACTTGCGAAGAACAAAATGATCTGGCTTTCCCCATGTGAAAGGCTCAGTTGACTTGTCCACTTGTGGGGAAGAGTAGGCTGTGATAACTGCTTCACTTGGAAAAGAAGAAGGAATGTGCCAGTTCTTGCTCACATTTCTCTGTTTAATGGGGATAAGAGAGTAGTATAACATATTAAAAAAAATAGAGAAATTGCAATTCTTCCATGTATAATAAAAGGCAGGGAACTTGAAAATTACATGCTTATCCATGAAAATCTGCTTTATGTCTTGCAAGTCAATTACAGACTGCTTCTGCTCTTGAGCTTGGGAAATGTTTTGGTCCAATGCAGACACATCATTTATATTGCTTTTTGAACAATTCAAACCATCACTAACTTTAGGTCCCCTTTTTTTCAAACTTGACCCTGTTTCAGCATCAAACTTCTTAAGGATGGTGGGATCTGGCGACTCAATCCATTCCCGGAATTTATGGAGGCCATCTTCTGCAGGAAATGCATTTACAACTTCAATAGCATTGACAATGCCAATCCCACTACATTCAAAATACAGTGAATACTATCTTAAGTTAGCAACTGAACTCAGCACCCTTACGAAAACAAATAATCAATTTTAATTTCTACTATCATAAATGACGATGAGCAATAGCACAAGATACCATAACAAGTAAAGTCACCCAAAAAAATTTTTCTGCGACATGGAAAAATTAAAGATATCTGTGGCAAAACCTGACCTAAAGACTAGCATAAGCTCCCAATCACAGAAGAAGTCAAGTCTGCTGCAGTTAATTACCTGACACCTTCAGTGTAATCACTTCCAAGAAGCAACGCCATCCGAATTAATTTTTCTCTTGTCAGGCCAAGTTCCTTCTCAATGTCCTGACAAATAAAATGCATGAACAATTGACATAAGAAGACTGCACTCCATAATTTATTATTATTATTATTTTAATTGAAGAATGAAAAAGGAAAAGGGGACCCCAAGTAACTAAATAGAGCACAAGGAAGGGAACAAGAAATAAAGGATCAAGGTTAAAATTAAAGTCTCCACTCTAGTTGAACAAAATAATATTTTAATATGCACCTCACAAAGCCAACAGCAAAAGAATCAGATCAATGAAATTAGCAATGACCATAAAAGCAGAAGGGTTTTCTTCAAAACCAAACCCTCACCACCCCCCAAAAAATTCCATATCAAGAAATCAAAAGTACATTTCTAGAAGAACAATGGCAACAAAATGCTTCCAAGATCAGAGTTTAAGTAAATAATCTCATCTAACAAAGCCTGACAAAGAAAACTGAAAACAAAGATAAGATTATATACTCTAAAAATTATTATATAAATATATACATTTGGGACTTAGAATAGGGAGAATTGACATGAGGCTCCATCAAAAACAGACCTTCATGAAGTATGTCTCGACATATTTTCGATCATCAAATATATTCTTGTAAACACTTTTTGCCCCAAACAAAAACACATCAGAGTCATCAGTCACAACACCATCAACAAGGTTTGCAAGTTCCATATAAGCACACTGAGCTTCTGCTTCCATCGGTGCAATTATATAAGGCAATCCAAACATCTGCAGTAGTTCCTGCAGATTCATCAAAATTAAAAAGGATTTATCTTTTTCCAAGAAATACAGTAACTCACTGAAAAGAGGTCTTACAGAATGTAAAAACAAAATTCCTCAAAACCAACCAAATGCAAAAGTATTTATTTGACCAAGTAAAAAATATATGCATAAGCAAAGGAAAGGATGTACCTTATAACCTTCCACTCATTCCAGGAAGTTAAATGTTCAAAAGATGCATCAAGTGCAACAAAATTCACATTTTTTAATTCAACCACATCAAAAATCAATACACATTATAAAGTGCGCATAATAAGCATTCAAAAAAAGTTTAAAAAGCCTTTTATGAGCTGTAGGCAATGAACTTTCTTTTTTACGAGTGGATTTGGCCCTCCCACTATAATTAGTTATTAAGAGATGAGTGAATAATATGTCAGGCACAAAAAAAATATAGAAAATCAAGCCAGTCCTACTAACCAGTTAATTGTGAACATATACATTATTCAAGTACTAAAAGCTTTGAGCCACACCTGACATTCTGCAAACATCTCGCTGCTGACAGATTCTGCATTACGCTCAAGCTTTCTCTGCTCATCTCCTAGATTCATATATTCTTGATCTAGAATTAGCATTTCCTCCTCCAAATTAGCCTCTGCGACTTCAAACTGCAAATTTTCATTTACCTCAAAGGGATCTTTTTCCATGTTTTGCTCCCTTTCCTCAGCATGATTGTCATATTTTTTTTCTGCAGCCAACTTCTGCGGAAAATCAATGTCATTTGTTAGGTATTTTGTGGATAACTTCATCAGAGGAAAGGCAGGGTCAGCCTCATCATTAAAATGTATTGGTTCAGCTTCGGTGTCATTTATCTTATCACCAATGCGAATGCTATTGGTATTGGCACCAGCAATATGAGAACTACCCTCTGAACCCCTGTTAGGAAAAGTTGATAAGCTAGCACCTGCACTAAATGTATCCAAAAGTTGTTCTGCAATCACAGGGGCCTCCTTTTCCATAGGGGTCACAGATTCAGCACAAGGCATTTTGCTGTACAAACTCCCCTTCTTGCTTGCATCTTGCGTTGACTGTTCAGAACAGGAACCTACATAGGTTTCACATGGCTTATTTATCAGCATTCCGGAGTGATCAGAATTATAAGCCACAGATGAGTTTGACTGACTCCCAGAAGAATTAATGGCTTCTGAGACAGTTATTCCAGCCACATTATCTGGCTTCTCCACTCCATCCACAATTTCACAAAATGATTCATTTTTTTTAGCTCCATTCTCCTCCAGCAGAAGCTTCTTCGCCATATTGTTTTTTTGTTCAGAGAGTCCAATACCTTCATGAACATTTTCTGCGGAAATGTTCTCATCTTGAGGCATATTAAGACTAGCTTCCTTATCCCCTGCATACTCAAGACTCCTCCTTATTGCCTCCTGCATATCAGCCTCTTCTTCCAACCAACCTTTAGAAACTGTTCTTGATTCAGCTTGACAAGAGGAGGTGCTTTTAGGGAAGTCACAAACTCCTTCCTCCCATTCCACCTCACTCTCATCATTAACATTACCTTCCTCAAGGGAGGGCGTAATTTCCCCTCTAACATCATTAGAAAAATTGTTACCTTTCCCTTCGATGATTCCTTCCTCCCAGTCACAGTCTGAATCAGAATTAGAAGGTTGCTTCCTTGACTGGATATTGTCAGTAGTGACTCTTACTGGATTTACAGCTGCTAAACAAGCAAATAGATGATCATCACAATCAAGAAATTTGTCATCCCCCTCATCCTCAAAGGATATCTCTATGGAGGAATCAATTTTTAACATGGATTCCTCATTTCTCTTATTCAAATCAACAGATTCACTATTTCTGTCATGTGAAGTTTCTAAAGACCGACCTTCACAAGGAAAACTTACTGGGAGACTAATTTCACTTCTATTGAGCATAGTTCGAGTATTTGCAGTCTTTTTCGAATTTGCACTCTCATTCTCAATCTCTTTCATCAAATCCAAATTCCTTTGTATATCACGGGTCATACGGATCCCCATGGCTCTTACTCTACTGACACGAAAACGCCCCCTCTCATCCAGAAATGTCTCAATATTGTCATCAGAAACTGTTCTAGATTCATTGAGCCCCTCTACTGAACTAGTCACGGTATCAGATTTACTAGTAGATGCTACATTATTGGTTGAATCTTGAGAAGGGCGCTCCCTCTGTGTATCTTGTTTCTTATCTACATTTCTCTGTGCTTTGGCTGACGTAAGAGCCCTGAGACATTTAAGAATGTTGTAAGTGAACAAAAAGTCATTAATCTAATGAAAGAAAAATAATCCCCACCCCCACCACCCCTCCCGCCAAAGAAAAAAACTCAACCTCACTAAATTACAAAATTAAATGAGTTCCAACTTTTAAGCAGGTACACGCTACATGTCATGCATAATTAACAAACAAAATATTGAAAAGACAATTACTCACTGTTTATCACCAGTAAATGATGACGAGAAAATAAATTCTCTGTTGGCTTCAGATGCAATCCGAGAAGTCTGTACACCTCCTACTCCCCTCCCTGCAGCAGATTTCTGCACTTCATCTATCTCCCGACGGAAAGAAACAGTTTTAAGATAAGCTTGTATTTGCAGCTCAGAGAACTTTGAAGGATCCTAAATGTGCAAGAAAAGCACCAGTAATAAGATGACATCCAAAAGATTCAAATAAAAATACAAAAAAAAGCAAGGAAACGTTTATTCGATAAGATAAAGATAACAGATCCCATGAAATTATAGAGAGAGACCTCCAAATAATAGCCAAACCTTGGACACATTTAATATATAACTTATATAGCACATATTACCATGCTATATAATACATTTACACAACTGATATCCTACTAATGAAGTGAGGAGGATACAATCAAATGAGATAATAATCTGTGCTAAAAGACTTTAAAGCCTTACATGTTGCTTTAATTCAAGAATTCTGAAAAATCCTATGTCTTGTGTAAATAAAGAGTTCTAATAATGGAAAAACTGATAATTACATAATTAATTAAATATAAGTATGCACGATATGTTTCCTGAACTAACAATTCTTTTCCCAAATCAATCACACATAAAAAATTTTAAATAACAAAAAAATCAATACAAAAAATAGAACGCTTAACACAATCAATAACTTCCACCACTAGAATCTTATTTCCTCTCTAAAGGTGCAAACATTAAATCAACAAACATAGCACAGAAGTCTTAGGTGTATATTATGAACTCAACCAAAACCATCCTATGCCTCCTAGAAGCATTACTTCTTTCCACATACACTTTTATCATTCACTTTTTATACAATTTCACCATAAGATAAGCCAAAGACGCTTCAAATTTAAGCAAGAAATTAGCAAAATAATCAAGTTTTTTCTTTCCTACTCCATAGTCTTACCTACGAGACCAGGAAATTTTATTAATAGTTATGCATTCTTATTAGTGACACTGCTTCTTTGCATTTAGTTTGCACTACTTTGCTGTAAACTCAGATATGGACCATTGCCATTTAAGTGCACTTAAGGGGGATTAGGGGAATATTAAGCAGGGTTTCCCATGTCACCACTACAGTACTTAAGTGTCAGTGCATCCCAGCAATTCCAATCAATCAATTGCAAGCCAAAATACATTTCTCAACTAAAATAACGTTCTGACTGGTTTTAAAAGCAGACAACTTCTATTAGTTAGTGATAGAGTATGCCATATTTGCAACCTGTCATATACTTTAACATGAACCAGATATACATATGAAGGCATTCTAGAACCAACCTTCTTGACTTTCTGATACTTTTGTCTGTTTTCTGCCATCAATCTTTCTCTCATCTACATAGAGGACATCAATAATAAATGTAAAAAAAAAAAAAAAAAAAAAAAAAGAGGGATATTGAGGAGGTCAAAGCCAAACTGCCTGTGCTGAGAAGAACTAATTACCAATATATATGAAGCACTTACCTGAACAAGAAGATCAAGTTGCATTGATGGAGGCAAAGAAGCTAAAACAGTTGGATCAATTTCACCATTCATTGCAGGCTGCAAAATAATTCAATGCAATAACCAACAATATATAATATAGATCAATAAGTCTGGCAAGAAAATATTAACAAAAAAAAACAACAAAGCCTTGGTCCCAACATTTTGGGGTCGGCTATGGATCCTCAACAAAGTAGCAAGGGTCGGCCACATGTATTTTTTTCCTTTATTCTATTCTATCTAAAGTCATATGGGACACCCCCAACGATTATATGTGATGGAACCATTAACAATAGAATGAATAAATTTTACGCTAGCTATCAACCTACCCCAACCATCCTCCTTTTCCTGAGATTGGGACCACCTGTGGACAAAATATATGATACTAAGCATAGACACAGGTAGAGTTCAAGTTAAGATTAACACTGTGGCCTAAACCTAAACTCAAAAGAGAGCCTTTATTTCCTAACTATGGGTGTTGAGAAAACTACCCTGACATAATCGTACAAACCAACCATAATCACAAGTGTTTGTCTGACAGATATGGTAATAGTGTGACAGTGTCTTGTTCCCATACAGCCCATTACAAATGTTTGATTCACGCAGAAATCAGACCCATTTCAAGCATATCCAATACCCCCAAAATAAGCTCAAAACTCATACCCACAGAGGCAGGTGATAATCTTATTTCCATTCCCCAATAACCATAGCACACAGTATCTCATCAACTGTAATAACAAATGGTAATAACCCCAAATGTCCACCAAGCAGAAATTTACCAGCATCATTTCTTCATCTTCATCTTCGTCTTCATATTCTTTGCCATCCTCATCCTCAGAAGGAAAAGGAGCACCAGATTCAGATGCATTGTTAGCTAACATCCCGTTTTCCTCTGCTGCAATAGATGCTGCCAACCTAAATTTACTCATTAGAAAGAATCATAAAAAGGTTTTATAAAACCTTAAATTACCCTTGTAAAGTACAACCATGTAGGCAGCTTACATTTCATCTAGCTTTTCCTGATTGTCACTCCTCGATACCAGATCATCATTGTTTGGAGTATAAGCAAGCACATCAATTTCATCTGACAAAATCTTCTTACCCTTGGAGTCATCATCCTTCATCTGTCTCTGGTTCTCAACATCCACTGTCAAATTTTTCATCTTCTTTCCCTTGAGCTGTTACACCAAATAACCCCCAAAAAACCCATTCAAAAAAATAAATAAATAGAATCTGATAAAAAGGACTCTTTTTCAATATTTTGAATAATATATTGAAACAATGTAGAGCAAACTCTTAGAAGACAACATTATAAGAAAGGAAAATGCAATATATTTGACCTACCACGAACCCCATAACAATGTATATAAGGACACCAACCTGAACAAGAAGATCACGTTGCATCGATGGAGGTAGCGCCGCTAACACAGCTGGATCAACTTCACCATGCTCTGGTGGCTGCACAATAAATTGTATGCAATAACCCCCAAAATATTTACAACGTAGGCCAAGAAGAGAACATGTGCATCTATTAGCACTCAGACTTAGAAACCTCACAACACAATGAAAGACAGACTTTCCCAAATACGGGTATTGATTAAGCCATCCTGACCAAGTATAGTGTACAACCATGATCGGCAATATCTATGTAGACTTTAATGACAGTAGGTAATAATTTAGAGCCTACAGAGCATAAACTCACCAGTATCATCACTTCTTCATCATTGCCATCCTCCTCCTCAGAAGGAAGAGCAGCAGCAGCAGAGGATGTCGATGCATTGTTAGCAAACCTCCTATGTTCCTCTGCTTCAATAGATGCTGCCAGCCTAAATAAATCCATTCAAACAGTCAACAAAAATCATAAAAACCACATATTTGAAAGATAGCCTCATAAGTATAAATCGTGTGTGCAGCTTACATTTCATCTAGCTTCTCCTGATTGAAACTCCCAGAAACACTATCATTCCTTTCTGACTGACTGCCCTCCATGTTGGTTTGATCTGACAAAATTGTCTCACCCTTGGGATCATTCTTCTGCTTCTCAATATCCTTTGCTAGTTCTTTCAGCTTCATTGCCTTGAGCTGTAAACGAGAACCAAGAAATCAACATTAAAAACTCAAACCTATACCCTCTGTTTAATCCAATGATCTTCCTAAAATACTCTACATTGTTCAGAATTATCCCACCAATCCAACGAGGACTGAAAAACGAAATCCTCCTAAAATACTCTACATTGTTCAGAATTACTTCCATAGAGTCCTAGCAAAAACAGACTTCTCTACAACCAAAACCAAATACATAGAATAACAAAAAACATTCAAATGAGGCTCACAAGTCACAGAGAGAATTCCACGAATAAAAAAGCAACATTTCAAATTCTACATAATGTCCATCGCAAAACGCAAAAAGTCACCTTTATTTTTCTAAATCCAAAACCTATCAAATAAAATTACAAACGAGGCTCACAACAAGAAGCCCTAATCCCAAAATTTTGAAATAAGCTATAAATCCTCAGCAGCACGAGAGTTGAACTAATCAAGTAACAAACTAAGCGGTGATGAAAAGCTAACCTGATTGAGAAGCAACTTCTCGGCGGTCTTTCGGACCTTAGCGACGGCTTTGTCGCGGATCCTGCGGCGGGCGATGACGGTGCGGCGCTTGAGAGCAGGGGTGGCGCCGTCGAAGACGAAAACGGGCTTGGTTCTGAGGAACAAGAGCTTGCAAATTCGACGAAAGAACCCTAACAAATGTGCGTTCCGTACCATCTCGCCTTTCTCGTCCCGCATCGCCTTCATGAATTGTACCATCCATATGCTCGCATCTGCAATTTCTCAAAAACATTAATTTTGATTAATTAATTAATTAATTGAGGAGTTTAGGGTTAGGGTTAGGGGGTACCGATGGCGAGCTTTTTGCCGGCGAGGGTTTCGACGGACACGCGGCGGCCCACGGGGGCTAGTAGTTCCCAGAGACCGTGCACTCCCATGTTTGGTTTTTTTTTGGGATTTTCAGTCAGGACATTACCGCCATGACATTTTAATCATTTGTCAAAGACCAAATGGAAAGTAAACTGACGATGTTACAAACGACGTCGTTGAAATGTGCATGTAAAGTTGGTACCAGGATTTAGGACAGTGTCGTCGAGTACAGGAGGACTTGTCTGGACTGAGCTTGTCTCTGTTTCTTAGTTTTTAATGTATCAGCTTTTTCACCAAAAAAAAAAAAGGACTTGTGCAAATCGCAATTGAAGAAGCAAGTAAATGACAAAATAATAACATTTTTTTTTTTTTTGTCAATAAAGCAAATTATATACTAGACTAGATTAGAGACGCTAATCATGATATGCAAATATGTTATTCTTGTTTTAATTTTTGATGTTTTACGTTTTAATTTAAAATTTTTTTTTTTTTTTTTGTCTCATACTAGCTATTTATGTTGGTAATTTGGTGAAATTTGGCATTATATAGTGACGTGACAGTAATTCTTTGGCACTTAACAAGTAAATTAGTAGCAAAATTGGACTTACAAGTTGACATATTTTAAAGGATGATATTTATCTAATTCCTAAGAAATCAAAATACTAATAGAAATGGATGGCATGTTCAATATAAAAAAAAAATTAAATAAATAAATAAAAGAATAAAAAATAAAAGGACAAAATGAAAATTTTGAATTGTAAACTATCAAAACGAAAACAACCCAAACCGAATAAAAATGTAATCTTTTATTGTAAAGTTGGAACCAGGATTTAGGACACTGTCGTCAAGTACAGGAGGACTTGTGCAAATCGCAATTGAAGAAGTAAATGACAAAATAATAACATATTTTTTTTGTTGTCAATAAAGCAAATTATATACTAGACTAGATTAGAGACGCTAATCATGATATGCAAATATGTTATTCTTGTTTTAATTTTTTATGTTTTACGTTTTAATTTTTTTTTTTTTTTTTGTCTCATACTAGCTATTTATGTTGGTAATTTGGTGAAATTTGGCATTGTATAGTGACGTGACAGTAATTCTTTGGCACTTAATAAGTAAATTAGTAGCAAAATTGGACTTACAGGTTGACATATTTTAAAGGATGATATTTATCTAATTCCTAAGAAATCAAAATACTAATAGAAATGGATGGCATGTTCAATAAAAAAAAAAATAAATAAAAGAATAAAAAATAAAAGGACAAAATGAAAATTTTGAATTGTAAACTATCAAAACGAAAACAACCCAAACCGAATAAAAATGTAATCTTTTTTTTTTCACCTTTCTAAGGTTTACTTGGGGAAGAGGGGGAGGTTGTTAAGCGTAGATAAGGGCTTGGACCACCATAATTAAAGCCTAAAGTAAAATAGCTGGATGGTACTAGCATTGTATTTACTTTTGAGTTTCGATTAAAAAATGTAAAATAGGAACTTTGATATGTAAAAGGACATCTTAGTATGGTCTCTATCCATGGAAGAATTATCTTAAGGAGCAGTTATATGTATTATGTAATCGAGTAGTCTTCCTAAAGTAGTGGTGGATTAAGTCCAATAAAAAAGAAGTAATGGTGGATTGGGGTCTGGGAAATGTCATCTATCAACTCATCACGGCGGTCAACCACGGGGGAACAAACCTTTGTTTGTTGAATCTGGCTATCCCAGCATGACTCCCTCGTCTTGCTATCCATGTGTTGCATTATTTAAAAGACATTATAAGCCATTCTTAGAAAAAATTTTAAGAGAGAGAAACAATCATTTTGTGTGACTAGGGTTTGTGTAACCAAGTTTTCTTAATTCAACCATATTGGAAAGTTTCAAGTAAATCTGAATAAGTTGTTGAAAAAGTCAGAGCCATAATACCACCATAAACTTAATTATTGTTGTGAAGCAAACCTTCAAGAAGCTCTTGAAGTTGCTTGAAGATTCTAGTCATGACCACAGGCATGTCATTTGTTAAGGCAATTCATATGATTGAAGAGTCTAGACATTCTGGAGTATGAAAGGTTTTCTTTGTAAGCTATATACATGTTGTAGAGTCTAGGTAAAGGTTTTCTCGGTGAATTTGCTTTTTTGGGAAAGTTCCCATGGCCCCCATGGTTTTTACTTTGGAACAAGTAGTTCCATTAGTTTTTCATGCAACTGGGTCTACAAACCGCTGACACCAACTTACAAAGAATAATTTAGTGGTTAATACACTTTTATACCGCAGTATTTAAGGTCATGCTTGATAAGTAATTCATGAATTATTTGCTTGCCATTAGTGGGGGCTGAAATGCTTGTAAAGACAAGGATAAATGTGATGTTTGATAAGTAATTCACGGATTATTTACTTGAGATTCGTGGGGGATAAAAAGCGTGTAAACACAAGGACAAGATTCACTTTTAGAAATGAAACTAGATAGGGATATGCTGGTTTCACTATGAGCTAATCTTTGTCCAATGCTTTGAATTTTTTGAACTCAATCTGCCCTAAAACCAAAACTGTCAAGTCATTGTGATGGCCTTCTTTATCATTATGTATGATAGTTTTGACTTGAAAGGTGTAAGAGCTTAATGATTGCTTTAATCTATATGCTCTATGTGTAAACAGTTAATTGGAGATAAATTACACATGTATAATATTGGTTTTGTACATTAAATAAGATCAAACAAAACTATTGGATCGTAGTAACTTAATGAAGCTAGTAGTTGTTAGGCCTGAGCTTTTTTGAAATGGTCACCTCCATGAACAATGTCTATTGAATAGGAGAGCATCAAACTAGTTACATAGGACAAAATCATTGTTAGTATAATGTTTCAAGAATGACATTCCATTTTGAAAAAGTAATGCAGATGTCACTTTTTAACAGTTTGTAGCTGCCGGCTGGCCTGGCTCCATATATTCAATTGTGGTTCGATTCAAATGGCCTATCTTCTAACCATTTAGTGCCAACCATAAACAATGCACATATAAAATTTTCATGGTAGAATCAACCAATTGGCTCCATAACTAATTCCAGCAAGACAGCAAGTACTTGACATTGGAATTTCCTCCTAGTTCCACAATATCCCAAATGTTCAAAAACTGTCCCATATTAATAACTCCAAGTTTTCCCAACAAGGCCGTTCTCTATACCTGTTTGCATCAAATCTCATATCACTACACAAAAATGAATCAAGTTTCCATCTGGGTGATCTTCATTTCCTTTTTTCTACTCCTCCACATGTCATATTCTGTAGAGGAAGTGGTTAAGACCTCACTTATAAGCTTCCTTGCGAAACTCGTTAACAATAATGCCCAACTTGGTGTCAGTTTAGGTTGGAACTCATCCTTAGATCCCTGCAAGAACCATTGGCGTGGTGTTACCTGTGATCAAAAAAATACTTTTGTGACAAAGCTGGTTCTTTTTGGCTTAAATCTTAATGGAACTCTTGATGCCACTTCTCTTTGGGGCACACAAGCCCTTGCTGCATCTATTGCTGCCCTTTTTCTTAATGGCAACAATATTGGTGGAGGAATCTCAACTGAAATTGCAAAATGCAAGCAATTCACTTACTTATACTTAAGTGTTAACCAATTTTCTGGAAGCCTTCCCAATTCGTTCGCCATGCTAGGCAATCTGAAAAGACTTGATATCTCACGCAATAAGTTCTCTGGTGACTTGCCAGGGTTGTCCAGAATTTCAGGTCTCACTATGTTCCTTGCTCAAGACAACCAGCTAAGTGGGCAGATACCCAAGTTTGATTTCTCCTGTCTTGATCAGTTCAATATCTCCGACAACAACTTCAGTGGCCCAATTCCAGATGTAGGAGGCCGTTTCTCCAATAGCAGCTTCTCAGGCAATCCTGAATTATGTGGAAAACCATTGTCAAAAGAATGTCCATCTCTCCCATTAAATGGTGACAACAATTCAAAGAGTAAGTCAAAAGATCAGAGTCTAATGTACACAGGCTATGTTGTGTTGGCCTTTGCTTGTCTCGTGTTAATCATTTTCAAGCTGTGCAAATTGAAAAAGAGAAAAGAGAGGGTTGAGGGACTTGAGGCAGTAAACAAGGTAGCATTAGTTGATGATAGTGTCAGCAAACTTCCTCTACATCAACTGAGTACAAATCAAGTGTGAGCAGGTCAGAAAATATAGGTAATTCAAGTGAAAGTGCATTGGTTTTAAACTCAATGGTAGTCCTTGAAAGCCCTGTGTTGAAAGGGCTAAAATTGGAGGACTTACTCAGTGCTCCAGGCGAGTTGCTTGGAAGAGGAAAGCATGGGACCCTCTATAAGGTCATGTTTGGGAATGGGATGATCCTAGTTGTCAAAGGGATTAAGGACTGGGAAATTTCAAACAATAAGTTTGAGCAGAGGACGAAACTGATTGACCAAGTGAAGCATCGAAATGTACTGCCAGCTCTTGCCTTTTATTGTTCCAAATATGAGAAGCTTTTGGTCTATGAATATCAGCAGAATGGAAGTCTATTCATGCTTCTCCATGGTAAATATAAAAATTGCAATATTATTGTATCTTTTATGTTAAACCGCGTGATTAATAGAATAGGTTGCAATTACGTAGGAAAACTTTTATGAAAAATCCTTTCTTATATTAGATTGAATGTAACACCCTTATAATACCTTAAAATGCTCTTTTAATTTTTATCTTGAAGGCTTCTGAGGTACTACATGTTACATCTCAGGAAACAACCAAATGGGAGAAGCATTTGACTAGGCAAGTAAACTTGGTGTTGCAGCAAGCATTGCCGACACATTAGCCTTCATGCATCGGGAACTAAAAGAATATGGAATTGTTCATGGTAACTTGAAATCTTCCAACATCTTGATGAATAAGAACATGGAGCCTTGCATAAGTGAATATGGTCTTATGGCTGTGGATAGTGATCAATATGGCTCATCTCTGGCCAATGTTACTGGGACCAGTGCATCTAAAGACTTCAAAGGGGACATTTTATGGATTTGGTGTTATTCTTCTATAGCTACTTACTGGAAAAGTGGAGCAGAACAATGGAGTTGACTTAGCAGATTGGGTTCACTCAGTTCTTCAAGAGGAGTGGACTGTTGAAGTTTTTGACAAGTCCCTAATTTCAAGAGGTGCAAGTGAAGAGAGGATGGTAAACTTGCTACAAGTGGCTATAAAATGTGTTCAGCGCTCACCGGAGGGAAGGCCAAGCATTAACCAAGTTTCTATCATAATCAACACAATAAAAGAGGAAGAAGAGAGATCTAAAACTTTTGAAGCATCACTAGGGTAATACTTTTCCTTATCAAAGTTGGGTCAAACAAAAGACTAATGTTTTTTTTCATGCCTAGATTTCAATGTAGTAGCGAGTGTAAAAGTAGCAGATCTTTGTATGCAACATATTTGTACTTTCCAATCAATAACTTGACAGTAATGCTTGCTTTTTTTCTCATATATTAATAACTGTGTTATAAAACCTATTTGATCATATCTCAACAAAACAGGAAATAAAGTTTGCAGATGCTGCATAATGGAACATGTTTCTCGAAATTTGCATTTTTATCGAAATCTTAGGTTGGTCTATGACCATGATAAGTCACCATAACTTGGCCAGTAAATATTTTCATGTTTCTGTAAGCAATCAAAAAATTAAGTAATCAGCTAAATAATACATTAAGCATCCTTTCAATAACAATTTATGTAGAGGTGGGATTTTTTCAATACAGCGTTACTTAACTTTGACCAAGTTTTCCTACTTATTAAATATTTAACTTGAAAAGAACTCAAGTCACTATTGTTCTCAATAAACATTTAAGCTGAGCAACCAATGAGTTAATAACTCAAATGACACTTTCTCCTCTCATAAAACTGGCTAAATGGAGTTGCATGTCTAACTTACCAATAAAAACATAAAGAAAAGAAAAAAGAAAAAAAAAAACAGGGCATCTTTTGGGTAGGAATAGGATGAGACTATAGGTGGACAGCCGGCTTTTGTTTCTTACTTCGGTGGGAAAAGGACCACAGGTATATTAGCAACATTTTTTACCTGCAAACTCTATGAACAGTTTTCTTTCTTTGATAGCTATATTATTACTATTGTCACTGTATATTAATTATTACCATGTCTTGCTTAGGCTATGCCAACATTAATGATTGGATTGGATATAGATTTGGCCGGACAATGATTGCATTTACTAGCATTTTTGCCATTTGTCAGTGATGTGAAGAGTGATTTTATTTTTATTTTTTTACATCAAGTGGGCAAGGGGATTCAAACTCAAGTTTTTCACCTGGGAAGAATTAAGAAATGCTATTAAATCATAAGGCTGACTTTAACTAATCTGTTAATGATCCATAACAGGCTTCAAAATTTTAGAACTAAGGCTTTTTTGTTGTCGTTGTTGTAGACTTAAATCAAAAGGCACTCTTGGCATCCAAAAAGAAAATGAAGCTTGATATAGTTAAATAGATTTGTAGAGGTGAAATTTCGAATGGTAACAGTCAGATAATGTCAATGGAGTGAGCAAAACTTCATGACTAATTTTCTGTCATGTATTGTATTAGTATATCTCAAAAAGTGAAATAAGAGTTCAGTTCTTAACACATGATATTAGTTGAGACTGCAGCATTGACTAATTTATATGGTGTAGTTTTGGCTTTGAACTTTGCCTTGGTTCAAACCTCACAACATCGAACACTTTTACGTGTAAGCGACAACTACGTTGAAACCAAGGCTACATGAAAGATTCAGGTCAGATTGTATACTCAACAATAATTTTCAAATTTGACCGATTGCAATTAGATTTATTTGCTGAACATTTAAATATTAAAAACAATTTCGTGTAAGCGACAACTACGTTGAACCCAAGGCTACATGAAAGATTCAGGTCAGATTGTATACTCAACAATAATTTTCAAATTTGACCGGTTGCAATTAGATTTATTTGCTGAACATTTAAATAATAAAAACAATTTGGTTGATGATTGCAGAGGCAAATTCATGTGCTGACTTTTGTATTCTATAAAATAACATAAAAACTTTGTGTGATAACTTTTTGACTAATAGGGGAAGACCAGACAGAGAGCTTTTGTATACAGGGTGAAGGTGTCCACCCATTTTGTACAATCTGTTGCGTGGGATCTTTTTGGGGTTACCAAACCCAAAATTTGTGATTTCAATGATCCCTCTCCTTTGTACTAACATGTTTTAAACGTTCCCTTTTGATAATAATAATAATAATAAGTCTATTGACACAAAAATTTTAATTCACGACTTTGAATTGTTATTAGGTCATA
This sequence comes from Quercus glauca, assembly GCA_023736055.1. Lineage (NCBI taxonomy): Eukaryota > Viridiplantae > Streptophyta > Magnoliopsida > Fagales > Fagaceae > Quercus > Quercus glauca. Next base: position 26,324,168 of record CM043316.1, read on the forward strand.
ATTGGTGTAAAAATGGTGTGTGAGTCCATGGAAAAATGATGTACATCATTGACAACTTGGCAACTTACGCCTCAATAATTTTTTATAAAGAAAGTTATGAAATGTTTTGTATCTTTAATATTGCTAAATGGTATGCAGAACTTGAACAGGATGGGCTATGTCATTAGGTTTAGTTAGTCAAAACTTTTATCAGCTATTGTACTTGGCCAACTCATAATATCCAACTCAACGAGAAGATGTCTGCTTAACCAATGCAAAACATCTTGTGACCAACCGAGGGCACGATCTCCCACATGCTAGACCATAATAATATTTGAATCCAACACCAACATTTAATAATGTACATTTATCATGTCAATGAAATTTTAAATAATTTCACACAAATAATCGTCAAAAACAACAGAAAATTCTTAAATACTTTCTGAGTATAAATAAATGGTGCTCATTTCTCTTATATTCATGGTGAACTCTATTATAAATTTAATGAGTAGACCTTACCATGAATATGAGATGAGTGAGCATCACTCTTCATGCTCCTAGAGTACCTAAAAATTACTCAGAAATAACTTGAGTATTAGCATCAATTTCCTATTTTAGGTTAAGACCACAGTTTAAGGAGAAATGTCCAAAAATACTCTCATATCATATTCCCTTTTGTTTCCCATTTTAGGAAAAATGCTACAGTGCTTCCTTTTATTTAGGAAAGTATTATCCAATCTCCAAACTAGTATTTTATTTTTATTTTCTTGATAATTGAAATATAACAAAAAAAAAAGTTATTTTGAAAAAAGAAGAAATAATATTTAAATAAAATAGAAAAAAATATATATTTATTTATTTATTTATGGCGTAAATACACTTTTGGTCTTTACATTTTGGGCAATTTCTTGATTTGATCTCTAAATTGATTTTGCTCCTAAGTCAGTCCCTGAAATTAGAAGATCGATTCTATTTTGCTCCTTGCCATCAACCCACTAATAGAAAATACATACGTGGCGGACGGAATACGTTGTTTGCTAAGGTGGCTAATAAAATAATAATAAAAAATATATATTTAGCATTTTCTAAATGCCACATCACATTTAAATTAATAAAAAATGCAAGCTTAGAAAATTTAAACCAAAAAAAAAAATCTAATTTAAAGTAAAATAATTTCTTTAAAAAAAACGAAAATCATTATCTTAGTCTTTTTCTTTTTCTTCTTATTTCTTTAACCTCATCAGCATTTACTAACGTAAACAGGCCCACTTGGTACAAGTTTAAATCTTGATGTGGTCTTGGGTCTTGGTTCGGCGGAGTTTCCCTTGAGGGTTTTCACGTGGGAGGCTCGTTGGTGGAGGTAGCAACACACCTATTCCCGATCTGCCATGGAAGAGCCACCCCAAGCCTTATCTCCTCCGCCTATGGCTTCACATGTGGTCTGATTTTCCTTTCCTTTTTTGTTGGGTAAAAGCAATTTTAGCTTAGCTAGAAAGAGAAGGAAGTACTTGGGAGTAAGATTTGGGAGTTAAGGTCGATGATTTGGTGAGCAAGAGCAGAGAAATCACGATTGGGTTGTTTGATTTTATGGGTTTTTTGTGTGTTTGTTTCCCAAGAAAATTTCTGGGTTTATGGGTTACTGGAGATTGGGTTGGTTACTATGTTTATGGGTTTGTTTCTCGAGTTTATTTATGGCTTGGTTTCTTGGATTTATTTTTTGTTTTTCTGGATTTGATGGAGATTGGATTTAGTTGCTGAATTTGGATTTGGGGTTTGCTAGAGATTGGTTTGGTTGCTTCTTGGACTTGGGAAGAACATGAAGAGTATTTCTAGTTGGTATTTAATTTAATTTTTTCTTCTTTTCATTTGTGTTCTTCTGATATGGGTTTGAGTTCTTGGTAGCTGGGTTTGTGTTGTTGTGATTTGAGTTCTTAGTTTCTGGGTTCATGTTCTTGTGATGGGTGAGTTCTTGGTTGCTGGGTTTGTGTTCTTGTGATGGGTTTGAGTTTTGGGTTGCTGGGATTGAGTTCTTGGTTGCTGGGTTTGGTTTGTGAAGAACATGAAGAACCAGCTGAAGAACACGAACAACGTTATGAAAAATAAAATTTAATTAGATTTAAGGTTTTTCTTTAAATTTTATTTTTAAATTTTATGAGGTGGCTTTTTAAAAAAATTAAAATGCTGATGTGTCATTTAAAAAGGTCAAATAAAATATTTTATTATTATTTTAATAGCCACGTCAGGATTTAATGTGCCAACAAGAGAGAAATTATTAGAACCTCCGGGAGGACTGCTGACTTGGTCCTCCCAGGTCCTATCTACCAATAGAAACATGACAGCTGTTAAAAAAAAGATGAGTCAGCTTCCACTAACCACACTTACAAAGAAACTTAAATGCAAAACCAAACCCACCGGAAAAAATGGTTTCAAAAAAAAAAATAAAACCCACTGGAAAAATTCAAATCCATTATCTTCATCTTTTTTTTTTCTCCCTCTCTCTATTTCGTTATTTCCCCACTCTCTTCTCAGTTGAAAATTAAAATCCCTAGAAGTCTAGGCCGTGGAGCGCAACGCAGTGACAGTCAACAAAGGCTCTCAGAATTGAGATGCCACAAGCTCCAAGGCGGCCGGTTTTTGTATCAAATTCGGTGGGGACCTGAGGATTTCGGTGGTGGGGAGAGACAGATTTGGAGTTTTGGGTTCTTTGCTGAGATGGAACCCATGCCCACTTCAATCTCAACATTGATTGTGACGGTGAATGAAGGTGCAGAGCGAATTTTTTTTTTCATCATGGTTTTATTTTAAGAGCAAAGTCAGCGGCAAACTTGTTGGAACTTGGGAGATGAGATTTTTGCATTTGAGTGTTGCTGTTGCATGTTGCGGGTTCCTTTTTTTTTTTTTTTTTTTTTTTTTTTTTGAGAAACTGTTGCTGGGTTCCTTGATTTGAAAGTTGTTGCCATTATTTATTTGTTTTTATGGGAAACATTGTTGTTATTTGTAAAAGGGAATATGAATAAAACATCAGAATCATTATCCCAAAATTATCAAGGAGGTCTGAATTACTCTAACTAATTCAAATATTTGCTTTGTGTTCATTCTAAAGGCATACACCAAAGATAAGGATACGGTTTTGTACATACCACTAACTTTGATTGATTTTCATTTTCTTTTTTCCAAATTAACAATATTGAAGAAATAGCAAAGATTGATGTTCGAAAGTTTGAATCAAGATTGTATCAGTTATATTCGGTTGTGGGTTTGCTGCTGGCTATGAAGAATTGGTTTTGATGCGAATACCGAAATAGAGTTTGGAAGAAAAAGAAAGAGGCAGATCACAGATAAGATAATGGGTTTGATTGAAATTTGTAATTTTGCCAATGAGTTCAGTTTTGAGAGCCTCTGTTGACTGTCACTGCGTTGTGCTCCACGGCCTAGACTTCTAGGGATTTTAATTTTCAACTGAGCAGAGAGTGGGGAAATAGCGAAATAGAGAGAGGGAGAAAAAGAAAGGTGAAGATAATGGATTTGATTTTTTCCAGTGGGTTTTTTTTGTTGAAACCATTTTTTCCGGTGGGTTTGGTTTTGCATTTTATTGATTTTGCATTTAAGTTTCTTTGCAAGTGTGGTTAGGGGAAGCTTACTCATCTTTTTTTAACAGCTGTCATGTTTCTATTGGTTGGTAGGACCTAGGAGGACCAAGTCAGCAGTCCTCCCAGAGGTTCTAATAATTTCTCGCCAACAAGGCATTTTGTTTGCCACATCAGATTTTTCTGTTAGTGGGTTGATGGTAAGGACCAAAATAGAATCGATTTTCAATGACTGACCTAAGAGTAAAATCAGTTTATGAACTAAATCGCGAAATGACCCAAAATATAAGGACAAAAAGTGCACTAACATCTTTATTTATTAAACCCAAAAGCAAAACAGAGAGGAGATAGATGTTGAAAACGAATTAAACTGAAGCAATATATTACAATGAAAAGCCTACTGAGTACTGAACAAGACAATATGGGCTACAGAATTTGTCTATCTAGATACACAACATATATTCCACATTCACCGAGGGCCCAATATATAATTGGGCTTTGCACAGGGACTGCTTTCAGGTTCCGGAGGGCTCTAGCTAACAGATTACACCTTTTGAATAAATTTTTTTTTCCCTCTCTTTGTATTCATAATATTTTTATAATAAATCATAAATAGTAAATTATTATAGGTTGTTATTGTTGAGGCAAAAAAATAATTTCAGTGATAAATTTAAATTAGAACTAATAATAATTAACTATTTATGATTTATTGTGAAAGTGTTATGATGTTATGGATGTAGCACTTCTCATTTTATTAATCAAAATTTTAAATTGTGAATAAATTTTACTTAATTGAACCACTTCAAATTTTTTTTTTTAAAATTGTACCAACACTCATTTAAAATATTAATGTCTATTGTTTCCTTTAATATTCAATTTTCTTGCCATATAAACTCATTAGCTTTAAGAGAATTTAATTAATATATTTCTAAAAATATTTTTTTAAGAAAAATATGTTTCTAAAAATATACAAGTAAATATATTTAGTAAATACAATTTTTCTTTTCCAAAAACAAACTCTTTTTCCTTTTTTATTAGAAGAAAAGATACCATGATTTTTAAGACTAAAATTTTAGTATATTTCCTGTCTTTTCATCTATAAACAAAAGAAAAGTGTTGTCCCATCCAAAGAAAGGAAAAAATTTTTACACTTAGCATTGTTATTATATATTTTATATTTTACATTTTTAGGGTTAAGACAAATAAAAGTGGTATTAATTCAAAATTAGTAATTGATTTCTACACATTTTATGTTTTCTAAAATCTATTATCATACTCTTATCTAATGTGCAATCTTTAGTTTATTTAACATAAAAACCTTGATTTAAACTGCTTTAGGAATATTAAGTGTTTATGAATATATATATATATAAGTGTGATTAATGTAATTTAAATGATAATTATACAATGATAATATAATTTAAAGGATAATTACATAATGACATAAGGATATATAAAATACTTGTCTTGAATTATATAAAATTCACTTAATAAAATTTTCTTATGAACGAGAAAATTACATATATAATAAATCATGTTAAACATGTTTTAATATGATGTTGTGAATGCCTTTCATAATGGGTTTCCCCTTCCTTCTTCTCACGTACGTCCATGCATGCAAAGTAGGGCATGGATTCATTTCTGCCAATTGCTGCAAGAGAATCGCCTTGGGGGCAAGGTCTAAAATTTTAGGGCATCTGGGTAGGGTGTCTGATCAAGTACTCTCTTGTATATGAAAAGAAGAAGGAAAAAACAAAATGACACAAAATTGGTGGTGTAAATGTAATGACTGATATGATACCCCATACAAGAAGTGGTTATATAATTGTCAATCAAATAATGATTAAAACAAAAACTAGAATGAAGAACCTTTTTGGTTCGATTTGAAAGGACAGCTACACACACACGCTTATATATAATTGTATTCACCAAATATTGGATGTCCACTCAAGATGAGAAGTCAACGTTTTGAATCCACACAAAGATATGTAGCATATCAAATCGTAATTCTATCTGGTCCATGAATTAATCATATTCATACCTGTTAAAAATAGTAGAAACCTTATATATACTTCTACTGCTCTTAGTTTTTTTGTTACTTAATTATGTAACTAACAGATTTTACGTAGTAGTATGAATGTATAATCCCTGTTTATTTGTAATTGCATACTATATAGTAACAAAAATTATGAATTCTAACAGCAAAATTTAGGGCCCGTGAGCCAGTGACACCAAATATATCAAAGTTTTAGGTGAGATAATCGGTCAATGAAACTCGAAAACTTTTTTAGTAACCGTGTAGTGTACTGTGTACCCATAGGCCATAGCGAAGACATACTTTAAAAGGACAAACTTGCATGTCTCTCTTTCATATGTTGGTCCAGCTGATTGTTTGAAATGGACATCAATGTTTAGACTTTAAAGGAGATGAGTACAGTTAACAAAGTAAGCTTTTATATATATATATATATACACGCGCGCGCACGCGAAGCTAATATTCATTGAAAAACCCTGTTGATTTTTTTTCCCCCATATTTAAAGGTATAATACATATCTTAATTTAAACGTTCTCTTAAAATACTTAAACAAAAATGATTCAATTTGATTGAATTGTAATTCTTTTATCAATAATATTATAGTATCTTATTATGCCTAGTTTTGTTATTATAATTGACACAATAATGATCAAAAAAATGTTTTTTTTTTTCAATTCCATCTCCTATTTTTTATATTAAAAATTATATATATATATATATATATATATATATGTATATGTAAGGACCCTTTTTGTAGCCCAAGCTCAAGGTGAGTGATACCTTGGCCCAGTGAGCCAAACACAATAGAATTTGTAAAAAGTGAGTTGAAGAACTAGGTCTTAGTGAAATTAGTAACGAATATTATAGATTCAAAGGGAAATCAGACAATAGCAAAATCAATAATACTGAATATATATAATGTCCAAGGAGGTCAATTGGGTTATATATCTTCTCCAGATGATTACAGATGAAACTTTAATTGCTATAGAATTCCTCCTCTCTTTTTTCTCACTCCCCTCCTTCGTGGGGGGTTTTCATCTTATATAGATCCATTGGATCATCCTCACTTTACACTTGTCGATTATCTATGTCCTCACTTGAGTACCTATCCCATCAGACATCATCTCTAGCTTTCTGTGAGTTGGGGTGATTAAGACAATATTGTTCATGAGTCTTCTCCACATAAATGCAGACAGTAAAGTAGGTGCAGGGCATTAAATGCGGTGGTAACAGCTTTTTCTTTAAATATTTCTGGTTTCTTATCTCTTCTGTACGTGTATGAGGATCATTCTTATCGTGGAAATCTCTTGGAAGGTCACCTAAATTGTTGAAGTACAGAACCGATCAGTATTTAACTTTATCCGAGAAGGAACATCTCCTTGGACCATCTTACTCCATTCCATCTTTTATAATTTTGAACTCGTGGTTTTCTCTTAATTACTTACCCTCCTCGGACACACCATATCCTCAGATAAAACCCAAGGCCTAATATATCATGCTAGGTTTTTACCCCCACAATATATATTGTATTCTTGAATTTTTAACCACTCATTATTTTTCTATAACTTTGATGATTAGACCTTAATTACCGAAATATGTTGGAATTAAACATGCATGTGGCATACACCCACACACACGTAGCATGATCTTCAATTAAAAATGTTTACATAATTTTAAATGAGAGATGCTACGTCTACAACAATTTTACAACATTTTTACAACAAATCACAGGTGGTTAGTTGTTATTGGTTCAAATTTGAAACTAACACTAAGATTACTTTTTTGTCCCAACAATAACAACCAATAACAACCTGCCACTTAGGAAATGTTGTAGAAATGTTGTAGACATAGCATTTCTCATTTTAAATTAGAATAAAATTGGAAAATAAATAATATAGATATTTGTATTATTTTGCTTTAAAGTATGGCGAAAAATTATAGACTCAATAATTTAATTCACTTATCCATATCCTAAATTAGTTGGATTGGATAATGTCTTACAAATATATACTGAAATACATAAATATTCTATTTAATTAGAAAAACGCAAAAAGAAGGGGAAAAATAACTTATATCGTCTTTCTTTTAGTATCAATATTTCATTTAAATCAATGATGTACACAAACAGATTCCAAATTATGAGTTTTCATTTCCATTTTTATGCTAAAATTTAACACATTTTTTAAAAGCCATAAACATATCCATTTTATGAATAATGATTCTATATAGAATATGTAGAACAACCCAATAGGGTTCTTCTTCTAAATGGATCTAGCTCAAAGAGTGGTAGGGCATGGGTGTGACTACCATTAGTTGTGCTTATTATAGCCTATGGAAGCCAGCGGTTTCTAGTTTGTTTAACTAGAATCATTACACTCTCCATGACACTCACTACATGCCTATATATTGCCTTGTAATTGATGAAAGTTAGAAATCAAACCAGTAATAAAATCACCACTCTTATTTAGTGTTCACCAGCCTACCTTGATAATGACCCATGCACATACAGATATTAGTTAAGATGGAAGGTTGTTTTATGACAAATAGTACTCATCACAAATCATCATCATCAAAATGGAAATCATGCTAACAAATTTAAATGATGAGGAAGAGAAACACATCTGCACTTTGTGGAGAGTGAACTATGAAATTAGTTCTCATTATCTTACCTAACAGCCTGTCCCTCTTCCTTCTTAATTATCTTTCTTAAACATCCAACTACTATGTAATTGTCATCCAAAGACTTTTTTCCTAATTGCCTTTAGACTCAAGACAAAGAAGCATTCACATGTTCATCCTTTAAAGTCACACCCAAATAAACCACAAATACAAGTAATATTTTAAACTAAGTCTAAGGCACTCTAAGAAGGGACAGGGTTTCATTTGAAAGCATCCAAAACTGCACTACTTACCTGAAGAAAAAAAAAACCTAATTGCACAAGACAAAACAAAACAAAACAAAAGATAGATGAAAACTAGTTAGAATTTTCCCCATTGGTCTTCTGCATAATTGGAGTCTTTATATTATACCACTTTTTTTTTTTTTTTTGGGGGGGGGGGGGGGGGGGGGGGGGGGTGGTTGGTTTTCTATCTTGTACTGAGAAAAGTCTGAGAATGTAAAGCAGAGGACTAATTGCATTTACTTAAACCAACTGTAACTATCAAATCATAGATAAAAATACATATACAAATAAAAAAAAAGAGTGTTCAAAGATTTGAGTTCCATGCCTCAAATATTAACAAAAAGGCACATTACACCTCCCTAAGTATAAAACAATTGCGATATCCCCTTTAGTTTAAAACAAAAGCAGTGTCTCCTTATTCATAATGAGGAATCCATTCATTTGTTAGTATTTTTTTATCAAATTAATGAAGAGCTCAATTTTTCTTATAGAAATAATGTGTCAAAATTCACATGTCAATGATTAATACTTTTTAATAATAAACACATCATACGTATACAATGATGACTTTAACACCCTCTAATAACAAATACATCACCAACACAATAATAGTTCATCAAAATTTTCCAGCTATTAATGTCATTAACGTATAGGTCTAGACCCATTTAAAAAAAAGAAAAGAATTTTCTGTCAGTTTGATTAAAAATGCTAACAGAGAATGTAAAAGTGCTAATTACAAAGGAGAGGAGAGACATATTATTATGTTCTAAACTAAAGGTGTGACATTTCGGAAAAGTCCAATTTTGTTTCTTCTTTAACAAAATAAGTCAATAGTCATGCTAGTTCACAATGCTCCAAGACATTTTTCATAATAATGTTGAGTTTATGTACATGATTTTCGTCACTTGAACATGTTCTAAAGCTCACACAATCAAAGTTCTCAACCGTAATCAACTGAACTACTTCTCAGTTCACGCACAGCCTAGAAGAGGTACAGATACGTTGCTTTTGAAAATGAGCCCAGTGAGGCCCACCTTGAAGCCCTTGCTTGGGAGTTGAGAATGGCTCTTTGTCGCTTATGGTTGACCACCGTACTCTCACGCGCTATTCATGGCACGTGGACCTTAATTTAGTGCCTCTTTTTGGCATTCTTTACATCTATACCTTGGAAACTACTGCCACTGTCTGCATTCTGGTTCTCTTTAGTTCCACCAGAAACTAGAGAGATAAAAGAGAGGTATTTTTATTTTATGTTGGGTCAGGTAGAGAGTGACCCATTTCACTTTCCTCTTCTTTGAGCTTATAGAAGTGACTTAGAATTTAAAAAGCCTGTGTCTTTAGGGTTTTCTGTTGGAACAACAATGATAATGATATATATCTTCAAGAGCTTTTGAAAATACATAAATGGTGGACTCCCCAGAATCAAATTAGGTAAGTTTCAATTTTTATCATATATTATATGTCAGCTGCTCTCTTATTGTTGCTCAATCAGTGACTTCCCTTTCATTGAAAATCATGCATACAAAGATACAATAGAAAAGTGACTTCACAACCAATTGTTACTAACTTCTAGTGCAACTGTTTTTTTCTTCCCAAATCTGAGAACAAAAGGTGTTGTCTTTAAATGGTGTTTTGCATCAATGGAAGGAGTAAGTTCTGATTTTAGCTTTGCTTATGTGTCAAAATGAGTTGGGTTTGTGTTTGAATACAAAGAGTTTGGGGTTTTGTTACTACATGGTTTATGAGTGTACCTATATGATCTGTGGTATGCCAAACTACAAAGAGCATAAGTGGTTTCTGGAGCACACCCATATGAAGATGTCTTGGGTTCAGCATCAAATCTTGCAAAAAGATGGCTATTTGAGCTACCCTCCTTCTCCTCCTCTCCCTCCTTTGTCTTCATCACCATATACTGGTACTTTTCATAAAGAATCTGCCCCTTCTTCATCAAATGGTACTAGGATAAGTCCAGCTGTTCTTTTCATTATAGTAATTCTGGCTGTACTGTTTTTCATTTCTGGTTTACTCCACCTGCTTGTTAGATTTCTCATAAAGCACCCATCTTCCTCAGCATCTACTCAATCTAATAGATACCCAGAAATTTCTAGCTCCGATGCTCTTCAGAGACAGCTACAACAACTCTTCCATTTACATGACTCTGGTCTAGATCAAGCTTTTATAGATGCTCTTCCTGTTTTCCAGTATAAAGAGATAGTGGGTCTCAAAGAGCCATTTGATTGTGCTGTTTGTCTGTGTGAGTTTTCTGAAAAGGACAAGCTCAGATTGCTTCCTATGTGTAGCCATGCTTTCCATATCAGTTGTATAGACACTTGGCTCCTATCAAATTCAACATGTCCTCTATGTAGAGGGGCCCTCTATACTCCCGGGTTTTCAATTGAAAACCCAATTTTCGATTATGATGATTTACGAGAAGAAGATGGGTGTACTGGTTATGGAGAAAATCGGTTAACTTCTACTCAAAAAACAGTGGAAATGGAAGAAATTGTTGTTGACAAGGGGGTTTTCCCAGTGAGGCTTGGAAAATTCAGAAAGTTAAATGTTGAGGCAGGGGAGGCTGGAGGAGAGACAAGTAGTAGTAATTTAGATGCAAGAAGATGTTATTCAATGGGCTCATATCAGTATGTGCTTGCCAATTCAGACCTACGGGTAGCCTTGTGCCATGATCCACAAGGCGGTGATATTACACTGACAAAAGAGAGAGAAAATAATGGGAATTCCTCAGTTGATGGGGATGTGGAAGGAAAAAAGATTAGTAGTGTGACTAAAGGTGAGAGCTATTCTGTGTCCAAGATTTGGCTCTGGTCAAAAAAAGGCAAATTTTCAAGTTCTTCAGATGCCCAGATGGATATACTGCCTTCCCTTAAAATGGAATTGCCATGGATGAGTAAAACACAAGGGGCATGAGGTATTTGCATCATTGTTTTCTTGCTATATAGTTCATCCATTGATTATAGCTTGTTTATGCTCTTGCAATTCTTACTGAAATTTTTTTGCAATGCTAATTCACCAACTATGATGAATGGTTGTGGCTTATTATAATTGTAGGACTATCTTTTGTATTGAACCTGAAAAATACAGCTTGTTCAAGGGCTTTTGCTTATTTTAAGGAAAGACAATATACGATCTTGTAGATTACCCTAAATGGGATGAGGCTGTGCTTTTCTTGTAGGGATAAACATATGATTGCATGTCTTATAATGGGAATGTTGGTATGATTATTCTTGTTTGCCTTTGCAATTCTTAATGATCTCAAGAGCTAAAAATTTGTTACCTTTCTTAGTTTTAGAAATCTAAAGCATTTGCCAATTCAAGGGTTATATCATCCATGGAACATGGTTGTAGAAATGAGGGCACCAAGATTTGTTGAACACAATTACGTATAATAGACTGAGAGAGTGATAGTATTATAAAGCTGGATTCCATTACTTACAGAGGCACTATTATGTTTCTCTTTAGTGGATTTCATGGATTACTTAAATCTACTTTCCTAATTCTTTAAGAAGCTTTATTATTTGAGCATTCTTTTTCTTTAATACAATTCTTTCTTGTACTGAAAAAAATATCATCAATTTTACCATAAAAAAACTTTCATTTTCCGTCTCAACCGTTTTGTGGACAAGTTCAAATAACATATGGTTCTCTCTCAATAAAGATGGATAATTCAGCAAAAAAAGTTCAAATAGCACATTGTGACACTATATGTTGAAGGGGAAAAAAATCTTACAGGTTTTGAATTTTCCATCCTAGATTCACTTTTTTCTTTTCTTGAAACAAATTTATTCTTTAGCTTTTTCATGATTCTAATTAAAAGTTATCTTAGTCCACCTACATTGGTGGTTATCGGCCTATGAAGGCTCTAGATGGCTCGAAGGTTTTATTACCAATATTTTGTGTACAAGATCTATTGCTAGGGGGCCTGTGCTTTTGCTTTCTTGCCTTTTGAGGCATTGGGTTTTTTTTATCTCCTTTTTATATTTCAACTACTCTTTTTGGGATAATGTGAACATAATCTTTGGTATTGAGCCATTGAGTGATCTATTGGCTTGGGCAGTTGGGGCAGTGGTGGTGGGATCCATGAAAGCTGTGTGACAGAATCTTTCATTCTTGTGATATGATCGTATGAGGCCTTTGATTCAAAAATTGGCTGTACTGCCAATGCTACTGTAGCCTGTGGGTCATACTATGCTCCTCCCATGTGGCTTTGTTGAAATTGAACTTTACATGTAATCCCTCGTTTATTTTCAAAAAATGTTGATAATTAGTCATATTCATGTTCAGAAATTTTCAGAAGGTGTCCAACCAGTCAGATCACAAATGATGTTGGAAAAGGAGAAAAGGAAAAGACAAAAAAAAAAAAAAAAAAAAAAAAGAGAGAAAAAAAAGAAGAGAAAGTTATGCCAAAAAATAGAAACAAAGAAGAGGGAAAAAAAGTGGAGATATTGAACATGGATGCATGCTTTGGCAATTATTCCTATTTACTCACTTTTTTGTTTTATCGGTTGGTCTTATCTCAATTTCATCAACTTTGAGACCAGCTTTGAGGTGTCTTTACACTGGATTGCTATATGAAAATAAATGAAGGACAGAAAAAGGGAGTTGTACCATAAAAGATAAATAAAAGATGAGATATTTTTTCTTTTGTTAAGTGAGGATATTGATGCATCCTTGGGCAATTTTAATTCCTAATAATGCTCTTTGAAATAATGTTATTCTATTTTGCTTTATATTTATTTTTGTATGTGGAGGTCGGTGGAATATGTAGAAACCATGTTACCAACCCAACAAAGAAGTGCCAAAAAACTGAGTCATGCGAAAATGTTAAGTGTTTATTCAGGCTCTGATAGAAAAGTGCCAACACAAGCTCACCAACCAATAGTATTAATTAAACAACTTTATAGTGGCTCCACATTCTTGCTGTCCAAGTACTCTGAATTAGGGGTGTCAATTCGGGTTAGTGTGTCGGGTTCATGTCGTGTCGAGGTAGGAGTATTCGACTAAATGACTCAACTTTAACCCAACCCATTTAATAATCGTGTCATGATCTTTCAATTCTAACCTGACCTGTAAATAAGGCGGGTTGACCTGACTCAACCCATTTGACACACTTAATAAACGAGTCGTGTTGGGTTGACACCAATGTAATACAATCTATTTTAACCTGCATAATATTAAATATAGCATCCATCTAAAAATAATTTTTTTAACATCCCAAAAAGCAGTGCATACACTTCAAGTTTTCAACTCACATTCAAAATAATATAGTTCAACAAAAATATAACATTCATCTAGAAATAAGTTCTTTACACTCTAAAAGAAGTGTATACACTTCAACCCAAATTCAAAATTCAAAGTTTAACAAAAATAAAATAACATAGTTCAACAAAAATATAATATCCTTAGAACTCGCCAAATGGTAAGTATCAATATTGAAAGAATTTGAACAAACAGTAGACTAATCCTAACTATGACCACGATTATCATCTATAGATTCTTTGTTGATGTCTAAATTTATAACATTTTCAACAAGCTCATCCAATTTCATTTGTGCAAGTTCTATGCCCAAAAAAAAAAAAAAGTATTGGTAGTTCAAAGGTTTGTAAAGTTTTAATTTTCAATTATATCCCTTGTAAATTTTTGTAATTACTCACTTTTCTTTTTAAATTTAAAATATATGTTGGATATAAAAGGTATTTCACAAATCTAAAATAAAATAAATATTTATTTGTTATACGAGTTAAACGGGTTGTGTTAAGTGGGTTATTTCGGGTTGACACAAATAAATTGGTGAGTCAGACATGTCTATTGCGGGTTACGCAGGTTGACCCGTTTATGACATGTTTCTTATCGTGTCGTTTTCGGGTTGACCCGTTTATGACTCAAACCCATTAAGGCCCAACCCTAACCCGAAAAAACACGTGTCAGGTTCGTGTCATGTTTGCAAGTTGGGTCGAACATTGACACCCCTCCTCTGAAGTGAACCACCACCCATCTCTCTCTCTTTTTCCTTTTTTCTTTTTGGAGAGAAAGAGAGGGAATATTACCTTAGATGATAAAATGGGGCACTTTTTGTCTCAAGTGGCTCAAACAATGAACTTGAGTGTCCAACCTATTGACCATAATGCTTGGCCCAAGTGCTCAACCAAGTTATTACCTATGCGCAGAAGCATCTGAATAAGTTGATGATGTGATGGAATTGCACTTGGGCAGATTGGGTTAAGTTGAAGGCCAGCCAAGCCCAACTGTGGAGAGTGATGCATTTGCCCCTTTCTGTAGGACATGATATGTAAAGTAACTATGTATAGTAATTCTATGTATTTAGTGTATTGGAGCATTGGATGTGGCAAAGACACGATAATATTAAAAAATAGTCATGTGTTGCTCTCATGATTTGTTTAGTGTACTGAAGCACTAAATGGAAGCTTTGCTCTTCCCAATTAGTTAGTTTGGGGATATAGATTAGAATGAAACTAAATATGCAATTAGTACCCAAAGAAAACTGATACTTGTCGGCCAAAATGGTTAGGACTCTAATTCTCCAAAGCAAAAAAAAAAAAAAAAAAAAATCAAACTGAAATAGGAAGACAAACCCTGTGCGATAATGCCCCAATATCACAAGATCAGTACTGAAAATAGACTAAGTGACCAAACATGCTTTCTAAAAGGAAAAGATAAATGATGGAATTAAGGAAATGGAAGAGTGGTGATGAGAAGGCCTGCTTTTAAAAGGTGAAAATGAGAGAAAATGATGAGAAACAAGAAAGATAGAAGATAGAACAGACCCAGAAGCAATGTATACATATCCACAACCAAATGATTATGGTTGTGAGCACAAAAAGAGGCCTTTCGCAATAAAAGTTGGGTTGAAATTTGCACAACGAAAGGAGCAGTTTTCCAATGGTTGGTAACATGCCTTTATCAAGATCACTCAAAACTAGAGAAGGAAATAACGTGAGAATTGGGACCTCCATCTCTATTCGGAAGTCAAAATTACTATACAAGTTTGTGGGATGAATGAGATTGCCTTCATGGGCTAAGATTTCTCCTTAACTTTGTTCCTTTCCGTGGAAGATTTTGATATTGAGAGCATAAATTCATGTTAAGTATCCTATCACATCAATGAGATATACAGTTGTAAATACACTCGGAAGCCTAAAGTTCGAGTGGTACCTCTATCTTTCTCCAATTATGACCTTTCTATAAAAGGACCGGTTTGATATAGTTTGAGATATAAGATGATAAATAGACAAAGTTTAGCTACAAAATTAGTTGTAACCAAAGTTATAATAACCTTACTTAATATCTTTTTATTTGAGGTGAATTTTGACAAATTTCTAAAAAATTAAAGATTAATAACTATGTCATCAATAAATTATTTAAATCGTAAGTTTTTGTAGTTTAAAATTATGTATAAAATATAATCTTATAGATCTTATAGTAAATAAGATCTGACTGACACAAAATTTGACATATGTATTAAGAGCGAAGAGAATACGTAATCCAACGGTTAGTTTTTCAAAAAATATAGTAATGTTAATGATAATGAGTAATGTTAACTTAGGTTACAGTTAATTTTGTAGTTAAACTTTGTCCATGATAAATTTAAGCGAGTTTTTATATATAAGAAAATAAATTTAAAATTAATTAAGTAGTATTTATTTAATTGTCTAAATTATAATTAAAAATCATTCTTCTCACCATTTTGAAATTAAAAAAAAAATTATATTTTATATTTAGGTTTTTCCTAACATTGTCTTTTTAACTAATCTATATATATTTAGTTTTTATATAGTTAATGGACAAACTTATTAATGCACTCCATTAACATTCAACATGTTACTATTCATTTGTTTTAAATGCAAATATTTGACTATTCAGCTACCCAAATTGATTTCAACTTTTCATTTTCTTCTTTCTAATTTCAAGTAATTGTTAAAATTGAATAATTCATTATCATTTAGTGAATATATGCACATGTTTACTATTCATTACAAACGTTACAATTCATTAGATGAAAATGTTTAACTATATTTAGCTATCCAAATTGATCTCAATTTTTCGTTTTCTTCTTTTTAATTTCAAGTAATTGAACATTTAAACTTTTCATCTTCCTATTCTAAAGAAGAAGGAAAAAAAAAAAAACTCTTCTTCTCTTCCTCCAACCTTTCCTCTCCCTCTTTGCCTCTTTATCTCCCTACTATTCTTTACTTTACCGTTAAACTTTCTTTCTCATTTCCTCTTTCTTATATTTTAACTCTTCTTCTCCCCATCTTATTTTGTATAAATTTGATATTATTTATTCGATTCAATCCATATTTTTTTTCCACACAAAAACTGTAAGTACTTTCTCTCTCTTGTTTGATTTTTGTTCTTTCTTATAACTCTAATTTAGGTTGATGGGTTTTTATTTAATTTTTTTGTGTTGTATTTTTTAAATTTCCTATCACAAATCACTCTTATAGCTTTGGTTGAATTTTGGTTTGGGTTGATATGTAGTTTTTTTTTTTTTTTTAATAGAAATTTGAGTTTACATCAAAACAAAAATATGCATGGTTACGAATTTGAATGTGCCTACCAATGGACTTCCACTGAAAAGAGATGTATTCACAATGTTTTTAGTTTCATATACTTCTTTGGTAATGTGAATTTGAGAAAGATAAAAGGATAGGTAAGGGATGTATGGTCTTTCATAATCCCCTATGTCTTGAAAAAAGTGGAGGGCCTATTAGGGCCTGTTTGGTTTAGGCCTGTTTTAAGTGATATCACTAGAAACTCATAACTCAGTGATTAAAAAACGTGGGACCCACACAATTTTTTTTTTTGGTTTGATTTCCTAATCTTGTTTTCATCACTCAAACTCAAAAATTTTGAGTGAGAGTGATGAAAACTGAAAACACCAAATTGGTGTTTTCAGTTTTTGAGATACATAACTCAGTGGCAGGATTGTAAAATTTTTGACCTCTGTAGAGCCCACAGCTTCTGTATTGTCATGTCAGCTCAGACCTGTTTGATATTACCGTTGCAAATTCAAGGGCGAAGGCCATTTCTATTTCTCTTTCTTAGTTCCCTCAAAATTTTTCCCCTTTTCTCACTTCCCTCTCACATTTCATTACTCCATCAAATCGAAGCACGAAGTGGGTTTGAAGTCATTTCTCTTCACCTGGGTCTGAACTGAAGTGGATTTGAAATCATTTCTTTATCCGTTGCAAAGACCATTTGAACACAGTTCTGTGATCTTCTCCCAGGTGCGTATATATCTATCTCCCTCTCCATTGTCAATGACCATTGTATGATTTGGGTATTGTGGTATAATTTCTGTTTTATGAAAAGGAAGCCCACGGGTATTGGTGAGTGTGTTGAAGTGGGTTCTTCTCCATGGACTCATCTTCGATCTTTATTTCCTTATATAATTTCTGTTTTACTGATCTGCACTTGGGTCTTTCTTTTCATTATCTGTGCATCAGTTGAAGTGGGTCTTTCTTTCTTTTTTGTGGTATGAAATTTATGTGACCCATTTGTTTAATTGATGGACTGAAATTGCTATTTGTTTAATTTATTTTCCTACTTTTAGAGATTCTTTCATCATCGACAACAAATAAGATATCAAACCTTGAACACACCAGTAACAAGTACCCCAATCTAGAAGTCAAAAGAGTTTACTACTTGAACATGGGAACAGGTCTGATAGGGAATACATAAAAAAATGTTAAAAAAAACAAAAAAAAAAAACAAAAACCCACTGATTATCTTCACTCTCAAAAATTAAAGGGAACTTATCTGTTTTTCTTTTTTAAATTGAAGGAAACTTATCTGTTTTTCTTTTTTAAATTGAAGGGAACTTATCTCTTTTTCTTTTTTATTTTTTATTTTCCTTTTATTATTATTTATTTGATTTATCCTATCTAAGAATAAACAAGAATTCCTCCTCCTTGATGTAGCTTTTTCCTTTTATTAGGTTTAAATTGACTGCTGCAGAGGACGTAGAGCAGAACGTTTTAAGTATAGGGCATATATGCTTTTGTTGAACATGATTTGATGATATTGAGTTCTATTACCTACTTTAAGAAACTATGATTTGTAATGTTAACTTGTTTCTTTACTAACCATATAAATATTGGAATAAGAAATGGTATTCATTAGAAATGCTATTTTTGCCAAAACGTATTGCAGCAGCAATGGGTTCCTCTTCCAATAGAAATGAAACGGCCAATTCATAGAACTATATATATATATTAACATCTCCACAATTGTGTTGGGATATTTGTATTAGATGGCACAAGAATCTCAAAATGCTGAGGACAAATTGTGGTCCCCCCACATTGAAAAAATCTTCATTGATATTATGGGGATGAACAACAAAAGGGGAATATGGAACATGGTATTTTTAAGGCCCCAGCTTGGCTATCAATTACGAATGCGCTAAATGAGGAAATGGGGAAGAGTTTTCACCCTAAGCAACTGCAACAGAAGCATAATAGGCTTAGAAGTAAGCAGAGAAAGTGGAGCCAGCTTTTGAGCCATACCGAGTTGGTGTGGGATGAGACAACCCAAATGGTTACTACTTTTGAGGAGGTGTGGGCGCATGTGGCTATGGTATGTTAGATTTACTACCCTAATTCCTTAGTAAAATATTCGTAATTTTCTATTTTCTATTTTGTATTAGTATGAGTTTGATGTACATCTTCTCATTTCAGACTGATCCTAAAGCAAATGCATTGCGGAAAAGTGGATGTCCTAGCTATGACAAACTACAGCAGTTGTTTACTACTAATGTTGTAACTGGTGCCTTTCAAATTTCATCAAACACACCAGCCCCAGATAGTGATGAAGAGCGTGCCCTAGAGGAGGAAATTGCCAATAAGACTCGTCATACCCAGTTGGGTGCTGATGATGAGTATAATCCTGACATGGAGGGCATAACCCAAGATGATCCCCTTGCTACGGAGCAAACCCAATGTGCAGACAAAAATCCCATTAAAAAGCCTACTGGCAAGGGGAAAAAGGTTGCCAAGAAAGCGGATAGGGCTAGTGACATGACCATTGCTCTTCAAGAGTACACTGCTTTGGCAAGGGAACGGTTTAACAAGAAAAATGGTAAGTCTATGGGTAGCTTCGACCATGTTGCACAATCTGCTAGTGGTGGCGATCCTTGCTCCCTTAGGAGGGCTTTAGATGTTGCACAATGATCTTGATGATGACACCTACATTAACATCTCCGAGGTTCTCCAAAAAAAAAAAGAGACGAGTGGTGTTCATGGGCATTACAGAACATAGGAGGAGGAGGTGGATGGACCGCTATGCTCACGACTCAGAAAATTAGTGGACATGTTGATTATTGTGATTCGGATGTGAATCACTTTAGTTGTAGCTTTTAAGGACTTTATGTGTGTGCGTAGACGATCTTGGACTTTTGGTTGTATTTGCCTTGTTCAGCTAAACACTTTTACTTAAAGTTGTTTTTGTTGTAATGGTAATTGTTGTGAACTATGCATGTGGATTTGACATGATTAGCATATGTTAGTATGTGTGCTTTCTCACTTGGTAATCTCTACTTGATGCAATCTACATTAGTATGTGGGTTTGGTAATTGCTGTTATGTACTTGCTGTTTTTAGTACTTACATTATAAGGAGAGTTGTGCTAACATTATTGCAGCATCTTCAGTACCACTTATTACTCCTTTTGTCAGTTTACATATTGCAATCAATTGGTACTGATGCTTTGGTTTTTGTAGGGTATAGGGTAGAATGGTCTCCCCCAATGATCCTTTCTAGACCTTCGATTTTGACGATGCTTACTTTGACTCTGACGATGATGACATGGAGAGTTCTGGATGCGGTAATGATATGGATGTCAGTGACTGTGATGATGACATGGATGTCAATGACTGTGATGATGACATGGACACTGGTGCAGACACAGATTTAGACTATAACAGCGAGGAGGATGAGTTTTGGATTGTATTTCCACTTGTTGGCGAGATGGTGGCTTATTTCCAGTGGCATTACGACAAGCGCCCAACACGTACTAGCATTTTGAGTGGGAAAGACTACATGGCTGAAGTGAGGGATGGCAATCCTACCAATTGTCATGAATGTTCCGCATGACATTGGACTTGTTCTATCATTTGGTGGATGAGCTGAAACAGCATGGGTACTTGAAGGAAGGGAAGGGGCGTGTGAATGTGCAGGAGGTTGTTGCCATATTCTTGTACATTGTCGGCCATAATACTCGGACGCGACCTATGGGTGACAGATTCCAACATTCCGCTGAAATTGTTAGCCGCAAGTTCCGTAGGGTGTTGCAGGCTGTCCACACCTATGGCCAACATTTAATCAAGCCCGATTTGAATGTGGTAGGCCTTCTAGAGCATATGTGGTTGAATAACAAATACTACCCTTGGTTCGAGGTAAATCATTTCATAATACAAGTTCTTTCAATGAGTATGTTCGCACATATTACTATTTTGTATTCCTTCATTCACACGTTGTTTACAAATAATTGTCTCTCTTCAATGTACAGAAGCATAGGAGCTATTGATGGAACGCATATTAGTGCTTAGCCTCCAAGTGAGAAAACCCAGCCTCACAGGAGTCGCAAGAGCTTGATTACAACCAACGTTATGTGTGCATTCGACCATGATATGAAGTTTACATATGTTCACTCTGGTTGGGAGGGAAGTGCCCACGACTCAAAGGTCTTCGAAAAAGCTATTAAAGACCCGAAGCATGGATTCCCATGGCCACCGGAAGGTATGTGTCTTTATGTTGTTGATTTGTTATGTTTTGTTCTAGTTTTGAATCCTGTTCATATTGTTGTTCTATCCTAATTTTTTCTGTGCTGAATTCTATTTTGTTCTAGTTCTATTTGCTGTTTGCTGGTTTTTTCATTCTGTTTTGTTGTAATTCTGAATTCTAGTATGTTCTGTTATGCTCTGATCTAGTTTTGAATTCTATTCATATTGCTGTTCTCTCCTAAATTTTTCTATGCTGAATTCTGTTCTGTCTAGTTCTAAATTATGTTTGCTATTTGTTCATTCTGTTTTCTGTTCTAATTCTACATTCTGCATTCTGCAGTCTTATTTTGCATTCTGCATTATAATTCTGCATTCTGCATTATAATTCTACATTCTGCATTCTTATTCTGCATTTTGCATAATGGGAAATAAAATGGAGCATCCAAATGAGAAATAAAATGGTGCACTAGCTGCTACATTATGCACTGAGGACAATCATGATTCTAGTATTACCCTTTGGGGTCCATATTTCTTAGTGATTGATTAAATGACATTTGTGAATATGATTATTAATTTGATGGGTATGTACTGATTACACCAATTTTTTAATGTGGTCTGCACCTATGTAATGCTAATGCCATTTAGTAATTCTTGTATATATATATAAAACATGCATTCACTATACCTTGCACTTGCAGCAGCCTTTGAGAATATTTTAGTTGAACACTTTATGTGGTAGCTTTTTATTCCTTTTGTCTTATTTTCCTTTATGTAGGTTCTTATTACTAATTGAGATATGCTATTCTCGCAGGGTCCTATTACTTGGTTGATTCGGGGTACCCCATTGGTGTATCGTTTCTTCCACCACACAAGTCCACTCGATATCATGCTCAGGAATTCAAGAGGAGCAATAGGCAACTAGCATCGGGGAAAGAGTTGTTTAACTATAGACACTCTTCATTGCGCTTGGTAATTGAGAGGAGCTTTGGAGTCCTTAAGGCTCACTTTCCCATCTTGAGTTGCATGGCGAACTATAAGGAATCTTAGGAACGTTTGGTTGTTTCTGCGTGTTGTGCGTTACATAATTTTATACGCATCAATAATCGTAGAGATGAAATGTTTAACTCATGGGAGAACCTTGACATTAATAGAGATGATGTACAAGCTGGGAACAATGGGAATTCTCCTGAGTTGAGTGTAAGTGCTGAAAGGAGGCATGTGAGGGAGATGTCTGATGCGGCGAAGAGGGCAATGGGTGAGTTTAGGGATGATGTGACTGCCCGCATGTGGGAGGCGTACGCGCGACGATGGAGTTGATGGTGGGCACATATGTGGATTCACCGCTTTTTGTTGGGACATGTTGTATAGAGTACCTACGACTTTTTGTGGCAACTTTTGTATAAAGTTAGGTACTGTGACTAGAAGTCCCTTAGATACATGATGCGTTCTTTTGGATATTATGGTGCATCTTTTTGTAAATTTATATTAACTATGAAAAATGGTTACATGTTCTGGCTTAATGTCAATAACCCATTGACAATTCCAATGTAATTCCTTTTGGCAATGTAAAAATAGGTGTATCTAATACCTATTGGTAATGTAAGTACAGGTGGACATGCTTATATGCAATTGTATGTACTTCCTTTTTGCAATATTTTGGAACAACTGAATTTCAAGAATCTCAACTATTAGCTACAGGGTCAATGAATAACACGTTCATTTTTTTATAAACAAATTTTTTTATATTTAAGGACACAAAGGATGACACAAAGGATGAATAGTACCTAATCAGAACTAAACAAGTAGTAGTCATGAATCAAGAATTTAACAAAACAGCTTCAGACCAATCATTATAGGATCAGATGTAGTCCTAGAATATAGGAACTTACACTTAACCAATCATTTTCTCTTGCCATTTCAAGTGTTAAATCTGTGCATGAGTGCATCTAAGATGAATGGATAATGCACATAATAAAATAATTTAAATCCTTCCCATCCCCTAAGCTTCTACTAGTCCTACTAAATAATTTCTCTTAATCTTCCCGCCTGTAAGGCAGGGATGTTGCCAATGTTCTTCCCTGACTCATAGCAGTTAAAGTGAAAAACTGAAATTTGTTGCAGCTTATATTAGCCACCATCTATTCTCAATTATCCAATCAAAAGCACTAAAACTACAGCTAAATGCATCCAAAATACAAAAAAAAGGTAGGCAATAAAGAATCAATACAACAATATATATATATATATATATATATGAGTTGGGTTCAAGTTACACCTGGTGTAATTTTAAGTAATGTTACACCACCCAATAACTTGTTATTGAATGAATATTTTGAAAATTCAACCGTTGAATTACATGTTCTATATGTTCTTAACATGCATGCCAGTTTTCATATCAATCGGATGCTATTTACCATTTGATCCATAAACTCATATTTTATGCATTATTTTAAACTACAAAAATTTGAATTTTAACAATTAATTGATGACATTGATATTAATTTTTAATCACCTTGAAATTTTGCAAGTATAAAGAATATACAAAGATAATGTAATCTAACGGCGAATTTGTCAACATTCGCATCCAATTAAAAAATATTGAGTGGTGTAACATTGCTTAGAGTTTACATCATGTGTAACTTGAACCCAACCCTATATATTTATATAAATCGATGATAAAAGCATTGTGAGACTTCCATGGCATGGGGTAAAATAATTGAGCATAGGAAAAACTTGGAAGGAAGATTTATAAAAGTACAATGTCACACATACCATAAATTTTTATACTTACAATACAAAAATTGGTACATGACGTTGTACCATTATAATACAAATGATCTCCAATTTTCAAAATACAAGTTTAGCTTATTACACACATAACCTACTCATCCAGGCAAATACATTTGCTTGCTTCTAACATCCCCAAACCTAGTAGACAAAATAAGCAGTACTACAAACATCACCCATGATATTACTAGAGCTATCTTGAACTTCTCAGCTTTCTCTTCAGAAATCCTACGCGCAACCTTGGTTCTTTCAGCCTTTCTTTTTGTAGCTTCTCCCATTGCACGTGCTTGCTTCAACTCTTCATTAACAAGTTCCATCTCATGCTCTAATCATCGGAATTTTGCTAACATAATAGGTGATGTTGCTGCGCCATGCGTGCAAGTGTTGGTGTTCAACCATTTGAAAAACTTACGTGCAAGTGTTGGTGACTTAATGCACATAATCAATGTTTTACTAATTCTAGATGTGGTACTTACTGGTACCAGTAGCGATAGCCATAAAACCTCCTACCAAAAGTATGAAGTTTCAAGGACGTCCTAAGGGTGCAATGATCTAGGTCACACAGATGCCCACTGGTATTGGAGTAATAATTACTTGTTTCCGACATTGGTAAGAACCTGCCTCTATATCAATTACCAATACAAGAATACTTGAAAATATAAACATTATATACAATCAGTCTATAAAAATCAATGACCAATACAATCTATACAAACATTCTATAAAAGCATGAGTAAAGCAATCCAAATCCACAGTAATAAGTTCTCCAAGTAGTTTACGTAAATCAAAAGAGAATGGGAGTTTGGGCTAAAGGAGGATAAAATATGTTAATAAAGCAGTGTTAGCAAAATTAGGCTGGGCAATAACATCATGACAAGATAAATTTGGGTTCATTTGTTGAAATCAAAATACTTGAGAGGGAAAAAGTATTCAAAAGCTAATAGGAGGAATCAATCATCCTGGTTTATGGAAGGAATTTAGAAAAGCAGGGCTTTAGTGACTATAAGTGCTTGTTATGATGTTAAGTATGGAGGTCAATATTTTGGGAGGATTGTTGGATCCTATCATTACCAAACTTTATCCTTACCCTTTTTGCCCAAAAAAAAAAAAAAAAAAGATTAAAAAAAAAAGCATTATCCCCTGTTCCTTTAGGAACAATCCCAAATGAAACTTGTTGGGTTTTTTCAATTAAAATCCTAACTTGATTCAACTAAGATACCAATACACTCTCCACTCTTTTTCTTATGAATCCAAAAGACATTGTATATCAAAATCACCACTCCATCCTCCTTCTCACCTCTCAAAATTCCATTGGACAAAAAAAAACAAGCTTGGGAACTTTACTGTCAAGTCTACTTTCCATTTAGATCAATCCCGTAGATTCCAATACCTAGGACCTTGAATCAAAATAGAATATAAGGAAGCTTCTTTGAAAACTCAAAATAAATAAATGGAATATATGAAGCTTCTCGTACGATTATTGTCACATAGCCACTTAGTCCCACTTGAAAAGGGATGAAACCATCCACTTAAAAGACGCCACAGCTAACAACAGAGATGTTAAAGTGTATACAATCTAGAAGAACAAAATTAATGTAATCCTTGAAAACCCAAATTGCAATCTAAGCCTCCAGTCCAAACCTCCCAGTGCCATTGTCAAACCCAATCACATTTGACCTACTAGTACACAAAATCCCATAACTAATCCAAGCAAATAATTTTGATAAAAACAAGATACAACAAACAAAAACTCAAAATGTAGCTTCAGTAACCAATTAGGAGATTTTGACACAAAACAAAAAAAGGAGATTTTGACATATGAGGTCTAGATCATTTGCCTATGGGCTACACCCAGTGGATTTATGTATGTAAGAGATGAGATCCTTTAGATTACAAGTTCACCAAGTGAAAAAACCAAAAACAATCTCTCAAAAATTGACAAAAGCAAGAGATGAAAAAACAGATCGAAACAGAGCAGGGGAGACAGAGAGATAGAGCGAAGAGTGTTAGAGAAAATACCTGCTTTGTTGTCGGTGTGCGTCGATGTGGGAGGCGAGAGGCAGAACACGGTGACTCTTTTAGTCTGGAGAAGTAAAGAAGAAGAAGTGGGAGAGGTAAAGCAGAACTGAGAAGAAGTGGAAGAAGTGGGTTTTTCAATTAATGAGACACGGGTAGCAACAGACGCAACACTGGGTAGTGTCAGTGGTGGGGGTCCACAGTTTTGGGGAAAAGTTGTAGAGATATGTAACTGGGAACTGAGTCAAACATGTGTTTTGCAATTTTTGAGTGAAAGTGAGGTTTGAGAATTGAGTTATGAGTTTTGGGTTTGAGTTATGGGTTTTGAAAACTGAAAAATGAAAATTGAGTTAGCTTTAAACCAAACAGGCCCTAAGTCTCCCTTCTACTGGAATTTTGTATAGAAAACATTTTGTTATAAGTTCCTTGACTTTTTGTTATTTTGTAATCGCTCTATAGTCTATACTGTGACAAAAAGTGAATAAAGTTTTCTTATTTGTAGAGTATCAAAAAAGTAAAAAAATATTCAGGATAGTAATTTTGTATTGTTGCATCCCATGTGTTTGGTAAAATTTATTTTAGAAATCTTATATGTTTTTCTCAAATCTATTTGTTATTTTTATTTTGGTCATTTTATTACAAATAATTAGCATCTCCACCATCAAATTTTTAGATAATCTGAACTTTCTTTGTAAGCTTTTACTTTGTTTAGTTGATCATATTTACTAAAAATGCCAAAAAGAGAATAAGATAAAATATAATTTAAAGAGAATAAGATAAAATATAATTTACTTTATAGCATCATTATGCTATTAATGTTTTTATGTATAGATACTTAAGGAACTTTTTCTTTTTGCATTTTATTTTATTTTATATTTCCACTTTATAATAAATGATTTATTGATAATGATCTATTGCATAATTATCTTTATTTACTTTTTCACTTAGTTTCAGTTGTGATGAAGAAAGAGACGTGGATCTATGTTTTTGAGAAAAATATATCTATAAGAGTTAAATCTCATACATCTGTGTAGTAATAAACAAACTATACATAGTTACAACTTGGTCTAATAGTTCTCACACTATCAATTTTTAAAAAAATAAAATTATTGCATTGTGTTTTTATACATATCTCACTATATATAATACCTGACTACAAAATATATTTTGTTACACTACACAAAATTTCTAATTTAAAACATAATTTCAAATAACAAATATTGAATTTTTAATAATATACAATCTAATATATTAATTCAATAATTATCCAATAAAAAATAATCATATCATATTTTCCGCGTATTGTGCGGGTCTGCAACTAGTTAATTATTAATGCTCGAGAGACTGTCCAACATTTTTTATTTTTCAAACCATTATAATGCTTTTTATCACTTGGAACACAATGTCATCGCTCACCACTGAAACAGACAAAACACAAAGTTTTTTAATAAGGAGGTTTTAGATTTAAAATGATTTTAACAAATTGTATATTTTTTTTCTTTGTTAAAAAAGAAAGGGAAAAACGTTTTCCTTTATTGCAGTTGAGAAAGTCTATGGCTAAGGCTGTAAATGAATTAAGTTGTTTATGAACAACTCAAGCTTGGCTTGAGAAAAGTTTAAATATATTCATTTTTTTTAGTAAACAAGTCAAGTTAAAGCCAAAGTTTAGGCTTGACTATTAAACAAGCCATGTTCAAACATTATTATTTGTTTGTGAACTGGTTTATGAACATGAGGCTCAATTTAATTGTATATTGATGAAGCGTAAGTTCATCAGTAGAGTTGGTCAGATGGAAGCAATCCTCAACCTGTATGAACGTACTCTCAAAGGTGGTCACCGGTGTGGTGCCTGCCACAATGCCTCCGATGCCAAAGTCAGTATAAGAAGCTCTCTTGAGAATAAACAATGTAATTAAACAGAATGAAAGAGATCTCTTAGTGTCTATGTGTGTATGTACCTTGTACTTGGCAATGTATGGGCTTTATATTTGCTTTTCATAGCTTCTAGCCGTTGGGGTAGTTATGGAGGTCTTAATGCTCCTCTTGGTAATGTTTGGTGCTGTGTAATGTGGCTTTTATGTGCTCCAACGGTTCATACAGCTAGCTTTGTAACTGTTTTGGGTGTAATTGTGCTGCATTGAATGGCTCTCCTACCTTTGTCAATGACGTGGGTATTAATATGCTCGTCCAGGGATATCTTCGTCGGTATCATGGTCATCATCTTCGGTAAATGAGCTCGTCAGTCCCATCATATATGATATTATATTTCTATAAGTAGATTTGTCTAAAAATATACTTAGATAAACTTGAGATTGAATTATATAAGTCTGTAAATTGTTTCATATAATATCAAATTATTATTTCTACTTTATTATAATATAATCAATCTATAAGTCTATTCATAGTAAAATTCCATAAATTTGTAAAAGGGTAACAAATTTTAGTCACCATTTTCTATATATGAGAAAAAAAATAAGTTAATGAAGTAACTTGTGAACAAACTCAAGCTTATTCGACAAGAAAATGAACCTAGTAATAGGTAATCCGTGATCCACTTAATCATATTGTGACATAATCGATATTAATTAGGATTTAACCAATTTGATTATGATATATTTCTTTATCTAAAATGGATTGTAACAAGTATTGTGAGTAAAATTTATGCAAGCAATGTACATATTTGGCAAAAAAAAAAAAAAAAGTCTTAATCAAGAATTGTTATATGACATATTTGAACATTTTAAAGATAAATTTCATTGCTATCTTTCTATCGAACTATTTTTGATAAATTTCTTATACGTTTGTGATATTTTCATTTTTTTTCCTCATATCCAAATTGATAATACATAGTTGATATTTATAATTAAGACTATTTACAAATAAAATAGTCACTATTTACAAGATAAAATTGTAATATGACGAACAAAATAAATTTTAAGGCATATATATATATATATATATATATAAAATTCAGTCTAGAGATATTATTGCCACATAATAACTTATTGATTAATATAATCCACAGCATGGAAGATTAGTTCGAAAAAAATAAAGTCTCAAGTTGTTAGGAAAAATTGATAATTAATGATGATTTAGCATACTCACAATTTATTATGCATTTTTTGAAATAATTTAGTTTTTCAATTGGATTGGATTTTTATTAACTCAGTATTTTGGGCACCTTCTTAGTGGTGAGGGAAAAGAGGGTATCATCCACCTTCTTTTTTTCAATATGCTTTAGAATACAAAATTCACAATTTTGTTCACAAAGACTGAGGTAGCATGTTGTAATTAGTACTAAACAAAGTGGAGTGAGTAGTAAGCCCATGTAATAGTAATTTTACTCTAACCTGTGTCTGCCCTACTCCCCAATGGGGAATCACCTTGAAGTTATTTGAAGCAATATGTATACACAAACACATTAAATACTAAAGGGTCATGCTAACAAGTGCCCTTAGGGCACTCTTTAATAATCCATTTTAGGAAAGTTTTAATACAACTTTTATGGGAAATGAAAAAAGTTGTCAAAATATTAATTACTTTGTTTTCATTTCCCATAAAAACTTTCTTTAAATAGATTATTAACCAGTGCCCTAAGGGCACTCGTTAGCATTTTTCAACACTAAAATAATAAACTCAAATGAGAAATAATTGCCTAGTAGCTAGTTTTGTCAATTAAAGATGGGTCATGCTAATGAGTGCCCTTAGGGCACTCATTAATAATCAATTTTAGGAAAATTTTGATACTATTTTTATGGGAAATGAAAAAAGTTGTCAATATATTAATTACTTTTTTTTTTCATTTCTCATAAAAACTTTCTTTAAATGGATTATTAACTAGTACTCTAAGGGCACTCGTTAGCATTTCCCATTAAAGATAATATGAAGATAAAAACTAAATAGTAATAAACTCAAAAGAGCAATAATTGCAAAGTTGCTGGTGCTAGTTTCCTAGGCAAAAGATCAAAAGCTCAACTAGGGATGGCAATGGGTTGGGTTCGGGCCGGGTTTTTTCATACCCGGACCTGACTCGCGGGGCAAAACCCGTAGCCCGGACCCGACCAGTTTAGGGTACCCGGGTTTTTTCCCGTGGCCCGGACCCGCCCCAGCCGGGCCCCGTTTAGGAATTGGGCCCAAACGGGGCCCAACCGAAAAAAAAAAAAAATTTTTGAGCCCAAATTTTAATTTAAGCTCAAATTAAGCACAAATTTTGAAATGTATTATTATTATTATTATTATCCAGACAGCAGTACACATAGAAAAGCTTGCAACTTTACATTAGAATTAGTCAATGTTTAATCTTTGAGCAAGTAACAAAACTCTACTTATTCAAAAAAAAAAAAAATTCCACAACTCGAACCAAAACAAAAGAGCAGCTTCCAAAGAATTTCATTTATGATCATTTCACAGGGACATTATTTCCATTTCCCCTACCCCAAAAATTAAAGTCATATCGGAGACCAAAAAAATTCCTGGTAGAGTCAATTTTAGAAAATAAACCTTAACATTAAAAGCAATTAAAAAAAGCAAAGTAGAGCTTCATGCATTATCATTGTACTCCACAACTCATCAACCCCATTTGCAATGGAAATGATTACAATGGAAATGATCAGATTCAAAATCAACTTTGTTACAAAGCAAGCCCAATATTCATAAAATAAAAATGGTCCTGGATTACACATTTACACCCAAAAAATCAAAAATCAAAAACCAACACCTTCTCTCATTCTATCTGTCTCTGAAATCCGAGAAACCCAACACCATCAAACTGAAGAAAATACCTGAAGAAAATCTGATCCTCTCCGATTTGGCTGAAGCTAATCCTCTTCGATTTGGCTGAAGGCTGAAGCTGAATTTGATGCTCTCCGATTTGGTCAAGCCTGAAGAAAAAATTGATGCTCCAATTTGGTGAAGAAAAGCAACGACAGCTCTGATTTGGCGAAGAAAAACGGCGACAACTCGAGGTGAGGCAGTGGTGTTGTGAGGCCGTCTGGGTTTTTGGTGGTGTTCACGGTGGAGTGAGGGTGAGGGAGTGTAGGACTGTGTCGGATTGAGAGGGAGGGAGTGTAGGGAGGCTGCTGAGTGAGTGAGGCTGCTGAAATGGGAATTAGGGTTAGAAATTTTAGGTATATATATATGTTAAGGTATTTTAGTAATTTTAATTAACCGGGTTTTTACTGGGCCGGGTCTCGGGTTTTTTTAATAAAACCCGGACCCGATCTGGACCCGTTTCGGGTTTTTTTTTAAAACCCATACCCGACCCTATTCCTAATCGGACCGGGTAAAACCCGGCCCATTAGGGTCGGGCCGGGTCGGGTAAAAATTGCTATCCCTAAGCTCAACTTTGTCTTTTTTTAATGGTGATTACAAGTCAGTTATTAATGCACTAAACACCTCCTCTCCGCCAGCTCTCACTCTTGAGAACTTCATGCTGAATTTGTTTCTATATAGGGATTTCATTTTTGTTAGAAGCCATGTAAACTTTTTAGCACACAATATTGCCCATTGGCGAGCATCTCCTTTCTGGATAAGCCATATCAACCAAAAGGTAAATAAGGGCTCTCGAAATATTAGTTGAACTGTTATTGCTCAAGTAGAGACCACCAAACCCATTGTTTACTATTAATTAACATATTGAAGCTCAAGTTGTGAAATTCTTATATATTGTAAAAGATTAAAGGTGATGAAGCCAGCGATTTCAAAAGATTTCAGGGCCCCCTATAACATTGGAATCTAAGTAGAAAGTCCAACAAATCGACTAGTGATCAGAAAGAACTCCATTGAAAACCAAAGCAGGATTTGATTTGCTCCAAGATCCCAAATGAATATTCTTTTTGTTTCTCCACAATAAGTACAAAAGAATGTATGATTGTTAGGGTTAGATACTTAGATATGATCTATCAAGATAAAGCTGGCAAAGAGTGGCATTTGTTTTTTATTTTATTTATTTATTTATTTTTATTTTTTGGGCTTGATATGCTTCCCACTATCTTAAGTTATATACCATTTTAGAATCTATTTATAACATTGATGAAATAATATAATGCAATTCACTCATTTCATAAAAAGATATATAGGAATTTAAGAATTCCACGTGAGGATTATTCTAATAAGAGTATGGAGGATCGTAATCCAACCGTATCATTTTTTGTCATTAAACAAAATTGTTCCTCACTTTTATCAGCTCGTGAATAAGGTGAAATATTTCTTTCATTTCATCTGAAACTTCAATTCTTATGTCACAAGTATAGGATAGGAAGGGGAAAAAAAGATATTGAAGATCCTTATTATGTTTTTTTCTTCTTTCTTCTTCTCCTTCTTCTTGTTCTTCTTTTCTCTAACTTAAAAGACTAAAAAAGAGATTAGTTGAAGTCCACTAAACATAATTTCAAACTTCATATCTAGAATACATGGGCTATATTCACGGCCGAAAGCATGCTGCATCCAGTCCAACACTACTGATTGGTACACATTTCCAAAATTCTAGCCTTATCTTCGTCCAGATGTGCTCCACATTTTATGTACACATTCCCAAGATTTTATGTACATATTTTTTAAATCTCACTTTTTCTCAATTTTTCAAAGTACAAGAAGATTTTAACACACTTTTAGCAAAAAAAATATCAACACAAAACCAGATAAGCTGTTTTCAGATGGACAAATACGGTTATGTTTGGTAACAGTTTTTATTTTCTATTTTTAAAAACTTGTTTTTGGGAATATAAAGAAAAAATAATTTTCTTGTATTTTTGAAATCAAAATTCATGTTTAGTTAGTTGAAATTTAAAAAATAAATTTTTTGAAGAAAAAAATAAAAAATACTAAAATATGTTGTTATTAGGATTTGAACTCTAATGCTAAATTATTAAATGAGACAAATTTATTATATTAAATTGGTGTTTTCTTTGACTTTTGAAAACTAGAATTTGAAAACAGCCTTTTGCATGTTTTTAGTTTCCTTCACAAATTGAATTTTGAGAACAGTTTTTGTTTTCTTTTCATTTTGAGTTAGCAAACAAGTTTTTTAGTTTCAAAAATAGAAAATTGTTTTTGAAAATAGAAAATAAGGGGAAAAAATAGTTACCAAAAATTATGTTTGCTCTTAGTGAGGTAAGAAAAATAGACACAAAAACACTTGATAGTTGATACCTAGATATGTCACCTTAGTGAGTTCTAAATTAAGCATTAGGGTAGGCTTGGCTGTCACCACACTGATGTCAATCTGAGTTATCTCATGTTCTATCTTGTAAGTCTTCCAAAGCCCAAATGGGATATGTGATCACTAATTTGAGACATCATCAAACTTCATCTTGAAAACTAATACCCTACTATTTGCACTGAAGTAGCCACACAATAAGGTCATACGTACATACTATCCTGTAAATATTAATTATTTTTTTCCCCTTCAAACAACCACATTGTGACACAATCTGTCTTCTAGAGCACAAGAAGTTCAATGATATAAAAATTTCATAACTATTGAGCGAGAACATTTGTGATTCATGTATAATAAAAGTAATAATAAGGAAGAACTCATATGAAAATGATATTATTACACTAATCACAACTTATTGATCCAACAAATTATTAAAAAAAGTTGTGAAGATTTTTGCTCTTCCCTGGAACTCATCTACCATAATCGTTAATCAAAACATCACTGGTAGTCTGGTACCAGAAGAGAATAATAATGCCAGAACACCAACTAACATAACATGGCTCTGAATTTCAACCTTTTTTCCCCCTATAATAAACAATTTTATTAAACAGCAAAGGGGGAAAACAGTGTCATCTACTTCACAAGACTCCAAAAGGGTTCGTTGGAACTTGGAATAGAAGAGGTGGGGATTGTTCCCAATACTTTACAACAAGAAATTCAGAAGCAACATAATATAATTGAAATTTGAAATAATAAATTACTATATGATTAGAGTGTCCAAAATCAATTGGCTCAAATAATCTCTATTGTAATTTTGTTTCTAGTAACAAACACAATAAACAACACAAAACCAAACACAGGTACATTTGGACAATTCAAGGTCACAATCCTACATTTACAATCAAAAGTACAACGCACATCCTTCTTAGTTCTTGCCAATTTCACCGAAGGGTAAACTGAAAACTTATTAACTTCCATAAAACATATCCCGCCACGTGTCACCGACACCACCATCCAATTACTATAATAAAAAGAAGTCAACCAACCGCCACGATTTTCTCGTACACCACACCCCAAATCGGCGCCGCACCCTGCGCACGTTAGCCCACACGGCGCACCGAAAAAAACTGAAACGAAATTTAAGCATCGTCACGTGCGTGTCACGTGAACACCGGCGCGCCTTTTCCGAAATCCATAGACGATTTA
Source organism: Quercus glauca (assembly GCA_023736055.1). Taxonomy (NCBI): domain Eukaryota; kingdom Viridiplantae; phylum Streptophyta; class Magnoliopsida; order Fagales; family Fagaceae; genus Quercus; species Quercus glauca. Next base: position 26,358,591 of record CM043316.1, read on the forward strand.
GCGGAGGCCGGAATGGAAGCGAAACGGCACGAGAAATCGCGGCCCAAGTAGTCCTCATCCAAATGACCGTTCTGCCCCGGACCCTCGTCGAAGTTCAGCGCGTAACTAAAGGGGTCGTATTGGAATTTCGTCCTGTTGAACCGGTTCTTGTTGAACCGGCGAATGAAGGTCTTCCACTTCGGGCCGGCGACGACCTCCGACCACTCCCGGAAGTTTCTCCAACTCCGGACCCACCACTTGTCGTCGTCGTTCATCTCCGCCGTCCGTATGCGCTCCCACCACGACGATCCGACGGCGGAGGAGGCTCGCTCTGATCGTCCCACGCACGGAATCCATGAACAGCAGCCTCTTTTGGCGAAGAATGACTCGTTCATTTCGTCTGTCTCTGCCGGCGAGGCTCGCTCCGCCGGCGACATTTTCCAATACGCGCACAAAAATTAGGGCTGTTTGTTTTTTGCAGAAACGGAGAGGAAGAGAGAGAAAGAGTTTCAGTTTCTGCAAACTGAGACCTAATTCTCTCTCTCTCAGAATCTGTCTCTCGCACTGTGTGTCTCTGTATTCTCTTTGGCTATAAGAAGGCGTAACCGAAACATTCGCTGGAAATTGCAGTTACCATTACTGGCAAATGCCGGTTTGCTAGGTGTCTATCCAGTATGTCATTATTGTTAATTTATTACTATTACTATTATTATTATTTTTTCCTGTTTTGGGTTAGTCTCTAAAAACAATTTTAGTAACACAAAATAATAAATAAATAAATAAAATTTTACCTAATATATTTGGTGAATTATAATGTTCAATTTTTTTTTTGAGATAATCTTATTTTATTTTATGTTGACTTATAATGAACTGATAACTCGGTTTATTATGAAAATATTGTGATATTTTGTTCCGTAAAAAAAAAAAAAAAACTCAAAGAGTTAACATTGTTTTGGTAATGGATAGAACTTGAAAGGACTTAAAAAAGCAAAGTTATCAAAGTTTAATGATTAAAATGATAATATTTAAATTTAATGCCTAAAATAACAATTCACCAAATTTATATGGTATAAATTGTATTCTTTATTTTTAAATTTGAGAAATAGAATGAAACGGAAGATAAAATAGACAGATATAGCTTAAATTAAAATCTGTGATTATATGGTACTGATTTAATAATAATATCAAATAATTTGATAGGAATCCAGATCTAGTTAACTAAAACAAGAAAACAGGAAGAAATATCCGAATTGTTGTGCTGTGCATGTTTAATTTCTTTCTTTGAAATATGTAGTGTGTTTGTTGTTGCTCACCTGTTGCACCGGTAACACGTTTCTCACTTGTTGTTGTCATTAAAAACTTTTTTTTTTCTTTTTAATAAGCATTAAATACTGTCAAATGGTCAAAAACTAGAAGTCTAATTAAATGCGGTGGGCGCAAACAGACCAAGAAAAAGTTTTTTTTTGGTTGATAATCAGAGAATTTGTGATAAGCACTTGTACAAGTCTCTCATTTTTATTGCACATAGGTCAACTTGGGATCCGGATCCTCTCTATTTCCCTTTGAAATGGAGAGTGCCCAATTCACTATAGGGATCATCTTTGCATTATATCAAGGGTCAAAAACATGTCATGTCAATTAAAATGTTAAAACACACTTAATTGGGGTTCAAAAAAGGAAAAAAAAAAAAAAAAAACCTTTTAGGAGGGAAAAGTGAAACAAAGGTTATCCGCGCAAGTTCTTCCAGAAAACAAAAAAGACCTTTTAGGAGGGAAAATTGAGACAGAGGTTGCACGTTTAAAGCTTCACAGATTTTAACCCCCCCCCCCCCCCCCCCCCCCCCAAAAAAAAAGCTTCACAGAAGGTTTAGAGAACAAGTTCAGCTTCAGAGCATCTCTATTTCTATCTTGCCAAAACAGAGGTATATCTGTAAACTTGTTTATGCTTAGTTCAATAGTTGTAGATATGCCAATAGTTGCAGAACAAAAAATACCAATACCAAATTAGTTAGTTCGATGCCATTAGTGTGTGTGTATATTGTTCTTTGCTGAAATGAGTGGAATCCATGTGGATTTTGCTGCTCTTTGTGCCTTTTAAAGCTTAATTGCTAATTAAAGAGAAATTGTTTGTTGATGGACCAGAAATAACATGTGCTTCATATTCAAAACTGCTGCTGTGAATGTGACAAATAATAATGGTGATTGGTTGTTATGATTGCATCTTGGTGCATTGGTTATTATATAGTCAACCTGCATATTCAGTTTGAGTGTATTAATGGTTTAGGTTCCATTTTGTTGCTTGGCAGACACACATGATGTTTCTACAGTCTCAAATTGCTGTCTAAAACAAGACATTCAAACCAAGGCACAAACGCTTCACAACAATGCAATAAATTGGTATACAAGTAATAGATTAATTGAAAAGACTATGTTCCATTGTTAAAGTCTCGGATTATAGAGAGAATTACACCAAAATTTAGGCATTTTCCCACTAATACATACCAACACATACCAAAACAAATTCAGGCCAACACATACCAACACAAACATTCTGCCAAAACCTACCAACATACACAAACATTCTGGGTCTCCTACATTTATACCAAATTCTCACAGCACACTTTATTAATTGGCCCTAGCCATTTCATCTGATCCTCTAAATAATATTGTCCATCCTTGATCGCTACCATCAAAGCTAAGCATAGTCATGACCTCTTGCATTATGCAATCATTTTCGACTACCTTTTGCAATTTTGAGTACAACATACTTTCCAGTCGTGCCCAAAATAATGAAACTGATGAGATGTTAGGCTAGTAGTGACTAAGCTGCTCTGCATTGATAGTAGCAATATTTTTCTTCAGCCTCTCCTTGGCATTGTTCTTTCCTACATAAACCAATTCTAAGTTGATCCCAGTAGCCTCAGCTACAACTTTTGCTGTAGTTGTGAATTTTCGGATCCAGTTAATGTCCTCACCTCCATACAAGCATACAACTCTCCCTTTTGCCATTTGGTAAAGAAAGAAGCAACATATTAGTACTATAATTAGTGAGTTAATAAGAAAAAAAGTGCATATATATATGCACGCATGAGTACAAACCTTTAATAAAAAAATTCCATCACCACATGTATTGTTAGTGTAAATAAGTAGATAAGTAGATACCTAATCTGGTATTTCTACATCAATTCCATAAACAAGTAGATCAAGCTTCCAATTTTCCAACTTCCATAAAGCATCTTCTTTCTCACTAGTAAAAGGGAAGGCATGATTTCCCCATATCCGAACCATGTGAAGTGCATTCCGGGAAGCCACCTTTCCTTATGGATCCAATACTGCTAGAATTGACTTCTTTGCAAAATGACACACTTCCTTGATATACTTAATGAATGCTGTTTCAATGATCCAAGGATCGTACACAGTATACCATGGCATCATTGCCAAGAGAACGCAGAGTAACCCAGCAATTATAGGAGACCCAGAAACCCAGAAACCTTGATAAGCTTTCAAGTGAAGAACAAAAGTACTCAGAAACCCAGAAACCGAAAAGAAATTTAAAAACTTTACAAGGAAATTTAAAAACCCAGAAAATTACCCAGAAATTTGGAAACTTGTAGTGTGAGGTGAGCGAGGAGCTAAGTTCGTGGGTGAGGGATCGAGCTTTAATCCAGTGTATGCCTTATGAGTCATGACCCACGAGCTTGAATCCATGAGAGCAAGGAGCTGAGTTGGTGGGTTAGGGATTTCAATTTGTGCGGTGAGCGAAGAGCTGAGTTAAAAGCTTGTCATAGCCTTGGCGTAGGTGGTATTGGTGGCATCGTGACGGTAGGGCGAGAGAGAAAGTCGAAGAACCTTGGAGAAGAGAGTAAGAAAGAGAGTTTGAAATATTCAAATGGGTTTGGTGAGAGAGAAACTGTGGTTTGTCCGGTTGAGTTAAAGAGCCTCTAGTTTAAGTGTTTAACCATAGTTAAGTGTGGTTTGGGTTAAGTTATGATGTGGCATGTTCTTTACCTTTGATATAATGCAAAGATGATCCCTACCGTGAACTGGACACTCTCCATTTCAAAGGGAAATGGAGAGGATTCGGATTCGGTCAACCTGATACTTCATTATTAAATTATTATTAATAAAGATTTAGGTACCTCACCTAAACAACAAAAACCCACCTTTCATATATAGTTTAGGATCAAATAAACAAGTTGCATTTGTGATCAGCACCACTCATTGCCTATCATTCTTTGTGCTTATTTTGGAGCCATTCATTATAGACTTATATCGGGATCCATGCATTATTGGAAGAACAATGAATCATATATGTAATTTTGTTTTGTTTTGTTTTTTTTTTGTTCTAGGTGAAAATCAATAGCAACTTATAATCATAGCAAGTTGTGAAAATATTGTGTTCGTAACATTACTAATTAGTGGAACTAAATACTCAACTCAGTGCAAAGAATCTAGGAGTAATTGTTATAGGCTAATCACATATTTGTATCCTATTCAAAATGCATTACTTATTTTTTATTTATTATATTATCTAGATGGTTAGTAGGCCTGTCCATGGGTTAAGTTTGTGCCCAACCTGAAATTGACCTGACTAGATCGAGTGGTCAATATTTCAATTTGCCGCCGACCGGAGTAATTGATTGGATCTAGCGGATTTGACCTTCAACGGATGACGGTCGGTTCGGTTGGAGTAGGAGATCTAAAAAACGACCAAAATCTGGTGAGTTAATAGCAAAAATCGGTGAAATTTTGGTCATATTTTTACCAGATTCGGCAAGATCTTGCCATATCCAATGAGATCTCACCAAATCCTTTAGAGATTTCATGGATCTAGCCAAGATCTTGCTAGAAAATGCTTTATCTAGTTTGGTTCAGGTTTCTTAGTTTTGGGGAGAAGATCTGAGACCGAACTGACGGTTTCAATTTTTGGAGAAATAGACCTGCCGCCGACTGCTGGAGTAGACGGGTCAGCCTGTAGTCGGCCAGGGTCTAGTCGAATTTACCAGGTGGGTCAAGCCACCAATTGGGTTGGACAGCCCTAATAGTTAGCTCATAAATTAATTGGTAGCTACATGGACCTAAATCTTCTTCGCATTTTGAGAGATGCACTGCTCATTATAAGATTGTTTTGAGATTAACAAAAAAAAAAAAAAAAAAAAAAGGCATTTTTCAAAATATTATATTTACAATGTAGCACGTCAAGTTCAATTAAATCATATGACTTTATCTTCTCAAACAAAAATAATAATAACGATAGAGGAATTTTGAGATGATCTTGGGGCTTACATTAATAATGTCTTCATCTACTCATTCCAATCCATTTAATTACTTACACACACTCATATAGCTAGGATTTGCTTTTATTTATTTTTTATTGATAATTGATAGTTATAATGATAGAGGAACAGTGATTTGAATTTTGATTCTCCTAAAAAAGAAGAATAAACAATAACATTAAAGTACAAAATTCTTGACAAATTAAGATTTACTTTAGTATAAAAGAAAAGTATAAAGTATTACATTTGTTTTTGCATATATTTATATATGCTCTAAAAAAATAATTAGAATTTATCTTGGAAACACCATGAAATACCAATTGATCTATAAAAATCTTGGCCAAATGGCTTTATTAAGAAAATAAAAATAGAAATATTTATTACAAGCTACAAAAGAAAGCTACATGGACGACGACGGCAATGAATTCTTGACATTCATACGAAACTCTGTCCGAGACTCCAAGCCTTTACATCCTCATTTAATGCATCAACTATATTCTCCTCGTTTTTGATAGTTGATACACTATTGTATTCCTCATCAGCCAAAAGCGAACCACAGTCTAGGGTCCACTGGTCCCCCACCCACTTACTTGTCAATAAAATCTTTTATTCACCAAATAAATCCTATGCAATACTTTTTATTATAATTTATAACTAACACAATAGTTGATGAACCAAGAAATTTCCTTAGGATAGAAAAGCCTTTGGTGTCGTTGGACGACCAAAATACTATAATTACGTATTTAATGCATGAGTCATTACTAATGGACACACGGTTATACATGATTGTTGGCAAGATAATCAATCACCTTATAAAGTCACTAGAAGCATTACAAGAGCCATTAAGACCACCATTGAAGGCCTTTAACGGTTAGAGAAGTCAGAGATCTATATAAATCACCTTAGAACCTAAGTAAAGGTACGTTGATATACATTCTTACGGACATGTACACAGATACATACATTCACATCCATACATATTGAAATACATTCTTAGTTTTTATTATTTCTCTCTCTCAACTTCTGACTTTATCATTGGAGTCTCATTGGCAAGCACTACGTCGATGACTAGGAGGAGAGAAATACCATTGTTATTCTTTTGTAGGTCTCAGACTCATTTGCATTGGATTCTGTCTGAACAAACCTATCAACTGACGAAATTGGTTTCATCAATAGTAATTTATATATATATACCTGTTTCTTCCAATTTATTTAGGGTTTATTTGGATACCGCTTATTACTAAAAACTGAAAATATTGTAGCAAAATAATTTTTAAATGTGTGAATAGTGTAATGAGACCCAGTTTTAAAATTGATTTTTTCAAATTCCGTACTTGTGGGTCCCATCAACAGTGCACGGGACCCATAAAAAATGCAAACGTAGACTATTTTAGCTATATCCAAACTCTCCCTTTTAGTGATCCACAGCTAATGACTAATTTGAATAAGAAGAGCCGGGGCTAAAGAAACCAAGGCTGGGTTTGGATACAAGTCTGTGTTTTCCTTTTTATTTTTTTTTAATTTTTTTTAGCTATGCACGCATTTAGGGGACAACAGCTACTGTTCATGAACAGTAGCCGTAAATTGTTGACTTTTTAGCCCCTTTTATCAGTTCTGTGAGTCCCGTGAATAGTGCACAGGACCCACAAATCTCACTTTTCAGTAATTTTTTCATTAAAACTGAGTCCCACGACACTATTCACACATTTAAAAATTATTTTGTTACAGTGTTTTTAGTTTTCAGTTTTCAATTTCAGCAAAATAAGTTCTATCCAAACGGACCCCAAATTTCAATATAGGAATACTTGCACAGTCGTACCAAAAACTATTTACATGTAACCATCCAAGATATTCAAATAACTTGTCTCAATATATATATATATATATATATATATATATATATATATATTCAAATAATTAGATAGACCGGCCCAGTTGTGATCGTTGCCAACATTTTCTATGGTTGAAAATTTGTTGGAAAATCCATACTTATTGTTGAATATTTACAGAAACGCTTCATGAAACTCTTCCTTCTACTATCTATGTTATCTTTCAATGGCTTATCTCAAAACAGATTAGTAGTGCAAACTGGGAAATCAATTGCCAACAGTTTTCTTTTTTTCTTTTTCTTATTCTTTTTTCCCCTGCTATTGTATAATATCATGGTTTTATTTCAGTACAGAAAATGCAAAATCTTGTATTATTCTCACTTTAAGGTCCTCCAAGTATAAGGGTGAAAACCATTGTAACCTTCTGGTCTATTGTGTCTGTCAATTTTGATATCAAATTAATATTTTTTATTTATAAAATCAATAATCCAGACAATACACAAAATATAAATAGGATGAAGATGTAAGCTGGGTAAGTTTGTTTGCGCCTTGGTAATAAAATAATTTATTGCATTTTGCCATGTTAAAATAAAATACATATATTCCAAAAAACAGTTAGTTACTGACAAATTTGACACCTATTCTTAGCAAATGAAGAAAAAAACAACAATAACACGTATTCTTTGACAATTAACATGGACTTTGACTGTATATAAACTGAGACATTAGGAAGCTCGAAAAAAAATGCAAAGTTTGAAGCATTTACATTGTTTTGAAACATGAAGCATATGCACCGAAATGAATATGGTCAAAGAAACCATGTGGACGAGTTTCTAAATTCAAAATTACCGGTTATTGACTTTCTCACTCTACATGATTGACCTTATAGCTACATGATTGACTTTCACCGAGTAAGTTTCGTATGCAACTATTTTTACTACTTTTCCACGTGGTGACTTATGAGTGGTATAATTTTAGATCTACAATTTTTTTTCACCCCTTACAACTCGCTATATACACGAACCGTGACCAAAATTGTGAAAATTATTGTGGCAATAAGCTAACTTTTATTCACTCTTCAAAACTCAAATGTGTTCATAAGTTCATTGCACCCCAAGTTTGCAACCCAAATGTTTTACACACCTCTCGTTTTTTCCATATGAGTTTCCTTGCACGCTTCCTTACAAAGACACAATCCATCAAGTGTTTGAAATTTGCATTCTACATTTCCTCCAAATTTACGAGTTACCATCTCTTTCTATAAATACCAAACTTTACAGCCCAACTTCACATCCTCATTTATCTATGAACAAAGATAAATACTACTATATACATTCATGGCTAGAGAACTCCAAGCTTGCCGTTTTATTGTCCTAGTCCTTTTCTTGGGCTTTGTTATGGTGTTCTCTACCATACAAGCACGCACTTTGCATGCACCAAATCATCACCATCACCACCGTGCAATGACGAAACCAATGAGTCCAAGCCAATTAGCAGGAACGAATCATTATTTTGCTGAAGTTCTCGACCTCTGGGGACGCAAGCATTCCGGTCCAAGCGATGGTGAAGGGCATTAAGTTTTTGATGATTCACACTAACTCCGATGAAACTCGATCTACTAATAGTGCCCCTCATGGTTTAAATGCAGCCCAATATGTTTTTTTTTTTTTTTTTTTTTTTAATTTATTATTCTTATTTTGTAATTCACTGTTTCCTTAGATCTCTTAATAAAATAATTAACTGCATGTTTGTTCTTTTGGGTACTCTATTAATTGTTGTTACCAGGTTTTGACGTAGTGCCATGAGAAACATGAATTGGTAGTGTTAGCGTTTGAGAAACAGAGTGCTGTGGAAGTATAGGTGTTGAACAAATAGATGTGCAATATAAGTAATATGAATGCAAAACAAATAAAATGTAGTGGGCTATATATAGTCGGTTGGGTTGCACAATAACAGCTTCTCCTCTTTATTTTATTTTCATTTTTTATTTATTTATTACATTTGGGGGATCACTGCTTGATCTTGTGAGTAAGTTGGTCTCTTTGAATGATATTTTGAAAGGTCAAGTAAAAACATATATTGTTGCTTGTTAGTTGATCTTTTTTGGATGATTATTGCGATTTAGGAATAATCAAATACTCCTAATTAAGCATTTTCTCTTTTAAAAAATTACATTTTTTTTGGATAGTTACAATATGTTGCTAACCTTATAGTTCAAACATTTTTTTCCCTAAACCCCCAAACATTTTGTGTATACACACTTATCAATCAACAACACACTTTATATAACAGGAAAATGCTAATAAGTGTCATTAAGGCACTCATTAATAATCTATTTAAAAAAAGTTTTTATGGGAAATGAAAAAAAAAAGTAATTAATATTTTGACAATTTTTTTCATTTCTCATAAAAGTGATATAAAAACTTTCCTAAAATGAATTAATAATGAGTGCCCTAGAGGCACTCGTTAGCATGACCCTACTTTTAATTATAACTACAACAATAGTAATTTATAAAAATATGTTTAATATTAAACTTGTTTCTTCCAATATTTTTAGTGATCCATCAATTGAATTAATAATTTGATGATGAATAGGGCTTTCTCGTAAGAAACTAAATTTAAAAATAGGAATTCCTGTACCAAAAACTATTTTCTCTTTTTTTTTATTTAAAAAAAAAAAAAAAAACTTCTTCCTTTATCAGGAAAAAAAAGAAAAAGAAAGGTGGTGCATTGCTGCCTCTGAGGGCTTTTAATTTTCATTTATATCAAATATCACTTATTGGGTGGATATTCTTTCAGATTTTTTCCTTCTTGACTCCCCCTTTCTTTTTACACTTTGAGGAAATTAATTTCAATCTTTTAGACGGTCCATAAAAAATTAAAACAGCAAGAGTAATAAAACATGTACTGTTTAGATGGTTGAATATTTACAGAAACCTAGTGAAAATCTTACTTCTACGTCATATGTTATCTTTCAATGGATTATCTTAAAAAAGATTAGTAGTCAAATTGGTTGATCAATTGCCAACATGGTTAGTAGTATTTTCTATGTTAACATAGAAATATAATCTGAAATCAGTAATTTACTCAAAATGTTGACACCTATTCATAGCAAAGGAACAAAATAAACAATAATGATTCTTATTTTTTGAATTTATAAAGTTTTAACCTACAACGTCTGTTTATGATTATTATACTTTTTATTATCAGACCAAGATATCAATTAGTTTTTAGTGTAGGTGGAAATTAAATCTCAGATTTCTTATTTAACCAATCAAAAGTTAATTAGTTGAGCTAAATAGAACCTATTACATGATCTGTACTTGATATAAAATAAGCACCCAAAAAAAAAAAAAAAATACAAAATTAGAAGCATTACATGATCAGAAATGTAAAGCATATTCAATGAAAAAAAATATGGTCAAAGAAATCTATCTGGACGGGAATCTAAATTCCAAATTACCAGTTCATGGCTTTGTCACCCTACATGATTGACCTTAACTTCTGGCCTCAATTTTTCACTCTTCAAAACTCAAAAATGTTCATTGCTCCCCAAGTTTCCAACCCTATTGTTTAACCCATCTCTGCTTTTCTCCATATTAGTTTCCTTGTATGCTTCCTAACATAGACACAATCCCAATTCCCAAGTGCTTGAAATTTGAATCGTACATTTCCTCCAATTCTATTCAAAGAAGCATCATTTTTTCCCCATTTATATAGTAACCATCTCTCCCTATAAATACCACACATTTACAGCCCAACTTCACATCCCAGTTTCTCTATCAACAAAAGATAAACATATAATATACTACATTCATGGCTGGAAAACTCCAATCTTGCCGTTTTGTTGTCCTGGTCCTTTTCTTGGGCTGTGTTATGGCATTCTCTAGCATACAAGCTCGCACTTTGAATGCTCCAAATTATCACCTTGCCATGATGAAGCCCATGAGTCCTAGCCAAGCCAAACAGGGTCATTATTTTGTTGAAGTTCTTCACCTCTGGGGAATCAAGCAAAAGCAACCCCCACGTACCCCCATTGGCGGGGGCGGCCCAAGTGAAGGGGAAGGGCATTAATTTGGTAATGATGCACACAGACACCGACCGATGGAGCTAGATCTCCAAATGGCACTCTTCATGGTTTCAAATACAGCATAATAAGTGTCACAAGGCGCAATTCTGAAACATAGAAGTTATTTATTTATTTTTTTTTTAAATCTTTTTTTGCTTAAAAAGTATCATTGTAGCCTAAGATCTCATAATAAAAATATTAATTGCGTGTTTTTTCTTTTGGGTACCCTATGAATTGCAGTTATTGGGTTTTGACATAGTGCCATGAGAAACATGAATCTGTAGTGTTAGAATTGTGAGTATGGTAAACACATGTATTTTTTTTTTTCTTTTGGTTACCCCACATTTTTTTCTATTATGAATATTTTAAGCACGTGTTTTCTTAACACATTTAAAACCACTGTTTTCATATCATTGAACACCAATACTTAAACACCACTACAATGAAAAAAGAGTGATATGAATCATAATTCTTCTCATAAAAGAGATTAAACAGCACTGAGGTATAACAATACAAGACTCTCGATAAGTATAGATTTACTTTAATATAAAGAAAAGTGTAATGTTTCACCAATTCTTGACATTCTTATGAAACTCAGACCAAGACTCCATGCCTTTATATCTGTCCATATATATTTGTCCTTGATATACTCTAGGCTGGGTTTGGATCCGCGTTTGCGGATCCAAACGTTTCCGTTTGCCTTTTTTTTTTTTTTTTTTTTTTTTTTTTTTTTTTTTTTTACCCGTTTTAAAGGTTTGCGGCTACTGTTCACGGTTACTGTTCATGAATAGTAGCTGCAAAGGCTGACTTTTCAGCCTTGAACACAAATATCACTTTTTAACAACTTTTTCATTAAAAATGGGTCCCGCAGTACAATTCACACATTTAAAAATTATTTTGCTACAGTGTTTTCAGTTCAGTTCAGTTCAGCAAAATAAGTTCTATCCAAACGGAAGTATTAATATTCCTCGGTACCCAAATGAATAGCCAAGTTAATTTTCCTGGTGTAGCGGTCCACTGGTCCCCCTCTTTCTTCTCAGTAATATCTCTCAGTTATTCACAAAGAAAACAAAAGTTTTATGCATTACTTTTTATTTTTATTCAGCAAAAGTAATTTATAAAAATTTTCTTCCAATATTTTTAGTGATCCACCGTTTCAATGAATAATTTGAATATGAATAGGGCCTTCCGGCCCTTCCCTAAGGAAACTAAAATTAAATGTAGGAATACTTTTACCAAAAACTATTTGCATGTAACTATACAAGATATTCATCCCCCCACACCCACCCACCACCATTCCCCCCCCCCCCCCCCCCCCCTCCAAAAAAAAAGTGTTTAAGCTAGAAGATATGTTATGTCCACAACATTTTCAGTGATGAATTTAAATTAGAACTAGTAACAACTTACCATCTAGGATTTGTTGTGAATTTTGTGATAATGTTGTGAAAATGATAAAATTGTCAATTTATATATATAACTTCTTCCTTTAAAGAATGAGAAATGTTATGGACATGACATTTTTACAACAAATCCAAAGTAGCAGGTTGTTATTAGTGGGCTAAAAAGTAATTTTAATGATAAGTTTAAATTAGAACTAATAACAACTAACCACATAGGATTTATTGTGAAAATTGCTATCCTAGTTTTTAATTTCTAAGAAAAATTTACCTACAATAAATTAAGTGTATTAAAAAAAAAAAAGTGTATTACCTTAAAATTTTCAATTAAATTCAAACAAATGGCTCTATTGATAAATGATATACAAACAATAGTATTGAGGGGATACTCTGTCAATTTTTTGCCTTCCTTCGCTTCCTCTTCCTTTTTGGTAGTTGTTTCATTTAGAAAGTCAATAAAAGCAGCAGGAGTAATAAAACATGTGCAATTTTTTATTGTTGCCATTAATATCTTTTGTTGAAAATTTAAAAAAGCTGTAAGACAATTTTACTTTTATTATTCCATGGTAGAAGTCATCGTTCAATGGCTTATGTCAAACCAGATTAGTAGTGGATATTGGCGTATTAAGTGGAAAAATTCTAGGATCACAACTACTTCTATATTCATTTTCACAATTATTTAATATAGCTTATAGTGAATAGTAGAAAAAAAAAAGTAGTAGTTTACTTGAAAGTAACACAAGCAGTCAGACATATTCTACCACATAAATTAGTTGTAAAAACATATGTAAAATCGGTTGTGATAATTGGTAGGGGCGTAGCTAGAAATTTTTGTTTGATGAACCAACATATAATACTAATTTATTAGCTTATACAAACTTTCATAAACATACACAAACACATACATTTATACACACATATAATTTAGTATCCTTTATAGTGAATCCTTAAAGTTTTCATTTTTAATATAAGTTACCAAATTGTTTACCAAAGTAAGTAAAAAAATTTCAATTGAACTAATGAAGTATTCAAAGATATGAATGATCAAAAACTTTAACAGACACAAAAACACATTTTACAATAAAAAATGAATGTGAGAAAAAAAAAAAAAAACATTCTCTATAACTACTAGATCAATTGGACAATTTCTCAAATATTTGAGGGGCCGAGTCCCCTTTTTGTAGGTTAATAACTAAAATGTAAAATATTTATATATAGTATTAAAATATTTTTAAAATTCTCGGCGCAAGGGGGGGGGGGGGGGTGTGGCACATGTAGCTCCGCCTCTTATCATTGGCAAAGTAGGTCTATTTTACATTTTTATTGTATAATTCAATTGCTTTGTTTCACTGCAGATTTATAGAAAATGCAAAATATTGTATTTTCACTTTGAAGTCCACCAATTGCAATGTGCAATTGCATTTTGATGTTAGAAACAAAAATTTTAAGGGTAAAAAGTTAAAAGGTTAATTAAGAGTTAAGATTAAAAGTAAAAAAGTTAACTTGGAATCTAACCTCCTAAAAGTGGTATTGCAAGATGCCCGATCTCAATCCCAGAATCAAAATGATGTTACTAACAATTTTGATACATTAGAAAATGGGCAAATTTTAGGTACAATATATAGGTGTTGCTCCTTAAATTTCTTCTTAAAATTTAGTTATATAGTTACTTAATTGAAAATACACTTCCATCTCATATAAAAAAAAAAAAAAATTATATAACTGAATTTTAAGAGAAAAACTTAAGGTACTATAGTTAGGGGTTTGTTTAGATTGAGAGAAAAAGTGAAAAAGAGTAAAATAAAATTGATTGAAAATAAGTTAATTTTAAACATATTTTTATCTATTTTACTCTACTCCTCACTCTGATTCTCAATCCAACCAGACAATAAGTTTTGTCAATAAAAAGTAATAATAACACTGATGCTATTCTTTGACAGTCAAAATCAATCACGTTAGAGCAGCTTTAGATATTGATTTGATATTCTTTTTATTAAAAACAAAGCCATTTGACCTGAATCTATACCTGGTCTTTAACTTGAAAGTTGAAGCATATGCACCGAAAATTTTTGGGTCAAAGATGGGAATTGAAATTCCAAAATCCAAATGATCCAATATTGGCTTTTCTCATTCTATATTACTAATAAAGTGGTATTAATAGAGGACTAATGTGAAAATAACAATATTATTATGATCATAATTTACCACATTAATAGTTGTAAAAAAGATTGTGAGAAAATTTATATTACTAAACTTACACTTTTTTAAAAATTTATTTATAAATATCATCACATCTCATGATTCTTAACTTTTGGCGTAGATGATAATTGATTTTTATCATTAGGTTAAAATACCAATTAATTTTTGGTATAAGAAGAGTTGAAATCTCGAATTTTTTATTATAAAAAACTTTTACCGATTGGACTAATTGAAGCTCACCCTACTCTTAGTCCTTAGATAAGTCTTAACATTCCACCTCAATTGTTCATTCTTCAAAAATGAAATTTGTTCATTGCTGCCCAAGTTTCCACCCCGATTGTTTAATCCATCTCTCTTTTTCTCCCTTTTGAGTTTCCTTGCATGCTTCCTTGCATAGACACATTAATCCATCAAACGTTTAAAATTTGAATCGTACATTTCCTCCGATTCCATTCAAAGCATTATTTTCCCATTAACATCTGACAAATCTAAGAGTTACCATCTCTCCCTATAAATACCACACATTTACAGAGCTCAACTTCACATCCCATTTTCTCTATTAACAAAGGATAAACATATATATATATATATATATATACACACTACATTCATGGCTGGAAAACTCCAATCTTCCCGTTTTGTTGTCCTAGTCCTTTTCTTGGGCTTTGTTATGGTATTCTCTACCATACAGGCTCGCACTTTGCATGCTCCAAATTATAACCATGCCATGATGAAGCCCATGAGTCCAAGCCAAGCCAAACAGGGTCATTATTTTGTTGAAGTTCTTCACCTCTGGGGAATCAAGCAAAAGCAAGCCCCACGTACCCCCTCCGGCGGCCCAAGTGAAGGTGAAGGGCATTAATTTGTTAATGATGCACACAAACACCGATGGAGCTAGATCTCCAAATAGCTCTCTTCATGGTTTCAAATAGAGCATGCATAATAAGTGTCACAAGGCGCAATTCTGAAACATAGAAGTTTGAATTTGTTTTTTTTTTTTTTTTTCTTCTTTTTTTTTGCTAAAAAAGTGTCATTGTATCCTTAGATCTCTTAATAAAATTATTAATTGCGTTTTTTTTTTCTTTTGGGTACCCTATGAATTGCTGTTATTAGGTTTTGACGTAGTGGCATGAGAAACATGAATTGTAGTGTTCGAATTGTTAGTACGGTAAACACATGTATTTTTTTTTTTCTTTTGGTTACCCCACATTTTTTTTTTCTATCAAGAATTCTTTAAGCACGTGTTTTCTCAACACATTTAAAACTACTGTTTTCATATCATTGAATGCCAATACTTAAACACCACTACTAAATGGGCCCCAATTGTTGTACAAATATGTTTGTACTTTGCAAGAAATAAAATATTGTGAGCTTATAACTTGTTGGGCAATACAATAACAACTTCCCTAAAATTCAAGGAGAATGAGAGACCAATGTAGTCCATCAAGTTTAATTAGATCATACGTCTTCATAATATATCCCTCTTCCTATTTGGAAGTAAGCTAATGAAATCAAATTGCTAAGGAGGGAGTTAGATGTTAGCTTATTAGTGTCTAACTTATTTTGGGAGTTTTGAGATGGGCTTGAGGCTTACAAGGTCTTAATCTACGATCCCTTTCCTTTAATTACTTCTAAGAAAACAAATCAAGTCAAGATTTTTAAAAGAAATTTGATAATTACAACAACAAGAGAAGTGATATGAACTATAATTCTTCTCATAAAAGAGATTAAACAGTACCAGTGTACCACTAAGATATAACAATACAAGACTCTTAATAAGTATAGATTTACTTTAATATATATATATATATATATATATAATAAAAAAAGTGTAATGTATCACCAATGTTTTTGCGTATCATTATGCCCAAAAAAACTTTGATCAGGGCACATTTTTAGGCCTATAAATATAAATCGTAGTTTCATGCAATGCCTTTTTTGTTTTTGTTTTTGTTTTTTGTTTTTTATATTTTTTAATTTCTCAAATGTAGCAGTTAGCTTTATTTATTTATTTTATTTTCATGGGTAGTTGGATTTATTAAGAAACAAACAAAATAAAAATATTTATTTACAAGCTACAATAGAAAGCTGAAAGGACAACAGCAACCATGAATTCTTGACATTCTTATGAAACTCAGACCAAGACTCCGAGCCTTTATATCTGTCCATATTTGTCCTTGATGTACTCTAGTATTCCTCAGCACCCAAATGAATAGCCAAGTTCAAGGTCCACTGGTCCCCCTGTTTCTTCTCAATTATATCTCTTAGTTATTCACAAAGAAAACCAAAGTTTTATGCATTACTTTTTGTTTTAATTCAACAAAAGTAATTTATAAAAAGTGTTAATCTTAGACCTGTTTCTTCCAATGTTTTTAGTGATCCACCGTTTAAATGAATAATTTTGAATATGAATAGGGCCTTCCCTAAGGAAATTGAAATTAAATGTAGGAATACTTTTACCAAAACTATTTGCATGCAAGTATGCAACCATACAATATATTCATGCCCCCTCCCCCAAATGTGTTTATGCTAAGAGAAATATTAGGTCCACAATATTTTCATAACACTTTTACAACAAATCTCAAATAGTAGGTTAATTGGTTGTTATTGGAAGTGAAAAAAGTAATTTCAGTAGCGAATTTGAATTAAAATTAGTAACAACTTATCACCTAAGATTTGTTGTGAATATTGTGATAAAGTTGTGAAAATGATAAAATTGTCAGTTTATCCTCTCTCTCTCTCTCTCTCTCTCTCTCTCTCTCTCTCTCTTTATATATATATATATATATATATAACTTCTTCCTTTAAACCTTTAAAAAATGTGAAATGTTATGTTCGTAACATTTCATAACAAATCCAAAATGGCAGGTTATTACTAGTTTGTTATTAGTGAGAAAAAATGTAATGTCAGTGATAGATTCAAATTAAAACCAATAACAACTAATCACCTAATATTTTTTGTGAAAATCTTGTGAACATAACACTCCTCTTAATATATATATATATATATAACCCTTTTTGTGTTGTATTGCTATCCTAGGAGCATTTTTAATTTCTTTGAAAAATTTACCTACAATACATTAACTATATCACATTATATTTCTCAATTAAATTTAAACAAATGGTTCTATTGATAAATGAAATACAAACAATAGTATTGAGGGGATTTTCTGTCAATTTTTTGCCTTCCTAGGCTTCTTCTTCCTTTAGAAAGTCAATAAAAACAGCAAGAGGGATAAAACATGTACAATTTTTTTATCTTTGTCATTTATATCTTTTGTTGAAAATTCCGTACTTATTGTTGAAAATTTACAAAAGCTGTAAGAGAATCTTACTTCTATTATTCTATAGTAGAAGTCATCATTCAATGGCTTATCTCAAACCGGACTAGTAGTGGAAATTGGCCTATTAATTGGAAAAAAATTTGGTTAGGTTGGGTAATAGTTTTTGTTTTTTATTTTTAAAATTTTGTTTTTGGGAATATAAAGAAAAAACAATTTTCTTGTATTTTTGAAATCAAAAGCATGTTTGGTTAATTGAAGTTAAAAATATAGTTTTTGAAAAAAAAAAAAAACTAAAAAAGATAGTTTTTTGTTTTTTTGTTTTGTTTGTTTTGGTTGATAATCAATAACAACTTACAATCACAATAGGTTGTGAAAATATTGTGTTCGTAACATTACTAATTAATAGAACCAAATACTCAACTCAATGCAAAGAATCTAGGAGTAATTGTTAAAGGCTAATCACATATTTGTAATCTATTTATAATGCATTACTTATTGTTATTTTTATTATTATATTATCAAGATGGTTAGTAAGCCTGTCCACAAGTCAAGTTTATGCTTAACCCGGAGTTGACCTGACTAGATCGGGTGGTTAAAATTTCAACCCGCCACAAATCAGAGTGGTTGATCAAGTTTGGTGAATTCGACCTTCAATGGATGGTGATCGCTTCAGTCAGAGTTGGAGATCTTAAAATCGGCCAAAATTTGGTGACTTAATGGCAAAAATTGGTGAAATTTCGGTGATATTTTGTCGAATTATCCCTAGATTTGGAGAAATCTCACCAAAACCAATGAAATCTCGCCAAATCCAGTGGAAATTTCATGGATCTAGTTGAGATCTCGCTGGAAATGGCTGAGATCTCGCCATTCTATATCTCGGTCGGTTTGAGTTTCTTTGGGTTTTGGGGAGAAGATCTGAGACCGAACCGACGATTTCAGTTTCTGGAGAACTAGACCTGTCATCGATCGCTGGAGTAGTTGGATCGCTTGGTAATCGACCCAGGTCCAGTTAAATTCACCGGGTGGGTCAGGCCATCGATTGGGTTGGATAGTCCTAATCATTAGCTTTAGGTTTTCAAACTCCTTAAAACAACAATTGGATTAACCTAGTGAATTAGACAAGTTATTAACTTAGTCAAATTAAGCAATTCTAGGTCAACACAATCATATAATCATATCAAGCATATAAAGCAGTAGAAATATAAAGAACACAAAGATATGATCACCCAGGAAAACCAAACCGGTAAAAAACCTGAGAGGATTTAACCTAGCTATCCTCAAGGTAAACTTGAATTCACTATATGAAAGAATCGAAGTTCATACAATAAGACTTACAAGCACCCACGCTCGACTTCCGATTGCTACCCACCAGTAAAACTTACTGACATGACCATGTGTAAGCTCCGAATCCACGAACTCCTTCTTTCTTGGATTCTCCAGCAAATACAAACACCCCTGCTTGTTTTTCTTTAAGCTCCAATGGCAGCAACTGAGTTGATCATCAAGGTATAGATAACATCTTCTCCTTGAAAACCCTAAGTTTTGTGTAAAAGAAAACTCCTTAAGGATCTCACAAGAGATTCACACAAAACCGCAAATATGAGCAACAAGAGCATCCTTTAAAACGTGGCTAAGGTTTGCCTTATATACCTAGGGCAAAAGCATAAAAACCTAAACGTTTTAGGAGTTAGGGCTGAGTTGGAAAATCTGCAGAAAAAACAATCTCGCTAACTTTTGATTGATCGAGTCTAAGTTTCGATTGATCGAGCCAGGCCGAAAGTAATAAATACTTCTGCAGCCTCTCGATTCCAACTTTACATAAAAGACACAACTTTGAGCAAGTCTAAATAAGACTAAACAACCTTTTTTGATCATGGTTTGCCAACATTACACATTAGAGTTCTAAATACATAAATCCTAAGTCTTTAGAACCTAACAAATCCGTGGATTCAGAGCTTGCACGTGGTTGTGTCAGTAAGTTCTACTGGTGGGTAGCAATAGGAAGTCGAGTGTGGGTGCTTGTAAGTCTTATTGTATGAACTTCAATTCTTTCATATAGTGGATTCAAGTTTACCTTGAGAATAGTTAGGTTAAATCCTCCCTAGGTTTTTTACCAGTTTGGTTTTCTCGGGTAATCATATCTTTGTGTTCTTTATATTTTCGCTGCTTTATATGCTTGATATGATTATATGATTGTGTTGACTTAGAATTGCTTAATTTGACTAAGTTAATCACTTGGCTAATTCACTAGGTTAATCTAATTGTTGTTTTAAGGGGTCTAAAAACCTAACAAGTGGTATCAGAGCAGGTAGCTCTCTTGTTGTTGATCTTTTGATCTCTGAGCTGATTCTTGACCCCTGTTGTCATGGAACACAGACACTCTCTTATTATTCCTCCTCACTTTGATGGGAATCATTATGCTTATTGGAAAATAAGGATGAAAGCATTCTTGAAATCTATTGATGAGAGGGTTTGGAATTCCGTTAAGTACGGATGAGAGAAGCCCACTACTCCTGTGAGTGAAAGGTAAACTTCTAAAAAAGAAGCAGCTGCGTTCAATAGCAAAGCTATGAATGCTATCTTTAACGCTGTTTCGATGGAGGAATTTAGGAGAATTTCAAATGTTGAGATTGCTCACACTGCTTGGAATATTCTCTAGACTGTGCATAAAGGCACAAAGGCAGTTAAGATTAATAAATTGTAGCAATTAACTTCTAAATTTGAAAGCATTAGGATGTCTGATGATGAAACTTTTGATGAATTCTATGCTAAACTGAATGATATTGTTAATTTTGCATATAATTTGGGTGAAATCTATGATCAACCTAAAATTGTTAAGAAGATTTTTAGATCTTTAATTGAAGATTTTAGACCCAAAGTGACTGCCATTACTGAGAGTAAGGATGTGGACTCCATCCCTGTTGATGAACTTGTAGATCTTTTCAGTCCTATGAGTTGGACCTACCCAAAGCTAGCAAATCCAAGTCAATGGCTCTTAAGTCAGTTGATGATGTTGAGGTTGGTGGATTTGATGATGAGCTCTCTACTACAAAGATTGCATATGTTGCTAAGAACTTTAGAAACTTTCTTAGGAATAGTAATAGAAGGGCAAGAAATACAAACACTGCTGAACCTAGAAATTTTAGGAAGAATGATCCCACTAAGGTTAGCAACACTGAAAAACCTAGAGAAAAAGTAGGTCAATCTTCTAATAATTCTTGGGGTTCTTAATATTTTGGATGTCAAAGGTATGGTCACGTTAAATCTGAATGTTCTACATTCTTGAGGTCTAAGAGCAAGGCTATGGCTGTAACCCTTAGTGATAATGAGGCTTTTGATGATGAGTCTACATGTGACGAGAATGGAAACTTCATTGCTTTCACTGCTACTGCTGTAGTCAATGAAAGCGTGTCTGTTGAAGAGAACCCTTCTGATGGGAAACTCTCTGAATATGCAGATCTTCAAGAGGCCTACAATGAACTTTGCAAAGTTGCTGCAAAGGATGCTATGAATGTTGAACTTAGCCTGAAGAAAATTGAATCTCTTGAGCTTGATAAGAAGAATTTGCTTGTTAAACTGTTTGATGCTAATGAACTTTTGAACAATGTAAAAACTGAGAATATGCTTTTGATTGATAAGGTTAAAAAATTAGAACTTGATTTATCTATTGCTAGATCTGCTGGCTCTAAACTTGATCAAATGTTGAGTGTTCAAAAGTATCATTCTGACAAATCTGGTTTAGGTTTTGTTAAAAGCATCTCTGTGTCTGCACCCCATTCCACAAATTTTGTTCCTTCATCTTCTTCTGAACCTTCTGTGAGTGAGGTTGTGAGTGAAACTATCAAACCTCCTGTGAGTGAGGTTGTCAAAGCCATAGAAGTTTTACCATCTAGGAAGATTAGGGTTGATCTAAAAGAGTCTAAACCTAAGGAGTCTACCCTTTCTAAGGACAAGATGCATGATAAACCTACTTGGATTTGTCATTTTTGTGGAAAGTTTGGACACATTCGTCCTAACTGTTACAAACTTCAAGCTGCTAAGAGAGCAAACAAACCAAAAGTGCATGTGCCTCAAGCACAAGATCCTATGGCACTCATTGGTGAATTGGTAAAGGCTTTAAACCTTTATTCCAATCCTGAAGTTAGAAATCACTCGAACGTGAATAGGAACTCCAATGCTGATGGTGCATCTAAAAGGTTTTGGATGCAAAAGACTCGATCTAATTAAGTCTTTTTGACATGGTCCTTGTGCTTCATTGCTCTATCTTTTGTGACTATTGTTCTTTGATTTTTGATGGTTTTTGTTTCTAGGATTTGCATTGCATAACATTCATGCATTTCATTCTAGGATTTATTATGTTTTCTCTCTTTTTTTTTCTTTTTTTTTTTTAAGAGGGAGAAAGCAAATTGTGTTTGGCATTATTTTTCTTGGTTTTTGAAAACAAGGTTGGTCAATTTATTTACACATAACATGTCTTATGTACCTTATTTAGCTTTGATGAGCTTATTTATTGCACTTTACTAGTTGAAGCTTTATAGTGCATGTTGAGTGGGAAAGATGTTTATGGTTTTTGATTACTTTGTCTTGATCTTGAAGTCGCATGTCTTTGACTGTTGGACTTGAACCTTTTGAGAAAGGCATAAATAACCATTTCACCACTGTTCTCTAGCCAATCATGAATACCTTAGTGCATATTGTAAGATTTTGTGCTCGAGAAAGTGTAGCACGTGCAAAAGAAGAACATAAGGTGTAGCCACGGTTTAATTGCTTAATGCTTAAAATTGGTGTGTACTATTAGGCTTGATGCCAAATCACGTAATTAAAATTGGTGTGCACATTATCTTGACTTTTTAATAAGTTTCTGATTAAATTAAAATTGGTGTGTATATTATGAGGCAAAATTCAAGAAACTTACATGATTGCAAACTTATGATCTAGGAGATGTGGGAGTTATAGGATGTAATTCTTTTGGTGATAGTCTCTTTCAGATTCTATGTGATGAATTTTGTAAACTTTGTGTTTGATTTCTATTCACATATCACCTCACATATATCTTAAGTTTTTGCTAGTTGCACACACTATACAAGTTACTCTTTGCTAAATATTGTACATGCTATTGTGTGTGTTTTTAGTCTGACCAACCAAGTTTGAAAATATCTTGAGTATTATGCACAACATATTTGTTGCTTGAAGAATTTAAAGGGAGAATGATTGAATTTTTTTTGGGAAAAACTGGGTTTAAAACTTGGGTTTTTGAAAAAGCATTTCATCTCATACTCAAGCATTTTGTTCATCAATTTCAATGCTTTGAGGTGCTCTTGCCCAAAATGTGGTTGTTTTTTCCAAAACTGTGTTTTTTTTTTTTTCAAAAATTAGTGAGCCTCTGTCTGTTTCGATTGATACAGTCTGTTTTTCGATCGATTGAAATTGTGCTTAAAATTTTTAAGAAGTCTTGGGTTCTTTTGATCGATCAAAAGTAATTTTCGATCAATCGAATATCGCGAATCAGGTTTTAAAAAAAATCAGATCTTGACTTTTTCAAACTCACTTTTTCAAAACTTTTCAAGATTTTCTCTCTCTCTCTCTCCGATTCGAACTAGGCTCCACGTCAAATTTTTGTCGTTTTCCTCCAAATTTTCTACAAGGTTTTCCTCTCCTAACACCGGTATGTCCATTAAATTCATGCATTTATTTGGGATTTTCGAACTTTTTAAAAAATTGGGGTTTTTGTTGATTCAAGCCATATTTTCTGAAATTGATCAATGGATTTTTGTTCTTGGATGTTATAAACATGATCTTGATGGTTTAATTTGATCAATTTTGTGATTTGTAAGAAATTGAATATTCTAGGGCTTGTAATTAATCCGAATTGGAGATTTTGTTCAAATTGGGTTCAATTAATGCAATTGGCTTGTTGAATTGATGTAATTGATCATTATATTGTGTATTCTAGCTTATGTAATGATCAATTGGTCAATTTTTTCCTAAAACTTAACAAGTGGTTTTAAAATTTTGGGGTTTTTTGTTAGAAACTATATGCTCAAGCCAATTTTGTGAAATTGAACTTAAATTGAACTTAGTTTTACTACATTAGAACATGCATCATGACATTGTGATTGTTCATGCATCATATAGATTTTTGTTCTATATCTTTTTTGTGCTAACTTGCGGTCTGCCCTTAGTTTGTGTTTTATTTTGATCTTTTTGGTGCTATCTTTGTGTCTTTGTCCTTTCCTTAGCATCATGTCTAGGAAGACTAGAGCTCGTAGGTCTGTTCCCTCACCTTCTCCTCCTCCCTTTGATCGTGTGAGGTTTCCTAGTGAGAAAAACCAAGAGATCTTTGACACTCTGAACCTTAAGAAAAAGATATGGGCTGAGCGTTCTGTTGTGTTAGATGAGGTTAATCTTGCCATTAGGGCAAATTTTGAGCGATGGGGCTAGTTACCTCTATTGGATATTTCTGATCCTTCTCCTCCAGCTACCCTGATTAGAGAGTTCTTTTCGAACATCTTTATCCACATCTATGATTCCAACACTTTGGTAAAGAGTTAGATACAAGGTGTAGAGTACACCATTACTCCTACAGTAGTGGCTGATGCTCTAGGGGTACTTCTGGTCTAGCACCCTGTCTATCCGTATGATGAGTCTCCTCCCTTGGATGATGTTATGTCATACATCACTGGGTCTTCTATCCAGTAAGGTTCTGATCCTAGGATCACCACTACTGAGCTATCTGAGTTGCACTATCTCTTCTTTAGGATAGCATGTCATTTTGTGTGGCCCATCTCTCATCTCCACACCATTCTTTTTGAGCGGTGTGTATTTTTGTACGCTCTTGTTACTTATGCTCCTATCAGTTTTCCTCACTTGTTTCTTCGTTCTTTGAACGGAGTTGATAAGAATTCATCTTCCGCTCATGCTCTTATTCATCCTATTTTTATTCATAGGATTTTGTTATATCTTGGTCTAAATGATTTCCCTTCCTCTAAGCCCATTCATGTGATTGCTCCCATTGGTGTGTTTTTTCTTAGGCAGAGGGCTACTCATCTTCGAGCTGGCTCTAAACACCTTAGGTCTGAGCCTTCTAGTACCGCACCCCGTCCTTCTACTTCTACAGGTCCTTCTGGTGAGGATGTTGCTGATCCTATTGGTGATGCTGCTGCTGCTGATGTTCCTCCACCTCCTTTGGATGACTTCGATATTCGTCATACCTTGGAGACTGTCATGACCGCCCAGGCGGCTCATGGTCAGATTTTGGTGGACTTGCTTGATGAGCTACGTGTGTTGCTAGTCGATTGGGCGCATTTTCGTCATTCACCCTCACCACCTCCTTTTGATGATGGCTTATGATTGCCCTTTGGCATTCCATCACAAAAAGGGGGAGTAGAGTTTTGTCACTTGTAGAGGAGATTTTGTAGTTAGGGGGAGATTTCTTTTGTGTTTTGCGAAGCTAGTGGAGATATTAGATTTTATCTAGGTGTTTCACTGTGTATTCTTTCATTTGATATCATTTTTGGGCTATTTATGTTAGGGGGAGATACATTTATTTTGATATATGATTCTTGATTCTTGTGTTCACTGCTTATTAATTTATATTTATGAGTTGTTCATTGATATATGTCTTTATTTTGTGTTGTGTGAAAAATACAAGAATGCTTTGTTTAAAGGGGAGTCAACATTGTTTTTGATGTATCTAACTTAAGGGGAGAGTTAGTTTACATACTTGTTAATTTACTATTTTTTCTGTCACACATCCGTTTATGCGTTTGTTGAGTGTTTTAGGAATATACAGGTTGATTCAATTGAGCTGCTGTCTACACTTGCAACTGATGGATAGTAGTTAGGATTGAATTTTTTGTTATGAGAATTATTTTTGTAAAGGGCTTTTATTTGTAAACTTTGAGCTTTTAATTTGTGTTTTGTCACGGATTGCCAAAGAGGGAGTTTGTTAGGTTCTAAAGACTTAGAATTTATGTATTTAGAACTCTAATGTGTAATGTTGGCAAACCATGATCAAAACAAGTTGTTTAGTCTTGTTTAGGCTTGCTCAAAGTTATGTCTTTTATGTAAAGTTGGAATCGAGAGGCTGCAGAAGTATTTGTTACTTTCAGCCTAGCTCGATCGATCGAAGCTTAGACTTGATCGATCGAAAGTCGACCAAATTGTTTTTTCTGCAGATTTTCCAACTCAACCCTAACTCCTAAAACGTTTAGGTTTTTATGTTTTTGCCCTAGGTATATAAGGCAAACCCTAGCCACATTTTAGAGGATGCTCTTGTTGCTTATATTTGCGGTTTTGTGTGAATCTCTTGTGAGATCCTTAAGGAGTTTTTCTTTACACAAAGCTTAGGATTTTCAAGGAGAAGATGTTATCTACACCTTGATGATCAACTCAGTTGCTGCCATTGGAGCTTAAAGAAAAATAAGCGGGGGTGCTTGTATTTGCTGGAGAATCCAAGAAAAAAGGAGTCCGTGGATTCGGAGCTTGCACGTGGTCGTGTTAGTAAATTCTACTGGTGGGTAGCAATAGGAAGTCGAGCGTGGGTGCTTGTAAGTCTTATTGTATGAACTTTGATTCTTTCATATAGTAGATTCAAGTTTATCTTAAGGATAGCTAGGTTAAATCCTCCCCGAGTTTTTTACCGGTTTGGTTTTCCTGGGTGATCATATCTTTGTGTTCTTTATATTTCTGCTGCTTTATATGCTTGATATGATTATATGATTGTGTTGACCTAGAATTGCTTAATTTGACTAAGTTAATCACTTAACTAATTCACTAGGTTAATCTAATTGTTGTTTTAAGGGGTCTAAAAACCTAACATTAGCTCATAAATTAATCGGTAGCTACATGAACCTAACTCTTCTTCGCATTTTGAGAAATGCACTTCTCATTATAAGGTTGTTTTGAGATTACAAAAAAGAGAAAGAAAAAAAAAAGAGGTATTTTTCAAAATATTATATTTACAATGTAGCACTTCAAGTTCAATTAAATCATGTGACTTAGTATTATCAAAAGAAAAAAAAAAAAATCATGTGACTTTATCTTCTCAAACAAAAATAATAATAACGATAGAGGAATTTTGAGATGGTCTTGGGGCTTACATTAATAACGTTTTCATCTACTCATTCCAATTCACTTAATTACTTACACACACTCATATAGCTAGGATTTGCTTTAATTTAATTTTATTGATAATTGATAATTACAATGATAGGGGAATAGTGATTTGAATCTTGATTCTCCTAAAAAAGAAAAACAAACAATAACATTAAAGTACAAAACTCTTGACAAATTAAGATTTACTTTAGTATAAAAGAAAAGTATAAAGTTTACATTTGTTTTTGTATATATATATATATATATGGGAAATGCTAACGAATGCTCTTAGGGTAATGGTTAATAATCTATTTAAAGAAAGTTTTTATGAGAAAGAAAAAAAAAAAAAACAATTAATGTTTTGACATCTTTTTCCATTTCCCATTAAAATGATGCCAAAACTTTCCTGAAATGGATTGTTAACCATTGCCCTAAGGGCATCCGTTAGCATGACCCTATATTTATATATGCTCTAAAAAAATAATTGAAATGTATCTTAGAAACACCATGAAATACCAGTTGAACTATAAAAATCTTGGCTAGATGACTTTAATAGGAAAATAAAAATAGAAATATTTATTACAAGCTACAAAAGAAAGTTGCATGGACGACTAGGGGTGGCAAGTTCTGCCCAACCTGCGGGTACCTGACCCGATAAAGAATAGGGTTGAGTTTGAGTCTAAAAAAAAAGCCCCTGAATCGGGTCTGGGTTTTTACGAAAACTCGGCCCGAACCCGAACCCGACCTGGTTATATATATTTACTAAAATACCTTCATATATATATATATATATATATATATATATATATATTGTTATAAACCCTAAAATTTCTATTCCTCATTTCATTTCAGCTCACTGCCAGACAACCCGCCTCTCATCTCTTCAACTCACTAGTACCACTTTCACTCACTCACTCACAAATCACAATCTCACTCACTCACTTACAAATCATAATCTCACTCACTCTCAATCTCACCACCGGCCAACTACCCAACCTCTCATTATCGCCCTAGCTCTCACTGCCAGTCCTACTCTTGCCACCGTCCTAATCTTTCACCGTCGTCCCAAGCTTTCACTACCACCCATGCTTTGTCAGTGTCATCGACTCACCGCCAATCTTGGTCTGTTCTGTTCTCTACTTCTCTTCAATTTTTTTTTTTTTTTTGATATTGATGTACTCAGTTTGTTCTGTTCTGTAGCTAAATCAAACATCTTTGATTTCTCTTTGCATTTGCCATAGTCTTTAAGAGGGGTTTTGTGAGTTAACTGCCCAGTTTTGTATTTAGTAGGGATTTTGTTGATTTCTTGAATTTGCCGAATCCCATCTCCCAAGCAAAGGCATGTTTTCTAATTTTTTTCCCCCTAAAACTCATCAATTTCTATTTTGTTGGTTCATATTATTTATGTGCCCAAACGAGTCCCTGTATTCATCAAAGAGGGGTTTGTTATTGGTTTATATTATTTAAAAAAAAAATTAAATACAATGATTCATATTATTTTTAAAAAAGATTTAAGTCCATGTATTCTATTGTGTTGATTCATATTATTTAAATTTTGGGTGTATGGTTTGGTTTGTCAATATATGTTAAAGTCTTGTTATGTTAGCTATAAAAAAGTGAGTGGACATTTCTTTTTTGAGGAGTGAATAATTGAGTGTAGTTTAATGGAAAAATAAATTCTATGAGAAATTTTTTTTCAAAGATAGTGTAATTGTTTAATGAAAGAAATTATGTTTATTGTTTTTTGTATTTGTTATGAATGCAGCGCTTAAAACGGAGATGGGAGACTAAAAAAAAATCTTGTTTTCCCTCGCCAAGCGGCTTTCCCTTGAGAACCGGACGTTGTCCCTTGCCAGTTATGTGGTCTCCTTCGCCATTTTCACGATCACCCTCACCATTGTTGCCTTCTGGCACCTCACCCTCAGGATCACCATCACCTTTATGCCCATTAAACAATGAGTAAGTGTTTGAATTTATAGTTAATCATGTTTAATTATGATTGGATTGATAGAATTTGTGAATATTTGTGAATTGGTGTAATTATGAATTTGTGCCCATTAATCAATGAGTATGTGTAATAATGAATTTGTGAATATTTGTTTTGATTGATAGAATTTCTAACGTCCAAACTTCTACACCAATTGGGAGTCCAAAATCCCCAATGGTGGACTTAGTGGGAGAGGATGTAGAGGAAAAGAAGGGACATAGGAAGAGGGAGAGCAAGAGGGTACAAATGAGGATGAGGATACAAGTAGAAAAAAAAAGATTACCTCAGATGTTTGGGAGCATTTTACAAGGAAGAAAGTTGATGGGAAATTTAAAGCCCAATGCCATCATTGTGGCAAGCTTTACTTAGGTGACTCTAGCCAAGGTACATCCCATTTGCGTAAACATTTAGCAAGATGTCCGCAGTTAAAGTTTAAAGATATAAGTGATATGCGACAACAAGTGTTAATTAGACAACAAAATAAGGTGGATGAAGAATAATCTTGCTCGTACGGTCATCCTACATGAATACCCACTTTCAATGGTTGACGACATTGGGTTTAGAGAATCTATGAGCTCTCTTTAACCTTTGTTTAAGCTTATCTCAAGAAACACTTTGAAGAGTGACATTATTAAAATTTATGATAATGAGAGAGAGAAAGCTTTAAAGATGACGGACAAGAATGGAAGTAGGATGACAATTACAATTGATATGTGGACTTTGGGTAACAAAAAGAGAGGGTCCATGGTCATTACCACTTACTTTATCAATCAAACTTGGACGTTGCAAAGCCGGGTTCTAAGGTAATTTCTTGATCTATGAATGCTAAATCTATTAAATCATATTAATTGAGTTTATGATATTGGGTTAAATTGAATGTTAAAAACTTTATGTTTAGAATGTTTATTGAGTTATGTTAAATTGAATGTTTAGACTTTATGTTAACTTGAATGTTTATTGAGTTATGTTATAATTATTCCTATTTTTTTCTAGGTTTGTTTATGTTCCATCTCCACACATGAAAGATGTCCTTGTTGAAGTCCTTGTTGATTGTTTTTTAGAGTGTAACATTGATAGGAAGTTGTCCACAATAATTATTGATAATTGTAGTACTAATGATGTCATGATAAGATTTCTCTTGAACAAGCTTGATACTAGTTCTCTTATGTTGAGTGGGTCTATGTTGCATATGGGTGTGCTGCACATATTTTGAATTTGATTGTTCAAGATGGGTTGTCTCTTACTGGTGATGGTATTGAAAGAATTCATGATAGTGTGATTTATTGGACTGGATCACCAAAAAGGAGGCAGAAATTTGATGAAAATGCACATCAATTGCATGTTCAATGCATCAAAGAGTTGGTCTTAGATTGTAAGACACGTTGGAATTCAACTTACTTCATGATTTCTATTGCATTGAATTATAAAGATGTTTTCTCTCTTTTGGCTAAACGTGAAGCATCTTATACTTGTTTGCCAATTGAATATGATTGGGAGGTAGCCAAAGATATTTGTGGTAGGTCGGAGTTGTTTTATAGTGTAACTGAGTTTTTCTCTGGTCGTAAGTACCCTACAACTAATATGTATTTTATTTTGGTGAGTGAGTTTAAAATAGCATTGAATGAATGGAGTTTGTCTTCAAATGAGATGATAAGTAGGATGGCAAAAAGCATGCTTGCTAAATTTAATTCTTATTGGACTGATGTTAATATTGTTATGGCTATTGCTGCTATCTTGGATCCAAGATATAAGATGAAGTTGTTGGAGTTTTATTATCGTAACATTTATGGTGACAATTTTGATTTGGAGATTGAAAAAATTACGAATCTTTGTTATGGTTTGCTTGATGAGTATGGAGATGTAGATGAGTTCCCTATAGATAATGAAGGAAGTTCTCATATGCCTGTAAGTACTTCAAATTATATGGCACAAATGAAATGTAGGTTAAGTGGGGCAATGTCATCTTTTGATTTGTTTGTGAACAATAGTTCTAGTAGTTCAAAGAAACATGGGAGTGCTAGAATGGAATTTGATCATTTCATTGATGAGGGAGTGTTGAAGAGGAATGAAGAATTTGATATTTTGGCATGATGGAAAAGTAATGGTCTCAAGCATCCTACTTTACAGAGAATTGCAAAAGATATTTTAGCCATTCCTATCACGATTATTACTAATGGGAGATTGTTAAGTCCACACCATAGTAGGTTTCATCCCAAGACTATAAAGGCAATGATGCATGCTCAGAATTGCTTATGGAGTGAAATCAACGGTTAGCAATTGATCAATTTGTTTTTATAAAATAAAATAAAAATTGTATTTTTATATTTGCTAGTTATAATTTGATGAAGTTTATTCTATTTTTTAATTCATTGTTGTTGTAGGTTCTTCAACTATGTTTGGAAATTACACACTTCAATCAATTCTTGAGGATTAGACTTTTTTTTTTTATTAATTTAATAGCCTTTTTAATTTCTTAGACTTATTGGATAAATTTGTTGGTTTGTAATTATTCTAAACTTGTGGGATTTATTTTGTAGCTTTTTAATTTCTTGGACTTGTTGGATTTATTTTATTTTTATGTTTAGCAGGTGATTTTAGCTATGATTTATGATTAAATGGTTATCTTAGCTATGTGATTTATTGATTTATAATCCTAGCTATGATTTATTGATTTATAATTAACAGGTGATTTATTGATTTATGATATTAGCTATGATTTATTGAATGATAGATTTATAATTAACAGGTGATATATTGATTTGTGACTAATAGCCTATGATTTGGCATTTGGGTCACGTTATATGGGCTTGAATCTGCACGTCATAGGGCTTGAATCTAGGCAAAAATGAATTGGGGCTTCAATTCAAAAATTTTTTTTTTTTTGGTTGGGCCATGATTTGGGCCGTGGATTGGGCCTAAATTTGGTTGGGCTAAACGGGGCCAGCAGGGTGGGTTTGGGCCCCTAAATAAAAAACCCGTTTATTAATAGGGACAGGTCCGGGTAACGAGTCCAGGCCCGTGGGGTAGGTCCGGGTATGAAAAAACCCGGCAATGAATTCTTGACATTCATATGAAACTCTGTCCGAGACTCCAAGCCTTTACATCCTCAATTAATGCTTTAACTATATTCTCCTTGTTCTTGATAGTTGATACACTATAGTATTCCTCATCAGCCAAATGCGAACCATAGTCTAGGACACTAGGGTCCATTGGCCCTCTTACTTTTCAATAAAGTCTCTTATTCACCAAATAAATTCTATGCAATACTTTTTATTATAATTTATAACTAACACAATAGTTGATGAATCAAGAAATTCCCTTAGGCCAGAGAACCCTTTGGACGACCAAAGGAGGTTGGATGGCCAAATCTGGTGTTGTTGGACAACCAAAGCACCATAAATACGCATTTAATGCATGAGCCATTATCAATGGACACACGGATATACATGCCCGTTTAGCAAGATAATCAATTACCTCATAAAGCCAATAGAAGTGTTACAAGAGCCATTAAGACCACCATTGAAGGCATCTAACGGTTAGAGAAGGCAAAGTTCTATATAAACCACCTTAGAACCTAAGCATAGGTACGTTGATATACATTCATACGAACAGGTACACAGATACATACATTCACATCCATACATACAGAAATACATTCTTAGTTCTTATTATTTCTCTCTCTCAACGTCTAACTTTATCATCGGAGGCTCATTGGCAGGCACCATGCTGGTGACTAGAAGGAGAGAAACATCATTGTTATTGTTTTGCAGGTCTCAAACTCATTCACGTCGGATTCCGTCTGGACCAACCTATCAACTGACAAATTTAGTTTTATCAATAGTAATTTATAAATAGTGTTTATATATATATATATATATATATATATAAACCTGTTTCTTCCAATTTTTTTTTTTGCTGAATTTGTTTCTTCCAATTTATTTAGTGATCGACAGTTGATGAATAATTTGAATATAGGAAACCAAATTTCAATATAGGAATACTTGCATAGTTGTATCAAAAACTATTTACATGTAACCATACAAGAGATTCAAATAACTTGTCTCAATATATATATATATATATATATATATATATTCAAATAATTACATAGACCGGCCCAGTTGTGATCGTTGCCAACATTTTCTATGGTTGAAAATTTGTTGGAAAATCCATACTAATTGTTGAATATTTACAGAAGGGAGAACGCTTCATGAAAATCTTACTTCTACTATATATGTTATCTTTCAATGGCTTATCTCAAAACCAAGGAAGTCTATACCGTACCGGAGGCTGTACCAATTTGGCCAGCGGTACGATATAGTTCAAGTACCGGTCAATACCGGTGTACCGTTTTGAGTTTATCGCTATTATTTTATATATATATATATATATACACACACACACATACTTGATTATTTATTTAGAATTATTTATAAATCTATATAAGAATCCTTAAATTTATAATAGCATATTTCTCTAAATTAATTGCTTATTTTTAATATGATTAATTTTTGCTCAAATATCAACCCAATAATGTAAGCTAACATACTAGATTGTAATAATAATAAAGAGATAAAAAGATGATATTAATTATTAAAAAAAAAAAAACATAAAAATTGCTTACCAAATGTGAGTGGCAGCCAGCCTAAAAGTTAAAGTATATTGGAAATTTGAAGTCACTAGAGTTCACGTGGGTGTGTTAGAACTCGCACAAAACAACTAAACAAGAGCCACACACACAACTAAAACTCACACAAAACAATTAAACAAGAGCCACACACACAGCTAAAACAGAATGCATAAGAAGAGAGTTCAGTCTCAGTCAAAACTGAAGAAGAAGAAGAAAAATAAGAAGAAGAAGAAGTGGCTGGATGTCTTCCCCAGTTTTTCAAACACAGGGTAAAGCAACAAATTATTTCTCTCTCACAGCTTCAGCCTTCACTTGCTCTACCTCTTTCTCTCCCTTTCTCACTTTTTCTCATCTTCTTCTTCCTTTTCTTTTTCTTTTTTCTTCTTGTTTGTACCGGTTCGAAACATCTTTACTGGCCGAAACAGCCGGATTTCACCGGTACGACCGGTATTTTTTCGGTACGAAACAAGAGGTGTACTTGTATCGGTGCATTGGCCGATACGGTATATACCGGCCATATCGACCGGTACGATACGGAATTGACTTCCTTGCTCAAAACAGATTAGTAGTATAAATTGGAAAATCAATTGCCAACAGTTTTCTTTTTTAAAAAAGAAAATTTTCTTTTTCTTATTCTTTTTTTTCCCTGCTATTGTATAATATCATGGTTTTGTTTCAATACAGAAAATCACTACAAAAAACTGGGCCTATAGTGGCGTTTTTTTTAGTGGCGTTTGTAAAAAATGCCACTATAGGTACCTTATAGTGGCATTTTCCATAAACACTGCTATAGGGTACCTATAGTGGCGTTTTTTTTAGTGGCGTTTGTAAAAAATGCCACTATAGGTACCTTATAGTGGCATTTTCCATAAACACTGCTATAGGGTACCTATAGTGGCGTTTGGAGTGTCCTATAGTGGCGTCCTAAAAATTGGGTCTATAGCAGCGTTTTCAACGGCCTATAGTGGTGTTTTTAAAATGCCACTATAGGTCCTAGTCATACAAGGGCCTATAGTGGCGTTTAACAAATGCCACTATAGGCACTTTTTTTTATTTTATTTTTTTAGTTTGGTGGACCTATAGTGGCGTTTGGCAAACGCCACTATATAGGGACCTATAGTGGCGTTTGCAAACTTTGCAAACGCCACAATAGCCCTTCACGCACACCAAAAAAAAAAAAAAAAAATGGGGGACCTATAGTGGCGTTTGGAATAGGTCCTATAGTGGCATTTACCAAACGCCACTATAGGTAAAAAAAAAAAAGAGCGTGCTCTACAATATTCCCAAAAAAAAAAAAAAAAAAGCCGTATGAGTTCAAGCTGAACAAAATATTACGGAATATGCTATAGAATATTCTAGGAATATTCTATGGCATATTCTACCATATTACTTAAAATAAAAAATAAAATAAAAAACAAATCTGAATGAGTTTCAGGCTAATTCAGCGTACTATTTGAATATAATATATATATATATATATTTAAATGTTTATATTATTATATATTTATATTTAAATGAAAGATGTTATGTTCACAGTATTTTTACAATATTTGGACAAAAAATTGTAAGTGTTTAATTGTTATTGGTTCAAATTTAAACTTAACGATAAGATTATTTTTTTGCCTCAACAATAACAACCGGTCACTTAATATTTATTGTAAAAATGTTGTGAAAATATTATGAACATATCATTTCTTTATATGAGAAATGATACGTTTACAATATTTTTACAACAAATTCTAAGTGGCAGGTTGTTATTATTGGGACAAAAAAATAATCTTAGGCTGTGTTTGTTTTGGTGGTAAATGATTTCCTGAAATCATTTACCACCTGACCCCACTGTTTGGAAGCCAAGGAAAATAAAATTTTCCGGAAAATATGATGTAGTTGACCGAAATTTACTCCTTTGACCCGGAAATGATTTTACAGTTCTATTTTCCCTTCAAATCGTTTCCTAAAAAGAGCCTCATACGCACACAGAGAGAGAGAGAGAGAGAGAGAGAGAGAGAGAGAGAGAGAGAAAAACGGTGAACGAACCAAACCGAGCTCCGATCCACCACCACAGCCCATTGCGGGCGCCCACGAGCCTTCGACTTCGCTGGCGCCACGAACCCACAAACCGACGAACCCACGAGCCTTTGACTTTGCCGGCGGCACGAACCCACAAGCCTTCAACTTCGCCTTCGCTCCACAAACCCACGAACCCACAAACTGATCTTCGACTTCGCCGGCAAACCAGAGCGCAGATCACCACCGAAGGCCGATCCACCCAGACCAATCGCACCCATGACCGATCTC